>JAPPVO010000036.1:121963617-122709565 GCA_030407325.1 Camellia japonica | reverse complement strand
AAAGGAACTTCAAAGATGTGTCTATGTTTTGAGGGAGCTGAACCAATTTTGGAGGGTTTTACAGATGCCGATATGGCAGGAGATCTTGATGGTCGAAAATCTACATCAGGATTTCTGTTCACTTTTGCAGGGGGAGCTATTTCATGGCAGTCCAAACTACAAAAGTGTGTTGCTTTATCTACAACAGAGGTAGAGTACATTGCTACCGCAAATGCTGGAAAGGACATGTTGTGGTTAAAGCGGTTTCTCCAAGAATTGGGTCTACAGCAAGAAGAGTACAAGGTACATTGTGATAGTCAGAGTGCAATTGATCTAAGCAAGAATTCCATGTACCATTCCCGCACAAAGCACATTGATGTTCGGTATCATTAGATACGAGAAGTGATGGAAAAGCAACTAATGAAGCTAGTGAAGATTCACACGGACAAGAATCCTTCTGACATGATGACCAAGGTTGTCACCAGAGAGAAACTAGAAGTTTGCAAGAATCTGACCGGGATGGACTTCAAGTAAGAAGTCAGTTATCCATATGGGCGTGAAGTGGGAGAATTGTTGACTCCAGCCCACCTGGAGTAGTTGGAGGTTGGAGGTTGGAGGTTGAGTCTCCAAGTCAAGAATTGGGAAAGAAGATGGGAGTTGGCAGTTGGCGGTTTTTGGCAGCCATTAACTCTTTTCTCTTAATTTTGTATTCCCTCAATTGTGTATAAATTGAGGTGAGGAAGAAGGTCTGAGTATCAAGGAAAAACACAGAGTGTGTGTTTGAGTGAGAGTGCTATAGAGAGAGAGTGAGGTGTGAGTGTTGTAACTCCCTCCAGGAAAAATTCTATAGTGGATATATCTCCCATGGATATAGGCAATTGTCAAACCACGTAAATCTCTTGTGTTATTGTGTGTGAATGATTTCTGGTGTCCCTTGATCCTAACATGGGAGGTAGTCATTGTTACCTGAGTGCGGTTACACAATATGGCAGAAAATCAAACTCATCTCTCCGGTGACTCTTTCCTCGTGGCGACTCTCTCTTCGGCGAGAGGAGAGAGGAGGGTTTGGGCGAGAGAGAGAGAGAGAGAGAGAGAGAGAGAGAGAGAGAGAGAGAGAGAGAGAGAGCTGTATTATAGAGGCAGAAATGTCACGCCCCACTTTTTATTACTCGAACTCATTACCAAATCCATTAATTTAGACTAATTTAGAGACAACATGCGGAACTAAACTCAAATATTCGACTAATGGAATTACGTAAAAATTCTCTCATTCGAATGCAAATTAAATACAACAATAGTCAACCAAATAAATAGCCCTTGGGCTTACATCACTAATGAATCAAGAAGAAGGGTGTAACCCTTCTACATATATGGCATTCAGCCAACACAAAGAGGCCCCGTGGCCAACAAGTGAGTAGATCCAAGTCTTGTAGCACATCCTGCTCAACACGTGAAAAAGATTCAACAACGTGGGATGAACATATAGTCCAGTAGGGATCTCAACATGGCCCTCAACAATAACAACTTACAGATAGCTATGATCATGGATGCTCAATCTCATACTAGAATAATAATGTGACAGTTTATACAAAATATACATAAGTATGAACTTTCTCGAAAGCAGCCATTTCATTCAACGCTATAAGCGATTCATCTTTCCTTTCCTTTCATTAACCCCCGTTCCCAATCTTTCATAACATTAACAATTACTTAGGAAATAATTTCACTAAGCAAATTACTCTCTTCCATTTTCCATACATACAACAGATGTGCCTTTTTAAAACATATTTTTGAAAAGTTCGATCTCCTTCACACTTCCAAAAGACAAAATGACATTTTAGTTCGCTCCCAATACCATCATAACTATGCATGCATGCCATTATAAAAAGGGAAATAACAACTCACTAACATGTATATAATCAACCAATGAGGTAACTCGGCCCTCCGAAACTGTAACCAACACCATCCATGATATTCTCAGATACACTGAAAAAAACAATAACAAGACTTTGCTCTACCAGCTATGTGCGTAGTAAGCCAAAGATACACCTCTCACAACAATCTACCAGTTTACCAGGCGCTAGCTGAAAGGGTGTGGTGCATTAGATTCTCAGCGCAGTCAGTTCTCCAGGTGCTAGCTGGAAGGTAAGGGTACCTCTGATTATAAGCGCGGGGTATAACACCAATAACCACAATACAACAGGGCATAACCAACATGTGTAACACATACACATAAACTATCAAGATACAAGCAATGTGTTAAAGTATATGAAGACATAGGTGTGTGGAGTTCATCCCCTATCTCCTCACGCACACTGGAGCACATCACCTGTCTCCTCCCGAGCAAGTATACATATATAATGTATCTCAGCACTTCATAACATACAATGTTCAATCAACCATGGTGTAATGCTTACACAACAATTCAACACAACCGTGTCATCCTCCACCGATGACCAAGGACAAAACCTCTAGATGCATGTATTTAGTACACCTATTAAAAGACTCAATTATCATGAGATCACAAACCCAACAACAACACTAACATGGTAGTTAAAGATACAACCCCCACATGTGTGTGTTCAACACTCAAGATACAACAACCCAATTTTCATACTTATTTCAAAAATACTTTCCCCATTTCACAAAACCAATTCCATTCATTTTGTTTTCACAAAACCAATTCCATGGACAATAAAGCCATAACTCATTTTAATCCACTACATTCCTTTTAAAACATTCCAAAGCCATGGTTAATCCCTTAGGCATTAACACCTTCACCCAACTCATTTTGACAAAAGAGATTTACAAACATTGGTCAACTACCTTCCATTTTAATTTACCAAATCAAGATACAATTTAGGGCTTTTTCTTCTTTCAACTATAACATGCTAATTTACACTCCAATTAGCCCAAAACAACCCTCAATGATAAAATAACCATTTTCAAACAACCAACCCTAGGTTCCTCCTCATGGTTTCAAACAAATCTAACATGGATATGATTTTCATGCAATACAAAACTACCACATGTCTATCTATAAACGACTATTGAAAAAGAACAAGGAAATCCCTACCTCAAATTCGGAGCTCAAATGGAGAAGATGAAGAATTTCGAAGTTGCTTCAAATCCACTATTTCTCAGATCAAAATGTAGCCATCAACAATCCCCACACTTTTTACAAAAGCCCAAGGTAAGGAAAACACTCCTACTAGATCAAACCCTAGAGAGAAGGTAGGTTTTTAGAGTGAGGTGCTCTCCAATGGAGGTTTTGAAAAAGTAAGAGAGAGAAAGGAGATCAAAAGGTGATCCAAAAAGTGATTTCATGAACTGATATAAAACAGGTCCGCTCGAGCGTAGAACACCCTGCTCGAGCGTCAGACACAGGTTCACGCTCGAGCGTCCAACCCGCTGCTCGAGCGCCGGATGCACCTTCCCAGAATTTCTTGCAGACGACCAAAATGCTGAGAGAAGGAAATTCACGCTCGAGCGTCCAGACCGCCGCTCGAGCGGAGAGGCAACAACAAAGGCCCACTCGAGCGTAAAAATAGCCGCTCGAGCGGAGAGACCAAAAACTGGGCAAAAATTCTATGTTTTAAAACACAACCAACTTATTTTTTTTTTTTTTTAGGTCTCCCCAGGGTATCCCCCGCCGACCGCGGAGACTAATCCCTTCGCTGGTTTGTAGGCACCTCGAAGGGTGGGACAGCTGGCCCAGGGATTTAAGGCTGCTCCATGCCCAAGATGGGAATCGAACCCCCGACACTTGGTTAAGGGAGGAGGAGTCCCTTCCACTCCACCACACCCCCTGGGTTACAACCAACTTATTCCCAACTTGCCCAACACAACCCAAAATTCAAACACAAGAGTAAGGGATAGAAATAAGAATAAGATAACAACACATCTACGGAACCGAGTCCAAATTACAGTTAAACAACAAAAGGAAAAATCGGGATCGCTATAAGAAATTACTTTGGTATGTAAAGTTTCATGTGATGGTAGTTGAGACAGAAATTACTTTGGTCACTTTAATGGTTGAGATGTAATTTTTAATGTTCTGAAATATTTTTGGATGGATCTTATTACCAGAAAGTTTGAGTTCTTATTTTGTTCTCTATCTTTCACATAATGGCATCCAGAAATTTTGCTTTAATTTTTTTTTTAAAATGAAGTCTCTCTGAAAACAGAGAAGCAATGTCGAGGTGGGCAAAAAAGCTGGCCCGACATAATGGGACATTCATTGAAATTCGTCTGTATTGTTATCAGTAAAGTGTCATGTATGGTGGCAAAAATGTTTAAAGTGCTCAACTTGTATTTGAGCAAATTCAAGAACCAATTCACCTCAAGTCCAGTGGAATAAAATTTTAAAAAAAAAACTGTCATACAACATGAAAGAGAATTGGCTAAAACATTTCAAAATTGGTTAAAAAATAACACAAGGATGATGCACACACTCGGCATGTCAGCAAAGTATTCAGAGCCCTTATGATTAGTTTTGAAGAATACACCTACTTTTTCATGGCCAAGAAGGGTATTAACTGTAGGAGCCCTTGGTCTAGCCAGAAATCTATGTGTGTGCTATTCAAGTAGAAAAAACAACACAATAAACATTTAATATCGTTGGTGCATCACAAATGCTGGAAATTACAATCCAAGGATGCCTTTTGAAGAGAAAGTTAGAAGTTGACATATAGATAATGAAATGCCCTGCATACCCTTATACAAATTCACCATACATAACATCTCATCCACGGTCCCATAAATGTGAGTTTCTCATTTTGGCAAACCTCTAGGAAACACTAGAAATTTTTAGGACACCAATTGGCTAGAGGAAATGAGGTTGAAATTGTTAGGGAAAATCGATGTGATTCTCCACAAGTAAATCAATCAATGGGAATAAAAACTAATGCGGAAAAATTAAATCAAAGCAACACAAGAATTTTTACGTGATTCCCTCAATGTGAGGTACGTCCACGGGATCGAAATCCGATTCCACTATCAACCAAATAAGTTCCAAACGATTACAAACAAGACACTAATGGTCTCACAAAACCACCCTTAGGTGAATTCCAAATAATCACAAATAAACAAGAGGAAAGACCTCACCAAATAGATAAACCAAAATCTTTAGAATCAGAGTTGAAGAAGACCCAAAATAATCAACCCAAACAGCCGAATCCAAAGCAGCAACCAATCTCTTCCTAGAAAAACAATACACCCGAAGCACTGTTTTCTATGGCAGCCGCCGTACACCTTTTTGTGTGTATGGAACAAAAATAATATATATATTAGATATATATATATTATTAAATCTTGGGTTTTGTAATCAAAGCCTAATTGTATCCAAATTGAATTAGGCCTCCACAAATATAATATATAAAAATATTATACCTAAATCAAGCCAAATTAAAACTCTTTTTCCAAAACCAATTGGGTCCCACACTCCAATAAGGAGGTCTACCCAACAATTCTCCCCCTACCGACTTAGGTGGAGACATCAACCATACCCGCCAAAGTTCGACACTTTAAATGTTTGTCCCTCGACAAAGTCTTTGTCAACATATCTGAAATATTATTATCTGTGTGAACCTTTTCGAGTTGTAACAATTTCGAATCTAACACATCACGAATCCAATGGTATCTCACATCAATGTGTTTCGATCTCGAATGAAAAGTAGAATTTTTACTCAAGTGAATAGCACTTTGACTATCACAATGAAGCACATACTTTTCTTGCTTTAAACCCAACTCTTGCAAAAATTTCTTCAACCATAACTCTTCTTTACAAGCTTCCGTAATGGCAATAAATTCAGCTTCGGTGGTTGAGAGAGCAACACATTTTTGTAATTTAGATTGCCATGCCACAGCTCCCTCTGCAAAAGTCATCAAATACCCCGAAGTAGATTTCCTAGAATCAACATCACCGGCCATGTCAGAATCCGTGAACCCATCAAGCATCGGCTTACCATCTCCAAAACACAAAAACACCTTCGAAGTCCCTCGAAGATATCTTAGAATCCATTTTACCGCTGCCCAATGTTCTTTACCCGGATTAGAGAGAAACCGACTCACCACACCAACGGCGTGAGCAATATCTGGCCTTGTACAAACCATGGCGTACATCAAAGAACCAACTGCTGAAGCATAAGGAACTTTCAACATCTCTTCTTTGTCTTTCTCACTTGTAGGACATTGATTCGAACTAAGCTTGAAGTGACCCGCAAGTAGACAACCAACCGGCTTTGCTTTATTCATGTTGAACCTCTCAAGAACTTTCTCAATGTAGCTTTCTTGAGACAACCAAATCAGTCCCTCTTTGCGATCACGAACAATTTTCATACCAAGAATTTGCTTTGCCGGCCCCAAATCTTTCATAGCAAAAGATTTACTCAACTCTAACTTCATCCTGTTTATCATGGTAGAATCTTGGCCCACAATTAACATGTCATCAACATAAAGTAAAAGAATAATAAATTTGCCATCCGGAAAATTTTTCACAAACACACAATGGTCCGAAGTGGTTTTAGAAAAACCATTATTCATCATGAAAGAGTCAAATTTTTTGTACCATTGCCGTGGAGCTTGCTTGAGGCCATACAAACTTTTCTTCAATTTGCAAATAAATTTCTCTTTCCCTTTTCCACAAAACCTTCCGGTTGCTCCATGTAAATTTCTTCTTCAAGATCACCATGAAGAAATGCGGTCTTCACATCAAGTTGCTCAACTTCAAGGTTCATACTTGCAGCCATGCCAAGTACAACCCGAATAGAAGACATCTTTACAACCGGTGAGAAAATCTCGTCAAAGTCAATACCTTTCTTTTGCCCAAAGCCTTTCACAACAAGACGTGCCTTGTACCTCAGATTCTTGCCATCATTCTTCAATTTGAAAACCCACTTATTTTTCAGAATTTTCCTCCCCTTAGGCAACTTCACTAAGTCATAGGTGTGATTTTCAAGTAAGGAGTTCATCTCCTCTTCCATGGCCTTTTTCCAATCACCTTTCTTTGCATGCTCAATTGCTTCTTGGTAGCTCTCCGGTTCCCCTTGATCAGAAATCAACACAAACTCATTGGGAGGATACTTTCTTGAAGGTTGTCGGTCCCTTGTAGATTTCCTCAACTCAAGTTGTGGTGGCGGTTCTTGAGTTGGATGCTCTTCCTCAATTTCTGGCTCAACTTCATCAGGATTAACATCATCTTCTACATCTTCAATGGGTGGCTGCACATCTCCCCCATTTTCATCATCAACTGAAGATGAAGGAGATGGATCCATGTCAATGAGATCACTAGTTTTTGGCTTCGATTGATCACCTTTGCCAAAGTCTTCAATTGTTTGGTCTTCAAGAAACACAACATCACGGCTTCGAATGACTTTCTTGTCGACCGGATCCCACAATCTATACCCGAATTCATCACGCCTATAGCCAAGAAAAATACATTGTCTTGACTTACTATCAAGCTTGGACCTCTCATCCTTTGGAATGTGAACAAAAGCTCGGCAACCAAACACTCTCAAGTGCTCATAAGACACATCTTTGCCAGTCCAAACTCTTTCAGGAACATCACCATTCAAAGGATAGCAAGGAGATAAATTGATCACGTCAACCGCTGTACTCATTGCCTCACCCAAAAGGATCTTGGCAATTTAGCTTGTGAAAGCAAACACTTTGTTCTTTCCACAATGGTGCGGTTCATCCTCTCGGCAACGCCATTTCGTTGAAGAGTCTTCTTAACTGTCTTTTGGTGCCGAATACCTTGGCTGCAACAATACTCATCAAATTGCCCAGTGTATTCACCACCATTGTCTGATCGGATGCACTTCAATTTCTGCCCTGTTTCTCTTTCAACCATGGCCTGAAAATGCTTAAATACTTCTAGAACTTGATCTTTAGTTTTTAGTAGAAAAGCCCAAACTTTCCTTGAATAATCATCAATGAAAGTAACAAAATAAAGTGCACCACCATGTGTTCTAACTTTTAAAGGACCACAAACATCCGAATGAATCAACTCCAAAACATTTACTTTTCTAAAGCAACATTTTTATGAAAAGAAACTCTATGTTGTTTACTCGCCAAACAATGAACACAAGTTTTAAGATGTGTACCTTTCAAACCGGGTAGAAGCTCTTTCTTGAACAAAACTTGTAGCCCCTTTTCACTCATGTGCCCAAGTCGCTTGTGCCACAATTCGGTAGAAGTATCATCTTCAAGTGCATTGACAACACCTTTACAAATTTTTCCTTGCATCGAATAAAGTGCATGAGTCTTCTTGCACTTAGCCACCACCAAAGAACCCTTTGTGAGCTTCCATATTCCATCACCAAATTTGTTGTTGAAGCCTTCATCATCTAGCTTCCCAGTAGAGATCAAATTGAGGCGAATGTCGAGAACATGCCTCACATCTTTAAGCAACAACTTGCAGCCCAAATTTGTTTCCAAACAAACATCACCCATGCCGATAATCCTAGACAAACCTTCATTACCCATTCGAACAGAACCATAATCTCCTGCAGTGTAGGTAGTGAAGAAATCAACTCGAGAAGTCACATGAAAAGAAGCACCAGAATCAATCACCCAACTGCTCTCTTGGCCCACAAAATTGATACAATCATCTTCACAAACGACCATGAGATCATCGGTAGTAACTGCCGTTGTGTCTTCTTGCTTCTTATCCACACTTTTGTCACACCTTTTCTCCTTATTCTTGAGCTTTCGGCATTCTCGCTTCATGTGCCCTTTCTCATGGCAATAATAACACTCAATGTCTTTCTTTGAAAAAGAACCATCCTTTGATTTGTCACTCTCACCCTCAATGGGTCCATGCAAATCTTTACAAAATAATAGGTCCTCCATTTTAGTTTTCCAAGTTACCCAATTACTTCCATTGAAGCTAGACAAACGACCCACATTCCCCTCCATTGATTTACACAAATAATTAAACCCAAATAAACCGTAAGCTCTGATACCAGTTGTTAGGGAAAATCGATGTGATTCCCCATAAGTAAATCAATCAATGGAAATAAAAACTAATGCGGAAAAATTAAATCAAAGCAACACAAGAATTTTTACTTGGTTCCCTCAATGTGAGGTACGTCCACGGGATCGAAATCCGATTCCACTATCAACCAAATAAGTTCCAAACGATTACAAACGAGACACTAATGGTCTCACAAAACCACCCTTAGGTGAATTCCAAATAATCACAAATAAACAAGAGGAAAGACTTCACCAAATAGATAAACCAAAATCTTCAGAATCAGAGTTGAAGAAGACCCAAAATAATCAACCCAAACAGCCGAATCCAAAGCAGCAACCAATCTCTTCCTAGAAAAACAATACACCCGAAGCACTGTTTTCTATGGCAGCCGCTGTACACCTTTTTGTGTGTATGGAACAAAAATAATATATATATTAGATATATATATATATATATTATTAAATCTTGGGTTTTGTAATTAAACCCTAATTGTATCCAAATTGAATTGGGCCTCCACAAATATAATATATAAAAATATTATACCTAAGCCAAGCCAAATTAAAACTCTTTTTCCAAAATCAATTGGGTCTCACACTCCAATAAGGAGGTATACCCAACAATTCTCAAAATTGGGTCTAAAAATTGATATTGGGGTTCACAATTCTAGCTCAATTACTTGAGGCATCAAAAGAATTGTATTGCTAGTCTGTAAGCAATTCGATGATAGAATGTACACTTTTTAAGGGGAACCTTGAAATCTCAACTCTAAAAGCATGTAATTTTTAAAGATAGCTGGCAATGCCCAAAAAAAAAATCCTCTTGTTGAGAGTCTCCCATAAACAAAATGTTACGTGACTACAGCCCCCAAATTCTATGAGTGATTTTTGTTTATGTTTTTATAAATAAAAGTCAACATTATTATCGAAAAGCATGAAGACAATGCTAAAAAATACAAAGAAAAAAAAAATCAACAGAAGGGGGAAAAAAATACTCATTTACACAAAGGCTCAAAATCTCTGGGGCGAAGTTTTCAGTAAATTCAAGTTCCTAGTGTAAAGATTGATCACCACCATAAACGTGCTTAACCACACTTTTACCATGGACAGTTTCAAGTTTAAAACAATTTTCATCTCCAATTTACCATTCAGAGTCATCTATGTAAATCAAGTACGGTCAATTTACAAACTTAGCAATTCCACAGAAACAGACTCAAGTCAACATACCGACTCTGAAAGGTTTTATCCCAATTTTTTTTTTGGTTCCCCCAGATTGAATCAATTGCAAAGAAAAGCACATAGATAAATATACTGGAAAAAAAAAAAAAAAGAAGAAGAAAAATTAACAGAAAGATACAAAGCCGAGAAAACAAACATATAAAAGGAGTACAAGTTGGATTTGGTTCTAAGGATATACACTAAGAACACATCTGAATACATTGTGACTGCTATGAAACTGTTGCACCAAGTATAACATTATATAAAACCCATACATTCAAAGAGTTTAGTAAATAAATTATAGACGATAAACTTACTTCAAAAATTTCATCTGATTTTCCATGGAAAAATTCTTGAGAACTGCCCAAAGCATATCAATGACATAGTGCTCCTGTCAAAAGAAATGATAAGTAGCTGTCAACTACAAAAATACCAAAGCTCAAAGTAGCGATACTAAAAACTTCATCATAAAAACAGATAAATAAAAAACTTAATCCTGATCACAATTTGAATTCCTTTGATTTTTTTTAAAGACCGACAGAGCAGTATACCACGGGTTAGCCACAAATGAGTTGTTAAGGTAGCAAGATTAAGCGGTCTTAATCTAGACCCTACACTATAAATTACATGCTATTCATTTCCAATTTAGCCACAGAACCAGCAGAGGAAACAGTTTTCTTTCCAATAAAAGACAAAACAAAATGAACAAGAAAAAACAAGATCATCTAGATTGCAAGCATTGAAGGTATATATCACAAGTGATGTATCTGGCGGATACTTGGCCCAAGCATGCAATGAGTTTCGGGGGGAAACTGGCACTGAGATGTGGATTTAATTGGGAAGAAACCCCCAAATTGAATCTTGAAGAAACCAAGTTGACAACTGATGATGAATAAAATTCTAAAACAATCTCCACCCAAGAGCACTGCAAGAACTTGTGTTTCCTAAATAGATAATTCAGAGCCAGAGGAACTAAAGGGGTGGGGAGAATGAAAAAGTAACTTACATTATGATAGCTGCCCGCATAATTAGTATGGGCTTGAAAATCCTCAACATCAAAACTATCAAGTGATCCAGATATCAGAAGCTGGAAAAAAAATGAAATTGGAAACTGAGACCCCACAAAACAAATTAAAGTTCTCATACGTGGCTGGATGCAACATTAAATGGATCACAATATTAATTGGTTTGCAAGTTCATGTTTAATATGTTTTAATTTTTTTCCATATTGGCCACATACAACAGCAAGCTATTATTTGTTTATATGTTTTTACGAGGCTCATAGCTCTCCCTACTAAATGAAGTAATCACAGTAATGCTTTCACCACGTGGTTCTTAAATATCATTCAACAGGAATCGCAATACCTGAAGTTCATGTTCATTAAACATGTCAATCCAATCTTCCTGTATAAGCTGTTGAAATCCCCTCAGAAAATGGGAACTTTGTTGGCGTATCTGAAAATTATATTACGACATCATAATTACAGGAGAAAATGATTAAATTTGAAAACAAACTTAATAAATGAAATAGGAAAACCCTTGCAACCTGAGAATTCAAACGATGGTTGGCTATAAGATGAAGAAATGTAATGACATTCTCATTAGTAACGCGTATGCTTTTCCCTCCAGGAAGCAACTCTTCATCTGTTTGTCTCCATATTCATTGTTCACAATAACAAAGTACAATTCCATTTTTGAAGTATCACCTTCATAATGCTGTACATCAAACAAAAGATAAATAAATAAATCAATAAATAACACGAAATTGCACAGAACCACCCGATTGGCCATGAAATTGAGCCGCAAAACAACAAAAGGTGATTATAATCTCATTAGACCTCAAAAAATAGTATAATCCTAATTTTATCCTACCATTTGTGTAAGTCACTTCATTTTCTTCAGTGATTATTCTACGGGAGATTTTCCTGCCTTTCAAAATGCAATGGAAAACTGAAACTTTTCCATGTGCACGGATATCCAAAGATATCATAAAATTTGTTTGGTTGACAAGAAGATATTATATGTAGATTCAGTTATAACAACTTCTGGTTGGATAGGCAATAACAATGTTCAAACAATTCATTTCTTAGCTTCATCAATTTTGCAAGTCAATGAAGCATAAGATTTCACTAAAAAACTATTGCTCAAAGAAGAGCAAGGGAGAGGGAGAAATATCACCTTTAAGAAAATAAGGTGCTGATATAAATCTGGATCCAGGGAAGGTAAGTCATTTAAATAGTTGTACCTGCTCAACAAAATTTTGGATGCATTTGAATTAAATAGATTAGAGAACACGTATTAGCATACACATCAAGAAACTAAGCAAATAAACTATAAGATTCCTGAAAGCTTTTCTGTATATTCAATTGTATAAATTTACAAAGAGTTCATCAGTTTATATAGCCCTAAATCTATGACTGAAAAAGGAAATACTAACTAATTCTTATTTACACAATCATGCCATATATACACAACATGCCATATATACAATATATTATCACACCTCCGCTCAAACTCAAGATGTTTTAGTTGAAAATACTGAGAGTTTGCTAAGAAGAAACTGAAACTGAGTGGTAGTGTGAGTCTTGGTGAAGAAGTCCACAAGTTGCAAAGTCGACGAGACGAAAGGAAGTGAGATAGAGCCAGACTACAGATGCTGTCGGACAAAGTTACAATCAATCTCAATGTGTTTCGTCCGTTCATGGAAGACAGTATTGTGGGCAATCTGAATAGCACTGCGATTGTCACAATGGAGAGAGGTCGGAGAAGACTGAGGTACACCCAAATCCGAGAGAAGACAACGAAGCCAAACAAGCTCAGCAGTAGCTTGCATCATAGCACGGTACTCAGCTTCCGCAGTAGAACGAGTAACAACAGTTTGTTTCTTGCTTTTTCAAGAGATCAAGAAATCGCCAAGAAACATATGAAAACCAAATGTGGACTTGCGATCATTAACATCACTAGCCCAATCGGAATCAGCATAGGCCACAAAGTCTAAAGAGGAAGCATATGACAACAATAAGCCCTGAAAGATGGTGTGTGCTTTCTGTGGTCATTACTCATTTCGGAGTATGTGTTTTTGATTAGTATGTCTCATTCTGTACACATTCTTGGATTAGCAAATATTAGAGTCTTCCGTCTTAGTAATCATTTTTCTCTATGGACTTCTGGCATTGTATCTTTTTCTTTTCTAGAGGAATTGATCAATACTAGCATATCATGGGTAATGTTGAGTCTCTTAGCCACCTTCCATCTTTTTGCATCTCCACGGTTGTCCCCTCAGTTCTTTGCAATTAAGGCATGAGGAAAAGGCTACCTTAGAGTCACCAACCAGGCTATCCTTATTGTCTCCATGCTTCTCTGGTTCGGTTTCCATACTCTTGAGCGTGTCAGCCGCCAATGGGTGTGCAAAAGAAAGAAAAGGAAAAAAAAATCTGCGAAAGAAAGAAAGAAAAAAATTTCATTGATTGAGGGGGAGCCTTCGCTTTTACTCATCAAATACCCCTTGATTCCTAGTGGTTTGACTTTCCTTTGTTGTGATTAGATTCTCTTACTGAAGGTCCAGCTATTAGATCACTACTAGGATTTGAATCTTGTATTTGTCAAACTCCAAGAGTCACAGACACATTTTTATCTTGGGATCTATGTTTTTCACATAATGCATCACTTTCTTTCATGAGGAATCTTCTATAGGCTGTACACATTGTGTTTTCAAGTAATTGTGTTTCTTGGATAATCTTGTGTGTTTTTAAGATACAAATATGAAATTCTTTGCTTGTTTCACCATTTTTGCTTTTGTCTTTTTCTTCTTGTTCACTGTTTTTAGTGTTTGTGGTTGCTTTTAGTGAAGGGGAGTTTGGTTCATCTTAGATTGGTTAGGTAAGGGAGTTTGGCATTAGTTGGCTTGTGTGTTGTTATCCGTTACTTGTTTATTGTTTACTTCTCGCAGGTTATTAATTTTTCCATCATCTTGTCCCTGTTTGTGTAGTTTTTGATCTTGCTTTCGTTGTTTTAGCTTCCTTTATCAATTTGTGAAAAAAAAGGGAGAGAAATATTGTCGGGCTGCATGTGTCTTAGGATTTCATGTATTCATGCCATGTGTCGGGTGCATGTGTCTTAGTTTTCATGTTTTCATGCTACATGTTCTTAAAATCTCCAATTTATAACTATTCATATTTTCATCTCATGTTTCAAGATAATCTTGTCATATGTCTATTGCTTTTTCATATACTCTTGTAGCACTAATAGTTGTTTTGGAGATTGTGGTACTAATAGCTGCTTTGCAGATCATGACCTTGAGAAAAAAGTTTGTTTTTGTTGGCTGTAATGGGTTAGGGTGATTAGGATTTTATTTGTTAGATGTGTTTTGTCACGACATTGCCAAAGTGGGAGATTGTCAGGTTTTTATTCTTGGCAATCCCGTTTGACAAAACTCCTTTCAGTTGTAATTGTATTCGATCTTTTTATTTCAGTGAGACTATGAGTTTTAGATGCGAATCCAACCCAAATTGCACCTTGCATAGATGTTTCAGAAGTTTTATTCTTTTATGTTTGCTACTTCGTTGACTATGTTGGGGATCGAGTTGCTCGGTCAGCTCGCGGGGGTCGAGGGGCAGCGCCTCCGAAGCCAGAAGAAAAATTACAATTGAAGTTGCTTGTCCGCTCGAGCGGCCATTTGTGCAAAAGTAATGGAAGTTGTGTTTTTGTGCTCGAGCGGAACTTCCTGCGCTCGAGCATCCATTCTTGCGCTCGAACAGAGATTGCAGAACAGTTTGCTATAAAAGGTGCGGTTCAATATGTTTTTAGGGTTACGGCTTCAAGATATTCTTTTTGGATATTAGGGTTTATATTTGGAGCTTCTTTGCTTGTTTCCTTTGATATCTGTGAGAGTTTATATCATGAATTGAGTGGATCATATCAAAGGGTTTTTTTTTGTTTTGTTTTATTCAGAAAAGAGAGAGTTGTTCTTCGGTGGATTCCGAAGAATTTGGGCTAGAAGCTTTGGTGGATTTCAGAGTAGCTCATCGTTGTGATTCGACATTGGCGTTGTGGATTCAACGTTGGGTAAGACAATTCCGAGGTGAAGACGGGGCTGGAAGAGGCACATATGGGTTGGTTCAATTTGGGCATGGATTCGCTAGGTAATTGAGAGTGCACTTGTGTAATTCCTTTATGTCTTCTTACTGGATTGTTTTGTGGCTTTTACCCGTGGTTTTTAATCACAATTGGAGGCGCTACAGTTGTGATTTTTTCACGTTAGATCGTTGTGTTGATTTGTCTTTGATTGTTTGATTGGGATTGCTATTTACTCATTAAAATTGATACATAATCAAAAATCAATATCTAGGGGATTTCTAGATTTTTCAACAGGCTATTTTGTAAGAATAACCTTGGCCATATTATTTATTATTATTATTATTATTCCTATCTACAAATATATTGATATGGTGTGACAAGTATGTTAGTAACATGACATGGAAGAGATGATGATATGGTTTGAAAAGGTTAAATAAAAGCCGGTAAAGATATATGTTAAAATCAATTAGAAACCATATGCTGAAATCGGGGATTCAATACCAAGTCAACCTACAAAATCTGCAAGTAGTCCCTATGAAGATGGATATGGTTGAATGGAGCAAAGATCAAGGAAGATCATGGATTGATGGTTATAACATGAGATGGCCAAGTAAGTACGAAAGGAAGACTTGAGGAATGAAAAAATAAATCATCAAATATCCACAACTCACAAAGTGTGACATCTATTTTGGAGTAGATTAATTTAGCAACTGTTGGGAGTAGATTAGTGATAGCTTTTTCCAACCCCCCATTCTTTCATTCTGTCAATTGCTGTATTTTTTTTCAATTCTTTGTTCTTGTTTAAGTTCATGCAGTTTGTAGCAAGTGATAATTTATTTGAATAATATATATTCTTTTCTGTTTTATTCCATTTCTTTTTTGCTTGACAACATTCAGGGAAGTCCTTAATCTGTTTAAGGCATAAAACTCAACTACAAAGTCTGATTTTTATTTGTGTTTATTTAAAATTTATTTAGGTCTTTCGATCAATCATTGTCAATTGGGCTTAAACCAAATTTTTACCAACAATTAGCATAAAAAAAAAAAAAAAAAAAAAAACTTAAAAAAAAGAAAAAAAGAAGAAGAAGGTAATTATATTCACACTCCCCTTTTGAGAGGTTAAAATAAGGGGTACTTTTTCATAAATCGATTTTCACCTGCTTATGTTCCATTTAGTCCACATTGTTTTCTTATGTTCCAATAAGTATTATGGGTGACATAGTTATCAGAATACCCCTAATAATAATCATATTTACAGTGTAAATGTTCCATGATGTGAATGTTCACATTGTCAATGTGAATGTTCACACCATCAACTTGAATGTTAACATATCAATGTGAATATTCACATTGTAAAATATGAATGTTCACAATTTTTTTTTTTTTTTTTTTTTTTGATCAACAAAAGAGAAGGAAACTTTATTGATGAATGAGAAGATTATTACATCAATAAAGGAAAAAAAGAGGGATGAGTGCGACAAGCATCATAGCGAAACCAATCAATCCCAACTAGGTTGGCACCGAAAAGATCACCCAATCATATGCTAGCACAACATCAAAAGATATTTGATGAATGTTCACATTACCAAATTGCTAACCGTTCAAAAAATATTTGTAAGGGTAGAAATGTCCATAAAATACCTTAAATATGAGAATTAAGATTTGGTAAATCAAATGTCCAAATAATAGGACTTGTTACAATATAATAATATCTTATAGACTAATTGGGATACAAACACTTGAAAAAAGATTTTTTTAATAAATTTCCCTTACAATAAAGATAAGTGATTTAAAATGAAGATTAAATATCATTGTTTAAAAAAAAAAATTAAAATAAACATATTTAAAGTTAAAAATTGAGTCTATTCCCCCCCCCCCCCCCGCCGGCGAAAATGAATTCCTGTGTATAACACGGATAAATTGCACATTATTGCATATTTGTTACCAAATTAAGTTGGGCAATATTTTTGGTAACTTGTAATTAATTACAAAAATATTAGGAGTAAATCCACAAGTCATTACAATCAATAATACTATAAATCCAGACTTAATACTCAGAAATTATTCAGGATTATCATTTGTGTTTCAGATTTATTTTACATATGAATCTCACATTACACAAATTTAATCTCTACCACATAACTACCCATTGAAAAAAAATCTGAGTGAATAAGTCTGACACAATAGACTTATTGTATTACAATTATCTTCTTACCTAATATTTCTTATTGTATTACAATTATCTTCTTACCTTATATTTTTTTGGGTGAGTAACTTGCCTTATATTTTGTTCCTGAAGAACTATATAAGTGTGTAATTGTGGGCTTTGTACTCCATAAGTTTTGTAAAGCAAATTACATAAAAACAAAAACAAAGTTATTTGAAGTGAAAAGAAAATAGGAATGGGTTATTCTTCTTTTTGTAGCTCCTTGCTGGTTTCTCAATTGCTAGTGTTTCTTCTTCTATTCATTAGCCTTTCAACTGCTGCAAGGTCGCCAAACATAGACGGAACAACTGATTGGATCACTCGAATTTGTGAGAAAACTCGAAATTCTCAATTTTGGCAACAGAGTTTTCTTTGCTCTTCCAGTGGAGACCTTAAAGCCCTCAGCCAAATCTCATTCAACAATGCACAAACCAGTGCTCACCAGAACTCGAACCTTATTGCCTCGTTTTACAAACAAGCAACCAACCCTAAATTGAAAAGACGCTATGCTAAGTGTGCTACATACTATGTACAAGTCTTGAGTGACCTTAATGAATCTGAACTAGCATTCATGTCCAAAGATTTTGCAACCATAAGGGTTAAAGCCTCGAATGCTTTCTGTTAACTCCATCCCACATGGAGTAGTTGGAGGTTGGGTCTCCAGGTCAAAGAGGGAAGTTGGCAGTTGGCAGCTAGGCAACCCAATTACTCTTTCACTTGACTTTGTTCCCTCTCTTTTATGTATAAATAGAGGCTGAGAGGAAGAGAAGAGAAGAGAAACATACAGACATAGGCAACACAAAGTGTATAATCTGTGTGAGTGAGAGAGCTCTATAGAGAGTTGTGAGGTGTGTGTTGTAATCTCCCTCCAGGAAAAATTCTATAATGGTAATCTCTCTTCGTGGACGTAGGCAATTGTCGAACCATGTAAATATCTTGTCTCCTTTCTGTGTGTGATTGATTTTTGGAGTGTCTTGATCCTAATAAGTGGTATCAGAGCTGCGTTGGGCGATTTTCGAAAAAACAAGGTGTGTTTTTCAAAACTGCCCAGAAATCAAGTTGCTCGAAATTCACTTTTGAGTATACCAGGAGGAAGCTCTCGTCACGAGGAGTCCAGAACTACAACACCGAGCCCAAGAAGAGTCCCCACGCTCCCTCTGAAGAAAGAGCGTGAGGCCCACTCTCAACATGCGCTTCACACGTCGATTACAGCACCAACGAGTCACCTCAGTCGCACTTACGCGTACCACGCGTAGCGGAAGGAAGAAGAAGAATGCACTGCGCGTCAGTGCCACGTGTGTGGCCAAGTCAACGCCATGTGTTTGCCAAGTCAGTGATCCATGCCACCACGTCATCGACACGTGTCAGTCATGCATCTACCACGTCAGCACCACGTGTCATCCACATCAGTACACGTGTCTGCCATGTGTCATCCGCGTCAGCGCACATGTCTCCCACGTGTCATCCACGTCAGCCGTTGTTGACCAGTCAACCAGTCGGGTTGACCCAACCCGACCCGACCCGACCCAAAGGCAAAGGAGTTATTTGGTGCTACACGGCTACAGTATATCCGCAGATCTGAATTGTCGACTTATTTTGGCTAGATATGAGCCATTTGAAGTCTGATTTTGGAGATCCAATAGTGGTTTCCAACTATTTTGAGTATTTTGGAGAGATCTATACAGTCAGATTTTTAATTCAGAATTTATGTAAAAAGAAAGTTGACGAAGGAGGAATCCACATCAACTTCAGGATCCATGATCAAGTTGAACCCTTCCAATTATGCAATCTGGAAGCCGCAGATGGAAGACATCCTATATTATAAAGACCTGTTTGACCCTATTGCTCTAAAAGGAGTTAAACCGGAAGAAGTGAAGGAAGAAGACTGGATAAAAATGAACCAGAAGACTGTCGGTTGTATCAGAGAATGGATAGACCATAGTGTGTTCCACCATGTTGCTCGGGAGACAGATGTATATGTCCTCTGGACAATGTTAGAAAGAATGTACTAGTCAAAGGCCGCTCGAAACAAAGCCTTGGTGATGAGAAGGCTTGTAAATTTGAAGTTAAAGAATGGTGTGCCTGTCACCGAGCACACCAGTGAATTCAAGAATTTGGTGAATCAACTTGCAACCGTCAAGATGCCCTTGGACGATGAAATGCAAGCTGTACTATTACTTAGTTCTTTACCAGACAGTTGGAAGACGTTTGTGGTTTCTCTCAGTAACGCTACACCAGAAGGGAAGTTGACCATGAGCATGGTCGCAGATGCCATGTACAATAAAGAGACAAGGAGGAAAGACATGGGAGGTAATCGATCCCATGCTCTTGTCATAGAAGATAGAGGTAGAGACAAAGGAAGAGGAAGAGGCAGAAGAAGAAGCAAGAGTAGAGGCAGATGGAACAATAGGAGTAAATCCAGAGATAGTAAAAGTCAAGGTAACTCTAGCTTCACTTGTTTTCACTGTGGCTGTGAGGGTCACATAAAGAGAAATTGCCCAAACCAGAAAGATAAAGGCCAAAGTAGTAAGTCAAAGGGAGATGAGAACACGACAACCACAACAACTAATGAAATACTTCTTGCAGTTGGTGAAGAAGAGGATTGCCTTCATATGGCTGACCATAGCTGTATAGAGTGGGTGATAGACACAGCTGCATCCTATCATGTCACTTCCCACAGAGAACTCTTCAGCTCGTACAACGCTGGAGATTTTGGCACTATTCAAATGGGAAATTCAAGCTATTCGAAGATTATGGGTATTTGAGACATTAGTATTTCGACTAATGTCGGACATAAGCTGGTTCTGAAAGATGTGAGGCATGTTTCAGATTTGCACCTCAATCTTATCTCCAGAAGCGCACTGGACCGACAGGGCTATACAAGTACATTCGGAAATGGCCATTGGAAGTTGACAGGAGGAGCTTTGACAATTGCTAGAGAAGAGATGTCTTCAACACTGTACAAGACTCCAACGAAGATCTGTCTAGGAAGTCTTAATGCAGTAGAAGACAAGGAGTCACTAGACTTATGGCACAAAAGACTGGCTCACATGAGCGAGAAGGGACTGCATCTGTTGGCAAAGCAATCCAAGATACCCTTATCCAAAGGGAGTGCCTTGAAGCTGTGTAATCATTGCCTTTATGGCAAGCAGCATTGAGTATCATTCAGCTCAATGAGCAAGAGGAAAATAGAAGTGCTCAGTATGGTATACTCGGATGTTTGTGGCACAATTGAAGTAGAGTCACTTGGCCGCCGCAAGTATTTTCTAACCTTCATTGATGATGCATCAAGGAAATTGTGGGTGTATTTCCTGAAGATGAAGGATGAGATATTCTAACACTTTCAGGAGTTCCATACAATGGTGGAAAGAGAGACCGAGAAGAAGTTAAAGTGTCTTCGCATAGACAGTGGTGGCGAGTACACTTCCAATGGTTTTGAAGCATATTGTGCTAGC
Source organism: Camellia japonica (assembly GCA_030407325.1). Taxonomy (NCBI): domain Eukaryota; kingdom Viridiplantae; phylum Streptophyta; class Magnoliopsida; order Ericales; family Theaceae; genus Camellia; species Camellia japonica. The sequence goes on along the minus strand of JAPPVO010000036.1, from coordinate 122,688,658 downwards.
AGAGGAATCCTGCATGAGACAACAGTTCCTGGTACCCCACAACACAATGGTGTGGCAGAAAGAATAAACCACATTATTATTGAAAGAGTCAGATGTATGCTCAGAATGACAAAGTTGCCAAAGTCATTCTGGGCTGAAGCCCCCCGAACAGCCTGTTATCCCATCAACAGGTCGCCTTCAGTCCCGCTGAACTTTGTGATACCTGTGGAAGTCTGGTCCAGAAGAATGGTATCATAATCTCACTTGAGAGTCTTCGGGTGTAAGGCGTTCACACAGATCTCCAAGGAAAACAAACAGAAGCTTGATGACAAGTCCACTTCATGTATATTTGTGGGCTATTCAGATGCAGCATTTGGGTTCAAGTTGTGGGACCCAATGAACAAGAAGATGTTCAGGAGCAGTGTGACATTTTGTTTTCAGGTCCGCTCGAGCGGGAAAACCGCCGCTCGAGCGTAGAATTGTTGCTCCCAGTAATTTGTTACATTGCAGGCGTGTCCGCTCGAGCGTTTAAAGTCCCGCTCGAGTGTGAAATGTTAGCTTCCAGTAATTCCACTACAGCGCTGCAAAACTTTTGAGACTTTTCTTTCTCTGCTCGAGCGGGGAAGTTATCGCTGGAGCAAAACTTCTTGACTATGTCTAGACGCTCGAGCGAGGAATGCGATATCAGCTTTTTAAACACCGCGATTCTAGATCATTCTCACACATTTCTTTTTCCATTCCCCATCTACTCTCCCTCTCTCTTTGAAACCCTAAATTTCTACCATCAAATACCTCTCATACACTTGAAATCCACCTGAAATCGTTTGCTAGGGGTGAAGAACACTTGAAGAGTGTTAATATCAACCGATTGGATTGTGGGTTTGCGATAGATCCGTGAAGGATCTTGGATATTTGGCTTGATAGTTGAGGTAGGGATACTTTTACCCTTGTATGTCTTCATTATTGAAGAAATTTATGGTATTTGTTGTGATTTGTGATTTAATTGAAGGTGTTGTATGATTAAGCCTTTTTTTCTCATATTTACTCATTTGCTTATCAAATTGTTTGAAATCCCTCATCTCTTTCTTTCTATTGAGAATAGAAATGTGGTCAATAAACTAGATTGGTAACAAGGAATGAGAACCCCCCCCCTCCCAAAATTTGGGAAAAAGCCCTAAGTTCCCAATTGGATAGAAATTACTTAAAATAACGGAATCTTCTCTTGATTCATGGAAATTGATGAATAATGGAGAAATGAAATGTGGGTATTGATGTAGTTAAGGAAATGGTGACTTGAATGTTATTCTTTATTGAGTTTTATGTGTTGTTTATTTATGATGATGCTTGATGTTTAATTGTGGGATTGAAATGTGATTGAATTGTTGAACATGCATGAGTCCATGTGTGTGTGTCAGTGATGAGTAAAGGTGGTGTTGTGTTGGTACCCACGCAAAGAGTTTAAAAAGCTGCCCAAATGCTCTATCTAGGCTTATGTAGACGTCCCTCAACGTTCCGGGAGGGAATCCCCCGTTTTGCTCATTTGGGCTCACTACAGTTCAGGACTCAATGTCACGGTCTTGTATCTAATCTCGCAGAGTGCAATGCAAGACCGATGAATCATCAAAGAGTCCAAATCCGGCAAATCGTTTTTGAAAACAAATTTTTTGAAAGAAGTGCCAAACATGGACTGCTTTGCCAGATACAGAGTCGCCACCTAAATATTTTATTTTGGGAAATTTAGGAAACCCTGACTCGTTTGCCTAAGGCCACGTGTCTGTCATCACCAAAGTTGCCTTGGCTCGGGAACTTGGGTACGATTGGGGAAGGTCAGCTATGAGCACCCCCGCTCGCCCGATCAAAGATCAGCCTCTACTAAACATGATATCGAGTTTTGAAAACATTATGTGCTCTTATTCCGGTTATTAGCCTAGAATTACTATGTGATGCACACAGCATACAAGTATAGACTGGATTGCCTGAGTTGGAACAAAACATTTCATGTTTGTTTTTGAAAGCGGTTTGCTACTCGCAAGTAGGCTAAAATGCGGATGTTGCCACCCTCAAGTGGGCTTAGAAAACATGGTGATTTGCCACTATCTAGTGGGCTTAAAACTCGCAATCAATGAATTGTTCCAATTCAGATAACCCAACCTTCACCCATAGGCATTCAGGCAGTTATATCACATAAGCAAATAGCCTCATGGTAAGCATGCTATCATGGCAACACTTACACTCATGCAAGATGCTAAAGCATAAACACTTACTGAGTACTCCGAGCCAAAACAGAAACCAGTTAGTAATCAAATACATGATCCTAGTTCATGTTAAGATGGCTAATGCAACACATGCAAAATGCAACTAAGATAGGCTCGGCTATTCTAAGATGGCATGTGAGATGCTACAATTAACACGTATTCAACTTGGAATTGAAATACAATGCAGTTAGTATGATACGCCGAGCCCGGTGCATGCAATACATATGAATGATGCAAACATGCATAGCATAAGGATGCTAATTGAAATGTGCCCTAATACTAACCATCATAAGCGGTTAAATAAAAGGGAGAAAGAAATGGGGGTTGGAAGACATGCATCACACACACGTACGCTTATTACAATTGCGCCCTCGCTCGGAGGGTCCGAAAGAATAATACAAATTAATCAACTAACAAGCTAATTAATTATTTACATAACCACTTAACTAATTAAACAAATTAACTAAGCTATGGAAAGCAGTAAAAGGCCTCGGGAAGAGGGATGAATGTATGCATGCTCGGCTCCGCTCGGAAATCCATCGCCATGCCACAGCTGCCTCTGTTTACACTGCTCTGCACCTCTGAAGACTGGACAAGTCCCAAGGTTGGTTCTAGAACCCTCCCTGAACACTGTGGGAGGTCACCGGCCAACAGGAATGGTCACCGGCCATGGAAAAGTGGTCATCGACCAGTTGTGAGGCTCTCGGCCAACAAAGGATAGCCGGCCGGCACTGGAGATGGCCGACTGGCCATATTTTCCTGCAGAATTCTATTTGATAGTAGCAGAGGGCAAACAGAGCATGGCAATGCATTTTCAAAGCAATGTATGCACAACCACCCTCCCTATCATGTTTAAGACTCAAGGGAGTATGGCTGTCGACCCTCGGGCCACCAATCACGCATTTCAATGCATGATGGCCAAAGGAGCCAAGTGTGCAATTTTAATATCAAATGAAATGCATACAACACATAAAGGGGAGCCCCAACCTCTATCATGGTTGATCAAGAGGCAAGGGATGCAAACATGCAAACAAGACTAATGCAACATGAGCATGTTAAGGTAACAAGCATTCCAAATGCAATGCAACCTAGTCAAGCATACAAGCATACAAGATGCAACATGGACATTCAAGCATGCAAGGTAAACATGTGACAACATGTAAAGGGACAAGATATGCAAACATGCAAAGCAACTTAACAAAAGCATGCCAAATGCAATTAAACATGCAACAACATGTTAATAGGCCAAGTATGTGACAACATGTAAGGCGAGCATGCAACAACATGCAAGAGATGGACTTAAACCAATATGGGCAGCTCTCAAATAGGCCCAAATCAGTGGCCAAAATGAGCTAAAATGACGGCTTGACATGCACCAAAATGAAGCTCATGCAATGGCTCACAAATGGGGTATAAAAAGCACAACTCTCAAACACATTAAAGGCATGATAAACATGAGAATATGGCACACCTATAAACTCTGAAATATCATATTCAATGATGCCAAAACACTAAAATGCCTCAAGCAACACATGCAACGGACCCCAAAACTCAAAGATAAGCAAGGCTATTACACTACAACCATGCATGGAAAGCACCAATCGACCGAGAGGCCTAAAAAAAGAGCTAAGGCAGCCCAAAATATGAACAAAACATGTTTAGAGTGTGGCCAAAAGGTGCTAGAATAGAGGGCCAAAACAACATGCATTGTGAGCTAGTAAACATGGTTTACACTACAAGCATGTGAAGCAAATGAGGAACCACCAAACCAGCCCAAAACAGATTCATGGCATGCCAAATAATGCCCAAAAACCCACTGAAACATGACTGAAACATGCAAACATGAGGTGCTACTTTGGAAGGCCATGCAAGGGGTTGTTCTACACATGCAAGAAGGACATCTAACATGGCAAAACCAACTATGGAAAGGGGTTATGAAGGCCCTAAAACTCACTAAAAAAGGCCTAAACCAAGCTCAAGAAGTGTGCAAATAAGGGCTCCTTTGTAAGGCCAAAAATGCCAACAAACAAGACAACAAGGAGAGGGGATGACCCTCTCCTTCTTAGGACCTCAAAACACCATCCCACCATTGAAATCCCTTTGGATTTCAGTGGTGAGAAGGCTAATACAAGGTGATCCCGAAGCTCACAAAAAAGGCACAAAAATGAGGCCAAACAAGGCCTAAGAGGGGGTAAACAACCCCAAACACAAAAGTGATCTTAAACAAACTTCAAAAGCATGCAAATACAAAAAAAAATTTCAGTTTATAGCTAAGCTTAAATCAGCATGCAAGATAGGCTAAAAGTGTGTACAAAAACGGGAAATAAAAGAGGGAAAATGAGTTACCCTTGAAGACCACTTCCAAGAACACCAAACCAGCAGCCTCTTTGGATAAAAACCAGCTCAAAAACCCCTCAAACAACTCCTTAGCACCTTAGTAACCAAAGAGTAGTGTACTCCTAGGTGTTCTAGTGCAAGAACAAGAACAAAAACTCACTTTGGAACACTCTAACCCACACAAATGTAGAGAGAGAGAGAGAGAGGGAGATCTAGAGAGAGAGTGATATATATACTTTTATATGTCAGATTTTTCAACCCTTGAAATGGAAGGAGAGGCCCTTTTTTTATAGACAAGGCAAGGGCTCAAGTCTTCTAAGAGAAGCTAAACAAAAAGGGTCAAGGGGGTCAAGCTTCTCTTAGAAGCTTGGAGCAAAGGGTCAAGCTTCTTAGAGAAGCTAGAGCAAAGGGTGTAAGCTTCTCTTGGAAGCTTAGAAGGGTTCAAGCTTCTCTAAGAAGCTAAAAAGGTCAAGCTTCTTGGAGAAGCTAAAAAGGTTCAAGCTTCTTGGAGAAGCTAAAAAGGGTCAAGCTTCTTGGAGAAGCTAGAGCAAAGGTTCAAAAGGTTCAAGCTATCTCAAGAAGCTAAAAACCAAGGGTTCAAAAGGTTCAAGCTTCCTCAAGAAGCAAAAACAAAGGGTTCAAAAGGTTCAAACCCTCTCAAGAAAAGGTCTCGGCCAGAAAAAGTGGCCGATTGATCAAAGAAATGGCCGGCCGACCAAAAACATTGCCGACCGGCCAACACTTTTGGCCGGTAGCAAGAAAACAGGGCCGGTGGCCTCAAGCCATGGCCGGTGAGGTGTGGGGATGGCCAACAAGCCATTCCCTGCCCTTAGAAGCAAACACACAAGTGTTTGGTCTACAACCGAGCACAAAACAAACAAGTCAAGAGGTCTCGAGGCAAGGCACGCGGCCGAAACCTTTGAGAACTCAAGACGAAGACGAACATAGATAATCATCGAGTGTTCAAACGATGACGTCCAAGTCTTGAGGACGGTCAAAAATGGGGTGTCTACAGCTTATCGCTGGACGAATGTGGGAAAAACATTTTTGGGTGTCCACACAGTCCCTCCATGTAGCAGCCGGAAAAAGTGGAAAAACGGATGATTTTCTTAGGGTGTCCACTTCCCGCCGTATAGTAGCCGGCGAATGTGGGGGTTGTCTTTGAAAAGTAAAGGTTGTTCTCAATCGGACTTATGTAGAGAAAAGTGTGGTTTCATTTACATAATTGTAGGTGTCTAATTGTTGTACATGATGACATGAGTTGCACTTGCCACATTATATTATAGTGTTTCATTATGAATTGTTGACTAATTCCTGTGAAAGCAAATTTTATTATAATGTTCTATCACATAGATGCCATAATCTTGCTCAAAGGTTTAGATACCTGGATAAATGTATTCCTACTGGGCATATAGTTCAACCCCAATTTATTTTTCAGGAATCAATGAAGGTCAGCCTCATTGAAGGGTGGATTCAAGCACTAGCTCCATCTATGTATTTGGGAAATTAATTGAAGTTTAGGGCATATTAGATGTTTTGTATTTATTTTGGGATTTTGTAACTGAATCTTCATATGTAATTTGTAATGTTGTACGCCCACTGAGCTTATGTTTTGTTAAGTCATTTAGTTTATTGAACTAAGTCTTGTACTTCGAACGTTGTGGAAATATATCAATTGAATTGTAATCACTCAACCCATAGTTCAATGAGAAAGATGACCCTTTTGGGATTTCATGATCATGTTATTATCGTATATTATGGTATGGTTTACCCGGGTGTTTCAAATTGGTATCAGAGCCTTAGGCTAGAATACTTTGGGCTCGTAGGAAGTGACGTTTGTCACAATAGGGTCCTTAGGTCAAGACAGAATGCTTAGGATATTTTGTGTGTTACGTGTTTTTATGTGATTATATGGATGTGGGGTTAGACTCCTAGGATGTGGCTATGTCCGTTGCATTCATCGAAATCTTATTGGAAAGGCACTTGATTATTGTTCTTTCCACTTTGAGGTCCTTGATTGCCATGGAATTAGCTAATATCTAGGGAAGATGACTCATGTGTGTTTCTATGTGAATGTTAGGTATCTGTTTGAATTATTTAATGTGTTTGAGTATGAGGTTTGCAAGGAAAGTGTAAGTGAGGGTTGAATATGGAGCACTTAGGTGCGAAAAATTGTTATTGAATTTAACCTTGTCCCCATTTCTTATAGATGTCGGGGTGTGCTAGAGCTCGGGGTAGACCTATCAGGGTGGCAGTAACATCCCAGCCCAACCTGAGATTCCTTCGCAAGAGAAAGGAGTGGGTCAAAACAACATACCTGCTCTACCGGCACAAGAAGCTCTGGGGGTTTTGGCTAGGGAAATGGCAGGGGCTTTGCGGGAGTCCATGGAGATATTAAGAGTCGAACAAGCAGCTAGGACCACTGAGGGGGAAACAAGAGCTTCCTTTCTGAAAAAGGAGTTCTTTCGTTCTAATCCTGTTGAATATAGTGGCGAGCCCAATTCGATGAAAGCTGACGAGTGGTTAGAGCAGATAGTCAAATCTTTTGAGATTTTGGACATCCGGGAGAATGAGTTGCGAGTGGCGTTAGCAGCCTACCAATTGAAGAGAGAGGCAGGGCAGTGGTGGAAATTCGTCAAGCATAGGGTTGAACATACTTGGGAAGCATTTGTGCAAGCTTTCCAAGACAAATTCCTCACTGCCACGGCTAGAGAACGATTGAGGAAATATTTTGAGCAACTATTACAACTAGACACACTAGTGGTGAAGTATGAGGCTAAGTTTATTGGCTTATCTCGTTTTGCACCCGAACTAGTGGCTATGGAAGAACGGAAGTGCCTTGAATTTGAGAAGAGGTTGAGGCCGAAAATCTTGATGAAGGTGGTTGGCAACATGATCCGTGACTATGACCGTTCAGTTGAAGCGGCAGCTCATGTAGAGATCACTATGGAGGCTGAAGAGGCAAGGCAAAAGTCAAAGAGGGCAGGACAGTCTGATACTAGGAGTGACACGGGTTCTTCCAAGAGGTCTAGGGGTTCATCATCATCTTGGCAATCATCTCCACAACAAGTTAAATCTTCAAGTTATGTGTCAGGTGGTAGTTCGGGAAACATGCCCCGAGTTACCGGTGCATGTTATAGGTGTGGCCAAATGGGTCACAAGGTAGCAGAGTGTGGACAGAAAGGGTGGAGCACGGTCTCAGCTTGTGTGTCCACAGAGTCAATCTCAAAATAGGAGCCAAACACAATCTTGTTACCAATGTGGACAACCGGGACACTTGAAGAAGTTCTGTCCGCAGAAAGTGGGGGTTTCGGAGGTGGCGGGATCTAGGCAGTCTGGAGGTTTGCAGATGGGTCAGGGGCAAAGGCAATCATATCAGCCGACTCAATCGGGACAAGCATCTAGGACAATTCAGGGAGCCATATCTGCTCAATCCACACAACAAGCTTATATTTCAAGATGTGACATGGGGGAGCAGAGGCCGCATGGCAGAGTATATGTCGTCACCACTTCCGAGCCAGCTACGGGGCCATTAGTTGTGAGAGGTACATTTCTCGTTTTCAATACTTGGGTTAAGGTGTTGATTGACACTGGAGCATCACATTCAATTATTGCCACTACCCTTGTATCATTGTTGGGGCTAGAGAGTAGACAACTACAGGCTTCACTTACAGTAGAATCACCAGTAGGGGGACAGGTCATTCTGACCCGAGAATGTCAGGGGTGTGTTATTGAGGTAGTCGGTTGACAGCTCCCGTTTAATTTTGTATTGTTGGAAATGTTGGGTTTTGATATTATTCTCAGAATGGATTGGTTATTCACATACCTGGCGACAATAGATTGTCATCGGGAGAGAGTTACGGTGTGTACTGCAAACGGTGATTGTTTCACGTTTCTGGGGGATAGGTGTGATAAGTCCTTATCCTTCTCTTATTACCCATTGTCATCGGGAGAGGGTCAATTTAATTTCCTTTTAGCGACCCTTTGGGAGGACGGAAGTAATGTAGTTTGGGATGAATTCCCAAGAGTAGTGTGTGAATACCTTGACATTTTTCCTGAAGACCTTACAGAGTTGCTTATAGATTTGCTTTCGGGAACGGCACCTATCTCCTTGTGATTTGGAGGTATTCACACACTACTCTTGGGAATTCATAAGCAACTGTTCTTTCAGAACCACTAATTCAGCTGGATGTCAAGACTGCCTTTCTCCATGGTGATTTGGAGGAAGAGATCTATATGGAGCAACCAAAAGGATTTGAAGTCAAAGGAAAACAAAATCTAGTCTGCAAACTGAAGAAGAGTCTCGACGGCCTGAAGCACGCACCGAGACAATGGTACAAGTTTGATTTATTCACATAATTTTGATTACAAAAAAGAATTCACATAATTTCTTATTGTGATCAATAAAAATGCTATTCAAGTGCTGTGTTCCATTCTCAATCTAAATTATATAAAAAAAAAAAATTAAGGGGAAATTATGTTTGGCCCTTATTAAATTTTCTCTATATTTTAATTTGGCTTGATTTTCACCTTAAATATTTTCTCAACTTGGTCCAATTAATTACTCATGTTAATGTTGTTTATAAAAAAATGAGCGTGTAATCAGCAGTATGTTTTGTCTTTTAAGTGTAAAATTGTAAACTTGCATAACTTAATAGGGTAAAGTACAAATACACTCCATGAGATTTGCTTAAAGTACAGATTGTCCCCTATAATTTGAAATATTACAAATACCTCCTTGTTAAAAAAAATATTTAACAGAATTAACTATTAAAAAAAAAAAAGAAATTCATAATTGCTCTCCTATACAATAATAAAATTACTTAAATTATTAATGGAAACATATTTATAACATCATCAAAAATTGTTAATTGACTTGATGATTTATTAATAAAAGGGGCAATTTGTTATGAAATTAAAAACCTCATGGAGTGGAATGTAATTTCCATAACCACAACGGATAATTTATATTTTAATTAAATCTCAGGGGGTGTATTTGTAATTTATCTAACTTAATAAGTTGACACTTTTTTAGTAACTTTAACTTTTGATAAATTGTTAAATTCTTTGTTATATATATATATATATATATTAAGAAAATGGAATTTTTAATCAAGAGAATCTTGCGAAGCTCAAAAATCTCATTCTGATTTTCTTGAATTTTTTTTAATTTTTAAACAATTTAGAAAAAAATCAATTGGCTAGCTTCATTAAACTATAAAAAAAAAAACTCTAATTATTCCATGATTTTTTAGTTTCAAAAGAATAGTATATTAATTCATTTCAAAATTTACATCTCTTCTCATACACACATATTTATTTCCAAAATAAATTCCCACCATGCATACCTTTTAGATTTTCTTCAATTTCTAATTTTTAAACAATTAAAAAATTTTATCTGCTAACTTTCATTAAATTATAAAAAGTAAAATTCTAATTATTCCGTGATTTATGAGTTTTAAAATTAAAGTAAAACTAATTCATTTCAAAATTTACCTATCTTCTCATCATGCACATAATTTTCAAATTAAATTCCTTCCATATATACTTTAAAATAGTTATCAAACACAAAAATATTCATATATATTCGGAGCTCCTCTTCTCACAAGAAATTCTACAGGTCATTTTTCTTTCTCTATACATTCTCAATATATTTATTAAGTTATATTGGTTGAAGTATTGTGTATTTATAATTTTATACAAAATTATGAAATTATATAATTTAAATTTGTGATTTGTAGGAGTAAATAAATTACAGTCATTTTATTTGTGGTATTTTGATCATGAAAAGGAGTTCCTTTAAAGCAAACTCAAAGACTTTCTCTCCGTCTTTCTACGTATAATCATAAGGTATTCAAATTGTATTTTATTTGTATTAGTGCCTTTTCAATCTAAACATAGTCTATCAAATAAAATTTGCATACAAAACTTTTATGTTAATATGATTCTAATTTTATGTTAACCGAGCAGTTTAATTCTCGTACATAGTCAGCGATATGAAAAACATAAAATGATTAAGATCACAAATCCCTTTGCAAGACACAAAAGATTGGGATCACATGTAAACACTCATATGATTAAGATCACAAATCCCTTTGAAAAACATAAAATGATTAAGATCACAAATCCCTTTGAAAAACAATTGGATTCACATGTAAACACTCATAGCCTCACTAGAACAAAAGAGCAAATAAAATTACAATTGAAAGAAATTTTGTCAAACGGAATTACCAATTACAAAAACCTAACAAATATATATCGGGGCAAATAAATTTTCATAAATGCTAACAATATCTCATGAGGATTGTTTAATGCTGAGAACAATATAAAAAGTCTCTTGAAATATATAAAAATATTAAGAAGTGTATTAATTTTAATAAAGATGTATTAAATTTAGTGAAAAATATCTTATAATTTTTTATTTTCTTATCTTTTATTTATGTCCTAAGAATATTTATTAGTAAAACCCATAAATTTTTATAGTGATTGTTGAAGCCAGAAGACCCAATAAAATAGAAAAGCAGAAGAGTAAACCCAATTGTTAATAGTGCAGTCCCCACTGTATGTTTCATTGAAGTAGCAAAGTGTGGGTGCCAGGTTGCCAGCTAAGGTATATTTTAACATAGAATAATGTTTGAGAGTTCTGATGCAGCTTTAATAATGTGAAGAGTACTCATGTGAATATGAGAGCCACACTTCTCTCTACTCTCTCTCTTCTACCTTACTAGAGTTCCATTTAGAGCTCTAATATTAGAATTATGTATTATTACTTTTTAATATGTTCCCAAACATACCCTTAACCTCTTTATTTACATTCTCTCCTTGGGCAACCCATCATCAAATAGTAATGTTGCGAAAAATTATTTGATATTTCTGAAATATTACGTATTTATATTTTTTTATTAACCATCATATATTATATTCTTTTATATTTCTCAATTATTCGATACAAAGTCATGAATTCTTTTTTTTTTTTCCTCCCACCAATCACAATTCTAGAGCCCAATTATCACTCTTAATGTTGCTCTCACATAATTAAATCACCAATTCAACTAGCTCGACACAAAATCATGAATCCTATTAGTGTGTTTGGTTTGAGTTTTTTGGATTAAATTTTTTGAAAACTGAGTTTTTTTTATTTTTGTGTTTTTTTGTTTTTAGTGAATATTTTAAAAATTTTAAACATTTTTTTTTTTTACTTTTTTAGATGCACCTTACTTAGACGTATCCAAAAAGTAAAAAATTAGTGAAAAAATATTTAAAAAAATTAGTAAATCATAAAAATACAAAAAATATACTGAATTCTCGTATTTTTTTTTTTGTATTTTTGGTATTTAGTGAATTTTTAAAAGATTTTTTTCAATTTTTTTTTTTTACTTTTTAGGCATATTTATGTTAGGTATGTCTAAAAATTTTAAAAAAATTGCTTAAAATATTAAAAAAAAATCAATAAAAACAAAAAAACACGAAAAATAAGAAAGTAAAATTTTCTGAAAAGTATTTTTGAAAAATGATAACCAAGCAAGGTGATCACCCTGAGCCCAATTATCACTCTTAACGTTGCTCTCACAGAATTAAATCATCGATTCAAACGGCTTAACATGACAACGGAGGTGGATCCCATGTTGCATTCACGTGTTGTTCTCTTTATCTCATTTAAGTTTTGGATAATGTTAGGAATATCAAATAAATGACTAGTCTCATATGATTGTGGAGTCCATAAGTAAAAAATTTGGGACCTATTATCTTTTTTTTTAAGTTTTTCTTTTATTTGTTTTGTTTGTTCTGTGATGCTAATATCAAATTTATCAGCATTGCAAAACACTAAGATGAAAGTATTTGTTATTCATATGATTGTTTAGAAGAAAAAAACCAAATGCTTATAATAAATTAAATTAGATCAAAATTACATGATATATCTGATGACAACCACTTATTTCTAACCAAAAACTCTCTTACTGTAAAATGAGATGCTTTCTCACAATTTAATATAAGAACTTTTGGCAAATTAATGTTATAGATGACCCTCAAACAGCTGTTATTGTACTCGTCAAAGAATACTGCAGGTGTGAAATTTCAAATGACCAACTTATTGGGGGATTCATAAAATACTACATTAGGACATCTCTATTGTTGTATTAGATATTTTATTAAATTTAAATTTGATGACAAATTAATAAAAACGATATTCTAACCGTTTCATTATATTGGTATCAAATGAAGGGAGCAATATTTTTTTTATCAAATGAAATGAGCATTTATCTTTTCATCAAATTTTGCAGGTAACTGTTGGTGAATAATTAGGTAGACAACCTCCCACATAACTGATTTTTGGATGAATATTTACTCTAGACCGGATGACTAACTAAATTTGATGAAATTATTAAAGTACATTATATCAGATCAAATTTTTTATCAAATTTTTACTCAAATTTAATAAAAATTTTGATAAAATATTGGAGATGCTCTTATAACTTTCTGAGCGTAAGCCCTTAGGGGCGCACACACCCAAGTAAGAAATTGGTGGTGTGAAATCGGAGTCTCCAAGGAAAGAAGAGAACTCTGACAAGTGGAATACAAAACCACCATTCCAAAGGGGATGATCTCTTAAATGTGCAGAGATTATAGATTTTTTAAACTATGATAAAAAAAACTGGTTGACCTAATCATGTATTTTTGGAAGATGGCTAGTGCGCCTTGGAAAATGAGGTAATCATTTCCTTCGACTTGGAATTCCAGTAAAAGTAAATCAACTTGTTGGCATGTATAACCCCCCAAAAACCCACAAATCGACATCAGTAAGAGATCGATTCATCTGGCCAATTTTGAGACCTACTTGGAATTCCAGTAAAAGTAAATCAACTTGTTGGAATTGAGTTCTTGTGTTTTGAACAGTCAATCTTTGGCCATAAAATTATTTCCTTTCACCCCTATAAAAATCTAAGTCATTTTTACGGTTATTTGTCATATTCATAAACACAAACTCAAAACAGTTATTCCTTGTAATACAAAAATGATTTTCAACACCTAAAGAAAGGAAAAGAAATGTGCCGCAGAATCGTGAAGATACAAGGGGTGGGGGAAAAATTAAGCAAAAAAATCCTCAAAATTTACCTACATTATTATTATTGAACAGTTTTATGTTTTAATTTTTTATTTTAATTACATTAAGAATTTTACATGTGATAGACAGAAATGAAGAATGATAAGCATCAAATATTAATCAAAACTTACATAAAGTTGCTACATTAGTGGCTAATCAAAACATATCATTACAAGTATTGTTTGATATAGGGGATACAAAAGAAGAAGATGAATTGTTTAATTGGATTCAATTCATTAAGGTCAAATAAAAGTTAGAAGACAGAAGTCCAGTGTCACACTCTTTTTTTGCATTGGTTCAAAGTGGAGCAGTTTTAGAGTCATTTGAGTAAAAGAAAGAAAGAAAGAAACATAAACCTGCAAAGATAATTCCCATAGAGAAATTCAACTCAGAATGGTGCTGTGTTCCACATTTTTTTTTTTTTTTTTGATCAGCAAAAAGAAGACTTTATTGATGAAATATATGAATAAGTACATCAATAAAGAGGAGGTTGGAGCTATAACAAGCTCCAACCTCCTAGTTGGTGAGAGACCAACAAACAAAGCAAACAGAGCAAAGAAAACTAGAAAAACCAGAAAGATTAAAACAACAGCCTTTCGAAGCACCAAAACCAGATCAGGCACTACAGCAACCCTTCCAAGCACCAAAATAGAACAGGTAGAGAAGACAACCAGCCCTTCAGATGATCTACACTACCTTGAACTACACTGCCATGAATTACTACAGCCCAGCAATCATACCAAACACATTGCCATGAACTACAGCAGCCCTTCATCCAATCCAAGCACCAAGATTGTTTAAGCCAACACAGCAGCAAAACAGATACACAGCCATGAGCAAAACTTGGTGCTTGGAACACATCAACAAAACAGATCAGGCACTATAGATCAACACATCAGCAAAAATAGAACAGGCACTACAGCAGACAGCTAGCCCTTCAGGTAATCTACACTACCTTTAACTACACTGCCATGAACTACTACAACCCAACAATCATTCCAATCACACTGCCTTGAACTACAACAGCCCTTCATACAATCCAAGCACCAAGTGCAACAACAGCAAGGGACCAGCACAGAACACACTCTAAATCAGATGCACCAGAACAGAACAACAACCAAAGTAGCAGTTCACAGGTTAAAACCCTTAGTGCATGATGCAGAATTTCACATTTTGCAAATTAAACACCAAATCATCAACTGAATAACAAAAGGAAGGACTATAGGCTCTGAACCACAATGCAATTCGTGTTTTGATAAGATCACACAACTTTTCGAAATCCAACTGTGAATCGTTAAAAATGATTTCATTCCTTTGCTTCCATAAAGACCAAAGCACTGCCAGTGGGATTATCCTCCAGATTACCTTCAATTTGTTATTGCATCTAAACCCAGTCCACCATTGAATAAGACCAACCACTGACCCCGGCTGCACCCAAGATACACCCCACCATCCAATAATATTAGACCAAACTCTCCAACTAAACGGACAACACAGCAGCACATGAGAGGCAATTTCCCTTTCATTCCTGCAAAATACACAGTTAGCATCAGAAGTGGCACTTAGGACTCCAATTCTTTGCAAATAAGTAGAAGTCTTGATCCTCCCTTTCCATGCTAGCCAAGCAAAAAATTGCACTTTCGGAGGTGCAGCATTCTTCCAGATGAGATCCACCACTTTTGCAGGTATAGTAGATGGTAGCTCACTCCACTTGTAGGCAGACGAAACAGTAAAGGTACCAGACTTGTCTGCAGCCCAATACAACCCATCTAACACACCATTCCTGAGCTCTGGAGCAGTTTGTAGCAACTCCTTCATCCTCCTCAACTCTTCAAGTTCCATTGAAACAATGCTCTTCTGAAAACCAAATCCCACTCCTCATTTCCATTGCTTCTGCTCTTAATCGCTGCCACTGATATACCTTTATGCATAGACACAGAGAATAATCTAGGAAATAAATTCTTTAAACAGTCACTACCAATCCACAGATCCAGCCAAAATCTTATGAGCCTCCCATCCCTAATATTAATCTTTGAGTTGGCCTTAAATAACTCCAGCAACTCCGGGCACTTAGTAGCAACCCTCAAAATGTCCCTCCACACCATAGAATATTTGGAATTTGCATCTTGATCTGGCCACCTGGACCCACCATGCTGTGGGTACTTGCTAAGAATTACTTGTTTCCAAATAGAGCCAGATTCACTCCCAAACCTCCACCACCATTTGAGAAAAAGACATTCATTCATGATTCTCACCTTTCTAATACCAAGACCCGCGTTACTTTTGCTTTGAGTGATTTCCTCCCACTTTACCATGTGAATTTTCCTTCTAAGTTCATCACCCCCCCCCCCCCCCCAAAGAAATCTAGACTGAATTCTATCAATCTCTTTGGCTACCTCTTCAGGCATTCTAAACAAAGATAAGTAAAAAACTGGTAGTGAAGATAGCACAGACTTGATCATTGTCAACCGACCAGCGAAGGAAAGAAGCCTACGCTTCCAGGAAGCAAGTTTTGATTTGAAATTATCAATGACAGGTTGCCAAGACCTTCTCCTCTTTGGATTAGCCCCCAATGGCATCCCTAAATACTTCAAAGGTAGCCTATGATGCAAGCAGTTTAGTATGGCAGCAAAATCTTTGGTAAGTTCTTCATTAATTCCAACACCACACACTACACTCTTGTGATAATTTATCTTCAACCCAGACAAGATTTCAAAACATCTCAATATTCTTTTGATATTAAGCACCTCCTCCCTTTTTGCCTCACAAAACAAGATTGTGTCATCAGCAAATTGTAGGTGAGTAATAGTAAGATCATTTGAACCGACTGATGCACCCTTGATCAATCCAGCCTGGACAGCACTATGTAACAGAATATTAAGACCCTCAGCTACAATGTTAAAGAGAAAAGGGGATAAGGGATCACCTTGTCTAAGTCCCCTTTGAGGACTAAACTCAGCTATAGGTGATCCATTCACCAGAATAGAGATTTTGGCAGTTGAGACACATTCCTTCATCCATTTGATCCATTTTGAACCAAATCCAAAGTTTGATAACATGGAGAAGAGGAACTCCCAATTTATTGAATCATATGCTTTCTCGAAATCGAGCTTGAAGATAAGGCCTTTCTTTTGCTTCTTCTTCCAATCATCAACAATCTCATTAGTAACCAGGATGCCATCAAGAATACTTCTACCCCATATAAAAGTCATGAACTGCATCACATCCTCTTTAATTATTTGCCAACACTTCTGGAGCATCATAAGGTTGAAACCATCAGGGCCAGGGGCCTTGTTCCGATCACAATTATTAAGAGCTGCCACAACTTCAGATTCTGTGAACTCAGCTTCCAAAGTAACTCGCGCCTCTTCATCTCCAATAGATTTAAAGGGACCATATAAGCTTGGCCTATCAAACCATGATTCTGAAAACTGCCTCTGAAAGTGATTGAACACTTCGGTTCTTATTTCCTTTGGGTCTTCAGTCAAGGCCCCATTAACCTCAATTGAGCACAATGCATTCCTATTCTTTCTCGTGGAGGCCAAGACATGGAAAAATTTGATATTTCTATCCCCTTTTAATGACCAGTTAACTCTAGACTTTTGCAACCATAACCATTCAACCATTTTACTCAAATTCTATGCTTCACCTTTTAACTCCCTAAGCGTAGATCTCTCTGCATCAGTGAGTAATCTTTGTTCAGCTACCAAATCCAAGACATGTATCTCCTCCTCCAGTTGCTTAAGTTTAAAATCCACCTTGCCAAAAACCTGAAGGTTCCATCTTTTCAATTCTTCTTTAAGTAATCTCAGTTTCCTTAAACATTTGAATCCAGCCCAACCATTTACATGAGATTCAGCCCAAATTTTCTACACAAAAATCTTCAAATTCGGATGAAGACACCAGGCATTTAGAAACCTAAATGGCTTTAGACCCCAATCTCTTTCATCTTCCATCATTAAAATAGGACAATGATCCAAGAGCCTTCTTGGTAATCCCCACAGTTTGAAGTTAAATTTTTGCAACCAGTCTGGGCTGAGTAAAAATCTGTCCAGCCTACTCCATTTGGCACCATTCTGAGAGTTACACCAAGTGAACTTTCTCCCCAACATTGGTAAGTCACACACTTCCAGGTTATCAATTAGCTCGTTAAAATTCTTCATACCACCACACCTTTTGGAACAACCCACCCTCTCAGATAATTTCCTAACCTTATTAAAATCACCCCCCAAGCACTAAGGGTTGATAAAACTTCTCTTTAAATTCTTCAAAGTTTCCCATAATCCCTTCCTATTAGCACCATCAGTCGAGCCATAAACATTAACAATAACACAAGCTAGACTTGTAAAAAGAGTACTAGACAAAATGATAAAATGCCTGTTACAACAACAGTCCAGAAGTTGAAACACTTGTGGATTCTAGACACACAGTAGTCCACCAGCTGCACCCTCTGAGTCCACAGCCATATAAGCCATCTAATCCCCAGGCCAACAAGATCTGACAAATTCCTCAGTTATAGTAGGTGTCTTTGTTTCCTGAAATAGTGCCACATCCACCTTCCTTTCAAAAAGAAGTTTTTTGATTTTTCTCCTTTTAATGGACTTGCCTAACCCTCTAACGTTCCAAGATAAGAACTTCATTAAAACAAATTTACACACCAAAAACACCACAGCAGATACATTTAGTCTGCCTTACTACCCCTTTTACCCAACACCTCCTTATCCTTAACTTCCAGTTCCATCAATTTACTAAGCACTTCCTCATCCTTACCTTTGCATTTCAGCCCAAGCAGCTTCCCTATCTTCAGAGACGCTTCTGCCTCATTAAGGAGCAACTGACCAGAACCCGATTTGCTTGCCATGGACAAAGAAATAGCTGCAACTGCCGACCTAAATACAGCCCCTTTCTTGAAGTTCATAACTGATCCAACCCCTATTTGTATGTTTCCTTTTTTCTTCCTCTGGTATTTCACCATCCCTTTAACTTTCTCTTTTGTGGTATTTTTCCTTTTTTGATCTACCACTGCAGTGTAACAGGTTGCTACTCCATAGGGCTCCTTATCCACACTGTCATGGGTTACCTTTCCCTTACTAGTTTGGACTTCATCCTCCTCTGTTGGCTGATCCTTTGGGTCACTTAACTCAGATGATCTATGGCCCAGAATGTTACCACACTGTAAGACATGGGCCTTACTTAATAACACCTCTATATTAAGCCCAGGTACATCTTTTTCTGGCCCACTAAGACTCTTCATAAAACCTGGGGTAACAACATCATCTTCTATAATCTGGTTACCTTCATTTTGAATCTGAATAGAAGTTGGCCCTGATGTGACTAACTGAAACCCGCATGCTTCACCTCCACCTCCAGGTTGCTTCTGCAAGCAGTCCAGCTGACCTATCGACATGATAGTCTCCTCAACCCTAGACATACTTAGCTCCCTCAGTTTTCCATCAGTGGCTGTATGGTCATTATATCCTACCCTCAGCCCCCTTGCCTTCACAGCACCTGTGGTGTCCAGCACACCTCCAACGTGGCCCTCCACATCAGCTTCATCTTCACCCTTCTTGCTCCCCACAGATCTCTGCTCTTGATCCTGTTCCTCACCATTTGAATTTGAATTTTCCGTTTGGGGCTGTTCACTATGACATTTGCATTGCTTGTATATCACCTCTGAAATCACCACCTGTTTTTCACAAACCTTGACTAGGAAGTCTATCCCCTTGCATTGCAGAATAATTGTTGTGTTTATGGATTCCATACACTTAGTAGCAATTCTCACCTTCCCACTATGAAAAGACGTCATTCTGGATGTGTCCTCATCAATGCCTATGACTTCCCCCCATGCCCTTCCAATGCTACTAAACATTTTGCTACTCCAGAGATTCAGAGGTACTCCATAACAAGTAAGCCATACAGATCTTTCTTGATCAAGAATCATCCCCTGCTGCCATACCTTGACTGATTCGCTCCATGACTGAATCCATCCCTCCATTGATTTGAGCTTCTCTTTCATGGTACCCGCTGATTCAAACGTTAACACAATATCTCTTCCCCCTCCATCTCTAACGTGAACATTACCCATTCCTTTGTTCTTTAATTCCTCTTTGAACTCCACCGCAAGAATTTGAGATTTCAATCGAACAATCACACTGTCATACAGCCATCCATTACCCTCCTCGTAAGGTTGTATACTGATGTTTGAATTTGAATCCAGCCCTTGACCACTCAATATTTGAGCATAAGACTTTCCCCTTTGTAACATATTTGGAGCTCTGCTGGTTGTGGCAATATCCCTTCTTCCAACTGATGTGGTTACTGATTTCTGGTTATCCTCCTTTCCTTGAACAAAATCTGCTATCTTCACTTTCAGAGCTTTGTTATCACACCAAATGCCATGAGCTTTTTGGACCGCCATATTCGCTGCCACTACACAAGCGTAGCAGACAAACCCAAATCTTGATCTAGTCAACTTTGTCCTTTTGTTGGGGATGAACACATCCTTCACTATCCCATAGTTGGTGAATATATTATACAATCCTTTTGGATCCATAGATTCTGGTAGATTATCTACAAAGATTGTATGAATCTCGTTACCCAGAGCTGAGTTTCTACCTCCCTTACCACCATGCTTACGCAGAATCGGTTTCCACCCTCTATCTCCCATCCGAACCAAAGATCAACTTTATGTTGGATACGTTACTTCGCATCATAAAGAACTATATCTTTTGTTCCACATTGCAATTCTTGGTAAAAAGATAACACCTACTCTTATTCTTTTTCCCTCCAAAAGAATAGAAAAAAAGAGAGAAGAGGGGGGGTGGCCATTGTTACCTGAGTGCGGTTACACAATATGGCAGAAAATCAAACTCATCTCTCCAGTGACTATCTCCCTGCGGCGACTCGCTCTCCAGCGAGAGGAGAGAAGAGGGTTTGGGTAAGAGAGAGAGAGAGAGAGAGAGAGAGAGAGAGAGAGAGTTGTATTATAGAGGGATAAATTACTTTGGTTTGTAAAGTTTCATGTGATGGTAGTTAAGACAGAAATTACTTTGGTCACTTTAATGGTTGAGATGTAATTTTTAATGCTCTGAAATATTTTTGGAAGGATCTTATTACCAGAAAGTTTGAGTTCTTATTTTGTGCTCTATCTTTCACATAATGGCATCCAGAAATTTTGCTTCACGTTGGGTCTCAAAAGTAATTAATTATTATTATTTTTTTAAATGAAGTCTCTAAAAATGGGTCTCAAAATTTGCATGTAGTTCCTATGAAGATGGATATCGTTGAATGGAGCAAAGATTAAGAAAGATCATGGATTGATGGTTATAACATGTGATGGCCGAGCAAGTATAAAAGGAAGACTTGAGGAATGAAAAATAAATCATCAAATATCCACAACTCACAATGCGTGACATCTATTTAGGAGTAGATTAATTTAGCAACTGCTGGGAGTAGATTAGTGATAGCTTTTTCCAATCCCTCATTCTTTCATTCTGTCAATTGCTGTATTTTATTTTCAATTCTTTGTTCTTGTTTAAGTTCATGCAGTTTGTAGCATGTGACAATTTATTTGAATAATATATTCTTTTTTGTTTTATTCCATTTCTTCTTTGCTTCATAACATTCAAGGAAGTCCTTAATCTTTTTAAGGCATAGAACTCAACTACAAAGTCTGATTTTTATTTGTGTTTATTTAAAATTTATTTAAGTCTTTCGATCAATCACTGTCAATTGGGTTTAAACCAAAATTTTACCAACAATTAGCATAAAAAAATAACTTAAAAAAAAAAAGAAGAAAAAAGAAGAAGACATTTATATTCACACTCCCCTTTTGAGAGGTTAAAATAAGGGGTACTTTTTCATCAATCCCTTTTTACCTACTTATGTTCCATTTAGTCCACATTATTTTCTTAAGTATGAAGGGGGAATGTCATTAATTGAACACCCCAGCTCACCCGATCAAAAAAATCGGCTTTTACTAACCATGATATGATTTTTATTTCCATTATGTGTTCATATTCCAATTATTTATTAAATCCTAAAATTTACTATGTAAAGTAGACAAATATAGACTGTGTCGCCCAATTTGGAGCAATTTGATTTCATTATTTTGAAAGTGTTTTGAATAGTGCAATCATGACAATCAATTTTATTCCAAATCAACTAACACAACCTTCATCCACTGGCATACATAGAGTTATATCAAATAAGCACATATCCATATGGTAGGATACTAAACATAGTAAAAAAATCACACACAGGCGGGATGCTAAAGCACAAAAACTTACATATTTATCGACGTCCCGCAAATAGGCATAAAAACAAAATTAGTAAATATGCATGATCCTATATACAAGAATCCTAATGCAATTCACTCATGAAATGTAACTAAATATTCGGCTTCTAATATAAGACATGTGAATCATCTTAAGAACATGAGGTTGCGCACATAATTACATAGGAATTGATTAAATCTATAAATTCAAACTTATTCTAATCAAGATGCATGAAACATGTATGTAAAGCGTGAATAGGAGTTAAAACAAATATGATGCATATTCATAAAGGAATACAAGTTAAAGAATGGGATAGAGAAAAATGGGATGGAAAATTATTACAACACTTTAAATAAATAATTACAAACTAAATGTGTGTGTGTGTGTGTGTGTGTGTGTGTGAGAGAGAGAGAGAGAGAGAGAAAATATTACAACAAAATAAAAACAAAACCTCACAAAATACTCAAATGAAAAGAAAATAAAATCTTCATGTGCCTTGGAGACCACCGGGAATGGGTATGCTCAACACCGGAACACTACTCCGTTCCATCCAAGAGAAGTTAACCAGCCGGCCAACTAAGTCTAGCAAAACCTATCTTGTTGCTACATCGAGAAAAGAATAAATAAGGAATATGTAGGTGGCTCAACTAACCACTTCTGGTTAGCTTACAAAAAAACTAATATGAAATTAAAACAAGAAAACAAATATAAGAGAAGACATGAAAGAAAATGAAAGAGATTGAATATTCACATTCCAAAGGAAGAATGAACTTCTTGATTTCCGAACTTCTTAATTTCCAAACTTTCTTTTGATCACCCTCAAGGTTGTGAATTGTGTTCTCAATCCTCAATTCAAGAGCTTGAAATTTGAGCTAGAATGATAGTTTTGGACAAGTGTGTTGATCACTCTTTGATCTTCTTGGACTTGGCAAGGATTATTCAAGGCTTTAGGACTTGGTTTCAATGAGTTTCTTGGGTGGTTTTTGCAAGGGAAGATGAGATATATGAAGGCTAGACAACTTCTCTAGTTTGGCAAGACAACACTCTTGTTTTCAAAACTTTCTTTCCTCTCTCAAATTCTAATTCAAACTTAGCAATCTCTCTACACTTCTTCTCTTAAATTCATCTCCTCTCTCTTTAGTACCCTTTTTCTCTCTATAATCTGATGTGTTCATAGGCAATGCAAGTGTGCAATGGTGGAAGACAAAGTAGAGGAGTAATAGGGCACCACGGAAGATAATGGAGCACTAATTGAGCTAATGGGAGACAAAAGTGGAGTATTACCCTCAATGAATCAAACACTAGTCAATAGAGGATGAGTAGACATGCATTTGGTGCGAAAATGGGCCAGAAATGGGATAGTGGAGTGCCCCACACACAAAACAAAATGAGCCCACTGTTTCATAGTCGCGAGCGCAGTTGGTACGGTCACAACTGCGGTTAGCTTGGTAGTTGTCGTGACCAGGCAGGTCATAGGCACAATGGGAGAGAAAGTCAAGTTAAAAGATATAACTTCAGAAATATAAGATAAAGCTTCTGTTGTGGCAAAGTGGTTCAATGTTTCTTCTCAAACAATAGTGCAAGGGTTCGAATCTCCCAATCCATAAGTTTTTCTTTTTTTTTTTGCCAAGCCATTAACAATCAAGCCAAGCCAAGCCAAGCCAAGCTGCTAATGTAACACCCCAAAATAATTACTATGACCCATACTCAACATCAATAAGCGATCACAATGACAAAGTGATTATCTTTCATTGATTTACAATTATGCTTTAAAAAAGAGTGACATAATAATGAGACAGGATGAAAGTTAAACAAATAAAAAATGACCTAAAGGCTTACATTTTTCCAAGACGATGCTTGGTTACAACAAAAGTGGATTTAAGTCTGATACAGTTAAAGCCCTTGGTTTGCACAAAAATGAATACAGCAAATACATAAGAGAAGCTCTCGTTCCAAGTCCTCTCAAGCTATTGCCTTGACGAAGGCATATCATTAACACCTGAAATGTTTTTCCCACGTAGGGTGAGTCAAAGCCTAGTAGAAATAATCCAACACAGTACATGAATCTTAACAAAGCTATAAGGTGAATGCATATGCATGCTCATGCCAAAACATTTTTATAGCTCTTTCCAAAACTATGCAATGCCATAATAATATCATAAATCATTTCATTTGGAATAAAAAGATAGGGCTGTGAATCATGCTCTGGGAATTTCAAAATAATACAACCTTTCCTAAAAATTTCATCTAAAGGAAATCATAAACCAGGACCCATGTAAACGTAGGCTATACAAGTACTACTATTGTCATTCCACGGAAATTTCATCCGCGGGATCGGCATCTATGTATACGCGAGGTTTTTAGGACTTTCACCATGGACACTCAGGCAAACTTGTTTCAACGAGACAATACATGTTTCCCAGATTCACCCATTTTTCTTAAATTCGATAATCGTTTCCAATGTATAAAAGTAAGATAATGCTCAATGTAAATGAATGAGAAAATAGTTTCAATTCACCTAGTTCTCATGCAATTTCTACAATAATTATAAATATTCTCCACCGATAGCCCAAAGCAGATATTCTAAACAGATAAATAATTATCAATAAAGATAAACTCTCCAAATTTTCAAGAGGTGAACGATAATCCATATGTAACTTCACCATCTTCATCAATATCAATCCAATTTCACAATTTCAATATCAACCTCATAAATTATATAAAATCAACACTTGAGGTACTAGGGGAAAAATCCCTTTTCTTTCTAAAATCAATCCCAAATTTCAAAATCAACCATCCATTCCCAACTTAACATTATTTTCCATATCAAAATCATTTTCAAGGATTCATTTGAAAAACCCCTCTTTTGATTTTTACCCAAAACCCTAGATTTGTTCCAAATCTTCCAAAATCACAATATTGTTTAGAAATAACAAATAACTAAGTTAAAACTCATAAAAAGTGTGGAAAGTATCCCTACCTCAAGTTTTAGAAGAAGAAGAAGAAGAAGAAGAAGAAGAGAGAGAGAGAGAGAGAGAGAGAGAGAGAGAGAGAGATGAAAACTCGAAGACGCCAAAAACCAACTTTGCTCCGATCAGAACGAAGCCCTCGTCGAGCTCTTTCTTTTTAACAAAGGGACAAAGGTGAAAAGATCAACGAATCTAGGTGTATCTGAGTGAAATAGATGAGTTTTAGAGACAGTGAGAGAAAATAGGGTTTTGCAATTGTTTAGAGAGAGAGAGAGAGAGAGATGAAAAGGTGGTGTAAAAAGTGACTTTCACGAAATGATATACGCATAGACCGCTCGAGCGCAAGAAGTGTCGCTCGAGCGTCCAGACACAAAAGATGTGACCACTTGAGTGCAAGAAGTTGTTGCTCGAGCGTAAAATATAAACTTCCAGTAATTTTACAGACCAAAAACCAATGCTCGAGCGCGATAAGGATCGCTCGAGCCAACACTGCTCGAGCGCAAAAAACTTAGCTCAAGCATAGAATACCACTTCCTAGTACTTTTGTAGACCTGCAAAAGTACTGAAAGTTCACAAAGATCGCTCCAATGCAAAAAGTGATGCTCGAGGAAAGGAATAAAATTCTAGGCAACAACAGTTTGAAAAACAAGCTACCAACATATTTCAAACACAACCAACACAACCCAATAGCTAAACTCAAGGAGAAATAGTGGGAAACAAGACAATAACAACTGTATAAGGAAATGAAACCTAGATCCAAAACGTCAAATAGGTCGAGTCTAAACTAGAATCGTTATAGCCAAGCCGCTACCGAGCTGCGAGCCGTTGACGTCATCTGACGTCATTGCACAGAATTCAGAGAGAAATTATTTCGTGTGACACAGTTAAGTTACAACAGTGTATCTGGACTGTCCAATCTATTTTGGCTAAATCTAAGCGATCCGGAGTCCAATCACAACAATTCAATAGTGTTTTCCAACTATTTGGAACATTCTGGACACATACGTATGGTCAGATTGTGGTCCTAGGGTGGGAGACATAAGTCAACAAGTTGTTGTACGGTTGCTAGACGAGACTTAAATACTTGGCCAAAATAGACTTAGGGTTTAGGAAAAAAGCTCAAATTCCATCTTTCTTGTTGAAGATTTTGTGAGAAACACATTCTCATTTTCATCGTCGGGTAATAAAAAAAAAAGTGCCCAAGTCTTAGGGCCGGTCAAAATTGGGTGTCTACAATAATAAAGAAGCAAATACACACGGGATGCAGAAGAAAGGGAAGAAGCTCACATAGTACTCCTCCGTACTGTGCCATAAGCGTAATGGGTTAGAAATCTATGCATGATCCTAGATGCGATAATCTAAAAGATGATATGTATGAGAATGAAAAGAACAATTAGTAGGTACTCTAGCAAAGTACAATAAAAGAGAGATAGTTAGAAAATATTCATGATCCTATATGCCATAATCTACAAAAATGCAAAACACACATGGAATGAATCCTACAAGCCCAGTTGCTACTAAGAATGACATGTGAATCATTAAGAAAAACACACCACATAACAACAATATCTGCTAAAACGTGATAATCCAAGCTTAGATGCATGATCCTAATCTATTCATATGAATGTCACGATGACAACATCAAATCTAAATAAAGTGGATAAAGCTATGCTAAGAGAGAGAGAAAGTGAGTTTTAGAGAAGGGAGAAAAGACAAATACGCCAATCTGCACAATAGCTGCATCATCTAATTATTTAGAATAACTACTACAAGAACTCCAATAAGGATAAGGAGGTTCTAACCCTCAAACATATGAAAAAAGGGTATAAACTACCCAAATCCATGAAATTTGTTTTTGAGAGGGTAGATCCAATATATTCTCACGAAGGAAGCCATATTTGGGCTTATAAATCAACCAAAATGAACAAAACAATGAAATAAAGAAAACTCCATTGATGACAAAGAGATTTTACCCCTCAAACACAAGGAAAAAGAGTATAAACTACCCAAATTCAGGAAAAAAAATAAAATAACGAGAGGGGAGATTCGATCTATTCTTATGGAGAAGTTTTGCTTGGGCTTCTAGAACAACAAAACAACAAAGGAATGTAAACTCTATGGAGCATGGAGAGATTCTCTCCCTCAAACATATGAAAAATGGTATAAAATACCCAAATCCATGAACAAATATGATGAGATGGAAGATTCAATTCATTCTCAATAGCGGAAACTGTGCCTGGATTTCTATCGTAAAAGAGAATAAGAATAACAATTTGGACTTGGTGATGGGTCATTTCACACACCAAAAATAAACATTAAACTATACCAAATTCCTGAGAATAATAGTAAGCCATGTATTGATCCACAGGGACAATTGTGAAATTAAACTAATTTAATTGCTAAATTCCTAAATTAATTTTGATTAAAAAGATGATTGGTTCATGAACTAATACTAATTAAAATACTAACAAATTAAAATAACGATTAAAAATGAAATTGAAATTATTGATTAATGAAAAAATCTAGGGTAATGAATTCACCACTAGTTACATAAATAACGTTTCAATTTGAAAATCAATTATGCTACGGTTTGAACTAAGTAATACTTCGTAACTACAAGTTCGAAGCATTGATCAAGAGAGTTATCACATTCAATGCATAGGCACGAACCATCTCAAGTAGTACGAGTCGTTCGCTCTAAACTAGGGTAGCAAAACGACTCGTCCCTCGTAGTATGGCTTGTCTCATACCTTGAATATGAAAAAAAAAAGAAAACCATTGTATGGAAAGCATTCAACAATCACAGAAAGAAGAATACTTAAAGAGATAATGAAAAAAAATATATTTGAAACTTCTTAAACACCATACAATTTGTTCAAACCTTTACATAATCTAAAAGCAAAGAGAAAACCATATTTACTTGGCTAGGGTTTCATCAAAATCCTTGAAATAGTAGCCTAGCCACTCATGGAGGAGTGGGAAGAGGTCGAGGAAGAAGAAGCCACCATCAGAGACATTCTTCAAACTTCAAGTTCTTTTTCTTCGAAACCCTAGCCTCTCTCTCCCTTTTCTCTGAAATATTTTCAAACCTAGTTACAGCCTCTTTTTCTTCTTTTTATTCTGAGCAAAAGAGCCTTAAATTTTCACGCACGTAACTCTAGGTGGGCAGCGCCCATGTAGACTGCTCGAGCGGTGTTGGGCCGCATGTGCAGTGGAGCTTGGCCGGATGTGCGGTGAGGTGGCAAGCCTAGACTTTTCACTACTCGCACGACAAATCTGCTTTTGCGCCACTTTTTTCTTGAATTTGCGTGTTGCCTGCCAAATCTGTACAAGAGCACAAAACACATAATCTCTATCAAATAAACAAAATTCAAAGACTATAAATGTAACTTATACGGCCTCAATATGGTACCTTTCGGCCTACATCACATCTCCTAACTTACATTTTGCTAGTCCTCGAGCAAAACAATAGAAAGGAGAAAAAGAAAATACTCTAAGCCAATTTCATGGGGATCATGATTGCATTTAGCATATGTAATAAGCCTTTAAACCACAAGGTTACCCCAAGTGGACGAGTATAGTCTCATGAGGGTTTCTAGAAATGATACCCACAACCATCAACATATTCACATCCGCCTAACATTAATAAGTAATCACACTATTCCAACTATCAATTAACTTATGTTCCAACTACAATGTGATATTAAGACATGATGAGTCATTGAAGGCACAATAGAAAAACATGAAGGAATCTATTGAGCAAGAACCACAATTCAGTTAATACAAAAGTTAAGTCCCCTATACTTGTGAATGCTAATAAGCACATCATCAGTGCCCTTGGTGTAAAGTGCATTCCGCATAGCTAGTTAACTGTCCACTATAATAGCCCAGTGTAACTCACAATAACACCTAACATATACAGAAAAACTAAACTTTTGCAACCAAGATTCTCATTTTTTGTTTTTTGAAAGACTGTGCAATGTTTTAATCCATTAAGCTTTCTAATCAACCAATGTAACAAGCATTGGGCCAATGACTCCCAAACCATACGATTTTAGGGCACTAGGTGTGAAGATATCCTTACAAGCTTGATAACTCGAGCTGAAAAGGCTACGAACCCAAACAAGTCTTTATTTTTTTTTCTTAATTGTGCAATGTCTAGATCCCTTAAACTTTCTAATTAACCCATGTAGCAAGTATTGGGCCAATGACTCCCAAACCAGACGGTTTTAAGGCACTAGGTGTAGAGACACCCCTACGGGCTTAATAACTCAAGTTAAAAAGGCTACAAACCCAAACAAGTCAAGTTTTTTATTATTATTTATTTTTTAATTTTGTGAGAATCAAGGCTACTCATTTATTGTTTTTGCAACATTAGCAATTATCAATGATGTACACCAGGGATTAGAATAGAGAGGTCACCGCTATGAAAGTGTGTTCATGTGAATCAAGGCATACTCATGACAAGTGTACTAATACCACAAACACAAACAACTCTCCTAGTACAAACATCATATGCGAGTATTTACCCAATAAACCCTTTTAATACAAGTCCACTATATTCCCCAATTAACATATGCTTACATCACTACCATATTGGCACAAAGTGAACATCAAGTGAAGTGGTGCAATCAAGTGCAACAAGTACAAACATGAATTGATTTTATAAAAACCCTTACCCCCCCAACTAGAATACAACATTGTCCTCAATGTAAGCAACTGTAAAGTAGATAGTAAAATGAGAGAGAGAGAGAGAGAGAGAGAGAGGAGCTTACTAGATGGCGTAGGTGCACATTCAACAAAGTAGGGACGAACCAAACACACACACACACACACACACACACACACACACACACACACACACACACACACACACACACACACACACACACACACATACATTGGTTCTTTTTTTTTTTTTTTTGGACAATATAGTAGAAAAGGAAAAGAAAAATAAAATAAAATAAAACAAAACAAAACAAAAATAAAGAAATAAAACAGATATCACTGATTTGGATGTAGCGGTGGTGGAAAATGCTGCTCAAATAAGGCATGCATCAACGTCCGAGTCTCAAATGCCTCATCATGAACCCTAGCACCAAGCTGATCAAATTGTTGCTGGCTCGACTTTCGGTATGCGTAGAAGTCAGTTCGCAAAGATGCAACTAATTGCTGATACTCGAGCTGACGAGCATTAACTTGGTCGAATTCCGTTTGCGAGTAATCTTGACATGCCTGATAGTCTACCCAGAGATCAACCACAAATTACTGAATGGCGGCTTGATTATCCAAAATAGCCTAATATTGTGTGCGCGTCATACGGAATAGCGATGGCACTGATATGGCGGCGGACTCTGCTAGAACATCATTAGGATTGGCTGGGGCATCAAAGAGGAGTAGTGGAGGTGGCAGGAGAGTAGTGGTTCGATGCCATTGGGTTTTACCATAAAGCGTTGGTGGCGGAAGCTGAACCTCATTGGGTTCGAGTGGGTATGTCCCTTGGCCTTTTATGAGTGCAATGATGAGGTTGGCGAAAGGGAGGGCCCATGTAGAACTACCTCGGGTGTTGTACAACTTGACTTCATTAAGGATACGGGTCATTTAGTTGAAGATCAAAATAGGGATGTCGACCCAAAACCTGAAGTCAAATCGGTGCAAGGCATGGAGGAAGTCCTCTCACCGCTCTTCCTTGTGGCCTAGAGGGATAACATTCTTTTTTAGAACCACATCAAGGAAGAGGAGGCGGCGTGGTAATTTTGCCCGTCAACAATGAACAGAAGAGCTCAAGGGCCTTGTCACTAATACACATGTTCTGATAAAAGACTCACACAATGCTAGGATATGCCGGTTCAGTGACGGTACAAATGCCCAGTAGGCTCCGATCTTCAAGTTGTTGGACACTCCACACAGTGGGTTAGTGGCGTTGGAAGAAGTCCACATCAAAGGGTTTGTCACAGGCAATCTGTTTGTTGGCCCAGATAGCAGTTGGCACATCCCTAAGTGCAATGTTAGCATTGCGAGGTTGTTTAGGTGCTCAGCGGGATGATGTAGCCATACCTGCACAAAATAATACAACCAACACAACAAAAAATGTGGAACCATTGTATTAGAACTCATCAAATATTGCATGCATGCACGAATCATTCAAATCCTTATTGCCATCACACCACAGAAACAACCTTTTTTTTTTTAGGTGCTCGGCTGTTGCTCCGCAGATCCACCTTTTTTTTTTTTTTTTTTTTTTAAGATGAACAATGAACAAAATGGGGACAACAAAAAGAAAAACTAAAATTTGAGATTGGAAGAACAACAACACAAATCTTAAGCAAAAGGAAGGATTTACCTTGAAAGAGTAAAGAAAAAGAGAAAGAAGGGAGATCTGCAGGAAAAAAAGGCCGCCAAAGAGTCGCCGGTTGGAGAAGATAGTGATGCTCTAGTGGGAAGGGTGGTGGTGAGGAAAAGGGTGAGTGAAAGTTGAAGGATGAAGGAAAAAGAAGTTGGTAATGGTGGGGCTTGACGATTTTGTGGCTTTGTGGGTTTGTGGGGTTGAGAGAGAGAGAGAGTATAGTTGGGAAAGTGATGGTCAAAAAGGGAGTTAGGGTTGGAAATATGAGAGTTTTTTTTTTTTGAACGAAAAGAAAAAAAAGAATAAAATTTGAACAAGATTTTTTTTTTTTTTTTCACTAGACCGCTCGTGCACCCAAGGGGGACCCACGGGTGGTGAATTATAAGTCGCACAAGTGGCAAAATTAGGCCGCTCCAGCAACGCAAAAGCAGTAGGCATTTGGGCTTGGGCTGCTCGTCTAGTCTAGGCCTCTGCTTGTGCACCCTATTTTTTTTTTTTTGAACGTCCCGCTCGTGCGCCCATGTGGGCCGCACGAGTGCTAAACTTTGGGCCCTTCCAACGGCAGAAATGGGCCGCTCCAGCGAAAGCAATACACTTCGCGCTTCGGCCGCTTATGCGCCCAATTTTGGGAGCTTCGCTTGTGCGCCTATGTGAGCCGCACGTGCGGTCTGCTGTATTTATTTTTATTTTTATTTTTTTTAAATCCAAGTACAACCCAAAACATTTCAAACCATTTCTACCTTCGTTTCACATCCGAAATAAATATAGCACTGTAGACACCCTATTTTTGAACGTTGGCAAGACTTGGGTGCTTTGTCCTGAGCACATGATAATAAACATTAGGTTGTGTAAATGGTTCGAATTCTCAACGAGGGAATCTGATTTTTAGCTCTAAACAATCACAACCTTCCCTACCCACATTGTTTTTACCACAAAAATCCATCTTTTAGCACTATGCCAACCTACACTGAACCTGAAATAGAGGAACAAAGGAGCTACATTGGGGCCCGGCCGTGCCTCATTTGGGGCCTGTCGTGCTTTTCGGGCGAGAAACACTGTTATGGGTGGGAATCTGCCAGTTGTCTATTTTTGAAGATATTTGTGACCTATTTGGCTCAAATTCTATAAATACGAGAATATATCTCTGTTTTGAGGATTAGAAAATTTTCAAAAAAGCAAAAACACCTTTGAGCGCCCCTTCTTCTTTTGCGTGCTAGCTTTGTGATATTATATCATCCTTGAACCATAGCTATACATCATATACACCCTTAAAGTTGAACCTTTGAGTCTTGGTTGAGCCTTGAGAATCATAATTCCACATTGAGAGTGTGCTAGGATCAAGTTTAGTTTACACCCAAAGCTTGCTCTCTTCAAGAGGTATAGGCTTGTCACCTTTTTCCTTGCTTTCATTACAATCTTTCTCTATCTATTTCTTGTGTTTTTGGGTTGTTTTGGATCCATTCCATGTGTTAGAACTTGGGGTTGAGAGCTACTAAAGGTAGAGAGGCTTAACACTCTTTCTTGCACCTTATCCCATAGCTTATACCCTTTGTTTTTACACTCTTTTCTTTGGCTTTCACATTGATTTTCAGAGTTTAAAAGGGCTGAAAACATGGTTTAGAAGTCTCAAAAGTAGAAGGGTTAGCCTCCTCTCCTTGCTCTTGTTTACTAGTTTTGTGTCTCCTTGTCTTTACCTATCTTTTTGTGCTTTTTTAGCTACTGTTTTTTTTATATTTTAAGGGTTGTTTAGGCTGTTTTAATTCATTTAATTAGTTTATTCTTTGAATACTTTTCTTGTTGTGTTGTACGTCCTCATGGCTTCGGTTGTTTAGGCCTTAGATACTGAGTCATTTGAGTTGATAGTTTTCTTTACTTAGTTTCTATGTAACGAGTTCTATTTTTGATAATAATCAACTTCGCATAATCATTTCTGCACCCCCCTTCATTTCTTGGTTTTCTTTGTTTGAGAGTTATTTCAAGCGATTGATTATTATTCAAGACATGAGAAAGAGACCTCCTATGCTCAATGGCTTAATCTCTTCGAAGGTTCATCGTCAATGCATAGTCACTCTTTCATGCTAAGGATCACTTCTCATTTTACATTTCTCTTCATTTAGTGGACTTAAATACCACTTTGGGACAAAATGATTAAAGAATTGAAAGGTAAGTCAAAAAGGACTAATAAAATTGGCTTAAAACCAATGAAACCGACATAAAAAAGATGAATAAAATTGGTTGGATTCGGCCGGACATTATGCTGAGTCCATCGCATCAAGAGTCATCATATATTAATTCATGAAATTTTGATGAATTTTGAGGTGTGTCCACCTCCCTCTTTGAGCTAACTTCATGATAGGAGGGAGGGGTCGTTGTCTTTCATTGCATTTATTAACTTTTTGTCCAAATGTGCTCGAAATCATCAGGAAATCAACTTGCTAACATTGATGGTTTCGGAACCGAATCCGTTCTTCTCTTGAGTTTCCCCATGACAGAGAAGAGTAGAAGGGACAAACAGGGCTTAGAAAGGCTCTGACTACACTGTTTTTACCTTAGAGCACAAAAATATTTTTCTGCATAAAAATAGGGCATAGACAAATTTTATTGGACCCGGCAGGGCCTCATTGGGGGCCGGCCGGGCTCCAATGTTTGGTAAATAGAATCCTTTTGACAGAAACAGAGTGCAATGACTGAAGGTAAAACAGAGCAATTACAGAGAGGGAAAATAGAGCAATTTCTACAAAGGCCTTCATTGACACGCATATGATCCTTGTGCATCTTCTTTTGTTTTATTATTATTGTTATAATTATTGTTTATAATGATGTTGTAATCACTTTTCATGTTATTGTTGTAATTATTATTATTGTAATTATCATAGTTCAGTATATTGTTGTAACTATTATTGTCATAATGTCTTTGTTGTAGTAAATTAGATAGCTAGTTGTTTGTTTAGTATTCATTCGGTGTTGTAATAGCTTGTAATTAATTCGGACACTTGGACATTCGGACCCTCTTGCACGAGGACAAAGTATGTAATAATTGTGTATGTCTTCCAACCCCCATTTCTTTATCCCTTTTATTTACCTGCTTATAATGGTAGCATCATATTTACTTAGCATTTTCCATAACTTGCATCCATTCGTCTTGCATGCATAAGGTTCGGCTCATCATACTAATCAAATGTTAATTTCAACTTCCTTAATCAAGTACGTGATTTATCACATGCCTTGAATTGAATCGCATGCCATGTTAGTAGCCAAGCTTATTATTTGCATAATGTGTGCATTACATTAGTCATATTGCATTGTTTAGGAGCATGCATTTCTTCTAATTGTTTTACTTTATTTGGCTTGCCTTGGAGTACTACGTGAGCATTTCTTGATTTAGCATATTGCATTGTGTGTTTGTGTTGCCATATCAAGCATATTCCATGAGGTTAAGTGCTTAGGTGATATACTTATTCGAATGCTGATGGATGAAGGCCTTTTTACTTAAGTTGGAATAATTTGATTAAATGTAAATACGAGCTCGCTTTTTCAAGTGACATGTGTTCAAAATACTTTTTCAAAGCAGACATAAAATCAATGCATTCCAAATTTTGTGACATGGTCTATACTTGTGTGCATCACCTAGTAAAATTATAATAACCGGAACAAGAGCATATAATGTAAATAAAAATCACATCATGATTAGTAGAGGCCGATCTTTGATTGGGTGAGTGGGATGCTCAATTAGTGACTTCCCTTCTCATATCTAAGTTCCTGAGCCGAGACACTTTGGTGATGACGGACTAATGGCCTTTTGGCACGAGTCACAGGTTTCCTAAATTTTTCAAAAATATTTAGGTGGCGACTTTGAAATCTCCCAATGCAGTCCATTTTTTGGCATCTTTAGATTCAAACTCGATTTTCTAAAAAAGGTTTTCCGCATTTGGAGTCTTTTGTGTTTCTCCGTTTCACATGGCACTTGTGAGACCAAATTCAGAACCACAGGAGTTCGAACTGTAGGGCTATCATTTCCGAGGAGACTAAACCCCACTGAGGAGCACGAAAAGAAAGCTATAGTTTCTGGTGACTCTGTTGGGGACTTACAGAACTTGACTTGAAATTCATGATATTAAATTTTGTCTACACTTATATGTTCTTTGCATTGCATTTGCATTCTTACTCTAAGTCACTGTGTTTTCCATCTGCTATTCCTGGACGGTTTGCTGGAGCCTTTCCCAAAAAGCTTGCCAAAAGGCTGACCGGTCGTGGGCTCTGCCATGTTGGAAACACAACCCTTGGATCTGGATTACCACTGTACCGTTTGATCCTTCTTTCACTTCTCAGTGTTAGGTGCGAGAGGTATGTTAGATGGTCTTGTTGAGGTACCCCTTTTGACCATTTGGCATAGCTGTATACAGTAAAGCCATAGTGAGTATTCCACATTAGGACAGGATGCCACTCGTATGCAGTATGTTGTGCAAACTCTTTGTTTGAAGTAGTACAACCTAGATCATGTCAAAAATCTAGGACAGGATAACCCTATCCCCTCATAGGGGTGTATTGGTTCTCTTTTACCTGGTATGTGCTTTTACTGTGAAACTATACTGCAATGTTCATATCAGTGGTACAAGTATCTATTTTGGAGGCAGAGTTCAGTGAATGTTCTTCAATTGTGATCATGACTGTTGTGGATTGGGCATAAGTGTTGTCTAATTTTGATTGTTGTTTTTCTTTTCTTTTTTTTGCTAGGTAGTTTACTATCATAGCTTCAGAAAGATCCAGTATCCCCCAAGTTGTGTGGACTCGTTCTGGCTGGCTTTGCAAAACTTAAGACCTTGTTGGTGGTCAGCCAATGTTAGTCTCTCTTCCACCAGTTGCTCAACGAAGAAGGAATAAACAGTTGGCAGCACCAGCACAGAGCACTCAGGAAACACCTGTTCGTTCCTACCCATTCAGTTCACCAATACCTAACTCACTCGGATCAGCAATAGCACAGGACGCAGAAGAAGTTGCTACCCTAATGGTAGCATTTCAGAGAACCATGGATACTGTAAATCAAAGAATGGCCATACAAGATGAAATTATCGCTGATTTGCGACGCCCATTTGGGGCATTTGTAGCCACTGTCTATCCAATCCTGGCTGCTCAGCCGAATCTTGATCCACCTCCCTCAGTTGAAAACCCCTAAGTCTTGGATCCCCAAGAAATGTTCCCACCAGCTCCAGCTTACAGGCCTCTGGCACAGCCCCCTGTGGGACTCCTTCCCTTTGATATTAACGATATTGATCCTGCGATGATCAAGATTGCCAGGCTAGAGAAAGCACTGAAAATTCCTAGGCTTCAATTCCATCTTAGATATTGAAGACGGGTACACTGAGGCTTCGGTCAGATTACCGGAGAAGTTTAAGATGCCCCGCATCGATAGATTCGATGGGACTACGAATCCGATTGTACATGTCCGCCTATTTTTAGATGTACTAAGACCTATAGGCCTGTATCGAGCTCAGAAGTTGTCGTTGTTTAGAAGAACTCTGTCTAATGTAGCGGCTATCTGGTATGCTAAACTAGATGATTCTGTGAAGCGGAATTGAGAGGAGCTATCTGAGGGGTTTGTCAACTAATATTCATATAACACTCAGATAGAAGTAACCATCAGTGAGCTGGAACCCACTACGCAGAACCCCAAAGAACCTTTCATCGACTTTGTCAACAGATGGAGAGAAAAAGCAGCCAGGATGACAAACAGACCCTCTAAAAGGGAGCAAGTGTGGCTGGTGGTCGAGAATCTTGAGCCAGATATGCTGCAGAGAATGATAGTGGAGCCGGGTTCTATGTTTGCTTCACTACACAAGTTAGGGGTCCAAATTGAAAGTGCATTCAAGAAAGGCATCATTAAGAGAACAAGCGAACCTGCAAGAAGGCCATTCACCAGGAATACCAATGCTATCAATAGCACTATTCCATGGCCTGCAGATGTCAGTATTGTTGTCACAGTGGCCAAAATGGCTGATCCCTTTGCCGTAACAACCTCACAACCCTCACAACCCACCGATTCAAGCCGAAACCAAAGAACCTTTAGCCCCCTCCATATGAGCCCAGCCCGCGCCCTCAAACTGTTAATGGAAAAGGGACATCTCAAGCCCTTCGATCCTTGCCCTCTCCCTGACCCACTACCACCTAAACATGACCCTACCCTGTACTGCATCTTTTACCAATAGCATGTTCACCCTATAGACCGTTGCTACCGCTTACATCATGAGATCCAGGATCTCATTCACAATAAAATCATTGCTCCATCCACCAAACCAAACATAACCACCAACCCACTTCCCGTTCATAACCAAGTCCCCCCCACCTAGAAACATTAACCTAATCCATACACTACCATTCTTCTTTAACCCCAGCGCATATATTACTCTATCCCACCTACCAAAGCCTGAGGTGGTTATTCCGGAAAGCATAGACACGTGCATGATGGACATAACACCACAAACCCAACCAGGGTTTGCGGCGATAGAGGCAGAGAAGAAGAAGAATGCACTAGAAAAGGGGTTGTCTGACACCTAAGTCATAGAGAAAGGGGTCTCACTTGTAGAGGAGTATGATCCCAGCTTGTACATTGTGGTCGTTGATCAGCCAAAGCCAGTAGTCATACTGCCGAACTTCCTCAGCATCAACGCCATTGGGGAAGATGAACTAGGGCAAAATCAAAACGATTAGCCTGAACAAAGCTTAAATGACTTGGTGAAATTAGAAGAGAACCTGGTCGACCTAGAGGAAGATTTGGAGAACCTTTACTTCTTTGAAGAAGAAGCTGTGGGCAATGTACAAATTGGGTGGTGGGAACCAAGCCAACCTAAAACTAGCTATGGGTGGTTAAGTGAAGAGGAATCAGATGTGGAGAAGCAAGCGAGAGAGATTGTGAAAGAAGAGGAAGTTGGTGATAGCAGCAAGGCTAAGGCCGTACCTTTGACTGAAAAGAAACAAGCATTGGAGCAATTGCAACGAGAAAGGATAGAAGAAATCCAAAGAAAGACAGCCTTGGAGCAGGGAAAAAGGAATGGAAAAGTAGAGACCGAGCTAACAACAGTAGATGTCCAAAGCACGAGAAAGCCCGAGTGAGAGCCTAAAGACAGGAAAAGAATGCCAAAAAAGCTCAGGAAGTACTGGAACGCAGAAACCAAAATTGTTATGGAAGAGGAGTGGTATGATGACGGGGGGCATGATGTGAACATGCTCCAGGTAAAACCTGATAAAAGCCCGGCCATGATTGCAGGGGAGTGGTAGGAAGATAGTGACCTAAGTCATGCGTACACTAACGAATGGTAGAAAGTTGATACCCCTGATGATACGTGGTATACTGATGAGATTAATCATATGACCCGCAGTGGTCAGTATTTCAAACCCCTGACTTTAGATCAGCCAGAATCCTCCGGCAAAAAGGTTGAGAAATGAAAAGAGAAGGACGTTGAAGAAGACCTAGTTTTGAAACAGCTCAAGAAGATTCAGGCAGACATATCAATCTAGGGGTTGTTGATGGCTTCTAGGGAACATAGACAGGTGCTGCTAGAGGCCATGAACAGAACGAAGCTGCCCATTGACACCACCATTGACCAACTAGTGTCATTGGCACATCCGAGGACGTCACGCCAGTGATATCTTTTACAGATAAAGAGTTGCCACCTGAGGATATGAACCACAACCGACCCTTGTATGTGACTCTAAAGAGTCGAAAAAAGTGGATCCCAGTAGTGCTTGTGGATACTGGCTCGGCAATTAATGTGTGTCCGGCACGGACTGTCTATGCCATAGGGTTGTGGCTGGCTAACATCACGCGCACAACCCAAGCCATCCAAGCTTATAACAACACTAGCTAGGATGTTATGGGAACGTTCAAGAGCCACGTACTGATCGGCCCGTCCGAGCATGAGATGGGATTCCATGTCATGGACATACCGGCAACTTTCAGTCTACTCCTAGGAAGGCCATGGCTGCATCAGATGAAGGTAGTTTCATCAACAGTTCACCAGTTGGTGAAATATCCCTTTAAAGGTGGGATTGCTACTGTCTATGGCAATTCTGCGATCTATCCTCCCCAGGGAACTACCACGGCCTTACTAGAAATCATACATAAGGAAGAGGACGTGTTCCTCTCTGGCTTCTCTTTAGCAGAGGCTCGGTTGGTCCAAACTATCATAGCGGAAGATGACGGGAACTATGTTAGTGCCTAGTCCATCTACATGATGAACAAACAAGGGCATATTCCTGGATCAGGACTTGGCAGGAGTGGCAGGTAGAGAGGTACTATTGCCAAAGAGATAAGTCATAACCCTCATGCTTTTGGGCTGGGATACAAACCTACTGCTGAAGGCTAGAAAAGGAAGGGAGATGAGTTGAGAGGGAGAATTAAAGCAAAAATGACTGGGAGGCAATATAAATTAGTCCACAAGCCAATTTGGGGAACCCTAAACGAACGCTTTGTCCGCCAAGGAAAAGATTTCCCCTTTTGTGGATTTCTAGAGCCTTGGTTTGACCAGGAAACAAAGACAATGTACCCAGGGTTCGAGATCTTCTTCGAACACCAGTTACCAGAAGAAGAGGATGAGCAGACGGACCTGAGCACCAATACAAATCAAGGCAAAACTGCAATCTTGGATATCAACGAAGAGGAGCTGTTGAAGAAAGCATTGGTTGATCTACTAACAAGGTCTAATGCTGGGACTGAGCCCATCAACTTGGGGGATAGTTTTACTATCTCAATGATCGGGGACAAATTGTCAGTAGATTTCACTGGCCTTATCGTAGACGCATTTGAGGCTCCACGTCTGGCCTGGAAGTTTGAGAAGGGCACCATCAGCAACTCTAAATCAGATAATGAGTCTGAATCTGGTTCCACTAAGTCTGTGGAGTCTGAGTCAGATTCGAGTTCTTCTGAGTCTGGTAATTTCGGGAGCGGTAACCGGGATACCAAGGTCTTGTTTAGGTCATCTTTTAGCTTTTCTTCTGAGTCTACTATAACCGAAAATCTGAAATTTTTGAATAAAAATGTTGTAGATTTCGCTTACTTCTCTATGCCTTTGGTTTGTTGCACTGATCTTGATTTTCAAAATTTGGACTTAAACGAAGAGGAAGAAATTCCTTGGGCTTTGAAAATTTTGGTTAATCACGAGGAGAAGAGGCGTGTTAAGCCCTGTTTAGATGAAATCATTGCAATTAACATGGGTATTGAGGAGGATCCCTGCTTGGTCCAGATCGGGTCCACATTATCTTCGGAAGAACGTGAGCGTTTAATTGCTTTATTAAAAAATTTTAAATATATTTTCGCGTGGTCCTACAAAGACATGCCTGGGATTGATCTTGAGATTTTACAATACTGGATCCCTCTTGACCTTGAGGCCTGACTAGTCAAGTAGAAACTTCGCAGGGTCCGTCCAGATTGGGCGTTGAAGATCAAAGAAGAGGTCACCAAACAGATTGAGGTAGGTTTCTTGATGGTTTCTAAGTACCCAACTTGGTTAGCTAATATTGTCCTAATTCTGAAAAAGGACGGCAAGATCAGAGTCTGTGTCGACTTCTGGGATCTGAACAGAGCTAGTTCGAAAGACGACTTCCCATTGTCCTATATCGATGAGTTGGCAGACTTTACTATTGGTCATGCCTTGCTTTCGTTTATGGATGGGTTCTCTGAGTACAATCAGATTCTAATGGCATGGGAGGACAGAGAAAATATGACTTTCACTACATCGTGGGGTACTTACTACTATTGAGTCATGCCTTTTAGGTTGAAAAACGCTGGGGCTACATATCAGAGGGCTGCAACCACAATCTTGCACGGCATGATCCATAAGGAAGTTGAGGTGTATATGGACGACATAATTGTCAAGTCAAAGAAGTGAGAAGGCCACTACACTGCACTAGAAAAGTTCTTTGAACGGATCAGGAAGCAAGATGGCCACTACAGACTGAGGTTAAATCCATAAAAATGCACCTTTGGGGTGACTATAGGGAAAATGTTAAGATTTCTGATCACACAGAGGGGAATTGAAGTAGATCCTTCCAAAATCAAGGCCATCTTAGAAATGCCACAACCGAGGATTGAAAAGGAGGTGCGCGGCTATCTAGGTAAAGTACAATTCATAAGATGATTTATCTCAAAATTAACCTTAACTTGTGAACCACTATTTGGTCTCCTAAAGAAAGGAAAGAAGTTCCAATGAGACAATCGATGTCAGTTTGCCTTCGAGCAAGTCAAACAATACTTGCAGAATCCATCTGTACTATCACCACCGGAACCGGGAAAGCCATTAATCTTGTACTTGCCAATGACAAATTCGACCATGGGGTGCATGCTTGCTCAAGAATCTGAAGTCAATGTGGAGAAGGCCATGTACTATCTGAGCAAGAAGATGCTGGATTACAAGACCCACTAAACTTCTCTCGAGAAAGCTTGTTTAGCCTTGGTATGGGCTACCAGGAAGTTGAGACACTACTTGTTAGCTCACTCTATAATCCTTTTTTCGAGATTATATCTCATCAAATATCTCTTTGAGAAACTAACACTTACGGGTAGGCTAGCTCGTTGGTTACTTCTCCTCTCTGAATTTGACCTCAAGTATGTCACGCGTAAATCAGTTAAAGGGAGGGCCATAGTAGAATTTTTGGCAGACCACCCAATAGAAAAAGACAAGGCGGTAGAGTACCTATTCCCAGATAAGGACATTCTGCAAGTAGAAGAGGAAACATGGACGATGTACTTTGACAGAGCATCTAATCAATATGGTTATGGGATACGTGTGTTGCTCATAGCACTTGATGATTCCTACATTCCCTTAGCTTTCAAACTCCATTTCAGAGTGTCCAACAGCAAAGCAGAATATGAGGCGTGTATTCTTGGATTGGAAGCTGCCCTAGAACTAGGGGCAATAAGGTTGGACGTCATTAGAGACTCGAACCTGGCTGTTTCTCAGGCTAACAGGGATTGAAAGGTCAAGGAAGAGAACATTAAGGCGTATCATCATGCCCTAGATATTCTTATTCCGAGGTTTGAAAAACTAACGTTCACACATCTGCTGAGAGAGAACAATTGGTTTGCTGATGCATTGGCAACTCTATCTTCCATGGTAAACATCCCACTTGGAGTCAAGATGCGTCTGATCATTATTGAATAGAAGTATACACCCGCTTACGTGACCCTTTCAGTAACTGTAATAGATAAGGTGCAAGACAAGAACCCCTGGTATTACGACATTTGGAATTTTCTAGAAAAGAATACGTATCCACCAAGGGAAAATGCCAAAGACAAGCGAGGAATATGGCGTCTGGCTATCTAGTTTATCATCTGCGGGGGCAAGTTGTATAAGAGAGGGCATTTGGGAATGCACAAGATCTATGTTGAAGAAGATGAATCAAAGTGCCTCATAGAGGCCATCCACGGAGAAGAGTGTGGAGTGCACATGAACGATGTGATGCTAGCTCGGAAAATCCTTAGACAAGGCTATTATTGGTCAAGTATAGAGAAGGATTGTATTGGTTTTGTGCGACAATGCCACAAATGTCAAGTCCATGCTAATCACATGAATATCCCGCTGTCAAAGCTCTACAACATGACTTCGCCATGGCTTTTCTCAGTCTGGGGAATTGACTTCATTGGGGGCAATCTCGCCAAAAGGCTCCAATGGACATGAGTTCATCCTAGTTGCGGTTGATTACTTTACTAAGTGGGTGGAAGCTCAGTCTTATTTTATGTTGAAGGCATCGCATGTGGCCAAGTTCATCAAGAACAACATTATCTACAGGTACGGGGCGCCAAACGAGATCATCTCAGACAATGGTTCGCACTTCAAGAAAGAGGTGGTCTATTTGCTTGAGAAATATAATGTGGCTTTTCACAAGTCATCAACGTATAGACCATAGACCAACGGAGCTGTTGAGGCTGCCAATAAGAATGTGAAGAACATCTTGCGGAAGATGGTAGAGAACTACAGAGATTGGTTGGATAAACTACCATTTGCTCTTTGGGGCTACAGAACGTCAATTCGGACATCCACAGGGGATACTCCCTATTCTCTAGTGTACAGGATGAAAGCTGTTATGCCAATCAAAATTGAAGTACCGTTGCTGCGAGTTATGGCTGAGTGTCAGATAGAGGAGGCGGATTGGCAATAGAGCAGGTTTGAAGAGTTGATGTTGTTTGACGAAAGGAGGTTAAAGGCATTTTACCATATCTAGGGTTACCAGTGCAGAATTGCTGGGGCTTTTAACAAGGTTAAGTCCAGAAACCTCAAGGAAGGAGATATGATACTAAAAGCCAACCAAGCTCCCATCCATGAGCCTAGGGGCAAGTTTAGACCCAATTGGATTGGTCCTTACATCATCAAATCAATCTGGTCATGAGAGGCAATTATTCTTATGGATCTAGATGGCCTAGAGTTTTCACGGCCGATCAATATGAACAAGTTGAAGAAATATTACCCCTGAGAGTCTTACTAGGCCGAAAACCTGAAAGGGCCACCAAGGCAAAAGTTAGAGTATGAAAAATTAGAAACAAAGAAAAATTGAGCTCGCAAGGTCGAAAACCCGAAAGGGCAGCTTTGACAAAAGTTAGAGCGCAAAAGGAGAGAGTTAATACTCGAGTGAACCCGAACCGAACTACGTATGGCATGATTCCCATCTTTGGGATACGTAGGCAACGTCATCCCAAAGTTCGGCCATAACCATCTCCGACTCAACTGTTGTATCCATTTGTTTGCTCAGGCCATCTTTATCAATTGTCTTCTAGCGGGTTATGTTATCTCCATTTGGTAGAAGGGCCAACTGCAAGATAGAGCAGTGACGATGAATGCATTGTGGGCAATTATGATCTTCTAATTTGGGGTTGTACATCTTAAGGACTGATTCCATGTGTGTCAGGTGATGACTGTTTCCGAAAATTATTTTGAAAGTTTTAATGAATTAATTTTTCTCAAAATTTTCCTTTTACAACTTAGACTATTTTTGGGATCGAAAAGGAAAATTTCCAGTGCTCACAACTTTAATTCCATTGATTTCAACAAGTACATTCTCTAACTCTCTGATTAAATCAAAGTTGCTTTTACATCATAAAAAACTTGAAAAGAAAAGTCAAAAGCAATAAAACAAGGGGCATAGATAAGTCAGGTGGTCCTACATCCTCTACTCACACTCGTGGAAGTTTCTACTACCAAAGTTGGCCCAACATGTTCCTCGTCCTCGAGCCAAGCCAAGCACTTGCCAAAAAAGATGTAACTGAAGCCAGGGGCAGGAGACAGTAGCTCTCTCATCCTCCAAGCAGCGAGGTACCGAGTTAGGGTTGAAGCACGAATTGGGAATGGAGTCGGGTACTCTATCTCCTCATCTGGACAAGTTTGATCCTGTCCAAACTGGCGTCTAAACCAGAAAGGAAAATAGAACACATAGTGCATGAGGCCAATCAACTATATGCCTGGCTGTCGAGGCATGTTGTAGCTCATCTCAGTTAAATTGAGCCTGGGGTAATGCCAAGTAATGTCAGCCGCAGATCTATTGCACATCCAGTCACACCACCAGCCCTTTGAAGGGAAGTCCACTAGCCGTTGGCAAAAAAAGTAAGCTCTGGCTAAATACGTAGTGCAAGGGTCCACCACTTTCAGCTTATCCATGAGCCATACCTAAGAAGGGATGAAAAATAAGAGAGATTAAAGCAGAGAGATGTACATTGAGAGAAAAGTCAGAAAAGGGTTTTTGAGATGAA
This sequence comes from Camellia japonica, assembly GCA_030407325.1. Taxonomy (NCBI): domain Eukaryota; kingdom Viridiplantae; phylum Streptophyta; class Magnoliopsida; order Ericales; family Theaceae; genus Camellia; species Camellia japonica. The sequence goes on along the minus strand of JAPPVO010000036.1, from coordinate 122,643,661 downwards.
AATAGAGAGCAAGTGCTGGGTGATGCGAGGTATTAAAAATAAGAAAGTGTAGGAAACAATACTTGGAGAAGCAACGGACTTTTTTGCCAACCGAGTAGTCTCTCATCAATGAAAAGCATCTAAACCCATCAGGGTCTCGGCCAATGCCAAACTTATGCAACACTTACCCTCTTTCAGGCATTGGGCCACTTCAATTAACCTAATGCTGGCTCCACTGTAACTAGGGGCAAGTAGGAAGTGTGCAAGCAAACATAAGTAGAGGGCGTGTTGGCGATAGCCTCACCAGAGAAGGTCACTCCTGTCTCCCCTGACAGAAAACCGATGAAGCAAAGATGGGATGTACAACTCCCGATTATGCGCCAAGGATAGAGCCGCGTGTAACGTAAGCCCGCACATCTGTCCAAGTGCCCGTGCATGGCCAAAATGAGGCTGGGGCATAATCTCCTCGTCGCACCGGGATTCCATCAATGCTTGAAATTCTTCGAGCATCGGACATATTGCTTGTGATCCAAAGTGAAATACGTGTGTAACCGGGTTCCAGTATTAGACCAGGGCGTGGAGGAATGAAAAGCAAAGCAAAGCATGGCTCAAAGGAAAAAAGAGTGTTTAGGCTGAAATCGCGAAAGTTCACCTTTTTCGAGCTGTACAAAGTGGCTATCCAATCTCGGAGCCTATTGTTGAGTAAAATCTTCATCTTGAGAGCAAAATATCAAAGACTTGCTACTCTGCCAGGAAAACAGCTTGGGAGCACCTTTATAGACTTTGAGAAGAAGCAGTGCATCACAATTGGACTGCACCCACCAACATCATTTTTGGGCTCGGTCGTGCCTCATTAGGGCCCGACCGTACCTATTTGGACCCGACCGGGTCTAAGTGTCTGCCCAAACCAGAGCAGTTGTAAAAGAAGGTTGGTTCTTGCCTTGGTGTATTGTCGATGTGTTTTAAGTTTTGTTTTATTTGTATCAAGTGTTTTTTAGTGTTTTTAGGTTGTTTTCATTGTGTTTTTCTGTTATCGAGTTGTATTTTGCATTTTGTCCGATTATAGGTTTGTTATCCGATTCAAGAATAAAATCAAGAGCGAGCTTTCAATTTTAAATTCTTATACAAGGTTGGTATGCAAGGATTACGCCATTCATCACATACTATACAAGGAGATCATCCACAAATATTCTTTTCATTGACTAGTGGGTCCAACCTCGATCATTGTTTTACAAAAACCAAAAACAAAACAAAAGGGTCTATCTGAAGCTACATAGTTCCTAATTACAAAGAAAAAAGAAAAGAAAAGTAAAAATCAACCCACCCTCGCTCTCTTCTTTCTCAGCTGCGAAGGAGGCGCGTCACTGTCATCGCTAGGACTGCTGGACTGAACGTTGACTCCGTCCCCCTCATCCTCGAGGGTCGTGTACTCATCAAAGGAATCCTCAGAGGGCGAGCACTATCTCACTCTGCCTCTCCCCTAATCAGCCCATCATCTGCCTCTCTCTGGGCCCCGTCTTCCTCTCCTCCTCCTAGTTAAAGGAGGTCTTGCAGGTGCAGCTGGTGCCTGCTAAAGCTGAAAAGAGCACATATATCAGGATAGATTCAACAGATTTATGGGCAAGTTTGCAACAACAGTAGGCTATGGACAAAGTATTCCTCGATCCTGTGAGAGACCAAAGCAGTCTGTTTCTTCTGCACCATGAGAAGCAATCGGTCAACCATCCGGATGAGGTCATCAACATACGCTACAGGCACCTGCAAAAGGGAAAGGATCAGAGAATGTGAAACAAAGTGATAAAAGCAAAGTGGGCAGAAATATAGAGAAACATGTACCTGCTTAACGCCGGGAGCAACCACTAACCTGCAATCTCTCTCCTCAATATGCTCAAGAGGGATTTGCTCGATCACCCTATCAGATCACTTGTATACCACCCTTTTCGGCATCGCAAGAAGTCCAGAAATGGGAGCGGCAGTTGGAACACCTTCAGCAGCAGTGGCAGCAGCCTCGGGAAATGCATGAACCACACCCCTAGTAAGAGGAGCCATCAACCTAGTCTGTAAGAAGGCAATAAAGTCACCAACTCCGTGATATCGGTCACTATCCTCTCCCTGTATAAGGTGATCAATTAAGGGCCCGTCGTGGAGATCATCAACTATCCTCATGCCTGAAAAAGGTGGGTGTGGAACATCAGTATCAGCTCAACCCTAGGTTTGGCGAATAAATCGCTCTCCCAAATGGTATGCCCTATCGAAGGGGCCTTCGAACAAAATCCGCATGGTAGAGGCCTCCTGTGCAGCAACATAGGCTATCCTCATTGCCTGAGGAATGCCTGGCCAGGGGTGCCAATCAATCTGCAAATGGAAAATGCAAGTCAAATATCAGATATCAAGGGTTGAATAGTATGGAAACAGAAGTATGGAAACAGTAAAAGCAACAAAAGATAAAGACTAGTATCAGATTTTGTTACCCTCTCTACGACAGTATCGAAGAAGCGGCGGAAGTAAGGGAAGTCTCGGTCTACGCATCGTCGCCGCTCGAATCGGGAGTTGTAGTACCGGGAATGGGGTATAGACAACTCAATCGGCCTCACTGGGACTGGGGCAAGGGAAGTGAAATATGAGTAGACCCACAACTACAAGAATAAGAAACCAAGTGAACAAGTGAACTACTAAATGAAAATAAAACAGAAAAGGAAGTGTAAGGTGTACCTCCTAAACCCTCCAGTAGCCGCCAAGTGAATCAACCTTTCGACAGGACACGGACTCATGTAACAGTACAGGGTGGCCTGGCCGGCGCCATCCCAGTTGTACTCCACCACCTGTGGTAGATACACTAGTGCACCCAAGATATATAGCCCCACAATATTTTCTTTGTTCGCAAATAGAGTAGTACCGAGGAGATATATGAGAAATTCGTAGGTGTACTGAGCGATCTCCTCAGGGGTAACTGGTTGAAGGCCGGGGAAGTCATCCAAGAACCAGCAGTATCGCACCATTCCATGACCAACAGCGTCTGGGATCGCCCAACAAGATGGAACTGTGCAACTCTCCACTGTGTCATATCAGGATCAAATGGGATCAGACCGCCAACCCCGACCCGCAGGCCGATGAGCATCGAGAAGTCATACGGGGTTAGAGTCAGCTCCCCGATCGATGAGAAGTTGAAAGAGTTTGTGGTGTCTCACCACCTCTCTACCAGGGCCCCGTAGAGCAATGGCTCGGCCCTCACTTGTATAAGTCCTAAGCAGAAAGGACTGAAGTCGACGGCATCAACTAATGTATGGACCTCTGCGGGGAGCCTTTCATACTAATGTCAGGGGCCAGAAATATATCCATAGCCACCTATTCTCGTGGCTATCACCTGTGGTATGGAAATGTTGTCAGTATTCGCATTAAAGGGAAATAAAAGATTTGCTTAAGAGAGTCCAAATATGTTAAAAAACAAGAAATATTGCTTACCGTGGAGGCATCGCGAACAAGTGCTCTGCGGGCTCGCGCAATAGGACGTCCTCATTAATCCCTGGGATGAGGCCCTCAAATCTCAAGATACCGCCAGGGGTCAAGGTGCGTGTGCATGGCTGGTAGATGGCCACATCAAAAGGTCTATCCGCGAGAGGAAGCAGCTTGGGCTCAGAAATAGGAGAGAGAACGTCCTCGGCCTCCATGTCCTCACCGAGGATAGCACACAATGGGGTCTGGGATGGGGATCTCATCACTAGCCAGAGAAGAAATGTGAAGAAAAGTGAGTGGGTGGGTGAGTTTGAGTGAAAAATCCCAAAAACCCAAACCCTATGAGAGAGAAAATAAAGAGGGAGTGGAAAATCAAAGGGGGAGAAAGAAAAGTTTGGGTAAACACGTGAGAAACCAAGAAAAACAAAGAGAAATCCCAAAACTCAACCAAAACAAATTTTGATCAGTTCAAAATATAAAGGAGTAAAGGGGTTTTACGAAAAAAAAATTCAAGGGTTGTTTGGTAATGCGAAGGGAAGGCAAATCTAGAGAGAAGGGAATCCTAGAGAGGGAGTAGATTTGTTTTCGGGTGTGAGTATGTGCGAAATGAGGGTTGGATTTTATTTAAATCAACCACGGGCTGTGGTTTTACCGTGCTGCCCCTAGTTGCTGTCGCGACCAGGCCGGCTCTATTGGAGCTCGACCGTGCTCCATTGAAACCCGACTGGCCCTAAGTGCAACCCATTTTCTTCAATTTGTTTATTTCAATATTTGGCAGCCTCGATTTGAATTTTGGAAAGTGGAAAAATAAGAAAAAAGCAAAAAAACAGAGAGCCAAAAAAAAAAAAAAAAGCAAAAAGCAAAACAGAGAAAAATAGGGAAAAAGAATGGAAAATAAAAGAAAAATAAAAAAGAAAAAAAGTAGAGGGAGTTTTGTTCTTTTCTTTTGTTTTGTTTCTTTATTCCATAATTTGTTTCGTTATTTCATAATTTGTTCCATTAATTCATAAGTTATTCTGTTAATGCATAATTTATTCCGTTATTTCTAGATTTTGCACATCGCGGACTCATGGTCCAAATTGCATTCACTCCTTTTGTCATTCGTTTAGGGTTTGTTAATTAGGCCTATTTTCAAAAGAACATCGGCGAATTTGATTTTGTATCATTAATTCGAACGTCGTTTTCATTTATGCATTTTTTTTTGAAATTCACGTTTATTTTTGCACCTTGAATTCATTCTCCAAGGCCTTCCAATCTCACTGTGTCAGGTTTTGAATTTTCTTGTTTGCTTTTTCGTTGATTCAACCTTCTCTCTATTCGCGTGAGATGCATTAGGATTGTTGTTTTCCTTGGTTAAAACCTCAGGTGCACCTAGTGTTCACACCACCTTCCCTCCTTTCACGTGAGACGCGTTATAATTGTTGTTTTCCTCGATTAAAAACATCAGGTACGCTAGTGTTCACACCATCTTTCCTCCTTTCACATGAGACGCGTTAGGATCTCAATTTCCTTGGTTGAAAACATCAGGTGTGCCTGTTGTTCATACCATCTTTCCTCTTTTCACATGAGACGTATTAGGATCTCGTTTTCCTCGGTTAAAAACAGCAGGTTTACTTGTTGTTCACACCATCTTTCCTCCTTCACGTGAGACGTGTTAGGATCTCGATTTTGCTCGGTTAAAAACATCAGGTGCGCCTTTTTTTACACCACCATACCTCCTTTCGCGTGAGACGCGTTAGATTATTGATTTCTTTTGGTTTAAATTGTCTCTTTCTCTCCGTATGCAATACAGAGAGACACGTTTGTCGGTTAAACTGTCTTATTAATTGCTTACTCCTTTCTGTGCGAGGCACGGTTGGATTTTTTTTGGAGCTTTTCATTTGTATTGTTACTTTCCTATTGCTTATTGCATTATTTTGTATGCTCATGTGTTTTTCAAAAGTAACCAGCTTCGCATGGCTTGTAAGTCCAGCTTTCAAAATACATCGCATTTTATATGTCATTGTGTATTATGCCCCTGTATTACATAGGTTTGATTCCTTGCAAAAGGATACGTAGGCAACCCTCGGGTTCAACCAATTGTATTTCTGTTTGTTTGTTTCCCCAAGTCTTACAGCCTTGTCAAATGGGTTGTCTTTGGGCTTTGACATTCACTCACGTCATTTTATGACTTTGAGCTCTGTCAAAGAGAGGCAACTATAGACACTTCATTTTTTACCACCCGCAAGACTTCGGCGCATTGTCCTGAGCACTCGATGATGAATATTACGTTGTGTAAATGGTTCAAATTCTCAACGAGGGAATTCTAAACAATCCCAACCTTGCCTACCTACATTGTTTTTAGCACAGAAATCCATCTTTTAGCACTATACCAACCTACACTGAGCTTGAAACAGAGGAACAAAGGAGCCACATTGGGGCCCAGCTGTGGCCATTTGGGGTTGGCCATGCCTTTTGGGCGAGAAACACTATTCTGGGCAGGAATTCGCCAATTGTCTATTTTTGAAGATATTTGTGACCTATTTGGCTCAAATTCTATAAATGCGAGCATATATCTCTGTTTTGAGGGTTAGAAAAATTTCAAAGAAGAAAAACACCTTTGAGAGCCCCTTCTTCCTTTGTAAGCTAGCTTTATGATATTATATCATCCTTGAACCATATCTATACATCATATACACCCTTAGAGCTGAACCTTGGAGCCTTCGTTGAGCCTTGAGAATTATAATTAAACCTTGAAAGTGTGCTAGAATCAAGTTTGGTTTATAACCAAAGCTTGCTGTCTTCAAGAGGTATAGCTTGTCACATTTTTCCTTGCTTTCATAACAATCTCTCTCTATCTACTTCTTGTGTTTTTGTGTTGTTTTGGATCCATTCCAAGTGTTAGAACTTGGGGTTGAAGAGCTACCAAAGGTAAAGAGGCTTAACACCCTTTCTTGCACCTTATCCCATAGCTTATACCCTTTGTTTTTACACTCTTTTCTTTGGATTTCATACTCAAAGTTTAAAAGGACTGAAAAACATGGTTTAGAAGTCTCAAAAGTGAAGGGGTTAGCCACCTCTCCTTGCTCTTGTTTACTAGTTTTGTGTCTCCTTGTCCATACCTAGCTTTTTCTTCTCTTTTAGCTACTGTTTTTTTTTTAATTATGTTTTAGGGGCTGTTTTAATTCATTTAATTAATTTATGCTTTGAATACTTTGCTTGTTGTATTGTACGTCCTCGTGGCTTAGGCTGTTTAGGCCTTAGATACCGAGTCATTCGAGTTGATAGCTTTCTTTACTTAGCTTCTATGTAAATAGGTCCATTCTTGGTAATTATCAACTTCGCATAATCATTTTTGCGCCCTCCCTCCTTTCTTGGTTTGAGAGTTGTTTTAAACGATTGATTGTTATTCAAGGCATGAGAAAGAGACCTCCTATGCTCAATGGCTTAATCTCTTCGGAGGTTCATCATCAAGGCATAGTCTCTCTTTCATGCTAAGGATCACTTCTCGTTTGACATTTCTTTTCATTTAGTGGACTTAAATATCACTTTGGGACAAAATGATTAAAGAATGCAAAGGTAAGTCAAAAAGGACTAATAAAATTGGCTTAAAACCAATGAAACCGACATAAAGAAGATGAATAAAATTGATTGGATTCGGCCGGACGTTATGCTGAGTCCATCGCATCAAGAGTCATCATATATTAATTCATGATATTTTGATGAATTTTGAGGTGCGAATACCTCCCTCTTTGAGCTAACTTCGTGATAGGAGAGAAGGGTGGTTGTCTTTCATTGCATTTATTAACTTTTTGTCCAACCATGCTCGAAATCATCAAACAATCAACTTGCTACCATTGATGGTTTCAGAACCGAATCCGTTCTTCTCTTGAGTTTCCCCATGACAGAGAAGAGCAGAAGGGACAAACAGGGCTTAGAAAGGCTCTGACTACACTGTTTTTACCTCAGAGCACAAAAATATTTTTCTGTATAAAAATAGGGCACAGACAGATTTTATTGGACCCGGCCGGGCCTCATTGGGGGCCGGCCAGGCTCCAATGTTTGGTAAACAGAATCCTTTTGACAGAAACAGAGGACAATGGCTGAAGGTAAAACAGAGCAATTGTAGAGAGGGCAAATAGAGCAATTTCTACAAAGGCCTTCATTGACACGCATATGATCCTTGTGCATCTTCTTTTGTTTTATTATTATTGTTATAATTATTGTTTATAATGATGTTGTAATCACTTTTCATGTTATTGTTGTAATTATTATTATTGTAATTATTATAGTTCAGTATATTGTTGTAACTATTATTGTCATAATGTCTTTGTTGTAGTAAATTAGATAGCTAGTTGTTTGTTTAGTATTCATTCGGTGTTGTAATAGCTTGTAATTAATTCGGACACTTGGACATTCAGACCCTCTTGCACGAGGACAAAGTATGTAATAATTGTGTATGTGTTTTAACCCCCATTTCTTTATCCCTTTCATTTACCTGCTTATAATGGTAGCATCATATTTACTTAGCATTTTCCATGACTTAGATCAATTCGTCTTGCATGCATAAGGTTCTGCTTATCATACTAATCAAATGTTAATTTCAACTTCCTTAATCAAGTATGTGATTTATCACATGTCTTGAATTGAATCACATGCCATGTTAGTAGCCAAGCTTATTATTTACATAATGTGTGCATTATATTAGTCATATTGCATTGTTTAGGAGCAAGCGTTTCTTCTAATTGTTTTACTTTATTTGGCTTACCTAGGAATACTAGGTGAGCATTTCTTGCTTCAACATATTGCATTGTGTGTTTGTGTTGCCATATCAAGCATATTCCATGAGGCTAAGTGCTTAAGTAATATACTTGTTTGAATGCCGGTGGATGAAGGCCTTTTTATTTAAGTTGGAATAATTTGATTAATTGTAAATACGAGCTCGCTTGTTCAAGTGACATGTATTCAAAACACTTTTTCAAAGCAAACATAAAATCAATGCATTCCAAATTTTGTGACTTGGTCTATACTTGTGTGCATCACCTAGTAAAATTATAATAATCGGAACAAGAGCATATAATGTAAATAAAAATCACATCATGATTAGTAGAGGCCAATCTTTGATCGTGTGAGTGGGGTGCTCAATTAATGACCTACCCCTCTCATACCTAAATTCCCAAGCCAAGACACTTTGGTGATGACGGAGTAATGGCCTTTGGCACGAGTCACGAGTTTCCTAAATTTTCTAAAAATATTTAGGTGGCGACTCTGAAATCTAGCAATGCAGTTCATTTTTTGGCATCTTTGGATTCAAACTCGATTTTCTAAAAAATGTTTGCCGCATTTGGATTCTTTTGTGTTTCTCTATTTCACATTGTACTTGTGAAACTAGATTCAGAATCACGAGAGTCTGAACTGTAGGGCTATCGTATCCGAGGAGACTAAACCCCTCCGAGGAGCACGAAAAGCAAGCTACAAGCACTTTCAAAATATCAGAATGCTTGACAAAGGTATAATCTTCACACGAAAACCATCGATACTGTTTTTCTCCCTAACAATGTTTGTAACTTTTCCTATTCTGCAACAGGGTAACAAACTAGGTTTATTCGATATCCAGAATCGAGGCGCATAAAGCTAACTCGACCTCTGGGGCTGCCATACAGAGTTCAAGTTGGGGAGATTTTGAAGCAATCTCCACACCCTTGGGTATTTAAACTAGACATTAGTTTCAGAAATTCCAAACATTTGCGTTCTAGGCTTTGCCATTCAAACTCTAGTTTCCACTGTCTCAGTTGGTCTCCTAGGAACTCACTACAAACACCGTTAGGTGGCTATACTAGACTGTCAGATGCCATTCGGGCACGGCTAACACCAAAGGAATTACACCTTTAGAGGATTTAAAGTCTCCTAGACAACAAGTAAAGCATAGCAAGAATAGAAATCAGAATAGAAAAAAAAAAGAAAAAAGAAAGAGAATAAGAAATCAATGTCTCAATCATATCACCATTCCCAATCCCTTCTATATACGGCTTCAATCTTTGGCAATTCACTTTGAAAGTGTAGCCATTCCGTAGATCTTGCACCTCAACGATGCCACGAATAAATGCCTCAATGAATATAAAGGGGTCATCCCATCTTGATCTAAGCTTACCCGTAAAGAGTCTCAATTTTGAATTAAAAAGCCATACTTTTTGGCTGGGTTCAAATAATTTCCTATTAATGTGCTTATCATGAAATTCCTTAGTCCGAGCTTTAAAAATTTTCGGACTCTCATATGCATCATTTTGAATCTCCTCCAACTGATTGAGTTGCAATTTTTGGTTAAGTCCAGCTACGACCATATCAAAGTTAAACTTCTTTATAACCAACAATGCTCGGTGCTTGAGTTCAATCGGGAGGTGGTAAGCTATGCCAAACACCACCCTATAGGGTGACATCCTAATGGGTGTCTTATAAGCAATGCGGTAGGCTCATAATGCATCAATCAAACATTTTAACCAATCTTTTCTATCTGGCCTTACCGTTTTCTCTACATGGCCACTAGTTTAAGGGTGGTATGGAGTGCCAATTTTATGAGTGATAAAGTATTTCTTAACTACTAACTCAAAAAACCGGTTACAAAAATGTGTACCTTGATCACTTATTATGGCTCTAGGAAACCCAAAACGACTAAAGATGTTTTCATGCAAAAACTTTATCACTACTTTATGGTCGTTTGTTCGGGTAGCTATCGCCTCCACCCATTTAGAGACATAGTCTACTGCCCAGAGAATGTACTCAAACCCGAATGAGGATGGAAAAGGGCCCATAAAATCAATCCCCCAAACATCAAAGATCTCTACCACAAGAATGGGGGACATAGGCATCTTATCACAACAAGATATTGATCCCATTTGCTGATAGCACAAACAAGTTCTACAAAATTGATGGGCATCTTTAAAAATTATGGGCCAATGAAACTCACTTTGTAAAACCTTGGCGACTGTTTTATGCCCACTAAAATGAGCACCACATGCAGAAGAATGACAAAATGTAAGAATGCTATGCACCTCACTCTCCGACACACACTATCGGATCACTTGATCGGAGCAATATTTAAACAACTCCGAATCCTCCCAAAAATAGTACTTGACTTGTGAAAAGAATCGGTTTTTGTTTTGCTTAGACCAATTTTTTGAAATTTGCCCAATGGCCAAGTAATTCACAATATGTGCAAACCACGAGGGGTTCACCTGTGACACCACAAGAAGTTGTTCGTCCGGGCACGAATCATGCAAAGTTAAAAAGGGTCACTGGTGTACTCAACAAGGACTTGCGAAAGGTGATCCGCCACCACATTCTCAGATCCCTTCTTATCTCGGATCTCAAGGCCAAACTCTTAGGGCAATAAAATCTATCTAATCAACCTAGGTTTGGTCTCTTTCTTTGATAGTAAATACTGCAAAGCGACATGATCAGTGAAAACTATGACCTTGGAACGTAGGAGATAGGACCAGAATTTATCTAACGCAAACACCACGGCTAACAACTCTTTCTTAGTGGTAGTGTAATTCAATTGTGCATCCGAGAGATTGCAACTAGCATAGTATATAGCATAGGGTGCCCTATTTACCCTTTGGCCCAAAATTGCCTCGACTGCATAGTCTGAGGCATCACACATAATTTCAAAAGGGAGCGAGCAATCTGGTGATTTCATGATTGGAGCAGTAGTAAGGGCTACTCTAAGTGTTTCAAAGGCTTTCAAACATGCATCATCAAAGATAAAAGGTACGTCCTTAGCAAATAAACTACACAAAGGACGAGATATTTTACTAAAGTCTTTGATGAACCTATGGTAAAAACCAACATGCCCTAGGAAAGACCGGACTTGACGCATAAAAATGGGTGGAGAGAGACCTACAATGAGGTCAATCTTAGCTTTGTCTACCTCAATACCCCAAGGGGACACAATGTGTTCTAACACTATACCCTCACGAACCATAAAATGGCTCTTCTCCTAACTCAAAATCAGGTCTGCCTCAATACATCATTCCAACACTTTAGTCAAATTTCTAAGGCATTCCTCAAAAGACGGTCCAAACACCAAGAAATCATCCATGAAAACCTCTAAAAATTTCTCCACCATATTAGAGAAAATGGCCATCATACACTATTGGAAAGTCATCGGTGCATGGCATAGCCCAAAAGGCATGCGCTATAAGCAAAAGTGCTAAAAGGGTAAGTGAATGTGGTTTTTTCTTGATCAGCGGGGTACACCGGGACTTGATTATAGCTCGAGTAGCCATCAAGAAAACAATAAAAACCTTGCCCCGCTAACCTCTCAAGAATTTGGTCAATAAATGGCAATGGAAAATGGTCCTTCCTAGTCATGGAATTCAGTTTCCTATAATCAATACACACTTGCCACCCAGTAGTGGTTCGTGTGGGGACCAACTCTCCTTGCTCATTCTCGACAACAGTGATGCCCGATTTCTTAGGCACCATTTGTGTAGGATTCACCCACTTGCTATCCGAGATGGGGTATATAAAACCCACATCTAACAATTTCAGCACCTCTTTTTTCACTACCTCCTGTATGTTGGGATTAAGCCTCTGTTGCATTTCACAAGAAGGTTTGGCATCCTCCTCTAGATGTATATGATGCATGCACACGGAGGGAACTATCCTTTTCAAATCGGCCACCAACCACCCTATAGCAGTCCGATGTGCCACGAGAACACTCATTAATTGACTTTCCTACTTTGCAATTAAGTCAGATACAATGATGACTGGTAAGGTATCTTGAGGCCCTAAAAATGCATACTTGAGTATGGCCGAGAGTGACTTCAACTCAAGTGTAGGTGGTGTAACTAAGGATGGTATGGCGGGCTCTCGAGACAGAGAAAGAAGGGACTCAAATCGGGCTTTCCACGAAGGAAAATCCGGTGTAGAAGAAGAATTAAGTAAGGCATTCACCTCTTCCACTAACCCATCAATATCAAAATTTTCAAACCTAAAATGAGCTAAACAAGCCTCTAAAGGGTCCACTGCGAGAATGGAGGATAAAGCCTCCTTCACTATCCCATCCACAATATCCACAAATAGGCACTCTTCTCTTTCATGGGGTTGTTAGGATGCTTGGATTTCACTTGCATATTCCCAAATGAAACATCCATAACCCCAGTATAACAATTTATATATGCATTGGCCGTAGCCAAGAAAGGTAAGATCATCAGGATTTGTTTCCTAGAGCTGGCTACTAGTTCCATATCTAAAACCACAAAGTCAACAGGAAAATAAAACCTCTCAACCTTTACTAGCACATCCTCAATCATGCCACGTGGCACTTTGAGGAACCGGTCAGCCAATTAGAGAGTAACAGCAGTGGGCTTCAACTCGCCAAGCTTGAATTCCTCGTACACAAAGTACGGCAACAAATTAACACTAGCCCCTAAATCTAACAAGGCCCTAGCAATGAAATGGTCCCCTATAATGCATGCAATGGTTGGGGCACCCGGGTCTTTAAGTTTAAGGGGTGTGTCACTTAGTAAGATAGAGCTTACTTGCTTTGTGAGTACAACCTTTTAGGACACATGGGTCCTAGATTTACGCTTTTTCATACAAAGGTCCTTCAAAAATTTAGCATAAGTGGGTACTTGCTTAATCACCTCTAGCAAGGGAAGGTTGATTTTAACCTGTTTAAACACCTCCATCATTACTTTCATGGATGTCGCCTTCATATTAAAAATGGACGGTACATCAAGGCATTGGGGAAAGGGTGCCTTAGGCACATAAGGTGCCTTAGACTCATGTTAAGAACTAGGGACTAAGTCATCCCCCTTGTATGTTTCTCCTTCACCCTTGCTCTCTTTGGGTTTACCACCGTGGTCACCCATTTTAGCCCTATTTGCATCAGACGTAATTGGTCGAGGCTCTAACTCCCTCCCACTTCTCAAAATGATCACCGCTTGCACCTATTTATAGTGCTTTCCATTCCCACTCGACCCCTCTGCCCCATATTGATCCTTAGGGTTGGCCATAGTCTGACTTGGTAATTTTCCCTCATCTCTCCTATTCATGTTATTAGCCATTTGACCTAATTGGGTTTCTAGCTTGGAAATGGAGTGAGTATGGAAGTGAACTATTGGTGTTAACCCCGTAAGTTCTAAGAGAACTTCCAACACCTGAGTCTCAAAGGTCGAGTTACCTTGAGGAACAGGCGAGGGTTGTGGTTGCTGGTAAGGTTGTGGTGGTCGGTAAGGTTGTGGTGGTCGGTAAGAAGATTGGTTGGCAAAATTATTAAAATTCTGCCTTGGTGGTGGAGAATTGTAAGAAGTGCCTTGTGAATGAGGTCTCTATGAACAATTAGGGTGATTTCTCCATCCTAGATTATATGTGTTGGAATATGGGTCATTACCCGAGTTAGAGAATCCTTGAGCTGCATTCACATGCTCTTAGACTAATTTCGGAAATTGTGATGCCGAAAGGCATTCACTCAAGTCATGAGCAAGGCTCACACAAATAGCACATGCCTCGTGAAATTGAGACTGATCTTGCTGTGTAGGGGCATGTCTCGAAGCTAATAATTAGTCCATTTTGTGGGACAATGCATCTAATTGTTGGGCTAACTCTAGGTTTTTCCCTACCTCATAAATGCTCTGGGTTACCGGTTGCTGGACTTGCCGGGCTGCGGAGGCATAATGAAGGGAATTATCATTTAGGTTCTCAAATAATTGCCATGCCTCGGCATCATTCTTAGACATGAATGTCCCACTATAAGAAGAATCCACCATTTGGCAATGAGGCTCAGTTAAGCCATAGTAAAATGTTTGAACAAGTTGCCAATCAGGCACTTGGTGGTGGGGACACTGTTGAAGAAGGTCACGAAGTCTTCCCTATGTTTCATGAAATTGCTCACCATCAATTTGGGCAAAATTGGTGATGGCTTGCCTAAGTTGGTTGGTCTTATCAATGGGAAAGTACTTCTCCAAAAACTTCTGTTGTCATTGGTCCTATGTTGTGACAGAATTAACAGGTAAAGAGTTCAACCAATGTTTGGCTTTGTCCTTTAGTGAAAATGGGAATAGTCGCAACATTAAGGCCTCATTTGTGAAATTTTGGATCCTCACTGTACAGCAAATTTCCAGAAATTCATGCAGATGTTTGTAAGGGTCATCATGAGCTAGTCCATGGAATGATGGGAGCATTTGGATGGTGCTGGACTTAATCTCATAATGAGCAACAGTGGCGTCGGGTAACTGAATGCATGATTGTGATGTATATGTAGTGGGTGTGAAGTAATCCTTAAGTGTCTGGTTGGGCCGATTTAGGCCATTCAGGTTTGCCATCTCTATTGGTTCGAAGTACAGACATAGATTTTTAAGCCTAGGAACACGGGAAGAGGCTCTAAGTTTCCTAAGAGTCTTTTCTAGTTCAAGGTCCAAACTCCACAATTCAAGGCGACAAGAATGGTGCTCATGCATACACCACTCACACACAGACACACACACGCACGCACACTAAGTTCCGACTCTGTGCACTAAGTTATGAAAGCAAAATACCAAAAGGAAAAATACTCACAGTGATTTAATGAAAATGCTTTACTCGTCTTGTGGGTGCTTGACGTGTAGACTGTTGTCTCCAACCTCCACTTGAGTTCTCTATGTTTAGCACTTCGGTGCTTTGCTTATGAGTATTTTTTTTTTTTTTTTAACACTTTAGTGCTGTGATTTGTTTTTAAAGCTCGGTTGCGCTTTGCTTGTACTTCAATGATAGCTCATCTCACAAAAACTCTACACATTTAGCAACACAAAAGTATAAAATCCTAAACTAAAAGTTAAAATAAGAATGTAACTTTAAATTAATTAATTTCTCCAGAAATCCCTGGCAACGGCGCCAAAATTTGATGGGTCGTTTCACACACTAAAAATAAACACTAAACTATACCAAATTCCTGAGAATAATGGTAAGTCCAGGTATCAATCCATAAGGACAATTGTGAAATTAAATTAATTTAATTACTAAATTCCTAAATTAATTTTGATTAAAAAGATGATTGGTTCATGAACTAATACTAATTAAAATATTAACAAATTAAAATAGGTAAAAATGAAATTGGAATTACTGATTAATGGAAAAACCTAGGGTAATAAGGTTTCAATTTGAAAATCAATTATGCTACAGTTTGAACTAAATAATACTTCGCAACTACAAGCTCAAAACATTGATCAAGAGAGTTATCACATTCAATGTATAGGCACGAACCATCTCAAGTAGTACGAGTCATTCGCTGTAAACAAGGATAGCAAAACGACTTGTCCCTCATAGTATGGTTCATCTCATACCTTGAATATGAAAGAAAATAAAACCATTGTATGAAAAATTTTCAACAATCACAGAAAGAAAAATACTTAAAGAGGTAATGGAAAATATATATTTGAAACTTCTTAAATAACATACAATTTGTTCAAACCTTTACATAATCAAAAAGCAAAGAGAAAACAATATTTACTTGGCTAGGGTTTCATCAAAACCCTAGAAATAGTAGCATAGCCACTCCTGGAGGAGTGGGAAGATGTGGAGGAAGAAGAAGCCACCATTGGAGACATTCTTTAAACTTCAAGTTCTTTTTTTTTCCAAACCCTAGCCTCTCTCTCCCCCTTTTCACGGAAATATTTTCGAACCTGGTTACAACCTCTTTTTCTTCTTTTTATCCCCAGTAGAAGAGCCTTAAATTTTCGTGCATGCAACCCTAGGTAGGCTGCTCGAGCGGTGGTGGGCCGCACGTGCGGTGGAGCTTGGCCGCACGTGCACAAATCTGTATAAGTGCTCAAAACACATCATCTCCACCAAATAAAAAAAATTCAAAGATTATAAATGTAACTTAAGCAGCCTCAATGTAGTACCTTCAGGCCTACATCACTTGGCTAGAGTCACTATACAGACCCTAAATCACTACAAAAAAAGGTAAAGGGAGAGGTAATCCAACTAAGTTATCAACAACAATCCAACGACAATTTCCAAGAGTATTTAGATAGAGAGAAAGTAATAGAAAAGAGAAGGAGAAAGGGAAAATGGATGCTCAAAGAAAGATATGGATTACCTCAAAGACTAGTAGAGGTAGAACCTTGCTACTGGAAAACTCTAATCCAAGCTCCCTCAAGCTGATGATCAAGTCTTGCTCCAAATCTCCAAGTCTTGGGGATGAAGAAAGCTCCAAGTATATATGTGTATGGGTGTATAAGAGTGGGAGTGAGAGTAATTGCCCTACAAACTTATTTATTTGCATTTGTTTCTTTGATAGATGCCAAGTCTTCTATTTCAATCCATTTGGTGAAATAATCTGGAACTATGATAAAGAACTTTCAGTTGCCTAATGCTGGTGGTAAAGGTCCCACTATGTCAAGCCCTCATTGAGCAAAGGGCCATGGACTGGACAAGGGGAGCAATTTTTTTTAGGTGCATCTCGATGAAGTGTATTTAAAAAGTAAAAAAATATTGACTACAATCTAAAACAAATTCACTAAACATAAAATAAATAAAAAAACAAAAAACAAAAAACAAAATGGAAAACAAAAAACACATAGTAATTTTACGCTTGAAAACCAAACAATGTTTTTGGTCTTTTACTCTAATGTTTTTTTGGTTCATTGGAATGAAATTATCATTCCTTCAAACTATTCATTATCATATTTGGTTCACTAAAAAAATATGAAAAAATATTGCAAATAAAATCATCATTCACCATATAAAACGAATGATCATTCTATAGAAAAATCAAAAAATGACTATTCCATTCCATTAAATCTCATTCCAATGAACCGATCATTCTCCAAAAAAATAAGATTATTGTCCCACATACCTAAATGAAACAAAAAATAAATATATGATAGAAATTTTAAATTGTGTTATTTAGTACAAGTTCATGGGATAATAGATCAAATAAAGAATTAGATAAAATGAGTGTACATTATTGTATTATGTTTGATTATGATGAAATAAAAATATGTAATTTTTTTTTAATTATTGGTGTATTACTATTGTGTTAATGATAATGTGATAATTAATGTGAATGTAACAATTTTATTTTATTTTTTTGGAAAAAAATAAAATAAAATAAAATAATAATAAAAAAAAAAAACCTAAGGTTTGAGTCTTATAATAAAATAAATCCTAAATTTTTAGTTGTATCAATTTAAATCCTAATCTATTAATTTGTTTTCAATTTAAGTCATTTGCCTATTTTTGTTAAGTTTAATTGATAGAAAACTTATATTTAGTTATTAAAATCAATGTAAGAGTATAAAAAATGTCTAAAATGCTTGTTTTTATTGAGTTTAATGACTAAAATATATTTTTTTGGACAATTTAGTAATGAAAATAGGTGGATGTTGAAAATAAATCAAAAGATTATGATTTAAATTGACAAAAAGTAAAAACTTTGGATATATTTTATTACAGGGCTCAAACCTTAGGGCTTTTTTTTTTCTTTTTTCTTTTTAAAACAAAAATATATATATATATATATATACACATATATAGTGTTACATTCACATTAAAATTTTTGCCTAATTTTGTTAAGTTTAATTTATAGAAAAATTATATTTAGTTATTAAACTTAATGTAGGAGTACAAAAAATGTCTAAAATACCTTTTTTCATTGAATTTAATGACTAAAATATATTTTTCGGACAGTTCAATAACAAAAATAGGCAATGCTAAAAATAAATCAAAAAATTATTATTTAAATTGATCAACTTAAAAGCTCATAATTGATTTTATTAAAAAACAAACCCCGAGATTTTTTATTTATTTATTTATTTTGTTTGTAAATAAATAAATAAATAAACATTTATTTGCGTAGGCAAAGAAAATGTCAAATATTATTATTTTGGCCTCCACCTATGTTCACAGGTTTTTTCGGGTTATTTTTCTTATTGAGTGAAACTTCAAATGTAACAGTGACATTACATAAAAAAAAAATTAAAAAAAAAATTAAAATAGCCAACAATTATGGTACATTATAACAAACAGATATAAAATAATGGGATAATCAAACCCCAAAGCTGTCAGAGAAAAAAAAAAACTAAACAATCATGAAAAAGTTATAATTTTAATTATTAATATATATAAAGTTTCTCATTACTTTGTAAATATTTTTCTAAACAACACGGACTTCATATTTTTCCTAAAATAATAGGAATGTTAAAAGGCTCACAATTTAAGTCGGATAATTCACTTTTAATGATATGACAAAAGAGTCAAGTCTAACATAGTCAAATTTTTGACAAATTGAAGGATGTCACATAACCTGTTATGTCATTGTGATTAAAATTATAATACTTGAATTGTGAGTGTCAATCTTATTGCATAAAACAAACAGAGGATAATTTTGGTAAACTAATAAGGTAAAAAATAAGAGAACTATAGAGGGTCATAAATTAAGGTCGAAATTAAGAATGGACCTAAGTGTGGAGGTCATAGGCCAACAGTAGGCCGAAGTAGGTCCGACTTGCTAAGGGTCCAAATAGACTCCATGAAGAAAAATGTCCGAGTCAAGTAGCGGAGGCAACACTTGTAGCAGTCAAGTTGCTTAGGTATTTCGTCTCAACACCGCCATCTCAAGTATTGTCAGTGCCACCATTTGAAGTTGCTGAGAGAAAGAGAAAACCGGAGCAACTAAGTTGCAGAAGCAGCACTTGCAACGGCCAAGTTGCGGAGGTACTTTGTCGACGCCGCCATATCTAGTATTGTCAGCGATGCCATCTAAACTTGCCACGGGAAATAGCCGCTGCAGCAACTACAACCGCCGCAACTAACTTGCGGAGGGAACATCCCACCTAGGTGATAACAACCTCTGGGAGAAGTTTTCCCTTCACAAGTAGAGGCTAATGTTTAGCACTAATAGCAAGCCCCAAGGCATTATTATCTTAGGGTTGATAGCAAACTCCCAAAATCATCATTAGCTTGGCACTGATAGCAAGTCCTGAAGCTCACCAACTTGATACTGATAGCAAGCCCCAAAGCTTATTGGTTGGAGCTGATAGCATGCCCAGAAATACTAGTATACCGCGGTGACTCCGCGAAGATGGGAGCAGGTGTCATGGAACTGCCTTGGTTGCACAGGCAGGACCAAAGAAGCTTCCTTGGGGCATGGTTGATAGCAGGCTTAGTTGTGGCCTTCGCCCTAGAAAGTTGGGAGTTTGAGTTGAATGGCTAAGGGTGAAAGCTTCGCAGAGGTGAACACGAAACATGGTTGATAGCAGGCTATAAAGTTCTGAGAATGTATGTCTTGGCTAAACTGAACTGAGAAGGCAAGTGCAGCGGCAAACATTACCACCTCAAGTGCACTTGTTGAGATTCAAGCTGAGGAGGCAAGTTGTAGCAACAAACACTCCCGCTGCAAGTTCACTTGCTGAGGCATCTGTGCCAAACAAATAGTATATAGTACATGCAGAAGGACACGTGGCACCTTCATCCTGGTGGTCCAAGGCAGAATATTTCACGTGATTCTTAGGGACATATGTTCTCACTTTATTTGGCCACTTGGTACCCTTTGGTGTCACATAAAAACCTACAAATAGGACCCATTTCTCAAGGTCCAAGAGGAGGATTTTTTAAACTTGGGAAGATGCTGCCTATTTGTGCATTGACATTCTTTTCTTCTTGAAACACTTGCTCCACCCTAACCCAACTACTCATTCTCTAACTTTCCCAGATCTTCGTTTATTCATTTCTCCAACCATTCCGACTTTGTTGGACGATTAACATAATTTTATCTCTCTAATCACCCTCTTCATCACTATTCACCTCAAACCCTCCTACAAGGACAAAACCAGGCCCAACAAAAGAAAGCACGTGTGAACAGTGAAAGAACCATCAAAATTCCCTTAAGATCCTATAGCAAAAAAGAAGGCAGGCATTTGTTGAAAATAGCGGGATAATTTCAGTTGAAATGGCAACACTCCTGTGGAGAGAAGTTTAATACCCATTATGATGGTGTTTACTTTTTTCCCGTTGTAAGAGTTATATGTAACTAGCAATTGTTGGACTTGGACTTCGTGATTGTACTCTCCTACAGGTAAAGGAAAATGGAAAACAAAAATTAATTTATATTTAATTCGCATTGCCTCCACCTTTCCCATTTCTTACTTCAAATTCCTACCCAAATTTAAGATCCAAACACAACATAAGAAAATATAACATACTAAAAGTTGATCTCATACGGTAGGAAAGAAATCAATCGACAATTCATTCCCTAATATTGACACACTTCCTTTCATAACCAAGCCCATAAAGAGATTCACTCCTGGGCCTGAAGGACACTTTTCATCAACATTATCTACCCTCATAAAGACAGAAACTGCCTTCCCAAAATTGAGCAATAAAGCTGGTTTGATATTTTTTTTTCTAAACTTTGTTGCACAAAATTTGGATAAGTAACTTTACATACTACAAATTCAGAACAGAATTACACACTTCTCTGTTACAGTTCTCAATTACAGCAAACTTTCCTAAAGCTAACTTGATAACTAACTGCATTTGATACCGTGGGAGGTAAATTCCGATCTACCGTGCCGTGCAACAGTCGAGCTCTATCATAGATCGGGTGGCTAGGTCCAAGCACAGGGTGGACCAGGTCAATAGAAAGCCCATCTCAGGTGCAAATGTGCTTATCTGTTCCTGGAGCATCACAAACGTGGGACATGATCCCACATATAGTGGAGCAGTAAGGGGAGGTGCTAGGAATTTCTCAACCAACCCTAACGGTCATTATGGCATGATTATGAATATACTCAAGCTCAATAAGCCAGGTACACAATCAACAACTTACACACTGCTCTATTCTATTGAGAATTCTTGGGCATTCACTGACTTAGACATTGGAGAGCTCCTCGGCTGACCAACCCAGCCGAAGTGTCCCATTTTGTGCTTTTCAGGTGCTCAAGCCGGATTGTTCGTGTTTTCCCCACACAGATGACCAAAAAAAAGTGTTATTTTTCTCCACTGTTTCACGACAAAGAATCTCACACATAGGCCTCAAATTGCTAGATGAGTTCAGGAAATTAGGTGCTAGGAAGTCAGACCTAAAACAAATTCATCAAAGAAGATTTTAGATGAAAAAAAGAATACAATGACAAAGGAAAAAGGAATCTCCAGAGGAGTTCACGCAACCAAGATGGTTGTTGACATTTGAATACAACAAAATTTAGTACATGAAAGGAAAGAATAAATACATTTTAAAAAAATTAAAAAAAAAGGTCTCCTCACCGGTTGTGCTGTTACATTTCTTGCTGATAAATACAAGGAGTATTCAGGTATAGAAAGCCAAAAAAAATGTGGGAGACAGAATAACATCATGGTACAAGGAACAGGAAAAGATTATAATCACCACCTTCGTACTAATGACGTGAGCAACTGCACCAACAAAAGATTAAAAGGAAAATGGATTTACAAACCATTTGCAAGCACTGAACATAAACCAAAAAAAGAAGAGAAAAGAGTGGTATGTGATAGAGAAAAAGACTGTCAGACTATTTGCAAGTTGGTAAGAGATAAAAAATAGAATTTTAAATTGACAAACTAGTAGCAATTGGAATGATCATTACACCACAGGTTGACTTTCACATACTCTGCCTTCTCAGGTATTAACAGAAGATGAAGTTAAATCTTCATAACAGTGTCCTTTTATCGCAATGACTTACTCACATGGTACACAACTAGAGGGTTAATAAAAACATTTTAGGCATGCACAATATCCTCACCAGATGACCTCTAGTACTGAAGGATAGTTTCTCAAGTTTATTTGTCATATCAGGAAAATTAGATCTCAGAGAATGACTGGCAAAGGTTAAGACAAAAAACCATCAATCCATGTCAAATTTCAAATCACTGGATCAACAAGAAAATTTTCATACCTCAAAGAATTCAAACGGGCTGCCACGCCTATATATATCACTTTTCTTGCTTTTGTCATCTTTAAGGAAAATGCTGAACAATAGTGCTCTCCATCCTATAAGTAATACAGCAGTACTTCCCATGGTTACTAAAATAAAATTGGGTTGTGGAATACGACCTACTGCTGTTGCCCTTATTATCAATCCTACCTGCCAAAAAAAAAAGAGAGAAGGAAATATAAGAAAGCAGCATTCATAAATGAACAAAACTGTGATCTCTCTCTCTCTCTCTCTCATTTAGAAGGTGATGTGCCCTCATGGTTATCAAACACAGGAAAAGAAACTAGGAGCATCCTCACTATATTCTTTTTTTTTTTTGGTTATAACTGGGAACCGTGTCGTAGGCAGGTTCCTTTGAACCCATCCCATGACCGTAAACCTCGTTGGAAGTGTGGGTAAATCACCCAACATCTAGTACTCACCCACTATCATCCACTATTTCATGTCCTTCCATTCTCTTCTCATTTCATTTTTCTGTTATCCACGAGTTGAACTTACAAAAAGGTAATCATGTCAAGAATCCACCTTCCAAGATTTGTGAAGACACTGCCCAGGGTAACTTCCAGCATTATTGAAACAACAATCCGGCTAAACCCCATGCAGTTCACACATCTATTGCAGGCAACTTTTCAATGGGAGTTTCAATCCTAATTTATATAATTAAACTGCACGTGCACAAATCCCCTTATGAGATCTCTTCTGGAATCATCAAAAAAATTGAAAAAATCATTTGAGGTGGAGGTCCCAGTGCCACCAGAAGGATGTACATATTATAAGCTCCATCACATTTCATCAACAGTAGACATACATCTCATGTGATGCACGTGATCCTTACCTCACCCTATCACTACTTTTATTTGTTAATAGTCCCTTCTTATTTTTTATTTTTGGGATAAGTAAGCAATTTATTACCAAAAAAACAAAGATATACACTGTTTCACTTTAACATAATTGTTCTGTCTCGCCGTCAGCCATTTCTTTCCTCCCTCCCAGGTTACAATATTTTCTTTTGAATCCCACACAAAGTAGGACACTTCAAATTTAAATGTTTCCAGTAGTTAAATCACCACTGTACTAACTTATCTACCTATCTACTTTGAGGGCTGGTTTTTCCCAGATACCACAAAATTGGGACAGCTTCAAAAAAGATGGAACATAAAGTAGTGTTCTCCCTTTTGAGCATTATAAATGTTCAGAAACTGCACCAAATAATGAGGTTCCTTGATAAAGGAACAATGCTAAGCAAATCCAATCACTATATTGTATAAGAGATCAGCCACAGAGCCAATTGTTACACAAGAATATCAACGTAAAGAAAGATGAAATGTGAAAGCGACTCTGGATACTCATAAAATCAAAATCAGCACATGAAATGGGAAAGCGACTCTGGATACTTCAAAATTGGCAAAACCTATATGATGACTAGTCTGATACTTCATAAATATATGTAGACGTCCTGTGAGGAGTGATACTAAACTTCATTCAAAGCTTTTGCTTCCTCTTTAAAAGTCCTGTTTGTATCCACTAATGATGATAACTAACCTTGACAAAATGAATCATTACATATCATCAACTTTGCAGTAAAAAAGAAGGTTAGCATTTTTGACCAATAGTGCAATTAAAAGAAAGAACAACCCTCAAAATGCGAGCTCTAAGGCCCCGTTTGTTTTGGGGTCAAATAGATGGGAGGGGATTAGAATGGAGGTGGGGTTATTTAGTATTGTGTTATTTGTAGAGTTGGGGAAGGGATTAGGATGGAGGAGATGATATAGATGGAGGTTGGAAGGGGGATTGAGATGGAAGAGGTGGAGATGGGATTAGAAAAATAATGAGGGCATTAGAAATTTTTTTATTTATTTTTTATTTTTTATATATTGGGAATTTTTTAAAAAATATTAATGTTTAATTTTTTATATTTTTTTATTTGTTTTATTATTTTATATAAAAATAATTTAACAATTCCTACACTAACAACTATCATCAAAACAAACACAATTTTACTTAATCCCCTCACTATTAATCCCCTCACTATGAATCCCCTCCATTCTACCTCTGAAAATAAACGGGGCCTAAGAGCATATAAAATCCATTTAACTAAGTTTAGGGCATGTTTGATTAGTAAGATTATAGCATAAGATTGGATGGTTAGTCCATTGACTCACAATCCCATTTTTTATTGAAAATTTTATTAACAGGAGCATATGTACCGCGGATATTCAATTTGACAAAATTGGCGAATTTTTAAACAAACAAAATAAATACATAATAAATGGTTATCTCACTAATCTAATTGGATAACTAATCTTATACTAATTCATGGGATTATTAATTCTTTCACTATTAATCTTGTTAATCAAACAAGGCCATAATAGGTTGTTCTCTACTAAATTGTGTGAGAACTATCATCCAACCAACTCACTCAAAATTAAACAACAAAATGCATTACAGTGGAATTGAGCATATCATGCTATTACTGAATGCTGATCAACTCAACTCCCCAATCCCAATTACTTATGGTTGGCCACATGGATCTATATTTTCTTCGACTAACTAAATTCAAAGTAGCAATTGCATAATTATATGCTGCAAATTATGCAAAACTGATGAACATATACGAAGTAAAATATATACAAACTTACTGGGATACCCAAAGACCATGATTTGGCAGCAGCAATAACAGCCTTTGACCAGCCATTCATTCCTCGGCCGTCCTCCCCGTAACCCCCAAGGAAGTAAGCACTCAAAAACCACCCTACAAAATTCAAACATCCCCACATATTCAGATTTGTTTCTACTTAATTTTTGTCTCACATTCATGCAAGCAAGAAAAGGATAAAGAAAAAAAAAATACCGGCAATAAAAGGATCAGCCGTGCGAAGGGTTTCGGTGTCGAAAACAGAGAACCCATGACTGAACCTTCCAATTACAGAGAAGAGAAGTAATGCCAACACATCTCCACCAGCAAGAAGAGCTACGCGACTGAAACACAACAATAATAACCAACTAACATTATGCTCTACCAATACTTGCGCGCGCACGCACACACGTATATTTGGACCAACATGGCATTAGGATTGGAGAATACATAAACGAATGGAGGAGTAAGAAGAGGGTCGAACTAATTAATTAAATTAAAAAATTGCATAAGATAGAATACACAATGCAATGGATTGATAATACCAGACTAACAGTCCTAGTAATATTAATCCTACTACCCAAACAAATCAGTAATGCTTGGTGGCATGAAAATTCATGACTCGAATCGTGCCACACAAATTCGGCCCACCAAGCATTTTTCCAAACAAACATGGGCATAAGGAAAGTGAATTGTGAGGGAATAGTAGAGTAGAGTAGAGAGTACCCCCATTTGTTGAAAAGCGAAGAAGAATTGGGTTTTTCAAATTGAATAACCCCCTCAAGAGGGACGCTCTTGGAGTCGCCGCCGGAGCCGAGAGAAGGAGGCGGAGGAGGACTGGACTTGGTGGCGGGGCCGCCATCGGAGGAGTTAGAGACGGTGAGTGGATAGGGAAGTCGCTTGGGGATAGGAGGATTGTTGTCTGCAGTGGAGGAGAAGAATTTAGGTCTGCGACTTCGGTGAGAGAAGAGAGAGGAGTGATTTGGGTGACTGAATTGGGGACGAGATGTCACAGAACATCTGCTCGTCGTCGGAGCTTGGCTCGGCGTTACCATCGTCATCCGCATCTGCATATTTTCTTCTTACCACTTTTGCATCGGACAATTGCTTCTGCTTCGGCTTCACCTATTCCTTGCTTATCCCTATCTAAACTTATTATTTGTGGAATTAAATATTTTTCACAACATATATTTTAAGATGAATTACAGCTTGTGACTTGTGTGATTTTGATTTATTTATAAATTTTAATCTCATTTTAAATAATAATAATTAAAAATATTGTTGTTTTATTTTAAAAGTAAAATTCTTAATTTAATAAAATATACATTAATTGGATAAAAATAAATATTAAAAAATTATTTTTGAATTTTTTAAAATTATTCTTACTTACCAAAATAAAATTATATAAAAATAATAAATATTTTAGTTTTTTAGTTTTCAGCCGTGCTGGGGACCCCCAGTTGGGGGGTGACCCCTAGCACCCCCACTCCACGTGGGAGGCGCTGAACCAAGGAAAAATAAAATAAAATAAAATAAAAAATTCAACCAATCGCATGCCGCCACCTCAGCTGGGGGTCACTGGGGGTCTTCAAAATTGGGGGTGCAAATCATTTTTCTTTAGTTTTTTACCAAACTAATTTTTAATGTGTTTGGATGATGATCATGTAATGGGGACATTGTTCATGTTGATATTTTTGTATGGTTATCATATTTTAATGTGTAATTGATATATTTAATATATGAAATGTTTTTAGTTTTAAAGTTTTTGATTTAATGGATTGATTTAATAATAATATCAAGGTTATAACCATGTTTGACTTTAGAAAAAATAGAAGCTAATTTTACAAAAATAAATTTCAAAAAAGTTATTTAAAAAAATTATTTCTACCCTCCCCAAAAATAAAATTATATAAAAATGATGTAGTTTTAAATTTTTTGTTTCACTAATTTAATTTTTAGTTTCTTAGAAAAATTTTCTGAAAATAGATTTTGAAAACCAATTCAAACATACCTTTATAACTAAGAAAGTTCCAAAAATATTCTTTAAAAAAAGACTATTATATTTCAAACAGCATACTACAAGTTAACCAATACAAAATTAGTTGTATGACGACTTTTCCCTTGAAATGGATCGTTTGTAAAGAAAACATCTTTGATTGTCCTTATTTGGAGTAAAATTCGAAATTCATGATCAAATGTATAACAATTGAAAAGTCAGGAATTAAAATCACACAAGTCCCAAACTACATAAACTGATAGTGTAATTCACCTTATATTTTACAACAATGTTAAATAAGAGTGCTGCTATTAGCACCTGCCAAAATTCTTTGGACCTCCCATTTTATAATTTTTTTTTAATTACAATTATACCCTAAAGTAAAATTACATTAAAAGACATTATTAAATGGAATACCCACCTATCAATAAGAACTAATACTCTATAATATTGGGCACCCACCCCCACCCCCAACTATACGTATTCCATATTTATAAACCCTAAACCTATTACTTTTCATAACCAACCAACATAAACCCTAAATCTATTATTTTTCATAATCATCTTAAATCCTGAATGTGTCATCTTCATCACCGTCATCAATGCTATTGAACTTGAAAGTTTTGCTTCAAGTATAACGTATACTTCATCACTTATTTCACTATGTAAAGTAATGGAGGACTGTCACGACCCAAACCCGCCCCTATGGGTTTAGCATCGTAACCGGCCAATAATTCGTGATTACCGAAGGGCTGCTTAACGGTAATGACAGTAATATAGAGTAAAGGGGCTGCCGGAAGCCAAAACAGTAAATAAAAGATATCTAATGAGCTATGACAGTCTGAATGCAAAAAGACTTTTTATAAACATGCCACCTTGATAACCAAAACATATGTATATGCGACATATACACAAACATCCATGTCAAGGACCAAATCCCTAACTAACTGTACAGTCAAGTCTTATTCATCTATTACAAAACAGAAACAGAAGGGTGAATCTGAACACCCCAAAATAGTCGTGGCTTGAACAGACTTGGAACCTCGAGGTGAGGCATGGTGGTTGGCTTGACAAAACAAGAGCTAACCCGACGCTCCTAGCTCCGGTCCGGTGCCTGGACACCTACATATATATATATATATATATATAAACAGTGAGCTAAAACCCAGTGAATAACAAATGCGTAAAGGGGTTAAGAATGAATGTCTTTTCAGTAATTAAAACAGTCAATTGCATCAGTAAATCAGTCATTTAGAACCATAGTAGTCATATGTGGTACATCCCATAGCAAAACAGTACAGTAGGTTTTAATAGACCGAACAGTCAGTTGATGGCCATCATAACAGTAACAGTAGTAGTTCCAAACATTGGAACCGACAGAGATCTCTGTAACAGTAGCAGTAACAGTACAGTAATAGTAAGTTGCTAAGGATGCCACGAATACAGTTTACAAATAGGACAAACATTCATTGATTAAACAATAACATTTCAGTAAGCAGTACAATTGATCGTTCAGAAAATAATCATAGTTGAACATATCTTTACAACATTGTTACTCACAGAGCACTAGGCTATAGACAAGCTAACGAGCGTCCTCGGATGCCAACCCTACAGTTGCAGAATGAACACACACTCGGGATTAATAACTTAGCCCCTAATTATACTTGGTGTGGTTCTATAACATTGGCCCTGTTTGGTAGAGCTGTGAGAAAGTGCTTATAGCTTATGCCTAAACAGCTTATAGCTTATAACTTTCAACTTAAGTTGATTTCCAGCTTATTCTTAAAGCATCTCCTGCCCCACTCAAAGAATAAGCTAATTTCTGACTTCCAAAAAGCTATAAGTTATAAGCTATAAGCTAAACCAAACACATCAAAATAGCTTAAATTAAGCTGAAAGCTGAAATAAGCTGTAATTAAGCTCTGCCAAACAGGCACATTATCCTCATTAAGATGCCTTAAACTTGGCCTAGGAATGCCTATGATGGAATGAGGATGCGAAAATGCACTTTAAAACACTTTTCAAATTTTTGCTGAAACAGGGGTCTCGCTCGAGCGTGGCTTTCTACGCTCGAGCGAGCTTTCCAAAACAGAGGGGTCGCTCGAGCATGGACTTCCTTGCTCAAGCGGTCTGTAAAAATGCAAAAAGTGCTGGATGTTGAAAATCCCCGCTTGATGCTCGCTCGATGCTCGTTCAAGCGTAAGACACAGCTCTTCGCTCGAGCGTAGGTCTCGTCGCTCGAGCGTGCGTCTACGCGCACCAAAAATCTGAGAGCTTGCAATCTACGCTCGAGCCAGCATTCCTTCGCTCGAGCGGAGCTCTGAACAAAAGATGGTCGCTCAAGCGTGGAATCCTTCGCTCGAGCGTGGAAGCTAAAATCTGGAATTTTCAGATTTGCCTCCCAAGCTCAAACCAAGCATTCAACACATCAAAACTCAACCTTTTGGGCCCATTTTCTGGAAAACACTTGAAAACTCATACTACAACATGTTTTGAAGATCAATTTTGTAAAATCAAGCCCAAAGGTAAGCCAATTGAACGCAATTTCAAAGAAACTTTCATGAATTATGTAAAAACATAACATACATGAACTCTAATGAACTCTAGTGCTCTAACACTTGCTCAAATGCAAGATTGAGCTCAAAATCAAGGTGAAATCATGGATTACAACAAAAACATGAACATGCATGTAAGAATTTCATGAAAACAGCCTCAAAATCCAAGAACATATACATGCATACAAGAATTAATTCTCAATTCAGCTCTCTAAATCAATTCTTGACTCTAGTCTCCAAATTTCTATGAAACATGCAAGAAACAACTTAATTTCACCATCAAGAGGATGAATTCTCTACCTTACATCTTGAATTCTAGATGTGGAAGCTCAAATATGCAAATTCCCTTCAATTCTTCTAAGTCTCCATGCTAATTCTTGTTGAAATCAATTTTCTCCTATCTCTCTCTCTCTCTCTCTTTTTCAGTTTTGATCTCAAGAAGGTGAATAAAAGATGATGCCAAACAAATGAATTTAGACTAAACAATGGTCTAGAATTAGCCACTCAATGGCAATTATGTAATAAAACCAAGTAATGCAATATAACATTATTTAATCTAATTTAATCATTCCAAATCAAATTTTAATTAAACCTAACATAAAATCACATAAATTCTAACTAGCATATAACACTAATCAATTTCTGATTCGGTCGCCGATAAGGCTCCCAATTCGCAGTTTGAAATTAGGACATGAACAGATTCATTCAGAAATCAAACAGATAAAAATGCATTCAAAACAATACACTTATGCAATCAGTTCAGGAATTCATTCTTTTCAGTTACTTATCATGCTTAATCACAGATTAGCACTAATCAGAGGTGAGGGTTGTCACAAGGACGAGGACAACAATTCTAGTGAGACCGGTGTTCCATTGGTAAGTTTATTTGTCTTGTATTAACATTCTCGGTCGTTCTTGGTCGTTCTTGTTTCGTTCGAGCTGTTCGGTACTAGTTTGCTGACTATTAGAATTATGTTCGGTAATTGTAATGACCCTCACCACTGTTTACCGAATAACCACTGATTACCGTTAAACTGAACTGATTATGACTGATAGTTGAGCTGGATAAAATACTGAATTGACTGATTGAAAACTGGGACTGGATTGATTGAATATATATATGTTAATTTGCATTTTATCTGTTTGTTATCTGTTTGATTATTTAAATATCTGTTTAGTCTGTTTTGTTTAAACTGGAAATTGAAGGCCTTATCGGCGGTCGAACCGAAAATCGTTTAGTGTTTTATGATCGCCATAATTTATGTGATTTTATGGTATATTTCTTGAAAAACTGATTAGGTATGATTATTAGATTAAATATTGATAAAATGCTAAGTTGGCCTTATTTACTAAATTGCCACCCTTAGTGGACCATTTAGAATATTATATTGAGCCTTATTGCATGTTGATCAAAACATTTCCCCAGCCATTCTCCTTGCCTTTGCCGACTAGAGAGAGAGAGTTAAGGGAGAGAGAGGAATTATCTTGCTTTGGTTTGAGAACTTGAAGAAATTGAAGGGTAGGTGCTAATTGAGTTCATAAACCTTGAATACAAGACGTAGGTAAGGATTTTACCTTCTTAATGTTGTGTTTAAGCTAATTCTTGCATGATTCATGCTTCATTGTAGAGTTAAGTCATGTTTTAAGATGAAACATGTTGAATTATAGCTCAATTGTTGCATGCATGGTTATATTGTTGCATTTTGAGGTTGATTTCATGGGAATTGGTACATGCATGCTCATATTGTTATTAAGGACCATGTTTTCATCTTGAACTTGAAGGAATGAGCCCATTTATGCATAAAAAGGAAGCTTTGATTTGATTTAATCACTTGCATGTCATTTTGTAGCATGTTCATGCATGTTCATGAAATTGGGTTTGAAAATGAGGATTAATTGGAACACCCTTGGGCCTTGATTTCTCAAATTGACCTTTGTAGCATATTGTTTTATGAGTTTATTTATGTTTTCCAGAAAATTGGCCCAAGAGGATTGAAATTTTAGCATTTAAACTTGATTTTTGAGCTTGGGACTCAAATTTAGAATTTCCAGATTTTGGTCGTCCGCTCGAGCGGGGGAAGTGCCGCTCGAGCGAGGAAATCGAGCTCCCAGCATCTTGCACTGTAGAACAGTCTGCTCGAGCGGGGGACTGGGTGACACGCTCGAGCGGGCATCGAGCGGAGATTTCACCTATCCAGTACTTTTTGGTCCGCTCGAGCGGGAAAGTTGACGCTCGAGCGTGTCCTTTTGTTGCATGTCCGCTCGAGCGGGGATCTGTTTTTCTGAAAATTTTGTAAAGTGTTCAAAGTGCATCTTTGCATCCTCTTTCCATCCTAGGCATTCCTAGGGCATATTTAAGGCACCTTAAAGAGGATATAGATGTAGAACACACCGAGGCAAATTAGGGATTAAGTTATTATCTTTCCCAACTGTGTAACTTAGTGTGTGTTCAATCTGTAAACTGTGTAGGGTTGACTTTCCGAGGAGACGCTCTAGTTCACTGTAGCCCAGAACTCTGTGAGTAACAATTGTGTAAAGATATGTTCAAATGATTATCTTTCGAATACTGAACTGAACTGTTTACTGAACTGATATTGATTACTGAATGAATGTATGTCCTTTATTTCTGAACTGTACTGTGGCATCCTTAGCACCTACTGTTTACTGTTACTGTTACAGAGATCTCTGTCGGTTCCCTCGTGGAACCACTACTGTTTACTGACTGATGGCCATCATTACTGTTCGGTCTTTGAGACCTACTGTTACTGTTATGCTAATGGATGTACCACATATGACTGTCTACTGTACTGAACAACTGTTATACTGATTGAAATGAACTGTTTTCATTACTGTAAGGACATTCATTCTAAACCTCTTTACGCTTTATGTTATTCACTGGGCTTTAGCTCATTGCTCATATATATATGTAGGTGTACAGGCACCGGATCAAAGCTAGAAGCGTCGGGGTAGATTCCCAGTTTTGTTAAGCCAGCCTACGTGCCTCACTGCGAGGTTCCAAGCCTATCATGCTTAGGCTTAGGGGTGTTTTAGCATTCCCCCTTCTGTACTGTCTCACTGTTTTGTATAGACTGTTATCTGCTTTACTGTACTGTTATCAAGGGATCAGGTCCCTGCACTGAGTGACTGTAAATATTGGTATAGACTGTACTGTTTGACTGCATGAATGTATGAAAAATCTTTTGGCATACAGACTGTCACAGCTCATTGGACATTATTCATTTACTGTATTGGCTTCCGCCAGGCCCTGTACTCTGTTTTACTGCATTACTGTTAAGCAGGCCTTCGGTAATCTCGGATTACTGGCCGGTTACGGTACTAAACCCATAGGGCCGGGTTTGGGTCGTGACAGTAATACAGTACTGAACATAATCCTTTCGTTCAATACATAGGTTCCGAACATTAATGCAGATAGTCAGTACTGTTGAACCGAATATCATCATTATTTTCATCACTGTTAAATTGAACAAAACCATTAGTTTCGGGACTGTTGAAATGAACATCATTTTTTCAATTTTGAAATTATATTCACACGTGTTTTTAGGGTGATGCTTCGACTAGAGGCAGTAAGGTTGATTCAAAACTTGTAATGGATTATAGTAATGAATTTGTTACTCATGATGTAAGCCTTTGATTGTTTTACAAATAATGTACCTTTTTTATGTGCAATAATTGGTTAGTTTAATTTATTTATTTCAGATATTCAAGAGTCGCGATGAGTTAATTCGATGGGCACGTCAAGTTGGAAGAAGAAATGGATTCGTTATTGTTGTACAGAAATCATATGGGGGCGGTATTCGAGGTAGGAAGCCAAGACTTAGCTTAGCTTGTGAGAGGAGTGGATCTTATAGGGACACTCGAAAAAATAGCAGGCCTAAGACAAAAAAAGCAAGATTGACTTGTACAAAAAAATGTGAATGTCCTTTTTTATTGAAGGGCAAAAAATTAGCCACAAATGATAACAGTCCTAGTAATATTAATCCTACTACCCAAATGCTTGGTGAGTCGAAAATTCAGGGCCACACAATTTTGGCCCACCAAGCATTTTTCCAAACAAACATGGGCATAAGGAAAGTGAATTGTCAGGGAATAGTAGAGTAGAGTAGAGTAGAGAGTACCCTCATTTGTTGAAAAGCGAAGAAGAATTGGGTTTTTCAAATTGAATAACCCCCTCAAGAGGGACGCTCTTGGAGTCGCCGCCAGAGCTGAGAGAAGGAGGCGGAGGAGGACTGGACTTGGTGGCGAGGCCGCCATCGTAGGAGTTAGAGACGGTGAGTGGATAGGGAAGTCGCTTGGGGATAGGAGGATTGTTGTTTGTACTGGAGGAGAAGAATTTAGGTTTGCGACTGCGGTGAGAGAAGAGAGATGAGTGATTTGGGTGACTCAATTGAGGACGAGATGTCATAGAACATTTGCTTGTCGTCGGAGCTTGGCTCAGCGTTACCATCGTCATCGTCATCCGCATCTGCATTTTTTTCTTCTTACCACTTTTGCATCGGACAATATGGGTGGTTGGTGTTGATTAGAAGTTGATTATAACTTATTTTAATTTGGGAATTTGTGTTATATTATTTGGTGTAGTTTTTGTTTATAATTTTTTAGAAAAAAATAAAGTTAAATAAATAGAAAAAAAAAAGTTGATTATTTAGAAAGTAGAGAACGGGTGCTTCTGTTTATAATTTTCTAATTATTAACTTTTAACTTATAATAATTCATACTAAACCACCCTAATTGCTTCTGCTTGCTTCACCTATTCCTATCCTTATTCCTATTCCTTGCTTATCCCTATCTAAACTCATTATTTGTGGAATTAAATATTTTTCGCAACATATATTTTAGGATGAATTACAACTTGGACTTCTGTGATTTTGATTTATTTATAAATTTTAAATCTCATTTTAAATAATAATAATTGAAAATATTGTTGTTTTATTTTAAGAGTAAAATTGTTAATTTAATAAAATATACATTAATTTGATAAAAATAAATATTAAAAAATTATTTTTGAATTTTTAAAAATTATTCTTACTTACCAAAGATAAAATTATATAAAAATGATAAATTTTTTATATTTTTATATTTTTGGTTTTTTACCAAACTAATTTTTAATATGTGTTTGAATGATGATCATGTAATGGGATGATTGTTTACCACACAAGATGTTTGAAGCTGACGTAGGGTTGGCCTCTGAGCTGACCACCTACAAAACATATATGAATATGAAATGAGCCAGACACAATGAATAATAATAATGTATGGAGGCATATAAATGAGCATGTGTCTTGAAGAATATATACATAACAAATGCATGACCTTTTCACCAACACATTCCAAAACAACCTTGGGCCCAATAGGAATAGAACGGCCTTGGGCCCAATAATAACAGAACGGCCTCAAGCCTAATAATAGCAGAATGGCCTTAGGCCCAATACTAATAGAATGGCCTCAGGCCCATTTCATATATTATTGCTGTCAAATGCTCAACCATTTTAACCAAAGCACAAGTTGTATAAAACATCTCATTCATGAACGAAAATATATAAATCATAACATTCAACATGTTGTTACACTACTATTACTCACCGTGATCCGGTCGTGCAATGATTTCTTCCGGCAAGTGACCTACACATCACACACAGAAATTGATAAGTAATGCATTATTTTCTTCGTTTCTTGTCTTTCCTCATTCTTTCGTTTCGTTCACTTTCTATTTATTTTTAAGTATGTTGGAGGGATAAAATATACATATTAACAGATTCAGAAGGTCAAAAAGGATATCAGAATGCAACATAATTTTTCCCCACTTCTCGTACGTGTGAAGGTCCCTCACCGCACATGCAGAGACTCGCACGTGTTTTTATTTCAGAATGCCAACATTTGCCTCCTTTGTTTTCCGCACGTGTGGCTGTGAGCCCTGCATGTGCGGCCATGAGTCCCACACGTGCGATCCTAGGCCCTGTTTGTGCAGTCCAAAAATGCAACAAAATTAAGCTTTCCAATTACATTTCCAAGGCTCCAAATCAAACAATTTCTCTTCAAAAACATGATGTAGGAATATATTAAGCATGAAGCGCAAGCTTAACAAAATCAAACTTCTTTAATTGAACATATAGAACTTTAATTTTCCATGAATCTTTCATTTTCTTTATCTTTTCATATAAATACATATATACATGAGCTCAAAGCATGCATGGAGGCAAGAGTAGGAACAATTCCTCATAACCCAACTCAAATCAAACTAAACATACAAGAATCAACTCTTAAATCAAATAAATGTAGAATATGTATGCTCATTTCATGATATTTGGTCAAACAAAACCATATCTCATAAACCCTAACTTCCATGGGTGTCAAAGCTTCATTTTAAGTCTTGATTCTAATCAATTGAGGCAAGATATAGAGTATTTTTGGTGAGTTAGACATACCTTAAGCTAAATTCCTTGAATCCCCTTTTCAATTCTTCAATCTCCAAACCCTAGGTTGACTTCTCTTTCCATCTCTCTTTTCTCTTCTTTCCTTCTCTAGAGCACTTCCCAGGAAATACTTTCTGTTTTGCCTAAAATCTCCTACTTAAGGCCTTGCCTTGTTTGTCATAACCTAAAAAAATTGAAAAGTCAAAAAGTCATTATCCTATTTAAGTCACATTACTTCTCTACCACATCACTTCAAACTCAATCCATACCCAACCTATATTTCATAAAAAGTCAAAAAGTGTACTTATTTAGATCATCCCAAACCACCCCTCAAGTGCATATATCTCTTATAACTAAGACTTAAGCTTCTTAAGTCCAAAGTGGGCGTAATTAAGAAATTAGCCAAATAAAGCCAATTAAATCACTACGAATCAAATTTTTACAAAATTTTATATTATGTCCTAAAAATCATGTTAATCATAACTGTAAAGTCAATTTCTGGTTATCGTGCCTCTAAGGCTTTCAATTTTCAGTCTAAAGATCGCAATTTCAACAGATTTTCTTATAACTGACACAAATTGATAAACATGCAATTCACACACTAATATATGGAATTTCATATTAAACATATAAACATACATATACCACACATATAATGAGGGGATTTAAACATATGAGAGGGTCTCATTGTTACAGGGAATTTCCAAATCAAAAACATCACATAATTATTCAAAGCTCTTAAATAAAAAATAAAAATAAATAAATAAATTATATATGAGTAATCATTCATTTGCACATTGTAACTAAGAAAAGTAGTACTTACGGAACCATGGGGCATCCCCACAACAATATTGACCCAGTTTTTATGGGCATTACCTTTAAAAAGGTAAATTTCAGTTTTGATCACTCTAATTTTATTTTAGTTCCATAATTATTATTATTATTTTTAATTTAAACAATATTAATCATAAATTTTAAAGTTCATTTGGATGGATATGAATTTTTAATTAGGAAAAATTAAAAATATTAGAGAGTTAATTATTATAGGTGAAGAAAAAAATTGTACGAGAATATAAGACAAAAGAGATGTTTTTTAGTAGGATTCTTGAGGTTGAGATGTTCTGTCCCACCTCCGTGTCTCAATCCTCTGTCCCATTATTCTTAAGCTGCCATGTGTTCGGTTATGCGTCAAAGTAGTATTAGTTAAAACATAATGTGTTTATATGATTAATTACTCAATTTTAATTTTTTAAATACAACATGATTTTTGTATGGACCTAGAGGGGTCGATCATCCTCCCTACGACTTCAATTTTTTATTTTTTTATTTTTTTATATACGTATTAACTATTAATTATCTTAAATTATACATAGAGGGAGATAAGAAGGGACAATAAGAGAGGCAAGAGGGGGCGATCACCCTCCTACAATTTCAAAAACCTTTTATACATTTGTATTAACTATTCACTATCTTAAATTATACATATTCACCCCCTCTAGGCTTGAAAAGAAGTGGTTGCACCATTTACATCTTTTTATACATGAAAGGTGGTATTTCAAATATAAAATTTAACAATTTCAACAAAATATAATAATAAATTTTGATTTCTCACAATTAGTATCGATAGATTGTTACAATTGATCTTTTATGACTCAATATGAGTATAAGAGAACATGTTTATTTTTTAGGATAAGATTTAGTTTACCCTCTTGAGATTTGAGATTAGAGCACTTCACTCCCTTATAGTTCAAATATAGGCAGATTACTCCCTTACAATTTTGAACTGATTTGTAATCTGACTCTACTAAACTCAATGTTTTACCCTTGCATGGAGTCACTTATCCTTGTCGTGGGTATGCGACGCCTTCTCTTTCAATTACTCCATCTCCTCGCTTCATTTAAGTGCTTGTTTGGGATCATCTAAAATAGACAAAAAGTCAAAAAGTTACTAAAAAAGCAAAAAAGTTAACAATATTCACTAATCAATTGTTTAGTCAAAAAGTCAGCATATACAGAGGGCAAAAAAGACTAAAAAGCCCTTGTTGACATGCACAGAAATTTAAAAAAAAAAAAATAGCACTGCACAGTGCACAGACACAGCACAGTATATGTCAGTGCTCAGAAGGGTACTTCGGTAATTTTGCTAATTGATACAATATTTTAATACACATTTTTTCGTAAAAAGTCAAAAAGTTATCCTAAACATACATATTTTTTTCCTCTACTTATTTAGTAAAAATGTCAAAAAGTGCACTTATATAGTTCATCCTAAACAACCCCTTACTATAATTTTGTTTCCAAGAGATCCTCCACAAGACAAGAAAAAAAAAAAAAAAAAAAAAAAATGGTAACCTGTGCATAATAGTAAGTTCCATGCACAACACAGAGGTCCTTTTGAAGATTGAAAATGTTGTAAAAACAAGAATAAAAACAAAAATAGAATATTTTTGTTGAAAAAAAAGGGAGTTTGTTGGCCAATGCCATTGAATTAACACTGCCCCAAAATTTGAAATTCAAATTATTATAAATGACAAGAAAATAATAAAATTTCATAACCCATTAATCAACAATCCAAACCCATTTGTACGGAAAATGGTTGGTTCTTTACTTTCAGAATGAGCTGCTATGGATAATTGCTTTGTTGGTGGACATTTGTGTGTACACATGTATGATGTATCCAATAGATCTCCATATATATGCACAGTCCGAAATTTACTACTCACAATTTTTTGCAAGATGAAATGGATGCTGGAATTAAATGATTCAGAGATTTAATTGTTGCTCCGTAGCAAACTCTCTAAGTTCTAGTTCTAGAGGATGGAATCGATAAATGGGTCAGATAGATTGTTTTTAGGATGTGCAAGGCTTCTCCCCCAGTTCAAATTGGATTAGAGGGGGTTGTTGGGCCTCTGTGGACTTATCACGGAGCCCGATGATCCGAACCGTTTAATGTGTAGGACTCGTCGTGTAATTCATCCATGCAAAAAATTATGTTGATCAGATATTGATAGCTACTTGATCCGAACACATTTGTATCAACGGTAAGTATGACTTTTAAAACAATTTGTTTATACAATTGTAATATAATCAAGTGGTTATTAATATCCAATTAATGTGATTTTTTATAAGGATAAAATACTCGACAAGCCCCACAGATTAGACCCAACAGAATGGCTAATGGGGGCATTTATGTCTTTTTGTCCAATCATTTATGGAGGGAAACTAATGAAATGGAGTCACAATTGCACAAACAGGCATGTGTGATACACTTCTGGTCTATTTGGATGGAAAACTTTACAGCTGCAAATCAATCCAAAATCATAAGGTGTCAATCTGTCTATATTTAAAGGGTATTATTAATGTTAAGGAAAGTTTAAAAGTATTGTATATTCTTTATTAAAGTCAGTTCCATATATAATGTGTAAATAGACAAAATATCGTAACATGTGTTCTAAGAGTACACGTTAACAAAATCCATATTTAAATCACACAAGACAAAGTGCTCAAATCTCAAACCACGAAAATGAATTTTGCCCTATTTTATGATATTTTTTACATTTTATGTACGTAAAAATTGATGCTACAATTTTAATTTTAATTTTAAAATTTTTATTAAAATATATGTTCACTCCTTCTATGTTAGAATCAGGCATCCATTCTTACTTACACAATCAATTTTCTTCAAGCAATCTTCCTGTTTTCAAGAGAACGTATTCAATTTTTTAAATTTAAAAAAAAAAAAACACACACACATTTGAGATTTGAGATTTGAATCGATAGTTGGCATTTGTTCCCAAAATACAGCCCAATATTTACTTTCACTTTAGCTTCTCATTTTTCATATTATATATTCCTTGCTCTGACTCTATGTTGGGAGAAATTATTTAATAAGTTCGATTTACAGTATACGTGGTGTGCATTTTTAATAGTAGAGAGTCACCTAATTATTGTCTTCTATTTTTTTCTTTTCTTTTTTTAACAAGATATTTATATGCATGAATGGATCTAGGGTAATTAGTAAGATAATTTTAAAATACAATACTTTGCACCTTTAAAATGTTTTTATAGTTTGCACCCTCAAAATTGTGAAGATTTGTACCCCCAAATTATTTACATTACAAAATTTTTAAAATAATTTCTAAATCGAGTTTTATGAAATATTGATCTATTATATTTGTTATCTGTATTATTTGTTATATTTTTATATTGTTTAGAGTTATATTCTTCTATTTATTCTTATTTGTTACCATTCTTATTTTTTGTTCATATGTCATTTATGTTTTAATTTGCTTATGTATCTTTGTTGGCTTATTTTTCCTACAAAGGAAAACACCATAAACGTGAGCGCATTAGCAAGGATTAAAAAATCCTTACAGATTAAATTTAAACTAATTATCAAACGATTGTGTTGACGGTTCTTTTGCCTCAATAAAGAAGACTTCAAAATTGTCAAGTGTAGAGAAAACAAAAATTAAAAGAAGAAGGAGGGAGACGGAGAAAGATAATTGAGTGAATAATCAAACTAACCATTAATTTACCTCTACTCATATGCTTCGAAAAGGAAATGCAGAAAATAAAGTGCAGAAAATTTACCTTTATTCCTATGCTTCGAAAATGAAGTGCAGAAAATAAAGTGTAGAAAATTAAGTATAGGAAATATAAATGACAAGAAAAATAAAAATAAATTGTCTTTGATTTGAGTTTTTGATCCTTTACAATGTAGCCATAAATGGCTATTTATAGGCAAACATTTGTTGGAAAAAACTACATACTACACTATTCTTCCATCTCCATCATTGTCTTGCCATGTGTCTCTCTAACTTCTCCACTTTACTCCATGTTCTTCCACATTATGCTCCATGATCTTCTACATTCTCCATCATCTTTTCACATGTTTTTAATGATTCATAACTTCTCATGACCTCCAAATGAGTAGGAGAGTGCCACGTGTCCTACAATTTATCAATAATAATAATAATAATTACAGATTTATGGTGACAACATTACCTCTCCATGACTTTTTAAGAATGAGGTGTGCCGAATTCTCGAAAAGTTGTATATTTATGCCAATATAGGCCTTATTTGACAATTAATTAATTGTTACTCAAAGGGAGGCACACGTTCAAAAGTCTTCTTGTCCCATGATATGCATTGAAGGTGAACATAGAACCAAACATATGTTTTATAAGCCTTGATAGAAAACAAAAACCATCTTCTGAATGTGTTTACTACATACATCAAAGACTAACAAAGCTTCGAAGGTGTGTAAGAATTGCAAATTTTATTCTTCATGTGGCTTCATGAAGGAGCAATATTCATCTATCAAGACAAAAAAAAAAAAAAAAGAAGAAGAAGAAGAATAAGAAGAAGATGGAAAGAACTAGCTTAGAGTCATATTCCGCTTTAGCAAACCCGTATATTTTCATATATGGTTTTGCAAACAAAAGGACCATCCAATATATGGTCGGTTTTCAATCTTCAAAGCTTGAATTTTTACTTGAAGCCTTATTTAAAGTTCCACTAAAGTAGTACAAAGCTGTTGAAAATCATTTAAGCTGGGCAAACCAATAATTGGTTTTTTTTTTTTTTTTTTTTAATGTAGTTTTATTAACCTGTAGCTAGCTTTGTATCTTCGAAGGATGCTGGTTATGAATTTTAGCTCGAATGCAATAACTTCAAAGTGAAATAGTGCCTTTGAAGTATTTCCTCTGTTTCCCATTTGAACTTCAGTTTGCCATTCCATTCGAACTTCAAGTTGGCATCTAGTTTGTGTATCCTCTAAGCAACATGTAAGGACTTCAAAGTACATTACAATTAATACTAACATAGTACTACAGTCTTAACTTCGAAGAACAAGTGAACAATATATGATTTCATAAGGCAACTTCAAAGCACATAGTTGGAATCTAGTTTGTGTACCTTCGAAGTAACGTGTAAGGACTTCGAAGCTCATTACAATTCTTGCCAATATAGTTTTACGGTCTTAACTTCGAAGAACAAGAGAACAATATATGATTTCATAAGGCAACTTCAAAGCACATAGTTGGCATCCAGTTTGTGTACCTTCAGAGCAACATGTAAAGACTGTAAGAGGGGTGAACTTGAGCCCACTAAATTAATTGAGCCCAATCAGAAAGCCCAAAAATTGGTGAGCTTGGAGAAATTATTGCCAAACTGGGCCAAGTGAATTCTATTGAACGGGTATACAAGAAAGCCAATAAATTGGGCCGATGATGGCCCATCAAGCATATATATCTCTATACAGAGTCCAACAAGCCCATCTGAGGAGACTCAGATCATACAAGCATCCGAGGAGGTTAACCATTGTTTTCTGAACAGATAAAAGCCTCGGGAGAGATCCATTTTCCGAGGTATTGGCTTAGTCTTGACAGGGTTCGGAACTACAAACCTAGAGACCTATTTAAGTTTGGACTCGAAAGGGTTCGGATCCATGAACTTAGAGATCCGAAGCACTTGGCTTCGAACGGAATCTAGAAGTCACTTCGTTAATGAGTCCCAGAACATTTACGGGCTTGGAGCTTTTTAGGATCTATGCACCAGAACCATGGCGCGTGATGGAGTGAGTCCGAACAAAGGACCCGATCCCGAGGACGGTGAGCGGAGATAAATTCACTCTTCGGTTAAACTAGCCTATACCCCGGTCGATGTGACACGATCTAAGGGGCCTTTGAGACTCGGCAATATTTGCGATAGGGCATTCTCTTGAACTACCCATGACCCTTCTGCGGAAGGATGTCTTCTAGGACTACCCCTGACCCCTTGGAATGATTGGGGGATCATTTGTTAGGTGTGGCTAAGAAGAAGGGTTCACCGAGAAGTTGATCTCCTCTTCGGGGTTTTCCTCATCCTCAGAGAGGTCACCTTCTTAGACAAGGTAGTTAGAGGGAATATTCTCGATGCGCCTTGCACATGGGCTCCATCCTACTCATGAGGTGCCTATAAATGACACTCACCCATAGTTTTATAAGGGATGGATTTTTGAGAGACAATTCTTGGAAGAGAACTAATTTTCCTTCTCTATTATCTACCTTGAGAGTAAAGTGGGAGATTCATGGGAGAGCCTTGTCATTATTCTCTCTCTAATTACTTTGCTTTCTTTTTTACCCAATGTCACAACCCGCTCCCCATATCCAAGGGTTAAGCATCGTGATGGCCAGTAACTGAAGTTACCTCCGGCCAATTCTTGAGCAAATAAATAAACACGAGCGGAAATAATATTTAAGTGAGGGTACCAAAATAATCATTGGAGTTTCTATTTCATTAAGTTGTCAGAGCTGAACTATGTTTACAAAGTGCTTTGTGCCTACCCCATACGCTGGTCCTGACATGTCACCTGAAAGTGGTAAACAACTATAAACACATGGCAGAGTGAGAAATATTATGGGGCTAAACAAAGCTTGATATTAAAATACAGAATATATAATATGAAAATTATTTG
This sequence comes from Camellia japonica, assembly GCA_030407325.1. Classification (NCBI taxonomy): domain Eukaryota; kingdom Viridiplantae; phylum Streptophyta; class Magnoliopsida; order Ericales; family Theaceae; genus Camellia; species Camellia japonica. Next base: position 122,600,239 of record JAPPVO010000036.1, on the reverse strand, counting down.
ACATATACTATATAAATCATATAAACAAAATAATCATAACCACAGTACAGAACGAAATAGAACAGATGTATGGACTCAAGAGATGGCTCGTACGAACTCTAGAGGTGGCTTCCACCATAGTGTAGCACTTAGCTTCGTACAGCACTTTGTTCCACACCAGAAATCATAACCACGACACAGAACATAACAGATGTATGGACTTAAGAGGTGGCTCGTACAGACTCTAGAGGTGGCTCCCACAATAGTGTAGCACTTAGCTCCGTACAACACTTTGCTCCACACCAGAAATCAAAGTGTCAGTGGATCCATGATAGACAGAGAGTCACAAAGTGACTAATCAGAGGGCCAATGGTTATTTAAGTCCCCCAAGGCATGGGACTCCCGTGGTGGTACTTATCAAAAATAAATATTTATATAATCATAGTCAAATAATTACTAAAAATTAAACAAACATATCCATGGATTTTCCTTAGTATATAAAATAAGGTTCAAAATAAATAACATAATTAAAAATGCTAATATAATTTATAAAGCACAATTTGCATAAACTAAATTATGGTAGCTTAAAACATATATAAAACATATTATGGTGACTCAAGGTATAATATAACTCATCTTAATGTTAATTCCAACTTTTACCTTTCGTTCACTGTGATCCACTCGATACTCCAAACTAAACTCAAAGTTTTATTTATATAAACCAAACAACTAAGAGAGAGAGTGAGAGACTAAGAGAGTTTGGGAATTGGTGATGATGCATACGGTGAACATCCCTATATATAGGGTGGTCAGCAAGTGAATTGGGGGGCTCGCTTCCTTGTTGTACAGAAAATGTTACGGTTTAGTGTATTTTGATTTAGGAAAAATATAGAGAAAAATATAATAAAAATATCATAATATTCAGAAAACAATATTGAATAATAATATAAAGTTAAAATAATTTTTTTGAAATCATTTATAATCAACTAATACTAATATAAAATTTAAGAGACAACTTAAATTTTCGGGTTGTTACACCCAAACTCTTATCTCTATCATCTCTTTGCTATTGTGTTTCTAGAGAATTCGGGTTTTTCGGCGATCTTCAAATTTTTCGACGGGCCTTTGAATTTTCTGACATCATTCTTGAACCCTCTCATACAAGGACTTTGAAGCACATTACAATTAATGCCAATATAGTTCTACGGTCTTAACTTCGAAGAACACGAGAACAAATATTTCATAAGGCAACTTTGAAGCGCATGATATCATGGTGCATCAATTAGCTTCGAGGCTCTTGGTATGTCCCTATCAAAACAAACCATTTGGATTCGAAGCTTTCAGTTATGTAGCCATTGAAGCACTTACTTCGTCCATTCTTTCTAATAAATTATGCCAATATAATTTTATGGTCATAATTTCTAGACTTCTTAATCCACAACAACTAAATATTGGTGGCTTCGAAGCACTTCAAATACAAAACATTTAAGATAATACTCTGAAGCACAAGAATGTTTGAAGAGAAGGCCTCAAAATTAGCTAAAGTTGTTTGCTATTCGAGCAATTTGCAACCCCTTATTTTCAAGAGAGCCAATATTCAAATATGACTCACCTTCATTCCTTGCTTCTTCATAAATATGTAATAATGAACTTTGGCCTTTCCAATGAATTATTCTAGACAGTAGCTGTCACGCCCCAAACTCGCCCCTAAAAGTTTGGGCATGACCTACTCAAAAAAAGACACTTAACCTGCTGTACATAACATATGGGGCCTGAATGGAAGCATTAAATATAAGAAAATAACATAAAGTAAAAGAATTACATCCATTGAGCGACCACTATCATGCCAGGATCACAAACAGTACATCAGATGATAAATATTTACATACACATATACAAACCTCGCCCCTTAATTGGGCGGATATCAAAAATATTAGAAACTTAACATATAATAGACAATCAGAGTGCAAGCCAAAACTTAGCAAAACTCCAAAGAAATGATCAGGCTTCACCCAAATGCCCAGACACACAGAGGTTGGCAAAAGAGAGGCGGCATCGAGGGTTAAGGCTGACCTCCAGATTTAGTACCTACAGAATCAGACAAAATACTGAGTGAGACAATCTCAGTGAATAATAGTACTTAAACAAATTAATGCACAACTTAAAATATAATACATATTAATGCGTGTGTAAATGCAGAGGTCATGTGGTTAATCTGATTCTGTACCAATTTTCAGAACGATCTTGTCGGTTCACAACTTCACAGATTGGCCCTTGGCTTGATGGGTTCACACATTCACAAATTGGCCCTCGGCCTCATAGATTCATAACTTCACGAATTCTTTCAATGTTTCCATAATTTCACACTGTTTCCTCGAGTAACATACATGTTAATATAATTTCTTGCGAAGAACATAACGTCACAGATTGGCCATAGGCCCAGATATCACAGAACGGCCATAGGCTTCACAAATTTCACAGAACGGCTATAGGCCTCACAGATTTCTCAGAACGGCCATAGGCCCAGACATTAACAAATCAGCTTTAAGCCCAGTTCATAAGTGTATGGACTCAAGAGGTGTCTCGCACGGATTCTAGAGGTGACTCGCATTGTAGCACTTAGTTCCGTACAACACTTTGTTCCATACCAGAAATCATTAGGTCTTAAAGACCGGTCAATCCATATCATGTCATAACATAGCGTAAACGGAATGGATAAACAGAAACATATTCATACATATTTTTAATTATGCTTGAATCATAAACAGAAATCAGAATTCATGATTATACATGGTACATCCAATAGCGTTAACAAATCAATATAGAGCATACTTGTTAGTTCCATAAAGGAACCTCCGGTACCGGGAACTTGTAACATACTTGAACCACGGTATTATTACCCCCGGGCAAGGGTCATAAGACCACGGTATTATTATCCTCGGGTAAGGGCCTTGTGCTAAGGATGCCATGAATACTTTACATATACGGACAATCATTCATCGACTCAAAACGTAACATATCAGAAAATAGAGTATTTCTTGTTATATCATGTCATTACGGTACACTTAACAAAGATAGAACAGTTTACATCATACTGTGAGTTACATGACAATGTCATTGATATTTAATTCTGTCTTCAGGTTGAGTCATTCGTAAGTCAATCTGATGTTTATCATAATTATTAACAGTTATTAACGTATAAAACAACCCGTGATCTTATCCAATTATTCATTCTGATGATTCACTATGGGTAGATATTTATGCCATAAAACATGTGTTGAGCCAAATGAACTATAGTAGCCTTTGATAGGCCATTCAGAATATCATGTTCCCAGTAAGCGGGGTTTACATTGACCATTTCTTCCTGTTAACCAATTCTACAATATTAACTCCCGAATACAGAACACAATACACCAATTCTCTTAAAACACATCACTCCTGTTTTTGTATAACACAAGTCACTTTTTATCATAATGAACCCAGTTAGACTTATCTTTAAACTAATGCAACGTTAATAATTCGTATGAAATTCTCATGCGAAGTCATAGATAATTTAGAAATTATGGCACATTATCGACAACCATTAACCATAACCAGAATGCAGATTGGTTTCAGAGTCATACCGATGTACACAAGTCGTTCAACGTTCCTATACATTCACACCGATTTGCAATCAGCATAAATGTTAATATAATTACTTGCAAGGAACAAAGTGTTAAGCATAAGAATCATTAACGGTAAGTAAATGCACGATCTCCGTACTACTACTCACAGTGCTATAGCGGAGCGCTTGACCCTCCCGGGTTATAACCTACACATGTGCACAATTTATACATTAGTTCTTTTTCTTTCTTTCATTATTTCCTGCTTCATTTTACTTCAAACGAATTTACAGGCATCCTAGGGACATCAAACATAAGTTTCAAAAATACCGGAAGGTTAAGCACGCAAAACGGAGCAGAACATTTTTTCCAGCTTGGGCCGCACGTGCGGCTATGAGCCCCGCACGTGCGGCAAGGCTTCCTGCATGTGCAGCAGTGATCTCCACACGTGCGGCGATTCTGGGCAGTGTAGTTCGAAATTTCCAGCAAAAACTCAATCTTTAGTAGACTTTTTCAAGGCTCAAAATAGGTTTCTTAATTGCTAACATATAGTTCGAAAATCACATACATAGACATTACAAACATATAACCATCTCATTATGAATTGGATCTTCTTCTTACCAGTCATAAACATAGCTTACTTTCCCAATATTCCAATTAACCAAGTGACAAGAACATTTATCAATTCAACAATTAACACACACACCACTCCAAGTACAACCCCAATCTCACAAACAAAAGGGGAAATTCTTACCCAATTCCAAGAAAAGACTCAATTAAAATAAAATTCACATACCTTGAGGCTTGAATCCTACAACCCCTTTCAATTCCCCAATCCTTCATCTTGAAGAATTTCTTCTCTTCCTTTCAAACCCTTTTTCTTTCTCCAATTTTTCCTCTAATAGAGATATTTGGAGTAATGCTCTAAATCCAAGGGCTAAGTATATACATATATATATAAAGTGGAATAAGACAAAACTTAATCGATTTAATCATCCCAAATCAAATTTTCACAAAAATGCCTATTATGACTTAAAAATTATGCTGATCTCAAATATAAGGTCAATTTCAGATTATTAAGCTCTTAAGGCTTTCAATTCTAGATCCAAACATTTTAATTGTGACAGATATGATTTCTTATTAAACAGATATGAATCTATAATCATAAGGTTCACTTCATTAAACTTAATTCAACGTGGAATTTCACAATAAGCATATAAATATGCATAATGAGGGACAGAAAATATACCGGGAACACATGCGAGGGTTGGGTTATTACAGTAGCCCTTCTCTTCCTTTGAACAAAGAAATGATACACTGTTCAAATCCAGAACCTTTTTTTTCCTATGAAATGGCCAAAGTTAATAAGATTTAACAATACAAACACAAGTGGTTAAACCAAAATGCATATATTCTTCTTGATAGCCACATTTGGCTAATTACACAGTACCAATTTTAGATGGTACACATCCATAATGCTTTGAATTGGTCACTTCTTTGAGAGTTTACATTAGTAATTGTAGTTTTTTGGCCGATTATAAATTTTAACTTGCAATTGCCATGATTGACTACTAAAAATGGCCATGAAAAGTTTAAATTGATCGGCCATTCTTTTACTCTCTTAACGAAAAATTCAATGAAAATACTTCTAGAACTTTGATATTTTGTTAATCATTTCATCAAAATCAAGTTTTGATATGATCTACAAATCAAAAATAAATCTTGAACAACAGAAGCCATCACATGAAGGAGCTTTGAAAATTCATGTATTTGACATCTTGAACAATCTCAAAAAATTCGGACTCATGAATATTGGGTTGTTCATCATTCTTAGCCATGTTTGGCTTGAGAACATGTTTTTCAACCACTTCAATTTCATCATTTCTTGGTCTAATGGGCTATTTTTCTATTTTAGCCATTAATGGCTTATGAAAATCCTTCATAGGCATGTGAGTTTCCTCATTTATTGGCCTAATAGGCTATGTTTCTATTTTAGCCATTAATGGCTTATGAAAAACCTCCATAGGTATGTTGTTTCCATAGTTTGACTCTTTAAGAATGGATTTTTCAACACTGCAAGCCTTATATGGAATATCCTTTTTAACTATACTTGGCTTAACAATATGCTCTTTAACCATGTTACTTTCATAAGTTGGTTCTTTAAATTTGGGTTTTCCAACCATTAATGACTTAGAAAAATTTTGTAAAAAATTCACCAATTCCGACCATTAAAGCCTTGGTTAAAGACTTACACTACAACAAAACTGACTTTTTATGGCGCCACATCAACGACATACAATAAATGCACGCCGTAGTTTCTCACTTTTACAACTTGCTTTTTTTGCACGTCGTAAATACTTTTCCAATCACGGCGTGTCTATTGCGTAGGCCGTAAATGCTAATAATGATGATTTTTTTATGGCTTGCAATATTAGATATAAATAATAAAATTTTCTATGACATGCATATGTTATGCTGTTTATATATTAACTATACATGATACGCGTACACCAGCCATTAAAAATATTGAACATTTCACGTCACACAAAAAGTCGGCCGTTAAAAATATTACACTTTTTATGACGCACAAAAAGTCAGCCATTAAAAAATATACTTTTCACCACGCACATATGCTAGTTGTTAAAAATATTTTACCATTTACGAGACACAATTTCTATCATGAATAATATGACCAAAATAAAAATAGGCGGCAAAACGAAATACAATACACTTTGCAGAAGTCACTCTCTACTCCTCCACCACACTCATCCATTTCAAACCCTAAATCATATTCTCACCAATTTCACTCTCTTCTCTTCTTCTCTTCTTTTTCTTGGTTGAGTTCTTTAATCGGATTGGAGTATCTGAATACAAATAGTAGTAAAAATGGTTTCGGATTCGGAGCTGGTGAATCGGCTCTAGGATGTGCTCCAGACCTCTGACCTCAATACCACCACCGTCAGCTTCATCCGGTGCACCCTGGAGTCGAAGTTTGGCGTCGACTTGTCTGGCCGCAAAGCCTTCATCCGAGACCCATGTTCAAAGGACCCACAACAACGCTGTCACTGTCGAAGAAGAAGAAGATGAAGAAGCGATTCACGAGGAAGCTTCAGAGTCTCTGAAACTTGAAGACAACAAGTCTGAGTCCGAAGAAGAAGAAAAAGAAGAAGAAAGTGATGGACAGAGAAGCAAGAAACGACGATTAGGTTTTTCATTTTTCTTAGCATTTCCATTTCCTCCTGTTTGGTTGTAGAGAAAAGAAATCAAAATATTTACTAATTGAATTTTTCACAGTTTTTGTTGTCCTGTTAATATGATAATTTATGGGGTGACAAATGTGGGTTTAAATATTTGTTTGGGATTTTTGCTGATAAACTCCAACAAGTTTAAATTAAATTCATTAGAGTGGTTGTGAAGAGTAAGTATTGAGTTCTTTAATCAACGTATATATAGCCAGCCAAATCTATGCATTTGGGGATTATTCTTTTTACTACTGCATGAGTTTGCATTATGCATGATTGATTGAGAGTTTGATTCAAAATTGGGAAATTGTTTATAATAGCACAATTTGATTTCATAGGTGATACAAGTTTTTACTCTTTTGTTTTTTTTGACATGTTTTTAAATTCTTCCTATTTTTGGAATGTACTTTTGTTATCAAATTTTGATGTTCTTGTGGATATTAGCCTTAAACTTGTTACTCACATGGTTCTTTAAGATGTGTGAAAAAATAAATTTGAGGGCACTTGTCTGCATTTAAATGTATCGTGTATTCTTTGAAGTGGCTACCAACCATAAAAAGATTAGAAAAGATAAAATGAATAGAAAGAATTCATGCTTTTAGAGTTTGCCCTCATATTGTGTTTCGATTACATGCTCAACCAATTGTGAATTTCTTATGTTTTGGGTGTGTAGGGAAACAACCTTGGGCACATGTTGCAAGTTTTTGAATTGTAAATGCACTTTTTTGTCAGGTATCATACTCTAGAGTTGCTTTTGCTTTTTTATTTTTTATTTTTATTTTTTGAAATTTTAATGGAGTATGTTACTCACTTGTGTAGTTATTATTATTAACTATGGTTTTCATTGAGGGATAATATTTTTGAAGAACAGCTGAGTAACAAACAATGAGAATCTCTTCCAAATATAAATATGTATTCTGCCCTTTTTTGGCTACCCCCTTTTCTTCAATACGGAGATCAGAAGGATCTAGATCTGGATTCTCAGGTTGGAGGTGGGTTTTGATTTTTTTGGGTATCAACATTGTCTAATTGCACAGATCTGCCATAGATGGCTCATGGGTTTTGAATATTTTTGCTATTTTGGGTGGTTCTGTTGTTGAATTTGTATGTAAATGAGACAATATTGTTTAAATGGGGTCTTTTTATTGGGGAAAGTTAGTTTAAAGGCAATGTTTTTTCTTTTTGAATTAGTAAATTTTGTGAATTTGGTAGATTATCAAGCATTTAGCTCAAAAAATTAGAAATAAAATGGGTTGCTCTCCTAATTTTGGTTGTCTTGAGCATGGAATTTGATGTCTTGATCATCATCATCCATTAAAATGATCATGCAATTTGCAAATTGCGTGCTGGAGAATCAAGAAAATTTCAAAATTTGTTCCTTCTCGATATTGTAATCTTCATCTAAGAGTTTTAATATTTTTTCTTCTCCTAATATAGGCTAATTTTTTTTAATTTTAATCCTTTGATTTAGGAAGGAAGCCATCTTTCAATTCATTTTTATTCCTTTTTATTTTCTTTTTGAATTGTCAATTTATTTGATTGTCTTGTTAGTTGTAAGTTGTGTATAGTTTATTGAGAACCATTTATTAATATATTTGAGTACTCCTTTAAGTTGATGGTTCAAAGTAGAAATCAAAGCTGCTGAGTGTGCTATATTGATTGAATTTCCTTATATATCATTGTGGTTAGAATTTGGGAAATAACGAAGAGTAGTGCATTGTATTCTGTGCACTTTTTGGTAAGAATGAGAATATTTGGTTTTAATTTTGCAAACAAAGATTGAACCAATTGTTACTTTTGATTTACATGAACTGTAGTTCACTAAATAATACTACAAAGAGGATAGAGCATGAGATACTAGATTTGGTTATCAAACTTTCAAATTGATGATTGAAAATTTCATCCTTCAATGCAATCTTGTTACTTTGGTTCCATTCAATTGATATATTAAAGTGTTAAATTTTGTTACTTCTATCTCTACTACTTTTATGTCTAGTTCTTAGTGGATTAATTATAAAATTATTTCAATTCCATAATTTAAAACATATTATGATCCACATGAAAATATACTTCTATGTTTAAAATGATAACTTAGTTGATTTCTTTGTGTAGCAAAGATAGATTCATTAGTATTTTTACTGTGTTTTCACTCACACTTCTGAGTTATTTATTTATTTATTTAGTTATTATTTTTATTTTTAAATTTATTTTAATTGTTTGCTTTTGTAATGTTGAAGACTAAAGCTAGCTGAATTTGAGTATTTGTTGCAACTTGTTGCTACCATAACGCATCAAAGCCATCTCTGTCCCCTCCCTCTAACTGTACAGCCCATTATCTAGAATTATGATCATTGTCTCCATCTTTATCCAATTCCACATACGGTACTCCTCCCTTCTGTTCTGTTATCTTCAAGTAAACTTGACTTGGAGCTCAAAAATGGTTTATTTGGTTAGTGTGCCATTTCTCAGTGAAAAATAAGTTTGGCATACTCTATTAGCATGATCTTGTTTACCGTACCTAATGTACTAAAACCATCCCAATCTGATGAACTTTTACTTTCAAAATATAAACATTCTTTCCTCAATTGGTTCGTATAAGTTTCTGTTAGTCATTGCTTTTCGTAGAATTTATTTCGATTAAATGCTTAATTATCAAATTAAGCTCATTGTTGGTTCATGTATTAAAAAAGTAAAGGGAAAAGAAAAGAAAAAGAAATAGAAGCTCATTGTTAAGTACTTTGGCCACCAAAAGGAGAATAAGGTGCTGGTGGTGGAGGTGAAGCATACACATTGGCTCGTGAGGGATACATAGAAGGTGGAGGATATGGAGCAGATGGTGGAGGGTGTACCCCTACAAAAATCAACACAGAAAAAACTTATTGCCACCACTACCGCATAAACCATATATAGAACAATTGTAGTAACCATTTATTTACCAGTTCTTTTGTTTTGTTTTTTTATTGGGGACTTGGATCAATTGATGGATTATAGATATATATGTACTTGTCAAAAGTACTTAACATTCAGTGATTGGTGTGGTCTCAATACTCAATAGTGTAATATATATAAACATAGTTTTTTCTTTGGCGAGAGACCTTATAAAAGTTGCCACATAGAATGTATGCACTCAATTGATAATTGAAAATTTACCTTTGGCTTGGTGTTGGTTGTAGTAGTAGGGATTCATGGCCAAACTATGATATATATTGCAAATCAGATGAATTCAAAAGGCCCAAATCAAGTAAGTGGATTTTCTCTCTTTCCTCTAGACTCTAGAGCACTAAAACTAGAACATTAACCTAGGGTATAATTTCAATAAATTAAGGTAACAAGAAGAATGTGATTCATTTTTTAAAAATCTATTTGTATATACAAGAGCACTTCATAGTGGTTTAAATATTCATGGAAATTTTTGTTATGGTAGCAAAATTTTTAACATACTTTGTATCAGTTTCAATGTCATTGTCCAACTGGGTTAACGATTATACTCAACTGGCCCACTTTTTGGAATTCCAAACTAGAATTTATGCACAAAAGTTTACCTCTATTTTTATGCAATCTTAATATTGTTTTATATTATTCCATTTTGCAAATATTTTTATCTTTATTTTACTATTGTAGCATGGTGGTGAGGGAAAACTGAGTATGGCATTTGTTGTTGAATTGGAAAAGCTTCCAAATGTGAGGTGGTATTTTTTTCATGTTTATATGTAATTTAGAATGAATGATGATTTCAGTGCCTGTTTTCCACACATCTTATAGAAGAAAAACAGAGGAAAAGAAACAAAGCCCTAAATAGCTTGTTATGTCCACTATTTCTTTTCATGTTTATATGGAATTTAGAATGAATGATGATTTCAATGTCTGTTTTTCACACATCCTAGAAGAAAAACAGAGGAAAAGAAACAAAGCCCTAAACAGCTTGTTACGTTCACTATTTACTCGCAAGTTGTGAATGTTTTCCTAGATCACTATGCTTAAAATCTTTAATTGTTGGATCATCCCATGTGAGTGGCTAACCCACTTTAGAGAGAGTGTGGTGGTTGGAGAGCACTCTAGAGAGAAGTGGGAGTTCAATGGAGAACCCACTAGAGAAAGGTGGTGGTGGCAGCCGCCCCACTCACCTTCCTGTCCCAACTTTCTTTTTCCCCATGATGTGTATAAATAGAGGTTGAGGGGAGAGTTGAAATTGAGAGAGAACCAAGAGTGTAAACCAACCAAGAGAGTGAGAGATGTGAGGTAGAGAAACTGTCTCCCTCGGTGTGAGCGAGGGAGACGGGTGAATGGGTGAGTGAGAATAGTGTGAGCTTCTTCTCTATTGTAATATTTCTGTAATCTCTCCATTGTTATAAGTGATAAACAGTTATTCTCCCGTGGACGTAGGCATTATGGCTGAACCACGTTAAATATGGCGTCTTCTTCTGTGTGGGTGTGTTTTTCTACTTGGTATGATTTCCATAAGGTCTTGGGCAGGATCCTCGATCCCCAACAAGTGGTATCAGAGCCTCGTCAGACGTTTTCAGAACAAAACAGTGTGATTTTTCGACACTGTCCAGATATCAACTTGCTCGAAATCCGGTTTTGAGCATACCAGGAGCAAGGCCTCGACGAGAGGAGTCCATAAATACAAAGCAGAGCTCAAGAGGAGCCCGGACGCGCTCTCACGCGCGCCCTGAAGGTGGCGCGTGAGGCCTAGACTCAGCACGCACCCCACGCACCGTGGAGAAGAGCTGGTGTGTCATACCACTCACACACACGCGCCCCACGCGCGGCTGAAGGAAGAAGGTGACTGGCGATCGAGCGTGCCCTCCACGCGCACGCCATGTGGCGCCGTGTCAGCAGCCATGTCATCAGCCACACAGCACATGTCAGCGACACGTGGCCTCCACGCCATCGCCACGTGGCCGTCCAGTCAGAGACACGTGGCATCCACGTCATCAACATGTGGCAGTCCAGTCATCGCCACGTCAGCACTGTTGTGCCACGTCGGCTGCCACGTCATCACCTCTGTTGACCAGTCAACCAGAGTCAGAGGAAAGATCCAGTGCGCCGCGGCCAAGGTGCAGCCGCAGATCTAAAACGTCCAAACTATTGTGGCTTGATCTAAGCCATTTGGAGTCTGTTTCTGATGATCCAATAGTGGTTTCCAACTATTTGGAGTATTCCGGACCCATCTGTACTGTCAGATGTTTAAATCGGCGCTTTTGGAAATTACAAGTTGGCCAGAGGTTTCAAGAAATTACATATTGGCCCTTGGGAGTTTGGTAAATTGCAATTTGGTCCCTGAAGTTTTCAAAAATTATAATTTGGTTCTGGAAAATTTTATTTTAGCCCCTGTTGTTTGTGAAATTACAGTTTGGTCCCGGTGTTTGGGAAATTTGCAATTTTGCCCCAGTTTTGGAGAAATTTTTCAGTGAGGTCCCCGAAAGTGTAGTGAAGGTTGGTCCTAGCTAATCGGACCATTCCGGACGCAACCGCGAGGTCAAAATGGTCAAATTCTAAACGGTTTTTAAAGACTGTTAAAACATGGGAGTTTGTCATCTTTAATAGTCGAATGAAGGTTGCCGGATATTATGGAACGCTGCGGATTCACTAAAGAGGTTAGAATGGGCAGATTCTGACTAGATTGGACAACTAGATACAGATCGAGATAGATCATTGAAGACCAAAGGAGATCAGGCTTGATCAAATGGCAAATCAATGGAGATCAAGATTGGTCAAGGGCGATCAGGAGAATTGCACATGATTATCTCAAGATCAACAATGTCTAGGAAATTTCTGTGAAAAAGACACTGTCTAAGGAGACTGGTTCTTAAGTGGGACCGGTTGTGACCTCACCAATCTTTCCTGGGAACTTTCCTGGTTGTTGATGTGATCGGAAGATCTGGTTCAATCAAAAGTCCACTTCATCGATAGATAGATGATTGGCAACTAGTGCAGGCTCAGGGGAATGTTGTGGCAGTTGGAGCTACTGTCGAACATAATACAAGAAGTACTGGTAGTATGTGAACGTGAAAGGGCAACAGCTACAGTAGTGCACACATAAGGTATAGAAGCACATAGCCACAATAGCACAGATGAGTACACATGAATGTCATACAAGGTGCAGGCGTATAACAGTGCAAGAGTACACAGCAGAGTCATACAAGGTTGCAGTATGCCGGATTTTGGCCTAGCAGCAACAACTAGTTCACAGAAGAAAGCTCCAGACAAAGAAATTGAAAGGGATAAGACACTGCAGTGTGCACCCAGTGAGAGGCAGATCTTTTTCTTTGTCCTGAATCTGGTTCTTAGCAGTGAAGTAGCGACAGGCACCTAGAGAGTTTGGGTGGAGTCACCTCAATAGGGAAATGGTGAGCATTCTATTGGAGGATGCAAGTACCTGGTGATAGAGGTGAGAGCCATGCAAGATGATGTATGGCGGTTGAAGACATTCCAAGTAGGAGGTACAGATTCACTCTAGATGCTCGGTAGAATGGAGACATATTTGTACAACGGTGTTTTATCATCCATGTGGGTGATGGGGGTGAAAAATTTTGTTCACCCGGTTGAAGCCAATTGAAAGCCAATTGAAGACCTTTCAGAGTCAGTTGCAAAAGTTATCAGTTCATTTGGAGACTCTTGGGTTAGTTGCAGAACTTCAGAGTTCATTGGGTTTTTCTCTAGGGGATAGAGAGAACAAGTATTGGCAGAGTGTACTACGGAAGATTTGGCATATGTAATAAGTCCAAATAGTAGTACTTTATTGGCATTGGCCTCTGTGGAGGCGTTAAAGATCCTTCATGGATCGTTGTTGGAAGACTCGCATCCGGTGAAGCCTTGGTTTCCGCATTTGTCGATTTGAAGAAGGTGTGACAATCTACTTCAGATCTTTGTGGAGTTTTTTCCGCATTTGTCGATTTGAAGAAGATGTGACAATCTACTTCAGATCTTGGTGGAGCTTTGGTGTTTTTGTTCAATGTCTATTGGAGGCATTGTTGTTGGCGGTCTTTCACGGATTATTAGCAATTTTCAAAGTCATGATTTATTGAGATTCATCATCGCAGTTGGGATCTATGATCGTGTCTGATTAGATCCAGGGGTGTCTCCGGTTTGTGAGACTTGATTGTTTCTTCTTCTTGTGGATTTTCATTTTCACAATCTGTTCCATATTCGAAGACATCAGCTATTGGTAGTCTGGGTGACGATTCAGACTCCGGGTGTTTGTTTCTGTGGAAGCGGTCTGACCGTTGGTGTTCATTGAAGATTGGAAGAGATTGTTGTGGAGAAACATGAAGATGGTGATTTTGTGAATCTCATGTGTTGGGATCCATCCCTTAATTTGCCATTGGATTTGGAGGGGATAGATCGTTTGCAGACTCGGTGGAGTCAGCGGGGACTGTTGGAGTTGTGCATTTACGGTGCACGCGCTTTTGGGCGATTTTTGGCAGCTGTGAAGATGGTGCATCATCTTGTGTCTGCCGGTTGGAATTGCAGTTGGAGGAATCTGGAGTTTGCTCGACACTTCAGAATTTTTTTTTTTGGCTCTTGGTATTTTGTAAGTTCATTTGAAGTTTGTTTCGATACTTCCAAACTGGTTAGAGCCTAACTGCATCCACAGTCCAGTTTTGTTTGGTGGAGAACTTACCTCAGTTCTCAGAGAATTTGTTTGGCTCTCTTGATTAATTCGAGATTGAAGAGAGCAGTATTGTGTTCGATGGTTGATCGGACATTATGTTTTTGGTACCGCTTTCGAAGTTACTTTGACGGAGAATTTGAAGCCTCTCTTGTTTAGTCTCCTCAGCATTGGTTCAAGCAGGTTGCTTACCATGTTTTGTTTGGAGTTGTCAAGGACAACTTGTTTGGCGCCTATGGAAATCAGAACTTGGCACTATGGTGGAGCTTGAGTTACAGAAAATCGAAGAGCTAGCTCGATTGGTTTTGCATGTTCTTTGCATTGGCTCAATGTGATTTTGAGCAATAGAATCTGCTATGTTTTTTGGAAAAGCGCTTGTGTTTTGCACAGCAGATGGCATTCAGTTTTGATTGAATGGTTGGATACCTGGGTTATGGTATCGGTTTTGATTTTGTGGCGGCAAACGCACCTCTTGATAAAACAGAGTAGTTGCGGATCTCTCAGGCGAGCTCGAGTACAGGAGGAGAGATGGAGCCACGATGAGCACTCAAGAAGTATGGGTGCAGGAACTATGCTAGGTGTTGCATAGTTAGTGACTTGTACAGATCTGTTGAAGTTGCTTTGGAAGAAAGAGCTACAGTTAACCATCATCTGGTAGTACAAGTGATAGATATGCAGGTAACGTGTATCGCTGAACTGGAGATCAGTGATTGCAAAAGGCATGAACAATAAGTATGTGGAAACGCTAAGTTGTTCAAGAGTGTAAAGGGCAAATGCTGATAGTTCAGGATAGTTCAAGGGAAACTCCAAGAAAAGAAAACCAGGAACATTGACCACCAGACAAATGAAGAGTTTTTTGTTGCTCCAGTTTTGGCCGTGCAAGGAGATACATGGCAGGATTGTGGCATTTCAGGGAAGAGCTGCAGTGTCACAGAGCACTCAAAGGAGTGCAAGGCATCCCGGGCAGGGGGTGCTGGGCATCTCAATCAGGGGGTGCAGGACATCCAATCAGGGGGTGCAAGATATCTTAGTTACGCAAGTTCAAGCATAGCAGGTGAAGACATTCGAGACAGGAAGCGTGGAAGAGATCTGTGGGAGATAAGAGCAGAGGCTCTCTCCAAATCAGGGAGTGGTATGAGTTGAGTTGAGGATGTAGGATTCTCTCCTCCTCTTGTATCTCTGGTGTATTATCTCTAACTTCAAGGGATGCAGTGTCTCAGTAAGGAGATGAAGATTCTGTTGGTTTTTTGGGCGTGACAAGATTAGCAGCAAGGTGTGCAGTGAATCACCTCACATGGGTTGAGGGGGTGATTTGTTGGATCATCCCATGTGAGTGGCTAACCCACTTTAGATAGAGTGGGGTGGTTGGAGAGCACTCTAGAGAGAAGTGGGAGTTCAATAGAGAACCCACTAGAGAAAGGTGGTGGTGGCAGCCGCCCCACTCACCTTCCTATCCCAACTTTCTTCTTCCCCATGATGTGTATAAATAGAGGTTGAGGGGAGAGTTGAAATTGAGAGAGAACCAAGAGTGTAAACCAACCAAGAGAGTGAGAGATGTGAAGTAGAGAAACCGTCTCCCTCAGTGTGAGCGAGGGAGACAGGTGAATGGGTGAGTGAGAATAGTGTGAGCTTCTCCTCTATTGTAATATTTCTATAATCTCTCCATTGTTATAAGTGATAAATGGTTACTCTCCCGTGGACGTAGGCATTATGGCCGAATCACGTTAAATATGGCGTCTCCTTTTGTGTGGGTGTGTTTTTCTGCTTGGTATGATTTCCATAAGGTCTTGGGCGGGATCCCCGATCCCCAACATTAATTTCCTAGACCCTTCTGACATAATGGAGACATTAATATTAACTTTGCTCTTGGAAGAAATTTTAGATATTTGAGTGCTTCAAAATACTAGATTTTGATATCAATGAATAGACTTGTATAGATATTGATAGGTGTTGGAGATATTGATCGAAATGTCAGCCTCATTAATATATGATTGCCCTTGTTAACTTATTTATCATAGTGATCTACTCCCGATTTTTGTTATTTTGACAGAGCGGCCTAAGTTCCAATTAAAGGAAGATGAAGAAACCTCTGAAAATGTTCCTACAGGGGATACCATGAAGGTGATGAGAGACCCAAAAGGTGAAGGAACTGTTCGAGCCTGGTGGGTTGAATCTGTTAGGTGCTTGTTCTAGGGCACAAGCCGAGTGTTAATGCAATTGAATCAGCTCATGATGGTGCACTGACAAGAAGATATTTGGGTAAATTTTGTATGGTTTAGAACTTAATAATAGTTTTTTTTGTTTGTTTTGATGATGATGATTTAGAACATTTTGGATGGTTTTGAACTCGATAGTTTTTTATGTTTAGAAACATAATTTTTAGATGATTTGGAATGCATAGATAATTTTTGGATATTTAGAACTTATGGATAGTTTTTTTTTTTTTTTTGAAACAATATTTTGATGGTTGATTGATATATATATACATAGATATATGTTTGTAAAACTTGTTTGTAATGTTTTCTTATATTGTGCAGGTGAAATAAAACCTGCTATTTTTTTTATTTTTTTTTTAAATAAGCATATTTTACGGCATGCAAAAAATACTGTGAAACTTGGGCTATCTACGGCAGACAAAATAGGCATTGCATTAAATATTCAACGACTAGCAATGAACGTTGTAGTTTGTCCCTTTAACTAATGGTGTGCAAAAGTAATTGTAGAAAAGTCAAACACGACACACAAAATCTGCTGTTGAATATTTTTTACGGCATACTACGACATGCCATTAAAGTAAATGACTTTCCATGATTGATTATAACACGACTTTACCTTGCACGTCGTAGAATCGTTTCCACGACGTGCATTTGGTACCATAAAAACCCTTTTTTGTTGTAGTGTTGGTAGTGAGAGTTGACAACTCATCATTCTATTTGCAAACTTCCATATTAAGTTCCTGAATTTCTCCAATTAAATCGTGTCTTTTTTTCTTCCACCAAATAATATTATAATAGATGGAAGTTTGTTTCATCAAAAAAATGAATCTCTTCTTGAAGATCCAAAATTTTTTGTTTACGCCAAAAGATTTCATCTAGGCTATTTGGAATGGACGAATCCAATTCATCTTTCATTTCTTAAACTGGACATCCCACTGGACATGCCAAAAATTGTTGGTTTATTTTTCCTACGAAGGAAAATACCATAAATGCGAGCGTGCCAGCAAATGATTGAAAAATCCTTATAGATTAAATTCAAGTCAATTATCAAGCAATTATGTTAACGGTTCTTTTGCCTCAATGAAGAGGACTTCAAAATCCAAGTGTAGAGAAAACAAAAATTAAAAGAAGGAGGGAGACGGAGAAAGATGATTGAGCGAACACTCGGGGTGATTGAGTGAACAATCAAACTAACCATTAATTTACCTCTACTCCTATGCTTCGAAAAGGAAGTGCAGAAAATAAAGTGCAGAAAATTTACCTATACTCCTATGCTTTGAAAATGAAGTGCATAAAATTAAGTGCAGGAAATATAAATGATAAGAAAAATAGAAATAAATTGTATTTGATTTGAGTTTTGGATCCTTTACAATGTAGCCATAAATGGCTATTTATAGGCAAACATTTGTTGGAAAAAACTACCTACTGCCCTATTCTTTCATCTCTATCCTTGTCTTGCCATGTGTCTCTCTAACTTCTCCACTTTACTCCATGTTCTTCCACATTATGCTCCATGATCTTCTACATTCTCCATCATCTTTTCACATGTGTTTAATGATTCATAACTTCTCATAACCTCCAAATGAGTAGGAGAGTGCCACGTGTCCTACAATTTATCAATAATAATAATAATAATTACAGATTTATGGTGCCAACAACCTTATTTTGTATTTCATTCTTTCTTGTTTATTCTCTGAAAATAGAAATATTGTCTGGAAATTAAAATATTGTTTATGTTCAACATGACATTCTTAAAAATGAGTTAATAAAATTTAATACTGCTTATTGAAACGGATTATCAATTTACTCAAAAAAACATACATTTTCAACTATGAAAAATTTCCAAACTAAATTGTGCAATAGGATGAAATAGGGTTGAGCAAGGAAACCAAAAAATCTGCAAATCGAACCAGTCCAGACCAATCTAGTAGGTTTGGTTTGGTTTTTTTAATTCGTGGTTCGGTTTTGATTTGAAAAATTGGGAAACTAGTCTTAGTGGATCGGTTCTAGATTTCGGTCCACATTTCCAGATTTAAATCGAACCTGACCGTATAACTTTTGTTTGTTTGATGAGAGTTTTTTGTTTGCTACATGTTGAACAGTATGTTTATTTGCTAGATGTTATATATCTTTGTTTAAGTTAATGGTTGAACAATGGACATGTTTATATTTTGAAAGTTAATGTTTTAAAAAATTACAGTAGATTAATGTTGAACAATGTTTGCTTAATATTATGTTTTTGCTTAACTGGTGAATATTGTGACAGTAGTTTGTTTGATGCGCATGTTACTATCATTAAATTTATGATAATTTGAATTTTTTGAAAATGTTATATGACTTTTCTTGTGAATAGATTATGTGAAACCATGGTTTGAAAACGAACCGAATCGTGTTTAAATGGTTTGATTTGGTTCCAATCTTTATGAAACTGTAAGTAATAGATTGGTCCTGATTTCATCCCAAACCGATCTAAACTGGACCATACTCACTCCTATGATAGAAGATGATCTTGTAACAAATTACTTAATTATATTTATTGAGAAAGATCTTAAGATTTTCATAGCGAGCCTATCATATAAAAATGTTTATATATATATATATATATATTATATAAAAAAGGACAATTATAATATTTTGCGATAGTTAATTATAGTAGACGAAGACATAATAATAGTTACTATTTTTGTTTAGTTAATGTAGACAAAAAAATATGTTTGATTATATTTTTATTCTCAATTATGTTGACGAATGTTCGATTAATAGTAATATTATAATTTTTTTGGTATTGATATAAATCAAAATTTAAAATTTTATAATAATTTTTTTCAATAAAAAGTTACAATGTTTTTGGCCCCTGAGGTCATCCATTCTTAAACATGAGAAAGTCCACATACATATGGCATACAACTTTTTTAGAGATGTGAATAATAAAATTTCTTATCTATCAATCTATATCTATACTATATATTAAGCAAAAGGAGGTTTTTAACCCCCAAGAACTATATAGTTTTTAATAAAGTTTCAACTTGATTTGGGATATTGAAACTCCCACCAAGGTCCTCACTTAATTAAAAACTATATAGTTCAATATTTAAAAAAATTTAAGCTCAACTCAAGTTGCTTGGTTGAGCTCACTGAAGTTTGCCATTCTAGAAAGGGAGGTTGAAAGTTACATGATTAAAAAATAATAAATAAATTGTGACAAATTAAAAAATAATAAATAAATTGTGCTAAAATTGTGAGACTTAAATTATAAATTTTAATCTTCTTTGTTTTCATAATTTATATACAAAAATTTAACTATTTATATTATTTTCTATAAAAATATATTATTAAACTTTTTACATGCTGTGCATAGCACAGGTTACCACTAGTAATTTTACTAATACAAAAGTAGCAACTTAGTTATCTTGGGGGCACCCTTCACAATTTTTAAAATTAATAAGAAAAATAGGTATGTAGAAATCTACAATGTTCACTATATATATTTTATTTAGTATAATGTGCCCTTTTAAAAAGGTACACATAGTAATAAAGTTTCAATTTTTTATAATAAAAGTTATTAATATTTGTAGTACATATGCTATGATACTTCGAGGTAAATTGGGAATAGTAAATTTATGGAACTTAGTAATTTTTGTTATGATATTTTGTAGTGAGACAAGTTATGTCACGCCCCAAATCCGCCCCTAACAGTTTTGGGCATGACCTATTCAGAAACGGACACTTAACCTGTTATACATAACATATGGGGCCTGAGCGGAAGTATTACCATTATAAAATAACATAAAAATTATCCATTGAGCTACCACTACCATGCCAGGACCGCACACATTGCATTAGGCACATAATATATAGAAACATACACCCGAACTTCGGTTACACACTTATACATTCGTACTTAGACCCACAATTGGGCGTGTAACGAAAATATTAATGAAAGACAACCAAAGCATAAGCCAATAACCTAACAACACTTTACAAAATGCACGGCTTCAGGTAGGTGCCTGGACTCATCAAAGTTGACAAGAGAAAGACGAGCCTTAAAGGTTAGGACTGAATTCCCGGTTGATTACCTACAGAAATAGACAGACAAAATACAGAATGAGCGAACTCAGTGAATAATAGTACATAAATAATGTAATGTTTAACTTGAATAATAAAACATATAACTGCAGATACATATGATTAACTACATTCCGTAATTATTTCAAAAACAGCCATGGGTCCAGTTTCCGTGACAGAGTGGCTTTAAGCCCAACACATACAGAACAGCCATAGGCCTACAGATGCAGAACGACCATGGGTCCAGAAATATCAGAACGGCCATCGGCCCAAAAATAACAGAAATAACAGAACGGCTATCGGCCCAGAAATAACAGAACGGCCATCGGCCCAGAAATAACAGAACGGCCATCGATCCAGAAATAACAGAACGGCCATCGGCCCAGAAATAACAGAACGGCCATCGGCCCATAAATAGCAGATGTATGGACTCAAGAGGTGGCTCATACGGATTCTAGAGGTGGCTCCCACCAAGGTGTAGCACTTAATTTCCGTACAGCACTTTGTTCCATACCAGAAAACATCAGAACAGATTAATATAGATAAACACATTCTTCCCATTAATCACATGAATAAACATAGATAACATAAGTTTAACAGAACGTTACCGATAATTGTTAGCAAAAGGTAAACATATTTTACAGCATGAACGCTTTCAGAAATACGTAGATACCACCGTTCCATAATGCATATACATTCCATTTGCTTATCATGTTTCAATGCCACTAACTAGCAGATAACAGAATGGTAACATTAATTGTCAATAGCAAACAAAACATATGGTACAATGATGTGCTTAGATTTCCTCATGGTTCTTTGTAAGTAGACATACTTGTTTCGTAATTAACAGAACCTTAACATTACCAATAATCCAAAGGTAAATGTACCATTACATCAACAGGTCAGAACAATTCATATCATAACATGAATTACATAATAATGTCGTTGATACGCAATTCTTTTCTATTAACCAACTTCACAGTGTTAATAGTTTGTATGCAATTCTTATACAGAATCATAGGTAATTCTTAGGATGGTACATTGACAATAATCATTAGCCATAACCCAAAATACGGAGTAGATTCAGAGTCATACCGATGTGTGCTAACTCTTTCAATGTTCACATCAATTCCCAATCAACACACATGTTAACATATTAGCTCACGGAGAATAGAATGTTGTTAACAATATTTCTTAACGGTAAACAATGTACATTTGTAGTACTATTACTCACAGTGATCGGCTCCCGGTAGTACTGGGATGATGTCCTCGTCTCGACCTACAAGTACATTGCACAACACATTATATGAGATTATACTCGATCCTTTACTTATTCTCTTTGATCATTCAATCAATTAGCCATGGTGGTACCAAGCTCATTATTCTTTAATAATTTATAATCCATGTCTCAGAAAACAGGAGAAATCGATGGGAAATGGTTTAGGTGAAGAAATGGTACAAAACTGGTTGACAGAAAGTGAACAGTCGTCACTAATTTGGGTATAACTATTTTTGTATTTAGAATTTTGGCGTGAGACCACTGCCATTAGAAACTAGACTTCCGGGGCTTGATTTTAGGCTCAAGAATCACTCAAAACGGAGTCCGGATGCAAAAGATATGCTTGTTCAAAGTTGGCTAGACAGAGCTGTCTCCGCACGTGCGGGGGAACAGTGCCGCACGTGCGGCCTGGACAGTTTGCAATCCGAAAATGGCTGAAAATTTGGGACTTCTCATTTTCAAAATCAAACCTTAATTACATGTAAATCAAAGCCCAAAACCCTTTAATACATGACCAATTTCACATTATTATTCTCCATCAACCATCATAACCTCAAAATAAACAAATATAATGCCTATACTTCTTCAATCAAGAAATTGTAAGGAAATCAAGGTTCAATAAATATATATACATAAAACCCTAACTCAAATGGGTTCAAAGCTTTCCTTATTATCATGATTTCATGAAATTGATGTCTCAAACATAAGGATTCAAGATAATTAATCTTCCCTTAGTTCACTCTTTGATTTCTCCAAGCTTCCATGGTTGTTCTCCCTTCTCTATCTTCAATTCCCTTCAAACCACCATGTTTGTTAAGCTTTTCTTGGTCTCCCCTCTCTTTTCTCCCCCACGGTTCTCCTCTCTCTCTTTTAGATATTTTGGCTTCCAAAAGATGAGACCAAACACTTAGAAACATATCTATATATCTAAATAAACACACACACAAGGCTTAACACAATAGGGAGAACCAAACGTGGCCTTACGAATCGCGCAAAATCAAATTTCAATTAAAGTTCCCAGGTGACTCTAAAAATTGTGCTGATCATAAATATGTCCCCTGTTCTGGTTTTTGAAGTCTCTAGGGTCTTCAATTTGCAGTACAAAGTTAACCACCCAAACGTGCATTAACGAATCAGACAAATTAGATTTCCAATTAATTTTCTCCAATAGTTCTAAAAATTCCCATTAACATATCCAAGTACTCAATTTTGATTTCTGAACCCATAAAGGTCGGTAATTTCAATTTGAAGTCCGTAACTCAACAGATAATGCTTCAATTCTAATAGATATAATTAAATTAAAACACATCCTCTCATAGGTAAATAAAGATGATTTCTTATACGCATTTTGGGATTATTAGAAGTTATGACTTTTGTGATAAGAAAAATTATGACTTTTTATGATTCATGTTACAAAATTTTATAAAAAAGTGATAAAGTGCATATCATATGAACCCTTTTAGGTTTGGGCATTGTAACATTTCCCAACAGGTGTAACTACCTAAAAAATAAAAATAAATTTAAAAATTATGTCTATTTTCATTGGAAAGTCATAATATTATTACAAACAAAAATCAGAAACCTATAATTAATTGGATTGGTTTTTGGGCTTACTGGTAACATTTAGGGCTGCTCAATCCAAAGCCCAACCCAATGACTAGTAGCAGATCAGGGCCCAGAGGAATACCTTTGACGGAATAACAGTAAATTAGTTATTTATTTATTTATTAGTCTTTTAGAAGGCCAGTAAACTAGGCTTTTGGTGCCTAATTGTCGAATTATTTTTTTCTTAATTTTATTTGTTTATAATCTATGGTTTTCTAAGGAATAAAATAACGGTGATGATGTCCTAGATTCTAAATGATTATAAGTGAATAAAAAAGATGAAAAATGCTCAAAGCCCACCATTTTAGAATCATAATTTTGGAAGAGGATTACTTTTCCCGCACTTTTTTCATTGCCAAAGTTCAATAGCTAGTCTTGTGACCTTTGGATCACTTGTTGAATGAAAAAAAAGTGCTGGAGAGGATTCGGACCTCATAATTTTACTTACACTAATGTGATATTATGACACATATCATGTTATATTATTATAGGTCAATTGAGAAATTATTTCAACAATTTCAAACATTTCTTTATAACAATTTGAACGGCTAAATTATTAAAGCGGATCCAAGATAGACCTATAATGCAAATCTAAAAAAAATTAGGGAAACTCATTGATAAGTCGCATACATAAAATTCAAAATCTATCTAGTCCCAAAATAAAACACTTGCATTAATTAGTCCTATATATTTTTAATTGTTACCAAAAAATTCTTTTATTTAAAAAATAATAATTTAAAGACGCTACTACATCCCACCACTGTTAGACTTCCATCAGGCAGTCATTAAAGATTCACCGGAATGTTCAACATCACCAAGAAGTCTTCAGAATATCACCAAAAATTTGCTGGAGTACCGCCAAAATGTTCTGAACGTCACTGGAAGTCGTCGGATTGTCTAGAATGTTCGCTGGACGTCAAAAATATCATCGGAGACTCACCAGAATGTCTAAAATATTGCCAAAAAATAAAAGAATATAAATTGAGAAATTAAAAGTAAAAAAATATAGCAAAATATGCTAAATATTTATAAACTAAAATAAGAAAAAAAAAATCTAAGAACAAAAAACAGCAACAATGGAAAAAAAAAATATTATTTTCAATTTTTGTAGGATTTCAGCAAATAATTTTTAATATTGATCAATCTGAAAAGCAAGTTTTGAAACTATAAAATGTTATAGTTTCAAAGTATGATTCTATTAAGTATTTATCCTTATTAATCAAACTGAAAAACATGTTATAAAATTACAAAATTTTACAATTTTAAAGAATGATTTATTTCAGCAAAAAAAAAAAAAAATTTGAAACTGTAAAATTTTATAGTTTTTACCGCTTGTAATTAAAACTCGAAACTAACTTGTTCAGAATTTGAAAATTTCCTCTATTATAACAGGAAAATGGAAAGTGTGTAGTATAGAAAAGTATTAAAATTGAAAGATCGAAGGAAATAGACAGATATAGAGAGATGTTTGTACTCCGACAACTATTTTTTGGTTTAGATCTAGACAGATCTAACGTAAATCTACATCAGATCTGAGTAGATTTACTCATCTCTTTTGCCATCAGTGAACACGAAGTAAGTAGTTGGTGCTTGGTGGTTGCCTGTAAACCTTAAATCAATGATTGTCGCCGGTGACTATAGATTAGAAAGAGAAATAAAAGAAGGAAGGTGTAGTGGTAGTCGTTGTCGTCGCCGATATCAGAAAAAGAGAGATAAAGGAAAGAAATGTGTAAGAAAAAAGAAGAAGATAAATAAGTATAGAACTTTTGGATTTATCTAAAAAATTTTAAAATTAAATAGAATATACATTCTTCAAAAAGAATTTACGGGTAATTTATCCAAAAAAAAAACTATAAAGTACTAAAGCGGACCTTTCAATCCAACCAATGGACCTGTGGCAAGCACTAAATTGGACCTTTCAATTCAATTAATGGACCAGAGGCAAGCCACTCTCTTTAAATTATGAGAAGCAGTTAATGGACTAAAGGGCAATGTGGGCCTTCTAAATTTACTATGCCAACCCAACTTGGGTTTAATGGGCCTCAACTTTTTTCTTTTTTTGGAATTATTTGTTGGGATAGATCAAGAACCGAAGAAAAGAATAATAATAATAATAATAACAAATAAATAAATAAATAAAAATAAAAGAAATAAAAAAATTAGAATAAATTATATGATAATTAATGACTTTTTCATGAATTACTATTAAAAAATTAAAAAATGTCACTAATTATTAATTTTTAACAACAATTTAAAAATTATCATAAAAAATATCACTAATTATAAGTTTTGACGATAGTTTAAAAATATCATTAAAAAAATGTTACTAATTTTCAAATTGCAGCAATAGTTTGAAAATTTTGGTATAGAAAAATATCACTAATTGTAAATTTTATTGACAATTTACAAAACAGTTGATAAAAAAAGTCACCAATTATTAATTTTTAAGAACATATATAAAAAATCGTTATAAAAAATTATTTTTAATAACGATTTTATTAAAATTTATTTTTAATAAGATATGATGATAATTTAATTTAATTATTAGCATTGATAATTTACCCCAAAAAAAACTAATCACAAAGATCACGCAGAGGGAGTCAATCCCAAGATCTTCTCACATGACAAGGTTGGGGCTCAACGCGAAAAGCAAAGAAGGATTTGATTAGTATAATGGACTCGGTCTAATGCGTGCGAATATTCGATAATTGTGTCCAAATTATTACTATTTCTCTTAGATATATGTGAACACACTAATCATTTAACTAATCAATCCTTGTTCATTTTTTTCATTCCATTGCATGTGACATAAGCTTTGAACAAATCGTGTCGTTGGATGAATAAGTATTATAAAAACAAATGTATGTACAACAACCTCTATATTCGTAAAGGTATACCAAATGATGTTACAAAATTTTGGTATTCACATTGCGAGTCAAAAGCTATTATTTTGTTGCTACATTATTATGGCTAAAATTTTTAAAAATTTTAGAATAGATTTTTTTATGGTGTATTAGTGTGTCAATGACTAATGAGCACATATTTTTTTGTATCTAAAAGTGATTCTTAGTGATTCATATTAGATACAAATTAAAAATTATAACGGTTGTTAAAGACGCTTTAGAGAAACTAGTTCATCTTTGATCTTTCTTTTTAACGTAGAGATTCGTTGACTATAATTAATAATTGATTGTCCCGATACAAGCGATAATAAAAATCTTAGATTAGACAATTCTTGTAAATCAGAAATATATTGAATGCTATCATTAATCTCAATACGTAATTCAGAAATCAGAAGCATAATAAACAAACATCACACTTATATTAAAACTTGAAATATGAAATGAAGCTTACAAAGGATTACAATCATGGAAGAAAATTGGGCAAAGCATCCACTAAGCACACTGAACACACCCACACTTACACTAAACACACTCTTTTATACACTAAGCACTCACACTGTTACAAAATGATAAAATTTAGAATTCTTGAAAGCCTGTCTCTTCTTGAAGAAATGGCTAGCTTTTATAGAGGTGGAGAGTCGGATTTGAAAATGTTTGGAGTCCGAAGAGATAAAGAAAAATCTGCTTTTGAATTTTCTTTTGCTTTGTCAGTGCAGAGAATCCACTTTACGAGCTGGATCATTATTGCTTGAGTCACGGGTTTCCTTTGAATCACATAGGAGTGTCTTCAAATTATTGATAAGAGAATCTACTTTATTGATATTGTTTTGTCCTTGAATAGTTTTCTGGCAGAGGTCACATGGATCGTAAATTATTTAGATCTACACCTTGACATGTGTCGGAAAAGTCGTCAACAAGGTTTTGAATGGAAATATTTGGAGAAGTAATTGGGAAGGCTTTTGGAGAGATTGTTGTCTGTGGTCATCGCTGAGTTATAATTGGGGGAAGTGATTCCAGTACGATTTCATCATCAGAATCAAAAAGGCATTCAGCTTCAGCCATTAAGATCATTTTCATTTTGATAGCCTCTTTGTATTTATGTTCAAATTCAGGTTTGGAAATTGAGGGATACTTGTCCTTTAATTTCTTTTTCTTTAACTCGGCTTTGAAAATTTCATAATCGAAGGATTTGGATGATTTTGGACTAGAGGATATCATTGAAGGGACTGGATTAACAGATGCATTTTGCTTCCGTTGTTTGTAGAATGTGAGCAATTGGTCAGGATAATGTTCTGAAGGAATACTATAAGTTTTCCACCATTCGGAGGCAATTTGGCGAGTAAGATACAGAGCATTGAACATAACCGAGATGGTATACTGCCAAGCCATAATTCGTGGGAATTTGAAATCAATAACAAAGTATAAAAATTCAGAAAAAATGAGGATCAACTTTCGTTCGATAAATATGGTAAGAGTCCATAAGAGATTTTGGAAGGGCGGCAAATTGAAGTCTAAATTGATGCCACCAAGGCTCGAACCAAGTGGGGATATCGCTAGTTGTGATTGCAAAATTGGGTAAAAAATGGATCCACCAGGAATGCTGGAAAAATCGGTTCTGGAAATAGAACACATAAAACCAAGCTTGTTGGTAGTGGTAATAATTATACTGATTAGGTTTAATATTAGGGTCATAAAATTTTCGAAAAATAGTGGGATGACCTATTCAGCAGGAGAAATGATCTTGAGCATATGAAGCTTCGAATATTGGAGAAGACTTTTGCTTTCCTTAGAATGGAGGCAATTTGGCGAGTAAGATACAGAGCATTGAACATAACCGAGATGGTATACTGCCAAGCCATAATCCGTGGGAATTTGAAATCAATAACAAAGTATAAAAATTCAGAAAAAATGAGGATCAACTTTCGTTCGATAAATATGGTAAGAGTCCATAAGAGATTTTGGAAGGGCGGCAAATTGAAGTCTAAATTGATGCCACCAAGGCTCGAACCAAGTGGGGATATTGCTAGTTGTGATTGCAAAATTGGGTCAAAAATGGATCCACCAGGAATGCTGGAAAAATCGGTTCTGGAAATAGAACACATAAAACCAAGCTTGTTGGTAGTGGTAATAATTATACTGATTAGGTTTAATATTAGGGTCATAAAATTTTCGAAAAATAGTGGGATGACCCATTCAGCAGGAGAAATGATCTTGAGCATATGAAGCTTCGAATATTGGAGAAGACTTTTGCTTTCCTTAGAATAAACATGTTCTACTGAGATGGATTTGGTTTCTTCAAGGATTTTTTCATAACACATATGGGAATGTTGGCCAAAATGTTGAATATAATGCCAATTATGGGAAAAATAATGGGAAATAAGGCTTTTTGGTTTGGTATTGGAGTGTTGTTGTAAATGGTATATATGATCATTTGTGATTGGAACAATAGGGTATGTGGTATCATGGGTATAGTAACTATGGTGTGTTGAACCGGTAGATGTGGCCTTAAAATTGGGTCCTCCTTTGGAGGAAGTAGCTTGAGAATAGCTTTTTAAATTATGTGCCATCCAAAAATAATATCTTTTAATACGGATAGATCAACAGCGGTGATGATTGAAAATATGCCAACATTCACGAGTGAGGAAGTCAGGGAGTGAATTTGAGTCTCCGCGAATATATTTAATTTGGAAATCAAAAGCACATAGAATTGCTTGCCAGCGAGCAAAGGCTTGTCGATAAACAATATTCTTAATATCCTTTTCGAGAACCTCCTTGACAACTTTACAATCAATACATAATAAAAATTCTTGATTAAGTATATCAGATTCAAATTTCTTAATGCAAGAACAATAGATAAAATTTCTTTTTGAATTGTAGAATACCGTGTTTGGGGACATTTCCATATTGCAGAGGTAAATCGAACTAATTGTTCTTTACCTTTGTAGAGTTGTTTGAGAATGCCATCGTATCCAATTGTTTGGAATAGTTGTAAGCAGTTGTAAAAATTTGGATCTTTATTTGATGTGTTGGACAGCAGAGATATGTGCTTGTGTCCAAGGAGTAGGGTTTTGGTATATTTATGGAGGTCCTTATAAAATTCAGATATATGATTTAAACTTCCTAAAAAGTGTTGTAATTGAGTTTTGTCTTGTATTTCATCGGGGAATTTACTGGAAAATTCAATTGATCGTTGGGTGGGAATAATAGTGCCTTTATGAATTATATGGCCGAGAAATCGTATAGAGGTTTGGAAAAGTTTCATTTTCTTAACACTAAGAACAAACCATTATTTTTAATAATATGATAGAATTTGTATAAATGTTTGCTATGCTCAAAAACTAAATTGGAGTAAATTAATACATTATCAATATAAACAATGGTGAAGCGGTATATGGATTAAAAATATCATTCATTATATTCTGAAATTCGGAAGGAGCATTCATAAGGCCAAAAGGCATAACATTCCATTCATAGTAACCAAAAGGTACAGTAAATGCTGTTTTGTATCGATCCTTTTCTGTGATCTGGAGTTGCCAAAATCCAAATTTCATATCATATTTTGAAAATATTTTGGCAACAAGTAAGCGATTTAACTTTTTTTGTTGAGGATAGGATACCTGATCCATTGTAAGACCTTATTGAGTGGTTTATAATTGATAACTAAACGAGGTGTTCCTCGTTCTAATTTTGCATTTTTGTTTACATAAAAGACAGGATAAGACCATGAAGATTTGCTAGGGTGGATTAATCTTTTGATTAAAAGATTATTGATCTCTTGTTTGCAGTGTTCCATTAAGTTTTTATCCATTTGGCTGGGTCTAGCTTTTGTAGGAATATATCATTCACTAAAATCTTTCTCATATGGTAAATCAACCATATGTTGTTTGCGGTGCCTAAAGGCATGGGGTAATTTAAAACATAAATCTTTTTTGAATAATGTTTGAATTTTTTTAATAACGGATTTAACTCTAGGTTGTTGTAATTCCTTATCGATAACTTTGTAAGAAATTTCTTTATGAAGTAAACAAATTTGTTTTTGTTTGTAAATAAGATTTGTTTTTAAAGTAATTGATTTCATTTTCTTGGAGAGGAAATAAGAATTAGAAAACTATGTCTTCATTTATAAGAACAGTAGAAATACTTTCATTAGTAACAATAAAGGGAGCAATCATAATAAGGAAAGAGGTTTCTAATATGATTAATTGAGACATATTTTTGACTAACAGGAATTCAGTATTTAAACAAATATCTTGATTGCAGATTTGGGCATGAGATATTTTGTAATTGATTTTCATAGATCCCCCATTAGCAATACTCAATGATTGGTCAGTTTTTTCAAAATATATGAAAGGTACAAGACCTTCTCAAATGCAATTAAGATCAACACCAAAATCCACAAGTGCCATTGTTGTCAAAATGAAATCATGTATTACCATTTTAATTTCAATATACCATTTTTGAAATGTAATACTATTAAGGAGTAGATTGATAGAGTCATTAATAACAAATGGTTGTTTTTCAAGATTTTTGTTGGATGATTCTTGGAGATGTAGTTTATATGGAAATGATGTATCTACAAGGAAATCATCAGCATCTGTTGAATTTTGTTCAAGGGCAAGGACTCGGGATTGTAAATTTTGAACATCAATTTTGAGGTTGTGGGTTTCATTTTGGAGATCATGGATAGTAGGTGTATTGAGTGGGCTCGATACCTTGTTGACACTTTCAAGGACATCTTTAAAATCATAAGTGTCATATTTTAATTCTTGAGTAGTATTTGTGATTGGAGCATTTCTTTGTTTGGAATTTGAATATTTGAACATAGCTTTTTGTTTTTTATTTATTTATTTATTTATTTATTTTCTGGATCATCAATATTGTCAATAAATTCAAGTATCATTTTTTCTTGTGCTGTTAGAACATTAATGCTGAGACCATTTATTTCTAAAATGGCTTTATAATAATCATTTGTTGACTGGCACGAACATTCATGAGAGGCTTTGGGATGATCTTCGGGTTCTTCATCAGAAGAAGTAATAATATCATTATCAATTTCATTGAGTTGGAAGTCATTGTCAGATGGATTTTCAAAAGAATATTCGGGATCAGATTCGGGTTCTTTATCAAGAAGAAGAATTGATTCTAATTGATTTTTAAATTCATCGTGAACATCAAGTTCATGGATTTTCTTTTTAGTGAGGCATTTATTTGCATAATGACATGGTTTACCACATTTTCAATAGTTTGCAGTTTTCTTAGAGGAACTGGCTTTGGATTTAGATGTGTTATAGGTTTTGGAATTGTTTGAATTGTTGAATTTTCTCTTCATATAATAAGGTGTCTTTTTGTAGTTTGAAAATTTGTTGTAATATTTTTTAGTAGAATACTTGCGAGTTTTGCAGATAACTGTTCTCTGGGAGAAGGATCTTGATACAAGAGAAAGAATAGAATTGTAACCAAATTGGTAGCAAAATTGGCTGAGTTCAGTATGACCGGTTGTGTGTTCCTTCTTTAATTGATTTTTGAGTTTGATGTCATTACACAAGGATAATCCTTCAACGCAAATCTTGGATATTAATTCGCGAAAAGTGTATTGATTGTAGGGTATTTGACCATTATGTTTTGTACAGATTCTAGTTTTGACTTTTTTGGCAAAAAGTGTAGGAAGTCCAACAATAAAACGTTCTTTCCAAAAATCTTGGTGAGTTTGGAGAGAAATATATCTTTGTACCATCGGAAATGGGTTAAGGTTGGACATTGTAAATTGATAAGGAGTTCCTTGGATCTTTCAAGAACAATTTGAGTATTACCAATAAAATATTGAGTTATAATAGTGACGAGGGTGGTGACTACATCACTAATTGGTTGCCGAGTTGTGGGATCTAGGATAGGAGTATCATTGGATCCTGTTTAATGGCAGTTAAAATTGCTTGACGTTGATCTTGGGAGAGGTAATTGTCTCACCAGCCTTTGAGTTGGCCAAAAAATCCAGAAATAAGCATTCTAGCGACAATGCCATCATTATTATTTGAGGGATGTTTTGCGAGGGTAGCATTAGCAGCCATTACCATATGCTAAATAAGATTAAGGATCTGATAATCAAATTTGCCATCAATATTCCATTCTCGGAGATCACTTCTGGAATAAGAAAAATGAGTATCAAAATGTTATTCTTCTAGTTGGAGGTCAATTGGAGTAGGTCGAAGATAATAATTTCAGATTGGTGGTTGGGCAGAGACCATTGAAGTTTCTTGTACTTGGGTTGGAGTATTGGATGTGAATTGTTCATATAGATTTTGAAATATTGTATCGTCTTGGAGGACATTGATGGTTCCACTATGAGCAGCTGGCTTTGTGCCTTCTTGTTTGGGAGTGGATAGATTAGAGGTATCAACTGTAGGATAATGGATTAGTTCATTGTCATTGAGAACTTTGATAAGTGTGTCTTTTTGTTTGTTAAGTTTTGCTAAGAACTCATCCGAAGGACTAGTAAAAGAGTAGGCCGAATATGGTAGGTTTTGGATTAAAGGAGGTTGTCGGGCTTGATCTGGAGGAACAGAGAGATAAATTTTGTCAACTCGTTCTTCAATTCAAGTAGTTTGTTCACCTATCGTTTGAAGATGTATATTGGTATAATTTAATTGCTCATATACTTGGCTGATGTCATAACTAGTTGAAGGAGTTGTTTTCGAGGATTGGGTATTGTCCATAGGGGGTCGGTTATAAGGCTTAGCATAAAAGGAGAAACCAACATCGCAAAGGGTACATGTTTTGCTAGGAGGATGTACAGACTAAATGGGTTTGCCATTAAGGACATGCTAGTTTTTCTAGATGACATTGAAATGGGCTGATTAGAGTTTTTGGGGAACTATTATTTGGTGATGGGGCAGTAGTGGTGAAAATACCAATGGAAGAAAGGTATATGATGTTGTAATTGTTGTAAGGTTAGAAAATATTCAGACCGAATAATTTGTTGTTGAGCAGTAGTATGGTTTCGTTTAAAATAAATTCTATTATGAGAATTATAGGGAGCATTGTAATCTTTTGAGAGTAAGTCATGATTAATCGTGAAATCATTTTGAATAACGTTGATTGATAAAGAATCGATGTCAAAGTCTATATCTTGAGAGAAGTGGCTAAAATCAGTATAGTTCATATGTGGAATTTGATTAGGTTGTCGATGGGTAAAGTGTAAGGGTATGTCAGTGGAGTGGCGATGAGGATGTTGAGGAGTTCGTGCGGGAGTATGATATCTTGTGGAAGGTGGTTGTGAAGACGTTTGTGATTGGGTGCAAATTGATCTGGATCGTTGAAAGCAGATTACGACTGAACCATTTGGATTTTGGAGAATAGTATTTGGATTAGTTTGGGGTTGAGAGGTAAGAGCTGGGAAGCATTGGGAATTACCTATGTATCGTCGTTGTCATCAACATCGGCTTGTAAAACCTCTTCCCAAGTGTTAACTTGAGGACCCAAAACTTCAATATTCTCTTGATGAGCATGAAATAAGATAATGGATTTTTTGGGATTTGGTGCAATATATTTAAAGCCAGGGCAAGAAGTGATCATAGCTTTGAGATAAACACGATAACAAACCATAATATTAAAGGATGGGGAATCTATTTTGTGACTTTTGGTTTGAATGTTAAGAGTAAGGGTCTTGAGAATAATGGGATGAAATTGGGAAAACATTCAAAGTAAATAGGTCTATGAGCAAGATTGGATTTGATAACACCTAATAATGAATCATCATAATCATGGTGTCGCATATCTCGAAGGATACATAACACAGATTTATTAAGATGCATGCATGTCATAAGTATAACACCTACTTGTACTAGACCAATATGTAAAAAATTGAATTTTTTTTATGAAATTTGAGAATTGTGTCGCGATCAAGTAATTGAAAATTTTGATTATATTGGGTAACAGGTAAAATTTGTTCAACTATTTTAATCTTGTAAATTTGTTTGAGTTGAATTTTTTTATCATATAAACAGTCAATATCTTTGGTGGGTAGTTTCTAATTCTTAAGATGCTCTTCAATCTTTTCGATCTCTAAGTCACTTTGATTAATAATAATTGGTTTCGTTGAAGAACCTTCGCCAGAAACTAGATTAGAGAATGATTTAAATAATGTTGCCATTATAACTATGACTGTCAACAGGTGGTTTTGCCTAAGCTCAAGTAGTCAACAACAGCCTCCTGCTTAACAACCTAACGGCTTAAAGACTTCTGCGACTTGGGTGCTACACAGGTGAAATGGGAAGAAATAAAATCAGCTCAAAACTAACTTGGCTCCAATAAAATCAGCTCAACCAATTGTGAATCGAAAGCGCCATGTCAATGGTCTATTATTTTACTACTACATCATTATGGTTAAAATTTATGTATAAAAATTTTGGAGTAGAATTTTTCATGGTGTATTACTGTGTCAGTGACTAATGGGCACATATTTTTTTGTATCTGAAATTTCTTACTCTTGTGTACTAATACATTTCTTTTATTTTTATAATCTGATGTCCAAACCAATTTACGCGCATCTTAATTAATTTCAGAATTCAAGCAAAGCGTTTCCTCTATGTAAATCGTTCAAATCTCTAGCAAAAGTCACAGGTGTGGCCTTAAGGAGTTGATAATACTTTGTGAAAGTTGAACCTGAGATCTGAAGGGAGCATAAATCCCAAACCCCAAATTGCACCCATTAGGACAATCCATTAGGATTGTCCTAATCAAGGTTTAATCACTAAATGATAGAATTTCAAAAGAAAAATGATATTCATACATCATTTTCGTACAAAATTTAAGACAACAATGATATGATAATGATATTCTTATAATTATGAATCAAAATGATGAAAATTTTGATTTTCAATGAATGACTATAAATAAGACACATTATTTTATATAAGTTTTTTTGTATATAAATTTTATTTGTATAGTACTGTTCATTTCAAAATTCACATATCTCAAATTTTTATGTAATTGAAGGATTAAAAGTGTATTAAGACAAATTATGTCAAATCTTATGTATTTTGAAGTAATTAAAACATGAGATAACTTCGAGGGTTTTTCAATCTCACGCCTTATTTGGAAACTTGATTATATTAATTTATTTTTTAATTGTTTATTTATTTTAGTATGATTAAAAAAATTATGTTTTGAGATGGTAGTTAATTTTTATTTATTATTATTTTTTTTTTGTAATTGATTTGATAGTTGTGAAAAAAAATAATTATAATTTAAATATAATATTTTATTTTGTTAATTACTTTAATTCATTTTATTTTTATTAATTATTTTAGAAAAAAATTATTTTCCCAATGACCTTCAATAAGTTGACTAATCACTGTTATTTTGTCATTGACAAAACCATTATTAATAATTTAAGATACAAGTACACCTTCTCATCAAGGCATTACTATGCATTTCCTCTTGGTTTTTGGGGTTTTGGGCTGTAAAATTTCAAAGAAACTACAGTGAAATTGCTGATGCATACCATGGGTAGTGCACACACTTCAACTAGTAATTTATTTATATTAATTAATCAATTAAAAAACTACAAAAACCAATGCAATTGTTGGGTTGGAATTTGTTATAAAGGCACTGCTAACCTCATGCTTAAGGCTTTAGGATAAATTCAGGTCGGTCTCGGAAATGTCGTCATCCACGTGGCAATCACGTGCATGTGGTAGTGTGCCATTTCAATGGTGTTTTCTATGATCAGGGACGGAACTACATGTAGACTTACAGGGGCCCTGGCCCCCCTGCTTTGCACAAGATGCTTTGCTATATATGGATTCAACACACCAACTTCTCCTATCGGCCTGCTTTCATCTTATAATTTTAACTATTTTTTTAACAGTTCTTTATAATATAATGATAGTATAATATATAAAAAAATGTTATTATAAGAAATATATGATTTCTTTTTTTATGAAAGTTTAGAATATTTGTAGTGTTATGTGTAGTAAATGTTAGAAGTAGTTAATTTATGGTGTGCATCTCTAAAGTGAAAGTGAAAGTTATGAATTATTGTAGTTACGTTATGAACGGTGTAGTGTAAATCTTACAAATTATTTGTGATGCAAAATGTTACAAACTATTTTGGCGAAAGAAGTT
This sequence comes from Camellia japonica, assembly GCA_030407325.1. Lineage (NCBI taxonomy): Eukaryota > Viridiplantae > Streptophyta > Magnoliopsida > Ericales > Theaceae > Camellia > Camellia japonica. The sequence continues at coordinate 122,563,611 of JAPPVO010000036.1, read as the reverse complement.
GCAATTTGTTATAGTTAATATGCACATTTTAAAGAGTGCACACCATGATAACTCCCTAACATATTATGTTCTAAAATATATTTTTAATTATATTATTCACTTTATAAATGAAATTAAGTTCACCATTTTTGTATCTCTTTAGCCCCATCATTATTTATCACTACTGCAATATAAAAACTCTCATTGATTAGTGATACTATAACGTAATATTAATGTTACATCAAATATTTAATAAAAATAAGAGTTTATACATTTTCAATTAATAGCATGAAAAATCACAGTTGTTTATTGCATGAAAATCCATTGCTTTAAATCTAACCTCACTTATCTTCCTATGTTTGTTTTTGGCCCCCCCAATGATTGAATTCTGGGTCCGTCCCTGTCTATGATGACATTTTTTTTTTGAACCAAGCTATGATGACATTGATAACGGATTTAATTACTATGCAATGTTTTAAAAATTAGATCGGGTTGGTCGGTTCGACCGGTTGAACTATCGATCGGTCAGAGTTTTAATTTGGATACATTTATTAAATTGTTTAAAGTAAAAAATTGACTTATTTTAAAAGAATCGAGAAAACTGACTGGTCAAGAATATTCTTTCTTTCTTTTCTCTTTCTTTCTTATTATATATATATATATATATATAAGAAAATTTTAATTAAAAACTCTCTTTCAAGAGTCATCGCTTGTAAATCCCTTTGAGAGCTTGAAATTATTATGAAAGCTTCTATCTATTTATAAAAAAAAAAAAAAATTCTTCCAAAAAAACTCAAGAAATTTGCGTGAGATTCAATCAAATTTATTGGAAAAAAACTTAAAATTTTGATATTCCTCTAAAATTTTTGCTATTCTTTCAATCAAATTATTTGAATTAAAATCGTATGGAGAAAAAATTGAATATTTGATTTCTTCTTCCAAAATTAAAATTAATAATATTTTAAAATATATTTTTATATTTTTTTTCAGTAAAAAAAGTATTAGGAGAAATATTTAAGATTATTTAATTATTTAATTCATAATTTTATTACTTATATTTTTATTTAAATATAAGTTTAATATATTTATGATGTCGAGGTTTGATTCCGGTTCAACTCGACGGTTGAATCGGTGACTTATCCACCCGATTATTTTTTCGATTCACTCACCGATCCACTTCTTAAAACATTGTTACTATGACTGGGCTTCCTCAACATCGTGACGTGGACTAGAGGGTTTTTGTCCAAGTTCATAGAGTTTATTATAATGATTTAAATTATTTATTTTATAAAAAACTTTATGAATATTTTTTACAAAAAATTAGTTAATTTTTTTTTATCATAATCTATTCAATTTATGACATATATTTATAAAAAAAAAAATGACAAGTTTATTTTTCCAAGTAGACCATTTATTTTTTAGTAATAAACAGTAATAAACGTGATAAATAAAACAAGTTATTATTATCGAATTTATTGATTTATTTTTTATTTTTTTTAAGTGATACACACAAAGAACCTTATAAAATGAACCATTCAAATAATCAAAACGGGACTTGTGATATGGGTCTAAACAACACCCTCTAATATAGATTAGGGATAATGCAAACCCTAATTACTATATGTAAGTAGCTTTTTTTGGAATTTGTTAAATAAATAAATTATTCTTAATTATATAAAAATCAACAGTATTTGTTACAGTTTCCAATAAGTTAAAAGTTAATTAAAAAAAATAATAGAAAGTAAACGTATTATTGTATTTTTATCTTATTGAAACTATTTATCCCTTAGGCCCCGTTTGTTTGGAGTTATAGGAAGGGGATTAGGATTGATAGTGAGGTAAGACTACTATATGGGGTGTTTGTTTTGAGAGATGGGGAGAGGACTACTAATACCTTGGTATTAGTAAAGGCCTTGGAAGGGGGATTCATAGTGAGGAGGTAAAGGTGGTATTAGAAAAATAGTGAAGGGATTATAATTTTTTTTATTTTTTATATATTAGTGCCATCAATTTAAGCAAAAATCCGGTTTAACACTTACGAACAAAACATATTGAAATTCGACATCATTTTTTAAGAGATCATGTTCAAAAAGGGGATATTGTACTGAATTTGTAAATACCGACAAGCAATTGACGGATATTTTCACAAAACCCTTAAGCGATGATCGCTTCAATTTTATTCGTGGCGAGCTTGGAATGTCGATTTCTACTTAAAAAGTTTTGTTATGACTTTGAAACTTGAATTTTTGTTAAAACGATATATGTGTATTGCTACATTGATATGGAAACATTTATATCATTTGAATATTCTCAAGTCCTTCATACATTTATTCTCCTTAATAGTTTGCTATTCTCAATTGTGTAATTTTTTTTTTTTTGGTTCTGTATCTTGAGGTAAAATTAACTTTGTATACATTGATTTTTTTTAAAGCCTCATGGTATTTTTTTTTGCATTACCATTCCAGCAACACCAACGTCCTATTAAGTTTAATTTCTGCTGGTATTATTTTATTTTAACGTATTTTATTTTTTTTTTATTTTGCTATTAGGCTTAATTTCTTTTATTTTTATTTTTTTCTCATTATTATTTTTTGTTTAGGCTTAATTTTCTTTTTTTTTCTACTTTTTAATTTCATTTTTCAGTCCTTAAACAGAAAAACAAAAACAACTCAAAATACAAATATTTACATAAAAAAAAAAATACCCTTCATTTTTTTTTCTTTTTACGGCCATACGCCGATCAAAATAAATATATTTACATAAAAAAAAACCCTTCATTTTTTTTTACGGTCACACACTGATCTTACTTCCTTACCTCTTCCATCGTTTTCTTCCACTTTTTATCACCTTGGGCGACGCTTGATATCTCTGCCCCCGTGCTTTCGTCGAGAGCGAGCACTTCCCGCCGACTATCAAAAGCCAAGAACGACGTTGTTCCAAATCGGGCCATGGAGATGGTCTTCCGTTTAAGCTCTTTATTTTTTGCCTTGAGTGTGCAAATCTCTGCTCGAGCATCCTTGTACATGCGCTGGAGCAGAGAGAGTTGGGCGCTGACCTGGTGGAGCTCACTCGTTTTGTTTTGCAGTCAATGCGTCAATTTTGTGACTATAGTCACCGTCTCCATACAGGACGTTAGTGTGAAATGATTGGTTCCAATATTTGATTGCGCTGCCATTATTTGCTCAATCGACATCATAGGCAGGTTGGGAAGAGTAGGCGCCGGGGCACTTGGCCTAGCAGCGCTTACAGGATCATTTAGGTCCGAAAAGAGAGTAAGGGGATGGGACGAGGCTATGTAGTAGAAGAGAGAGATGTAATCGAAAGGAGGGTCGTTTTTGGCAGCCTTTTTGCTCTGCTCAGTCTTTCTGTTCTATCTCTCTCACGAAGAATAAGAAAGGGATGGAAACGAATGAGGAAGAAGAAAGAGACTGAGTGATTAAGAAGAGGAAGAAGAAAGAGACTGAGTGATTAAGAAAAAGAAGACGGAAGAGCAGAAGACAAGCGGGAGAGAGAGCCGAGGTAGTTGATTGACCCATCTCGCTTTTGTCGGTCGGCTGACGCAAAAGTGCGGACGGGTGTCCGACGCGATTTTCGACGGAAAAGAGAGAAGCGCATGAATCGTATATATATGTATATATATGTATTGAATTGTATAGATGTCATTTATCACTATCATTTTCATCATTCTCCAGATTTTGACCCATGATTTCCTTTTGATAATGTCAGAGGGGAGAAATTATATAATGTTATGTATTATGGTATTATTTTGTTATGATGTTATGTATTATTGTATTATTTTCAAATTATGGTATTATTTGAAAACTAATCTCATGATTATGTATTTATAGTTTGATATCTTAGTCTCATATCATGTCTCTAATTAAAACTTATTTATTACACATGTGCTAACCTGTGTATTTAGAAATGAATTCAGGGAGCATGACTTGAGGGGGAGCTTTTCTTAATCCCAAATCAAATCAAAACATCATTGTGTGCCATCATAAAAAAAAAGAGGAGATTGTTAGACTTATTTATTTTGATGATTTATTTAATTATGTTTTTAATTTATTTGGAAGAGAAAAATAGAATCAAAATTTATTTTGATGATTTATTTGAAAGAGAAAAATAGAATCAACATTTATTTTGATGATTTTATGTTTTAATTTATTTGAAAGAGAAAAATAGAATCAAAATTTGTTTTGTTCCATTATTTCTTACCTCAAACTTTTATCCTAAATGTTGTTAGAATGTATTTAATACTTGATTAAATCAGAGGTTCAAACAGCCCAAAACAAAGGTTCAAACAGCCCAGCACAGCAGCAGGCCAAAAGGTTCAAACAGCCCAGCACAGCAGCAGGCCAAAAGGTTAAAGTGGAAGATATTCAAATTAGTAATGATGGAGTGGAAGATATTCAAATAAATACAACGGCTATAAATGGCTATAAGTTTTATTATATATACCAAAACTTCTAATGTAAACAAATTACAAAAAAATAAAACCAGAAAATACTCTTTGATCTATAATCACTCACATCTATTCTCTGAAACATTCTCTGAGAAGTGTTCTTCAATATTTGTTTACATCTTCTTTCAGAAATTATACACTGAGACGTATAGCTTTAAGCCCATATTTTCTGTGCGAGGTTTACAAAAAAATCAGAGCTTCATTTTTATATCTATCTTTGCGAGATAATTCTTGTAGTTTTTTGTTAAAGCAAAAAACCTTCTTTTTAACCTTGTAAGAGTGTAGTACACTCAGTATTCTTGACTTAGAAAGTCTATGTAAAATCTGTGGAGAATTGCTCCATCTGTGAAAAGGTTACTAGCACCTTGTGAAGCTAGAGAATAGTGAAAAATCTTAAGTAAAGATTGAGGAGTGGACGTAGGTTGAGTTGAAGCCGAACCACTATAAATTTGTTTGCCTCTCTCTCTCTTATTTCTTTATTTTATTTAAATTGCCATAACTATATTTCATATTTTTATTGTGCTAAAATTATTAATTGACATAATTGTTAGAACACTTGTTTTAATTATTTTTATTTGATTAACTATATTTATCTATTGTGCTAGTCATAATTTTTATTAGGGTATTATTATTTTATTTGTAAAAACCTAATTCACCCCCCTCTTAGGTTGTCTTTTGGGTAACAATAATAATGACATAACACTAGTTGGTACACTAATATGTACATTAATTGGTGCATGTAACACCACCATTTTTTTTTTCCTTGCGACTCAAACGCATTTGTTAATAAAATTCATAACAATTTTATAGAATTTCATAGTAGAATGACGTGGTAATGAATATTTTCAAAATATAAGTCATATTGATAGATTTTTATTTTAAAATGATAGGACTCAAAGCCATTGCATTATTTTGAATATAAATATTATGTTCATATACTCTCAATTCGTAATTAATTAGGTTAATTCAACTATAGGGAGTCATCTAGTAGACCTTTATTTGGGAAGTAACGGTATCAATTCTTGTTGAAGACTAATTTTCTCTCCCACCCCAATTCATTGAAGCCCCACTTTCAAACTCCAACCAACTACACCACCATACACAACGCCTCAATCAACCACCACCATTGCTTCCAACCGCTTAAATTAGCAAGACCACCAATTACTATCCCACTTCAACCACCAAGCTCAACCATACTAATGCCGCTATTACAATGTAATACAATCAACCATCCACAACGGACCCATTTGTGATACATGTGTGTATACATAAAGAAGTTGAGAGGGAATGGAGAGAGTGTGGTTAGTTTTGGAGGTGATTTTGAGAGAGATTAGAAGGTGAAAATGGTACAAATTAGGTTGTTATAATTTACCCTTTATATGTCAATTTTACTTCTTCAGTTGTTGGCCATGTCGATTGCATTCTTCCTGAGTAAATGATGACCATTAGGAAAGGAGATGATGAGTCAAAATTGGTGCCTTGTTTCACTTTGTCTGTTGACATATAAGAACTGAAGTAAGGAGATGGAGGGTTGGGACTCTGGGTAAGCCGAATGGAATAAGCCCCGTTTGTTGGGTATAGAGGAAGGGATGGGATTATGATAGAGGTGTGACCCATTTAATATTGTGTTTATTTGTAGATTTGGAGAAGGGATTGAGATGGAGGAGGGGATTAGGTTGGACTTTGAAAGGGGGATTGGGATGGAGGAGCTGAAGGTGGTATTAGAAAAATAGTCCGCCGGATTAGAAATTTTTTATTTATTTTATATTTTTTACATGATGGGCATTTTTTTTTGAACATTAATGTTTAATTTTTTGTATTTTTGTTAAGTGAAATGTGGATTACAAATTAATTTTTTGTATTTTTTTTGAACATTAATGTATTTTTATTAGAAGGCAAATGTGTAATCCATATTTGTTTTTCTGATTCACATTGGACATGTGGAATTAGATTCAGAACTATGGGAGTCCGAACTGTAGGCTATTGTACCCAAGAAGACTAAACCCCTCCGAGGAGCATGAAAAACCAGCCACAGTTTCAGGCGACTCCACTGGGATAGTAGAGAACTTGACTTGGACTTCATGATGTGAATTTTATTTACATATATATGTTCATTGCATTATATTTGTATGATGCTCTTAAGTCACTGTGTTTACCATCTGATATCCTGGATGACTTGCTGGAGGCTTGCCAAAAGCTTGCCAAAAGGCTAGTCAGACGTAGGTAATGTTACGTTGGGAACATAACACTTGGATTTGGGTTACTACTGTATTGCTTGATCCTCCTTTCACTTTTCAGTGTTAGGTATGAGGGGTGTATTAGGTAACCTTGCTGAGGTACCCTTTTGACCAATTGGCCTAGTGCATATAGTAATGCTCTAGTGATTGTTCCAACATAGGACAGGATGCTCACCCATGCAGGATATTGTGAAACCACTTGTTTGTAGTAGTGAAACTCTAGATCATGCCAAAGCTAGGACAAGGTAACCCTATCTCCTCATAAGGGGGTTTGGCTCTCTTTACCTACTATGTGCTTTGCAACGGATCTATACAGGGGTTCATCATATCAGTGGTTCAGTTATATCAGTTTATGGGGCAGAATTCAGTGGGGAGTACAGTCATTCAGCTGTGATCATATTTGTTTTGGTGAAATTGGTCTTAGGTGTTGTCTAATTTCTGATTTTTGCTTATCTTTTCTTTCTTTTGCTAGGTAGTCTTGTAAAATCATAGCTTTAGAAAGACCTGATATCCCCTAAGTTTTGTGGACTCATACTGGTAGGCTTTGCAAAATTAGGGATTTGGTTGAAGGCCAGCCAGTGTTAGTCTCTTTTCTATTAATAATCCAAAGCAGAAGGGAAAGGCAGTTGCCACCAGCACAGAGCACTCCCCAGTCCTCCCTCGATTCCCACTTACTTAGCTCTCCAACAGTCAGTTCTTCTAGATCTGTAATGGTACAGAGTTCATAAGAAGTTGTGGCCATGATGACGGTCATCCAAAAGGCCATGGATACACTAAACAACAGGATCGCTGCTCAGGAAGAGACCATCGTTCAATTGCGCCACCCATCCAGGGCGTCTAATATAGCGACCCCGGTCTTTTTCCCATTTGATTATTGTATCCGGACTTACGTTCCGTGGATTCCGCTGTTATATTTGTTGTTATTGTCCTTTAATTCCTTATTCTTGGGTTATAGGATGTGTTTAGCAGGTTGGTTGCAGATTGGTTGGGTTTAGAAACCAAGTCTGCATGTTCAATTTTTGGCTCGGTCGCTCGAGCGAGCTTCTCTTCGCTCGAGCGAGGTCTTTGTTTTTGTTTCTTCGCTCGAGCCAGGGTTCCTTCGCTCGAGCGAGCTTTGCGTCCAGTACTTAGACCTGAGAGATGTGTTTCTTGGCTCGAGCGAGCATTTCTTCGCTCGAGCGAGCGAGGTGTATGTTTTCGAGTTCTTCGCTCGAGCGAGCGTTCCGTTGCTCGAGCGAGCTTCTGGGTTACAGACCTGAAGCATCGAGTTTTTGGCTCGAGCGAGCTTTTCTTCGCTCGAGCGTGGATTTTTGTGTCTGGTCGCTCGAGCGACCATGTCTTCGCTCGAGCGAGCCTGTTTAGTTTATATAGGCAGCAGCGGGTTTTAAACAGTTTTTCTTGATCTTTTTAGATTCCAAACCCTAAGGTCCGACTTCTCTCTCTCCCTACACACCTTCTACCCTAGGTTTCATCTAGTATTATAGTGTTCCAACCCTACTTCCTTCATTAAAAAGGTAGAGTGAGGCGAGGGCTTTCATTTAATCTGAAAAGTTGTTAGTTCGGAGCACTTTGGTTTTTGGGCATCATCGTCAACTTCTTCTTTTTGAGTTATCTTTTCGAGGTAGGGATTTCCTACTCCAATGTATATGTTTTGTTCTAAGTTTTGGTAATTTAATATGTTGGGGGTATTTTGGTAATTTTGGGGAAAAACCCTAGTTGTTGTGTTAAATTGAATTGTAAGTTTAATTTAAGGAAACTTGGGAATAATGGTTAATTCACGAAATATGAGGAATTATTGATTAAATGGGGTAGTTGGTTGATTTAAATCATATGCCTATTAAATTGTTGATTTAGTTATTTTCTGTTTAGAGATAACTGTTTTGGGCTATCGGTGGAGGATAGTCATGATTGTTGTAGACATTGCATGTGGATTAGGGATAACTGAAACTAATCAATTGGCCATGTCGCTGTATATAAAGATTGGAATAATACATTAAATTTATGTATTGATTGTTTGTGTATATGACTTTGTGTTTATATGCATTACTCGTGTATGGGAGGAGATAGGGGATGTACTCCACGGTTTAGGGGAAGATAGGGGATGTACCTCTAAACCGGTTAATGATTATGGGAAGATAGGGGATGAACCCAGGGTTGCAGCTCATATGCGCGCCTATTGCAGAGATATAGCTCATATGCTTATCTATTGAAGTGTGATACAGCTCATATGCTTGTCCACTGAAGTGTTTGGTTATTTGTTTTGATATAGCACTAAAATGTATATCATTATTTTTGTGAAGTACGGAAGTGGTTTATGTGATATTGATACAACACCAACATGTGTATCCATTATGATATAGGAAAGGTTTAACTTGAATTGTGATCCCCGTTGAGTTATTTGGCCAGGCTCTGAGCCATATTTGTATAAATGAAATTGATAAGTGTCATAGACATTGGTGTCTTAAGATTGTATGATGATATAACTGGTTAACCATCTATTGAATGCTAGGACTTTATTCAAAGCGTATATTTGGTTTAGTATTTCTCTACTGGGCTGTGGCTCACCCTATATGGGAACTTCATTTTCAGGTTCAGGTGGTTCACTACCTCCAAAGACTTAGCTTGTGAGGATTTGGACTTGAAGATCTGTTTTATTTATTCCGGTTGTTTTTATTTGAATAATGTAAACATTCAAGCCCATGGCTTTATTTGTTTTGAGTTAGAACTCATGAAATTGTGCCCAAGTGTTGGCTTGGCAAGATGTAAGCCCGTAGGGCATTTATTTTGATGTTTTATTTCGTAATACTCTGATGATTTAAATAATGTAATGTTTTTCTTTTAGTAATGCATGCATTGTTTTATATTTAATGGGTTTAATTTTGAGGGCGTGACATCTAATGTCCATCGCATCCCAAGCCCCCAGTCGAACTTTGACCTGCCTCTGCCAGTTGAAGATTTGCAGGGTCCAGATCCTCGAGAAGGGTTGGCTCAAACTCAAGCATTCAGACCCTTGATGCAGCCTAATGAGGGATTTTTTTCCCTTGATATTAATGATATCGACCCAGCTTTGTTAATAATTATTAAACTTGAGAAGCAATTAAAAAAGGCATAGAGAATTAACTTCATTCCCAATATTAAGGTGTGTACATAGAGGCTGCCATAAGGCTCCCAGACAGATTCAAAATGTCACACATTGACCGTTTCGATAGGCTAGGAGATCCCATGGTACATATCCGACTTTTCTCGGACATTCTGAAACTGATGGGTCTGACTAGGCCTCAGAAACTCTCTCTATATAGAAGAACGTTATCAAGTATAGCGGTTACTTAGTACGCCAAGTTGGAGGATAAAGTGAAGCAGAACTAGGAAGATTTAGCTGAGGCATTTGTCAATCAGCATTCTTACAATACAAAAATTGAAATGACAACCCAAGAGCTGGAAGCAACTCGCCAGAATCTGAAAGAACCTTTTGTGGAATTTTTTGCAAGGTGGAGAGCAAAGGTAGCCCAAATGACAGATTGACCTTCTGGGAGGGACCTAGTTCGAATAGTGGTGCAAAACCTCGAGCCTGATCTACTACAAAAGTTAATAGTCGCTCCACTGTTCACCTTCAAAGATTTACACGAATTCGGGGTAAAGATCGAGAGTGTATTTAACAAAGGGGTCCTTCAACGAACAAGTGAACTAGTGAAAAGGGCATTTACCAGAAGTAATAATGCCAGTAGCAGCACTATTCCCAAAACCACTGAAATCAATACTGTCACCACCAATCCCAAAACTGTCGATCTATTCGCCCGTATGAGCCCACAAATAACCTACCCAGTCCGAGCCCAACTCAGAACTTTTGCTCCTCTTCACATGAGCCCAACCCAAGCACTAAAAGTCCTAATGGAAAGAGGGTATCTCAAACCCCTTGATGCCCGACCCTTTTTTGACCCACTCCTAGCTAAGCATGACCCTACTTAATATTGTGCTTACCATTACCAGCACGATCATCACACCGACCGTTGCTTTGGCCTTCGTTATGAGATCCAGGATCTCATTGACAATAAGACTATAGCTCCACCTTAGAAACCCAATGTAACCAAAAACCCACTCCATGTACATGACCGCGTACCTTCTCCTCCTCAAAATTGGAACCTTATCCATACATTACCACCTAACTTCAACCCCAATATACATCACCTCATCCCACTTACCTAAGCCGGAAGTGGTCATTCCAGAATGCACTAACTTGTGCCTAATGGAAACATCTGACACCCAGCCAAAACCCCAAACTCATGTGGCAGTATTGGTAACATAACCTGGGAAAGTGAAAGTGGAAGTATTTGAGGTGCCAATCGTAGAAACAAGGAAATTGATAAAAGAGGGGTACGAACTGAGCAGATATATTGTGGCTATTGACCAGCCAAAACCAGAAGTCTTATTACCCAATTCCTTCAGCATGAACGTAGTTAAGGAAAATGGCTCGGAACAAAGCTTGGATGATCTGGCTAATTTGGAGGAAGACTTGGGCAATCTCTGCTTCTTTAAGAAGCATGATCTCGGAGACGTCCAGTTTGTGTGGTATGATCCGAGAAAGTCGAAAACCAACACATGATAGGTGACCAGTAGGGAGGAATCTGAAGTGGACAGTGATGAAGAAACATCAGTGGGGAAAACCAAGACCCTAGCAGTTGGCTAAGGGGAGAGTGTGAGAACTAACCTGGAGGAGATGAATTTGCGAAGGAAGGGAAAAGAAAATGAGGACATTGAATCTGGAGAAACTGAAGAAAAATTTGGAGGGGAATCTGGTAACAAAGGGGAGATGTAGAGAGAACTAGAATGTCGTTAGAAGACAGAGATTGAGTTAGCCTTAGCAGAGAAACTGCGTACCAACAAAGCATGGACTCAGACCAAGAAGAGGGAAATCCTTTCAGGTTCTTACCTAAACTCGCCGTATCGATCCAACAATGAAAGACGCGATGTGGGTATGGTCCAAGTAGAGGCAAACAACTGTTTATCGAATGTTGAGGGAGAATAGTGGGAGGACAATGACCTGTATTTGGCTTACACTGATGAAGGATGGGAAACAAATGCCCATGATGATACGTGGTACATCGAAAAGGTTGACTACTTGACCAGAAGTGGGCATTACTTCAAACCTCCGTATCTGGATCAGGGCGAGCCATCGGCAAAGATGTAGAGAAGAGGAAAGAACTGGAAACAGTAGAGGACTTGGTACTAAAGCAGCTGAAGAAAATTCATGCAGATATCTCCATCTGGGTGCTGCTCATGGCTTCTCGAGAACATCACCAAGCTTTACTATCAGCGATGAACAAGACCAAGCTACCGATAGAGGCTACACCAGATGAGCTAGTGTCCTTGATTATGCCTTGGGAGGCAAATCCAGCACTTTTCTTTTCTAATAAGGACTTACCACCTGAGGGGATTGACCATAACAGGCCCTTATATGTGTCGTTAGAATGCAGAAAAAAATGGATCCCAGTGGTCCTAGTCGATACTGGGTTGGCTATCAATGTGTGTTCTGCCAGGATGGCTTACACTATAGGTTTGAAACCAACTGATTTCACACCTACGACACAAGCCGTTCACGCTTATGACAACACTAGTCGCAATGTTATGGGGACTATCAAAGTCCAAATTATGGTTGGTCCATCTGAACATGAGGCTGAATTCCATGTCATGGATGTGCTAGCAACTTTTAACCTATGCTAGGCCGGCTTCGGCTGCACCAGGGAAAATTAGTCTTTTTAACGATTCATCAGTTGGTGAAATACCCGCATGAAGAAAAAATTGCAGTAGTCTTCGGCAGCTCTTCAAACCACCCACCCTGGGAGATTACCACACTAGTACTGGAGATACAGCATAGGGAGGAAGATATATTCCTCTTATGCTTTTCTTTGGCGGAAGCATGACTAGTGCAGACCGTCATGGCAGAAAAGGAAAGAAAATACGTGAATGCTCCGTCCATCTATATGATGAGTAGACAAGGGCGCATCCCGGGGTCAGGATTAGGCAAGAGTGGCCGGTAAGGCATCACAACGACAGTGGAGATTAGTTACAATCCACACTCCTTCGGATTAGGATACGAACCAACAAAGGAGAACTGAAGGCTGAAGAGGGAAGAAGTAAAGGGAAGGGTCAAAGAAAAGAGGGTTGGAAAACAGTATGAACTACCCTATAAGCTGATCACCGGAACCTTGAACGGATGCTTTATCCGAAAAGGGGAAGATTTCCCTTTTTACAGCTTTCCTAAACCATGGGTTGAGCAAGGGGCAAAAAAGAGGTACCCTGACTTTGAAATTTTCCTTGATCATCAGCTTTTTGATGACGACGAAGAGTCGGTAGACCCCCCTATGTTGAGATCAAGCAGGGCAAAAGTAACAACTCGGAGAGAAGTATAGAAGAAAGTTTGGGGTTAGCATTGGCTAACCTTCTAATGGATCCCAAAGCTAGAGCGAGGCCTAAAAACTCGGGGGATGATGCGTCGATTTTCATGATTGGGGAAGAATCATCTACAGGTTGCACCAACCTCATCCAGGATACAATGAGGAGCCAACACTTAGACTGGAAATTTGAGGAGGATCTAGTCCTGGGTTCTAAATCGGATATTGAGTTCGATTTCGATTCCTCTGAGTCTACTGGTTTGTGTTTGGTGTTTCTCGAGGGTGGTAACCCAGACACCACAGTCCTATCTAGGTCATCTTTTGCATTTTCCTTTGAGTCTGTTGTAACTAGGGAGCTAGAACCTCTGAATGAAAATGCTATAGTTTCTGTTTACTTCTTTGCGCCATTAATTCATTGCATTGACCAGGGTTTTCAAAATTTTAATGAAAACAAAGAGGAAAAAATTCCTCGGGCTTTGAAAAACTTGATTGACCAAGAAGAGGAGAGGTGTGCTACGCATTTCACGGATGAGATCATTTCAATTAACTTGGGTGCTGAAAAAGATCCATGCTTCGTCCAGATTGGTTCCACGTTGTCTTTAAAGAAACGCGAGCAGTTAATGGCTTTGTTAAAAAATTTCAAAGATATTTTTACGTGGTCCTACGAAGACATGCTTGGAATTGATCTTGAGATTGTACAACATAGGATCCCTTTTAACCTTGAGGCCCGACCAGTGAAGCAGAAACGTCGTAGAATCTGTCTAGATTGGGCCCTAAAAATTAAAGAGGAAGTCACCAAGTAGATTAACATAGGATTCTTCATGGTATCCTAATATCCGACTTGGTTGGCCAACATTGTTCAAGTTCTGAAGAAATATGACAAAATCAGAGTTTGTGTCGACTTTAGGGATTTGAATAAAGCTAGTCCGAAGGACGACTTTTCGTCGCCATACATTGATGAGTTGGTAGACTTCACTACTGGCCATGTCTTGTTGTCGTTCATGGATGGGTTTTTGGGGTACAACCAAATCTTGATGGCCCCAGAGGATAGAGAAAAGACTGCATTCACTACACAATGGGGTACCTACTGTGATAGAGTCATGCCATTCGGGTTGAAGAATGTCGGGGCTACATACCATAGGGCTGCAACCATAATTCTAAATGATATAATCCATAAAGAAGTCGAAGTATATGTGGATGATATGATCGTAAAATCTAAAGAGCGAGAAGGCCACTACATCGCGCTGGAGAAATTCTTTTGGAAAGATCAGGGAGTACAGGCTGAGGTTGAATCCACAGAAGTGCACTTTTGGGGTGACTGCAGGGAAAATGTTGGGTTTTCTTATTACACAAAGGGGAATTGAAGTAGATCCATCCAAGATCAAGGCCATCTTAGAAATGCCACCACCAAGGAGTGAAAAGGAGATGCGTAACTTTCTGGGAAAAATGTAATTCATAAGACGATTTATCTCCAAATTAACTTTGACTTGTGAACCACTATTTGGTCTCTTGAAAAGGGGAAAGAAGTTCTAATGGGACGATCGATGTCAATTCGCCTTCGAAGAAGTCAAGTAGTATCTTCAGAATCTGCCTGTGTTGTCAACACCAGAGTCAGGGAAGCCACTAATCATATACCTGTCAGTGATAGAGTCAACCATAGGATGCATGCTTGCACAAGAATCAGAAGCTAAGGTGGAAAAGGCCATTTAGTATCTGAGTAAAAAGATGCTGGAATATGAGACCCGTTACACTCCTCTGAAGAAGGCTTGCTTAGCTTTGATTTGGGCCACTAGGAAGTTGAGGCACTACCTGTTAGCCTATTCAGTAATTCTGGTTTTGAGGTTGGATCCCATTAAATATCTCTTCAAGAAACAGGCACTTACGGGTAGGTTAGCTCGTTGGTTGCTTCTTCTCTCTGAATTCGACCTCAAGTATGTCACTCGCAAGTCGGTTAAAGGAAGGGCAGTAGCAGAATTTCTGGCAGGCCACCCAGTGGAGGGAGACGAAGAAGTAGAGTACCTGTTCCCAAATAAGGAGATCCTGTAGGTAGAAGAAGAGGCGTGGAAAATGTACTTTGATTGAGCAGCTAACCAATACGGTTATGGGATAGGCGTGTTACTTATAGCACCCAATGATTTCCATATACCCCTAGATTTCAAACTCTGATTGAAAGTATCCAACAACAAAGCAGAGTATGAGGCGTGTATTGTTGGATTAGAAGTTGCCCTAGAACTATAGGCAATAAGGTTGGACGTCATCAGAGACTCGAATCTGGTTGTTTCTCAAGCCAATGAAGATTGGAAGGTCAAAGAAAAGAAAATAAAAGTTTATCACCAGACCCTAGACATTTTGATTCCAAGATTCGAAAAACTAACGTTTACGCACTTGTTAAGAGAGAACAATCGATTTGCTGATGCATTAGCAACTCTATCCTCTATGGTACACATACCGCTCGAGGTTAAGATGCATCTGATCATCATTGAACAGAAGTATACGCCTGCTTACAAGACAATAGCCGCAATAAATGAGGTTCAGGACAAGAATCCCTTGTATCATGACATTTGGAACTTCTTTGAAAAGGATGTGTATCCATAAGGGACAAATGCCAAGGATAAAAGGGGAATACGGCTTCTAGCCGTCCAGTTCATCAAATGTGGAAATAAGTTGTAGAAAAGAGGGCATCTGGGAATGCATAAGCTCTATGTCGAAGAGGAAAAGTCAAAACGTCTCATGGAGGCCTTTCACGGGGAAGAATGTGGAGCACACATGAATGTTGTGATGCTGGCTAAGAAGATCATCAGGCAGGGTTACTATTGGTCAACCATGGAGGAACATTGTGCCAACTTTGTTCGGCGATGCCATAAATGTCAAATCCATGCTAATCGTATGAATATTCTGCCATCAAAGCTCTACAATATGACTTCACCGTGGCCTTTCTCAATCTGGGAAATTGACGTCATCAGAGCAGTCTCGCCAAAGGGCTCGAATGGACACGAGTTCATTTTAGTAGCAATCGACTATTTTACCAAATGGGTAGAAGCGCAGTCATATTCTGTGTTAAAAATGTCTCATGTGACCAAATTCATTAGGAATAACATCATCTGCAGGTATAGGGTGCCAAATGAGATAATATCATACAATGACTCACACTTCAAAAAAAGGCGATAGATTTGCTTGAGAAATATGTGGCTTTTCATAAGTCATCAACATATAGGCCACAGACCAATGTAGCAGTTGAAGTTGCAAACAAGAATATCTAGAATATTCTACGAAAGATGGTAGAAACCTAAAAGGACTGGCTAAGCAGACTGCCTTTTGCTCTTTGGTGTTATAGAACGTCAATTCGAACTTCTATGGAGGCAGCCCCCTACTTTTTGGTATATGCGATAGAAGCTGTTTTGTAGATCGAAACCATCGCTGAGAATCATGGCCGAGTGTCAGATAGCAAAGGCGGATTGGCAGCAGAACAGGTTCGAAGAATTTATGTTGTTTAACGAAAGGAGATTGAAGGTGTTTTATCACATCAAAGGATATCAGTGCGGAATTGCTAGGGCCTTCAACAAGAAAGTCAAATCCAGAAACTTGAAAGAAAGAGGTATGGTGCTCAAAGACAATCAGGCTCCTATCCAAGACCCTAGGGGCAAGTTCAGACCTAATTGGACTGGTCCCTACATCATCACATCTATCTGGTCAGGAGGAGCAATCATCCTTATGGATTTAGATGGCTTGGAGTTCTCACAACCGATCAATATGGACAAGTTGAAGAAGTATTATCCTTGAGAGGCTCGCTAGGCCGAAAACCTAAAAGGGTGACCTATGGAAAAGTTAGAGTGTGAAAAATTGGAAATAAGATGAAAATAGAGCTCGCAAGGTTGAAAACCTGAAAGGGCTGCTTTGGCAAAAGTTAAAGCGTAAAAGGAGAGAGTTAATACCCGAGTGAACCTTAACCAGGAACTACGTAAGGCCTGATTTCCATCTTTGGGATACGTAGGCAACTTCATCCCAAAGTTTGGCCCTAATCATTTTCAGCTCAACTGTCCTATGCATTGTTTGATTGGCTCATCTCGCTCTCAGCCGGCTTGATTATTTTACCTTTATTTAGCAAAAGGTCCAGTTGCAAGATGAAGCAAGGCACAGAACATTAGAGAAGGTAAATGTAGTTGTGGGCAATCATGATCCTCTTGATTCAGAGCTGTGTAGACGTGACTTTCTTCACGCGCCCTCCTTTCGGAGAGGCGCGAATTGGTCTACTACAGTTTGGACTCCTGTCATGGTTCTGAATCTAATCCCACAAAGTGCAATGTGAGACTGATAAACACCAAAAGTCCAATCTGGCAAATCATTTTGGAAAATTGATTGTGAATCAAATAATGCCAAAACTAGACTACTTTGCCAGATTACAGAGTCGCTACCTAAATATTTTATTTTTGGAAAATTTAGGAAACCCTGACTTGTGCCAAAGGCCACGTGTCCGTCATCACTAAAGTTGCCTCGGCTCGGGAACTTGGGTACGAGAGGGGAAGGTCCTGAAATGAGCACCCCCGCTCGCCTGATCAAAGATCGGCCTCTACTAAGCATGATATGTTGTTTTATAAACCTGATGTGTTTTTGTCCAGTTATTAGCTAACGTTACTATGTGACACACACATACAAGTATAGACTAAATCGCAAGACTTGGAACAAATCGACTCATGTTCGTTTTCGAAAATGGTTTGAAGGTGCTACTCGCAAGTAGGCTAAAGCACGGATTTGCCACCCTCAAGTGGGCTTTAAAACATGATTTTGCCATTTCACGAAGTGGGCTTAAAACTCGCATTTATCGAATTGTTCCAACTCAAGCAACAAAGCCTTCATCCACAGGCATTCATACAGTTAATCACTTAAGCAAGTAGCCTCATGGCAAACATGCAATCATGGCAACACTCACACTCATGCAAGTATGCTAAAGCGTAAAGACTTACAGTGTACTCCAAGCCAAAACAAAAGCTAGTTAGAAATCATGTGTGATCCTAGTTATGTTAAAATGCCTAATGCAACACATGCAATAATGCAATTAAATAGGCTTGGCTATCTAAGATGGAATATGAATGCAACAATTTGATAACATGCTTTGAAACATGTATTCAAATAAGTATTGAAATACAATGCAGTTTGAATGATGCGCCGAGCCCGGTGCATGCAAGACAAATGAATGATGCAAACATGCAAGCATAAGGTATGCTAATCAAAATATGCCCTAATCTAACCATCGAAAGCGGTTAAATAAAAGGGAGAAAGACGTGGGGTTGGAAGACATGCACACACACACGCACACTTATTACAACATTGTGCCCTCTCGAAGGAGGGTCCGAATGAATAAGCTAAGCTACTCTAGGCTAAGCTAATCGAACTAATCTAATTAAACTAATTAGACTAATTATTATAAACCAATTGAATAACTAGTAAACTACTTACTAATTATTATAACACTTGAATAATTAGCACACTAATTAATTAAATTATAACAACATGCTAACTAAACATGTAAAATTCTAACTACACTGCCTCAGCTCTGCTTTAGGAAGTTGAATATGCATGCACTCGGCTTTCGCCCCGAAAAGCCTTCCGGTTTGCTCTTGAGAGGCTCTGTTTGCAGGGTTCCTCCAAGAACATTCTGCTCCACCTTACCAATTCACTGCTGAGGAATGCACCAGTGGCCTGCCGGCCATTTTTTCTTGCTGTCGGCTACCTGCCGGCCAAAGAGAGGCACTGTCGGCCAATGATGAAGCACTGCCGGCCACTGGTGTGCTGAATCACCATTCTGCAACAGAGCTCAAACAGAGGAAAATGGAGGGTCTCCCAAGGGTATGTTTGTGTTGCACCCTCTCCTTATCATCTCAAAACATCAAAGGAGAAGAGCTATTGGGTCTAAGACCACCAATCAAGCATTTTTGATGCATGATGGTCAAGGATCCAACTTGTACACATTCAATAAATGCACAAAACAAAGACTCAAGTCCACTACCTTATCATGGATGATCAAAGGCAATGGAGACAAAGGAGATTGGCTCATTTCATCACTTTGAGTATGAAATGGACCAATCTTCCTCATGTTCAATATAACGTCCGATTGAACACAATGCAATGCACACATAACATGCTTATCTTGGTCATGTTTTACTTGGTTCATTTTAATTACTCATTTCAGCATTACCAAGCCATTCTTTAGTTGGTTTGTCCAAGATGATTGCCCTCTAATGAGAGAGGGGTCAATCAAAGAAGGGTTAAAACATGAGAGAGATCATGCCTTTGACTAGGAGGAACCCTCAAAAGAGGGTTAAAGCCATTTGAGCACAAACTCTAACTCATGCTTAAACACAACCTTAAGGCCAACAAACCCTCAAAACAAAAGGAAAAGTGAAGAAATGAGGGCGGTTACAGAATTTTAGTGCTGAAATGGCATGAAAAAGAATGCTAAAACATGCAAGCAACACATGCACAACATGTTGATAGACTTAAGCTTTAAAGCTAGTGAAGAGCACTACACTAGTACTAGAGGCATGCAATATCAAGCACAAAGGACCAAACCAGCTCTGGACAGAGCTTAAACATGCCAAAACAGTGGCTAAAATGAGCTGAGATGGTAGCATGAAAAGCAAGAAAACATGCTCACATGTTGACTCACAAACAAGACACAAGGCACAACTCTCAAAAGCCATGAAAGAGTGAAATATATGAGAGTGTGACACAGATATATGCACTGAAATTACATGTTAAATGATGCTACAACATGCAAACATCTCATGCAAAGCATGCTTAAAGCCTTAAAACAATGAGCTAGTAAAGGCCATTTGTACTACAACCATGCAAGACAAGGCTCATATGACCAAGACCACTCAAAATAGAGTTAAAGCATGCTAAATCAGTGGTAAAAACATGCTGAGATCATACCATAAGTAGATAGAAAAACATGCTCACATGCTAGGCCATCAACACGAGCAAATAAGACGCAAGGAGGGGAGGCCACCCCCTCCTATTTTAGACCTCAAAACCTACTTTTTACCACTGAAATTCCCTTGGAATCCAGTGGTTAAAAGGCCAAGAAAAGGTTGTTTCAAAAGCTATGAAAGATGGCTCAAAAGGCTTTACAAGCCAAAGAGCAAATGGAGGAAACCACCCCCTAACTAAACAAGGCTCAAACCATGATTTTAAAACCTTAAAAATAGAGTTTTTTTAGAGGTTAAAACCAGCTTCAAAGTAGCATACAAAGATGGCCAAACAATGAATTAAAACAAGGCTTAAAAGAGTTAAGTTCTTACCCTTGAAGCACAGCAACAAAACAACAAGGATTCTGAGCTAAAACCACTCTAAGAAGCTCAAACAAGGCCTCCAAGAATCTCAGCTCCAAGGTGAAGGTGTTTGGCTAAGAGTGCTAGTGCAAATTTGTAGAGAAAACTCACTTTCAAGCACAAAATATAGAGAAAGAGGATTCTAGAGAGAGAGAGAGAGAGAGAGAGAAAGAGAAATTTTTGTCTTCCAAAATGTTCAACCCCTTGCATGCAAGAAGATGACCTCTATATATAGAAGATACAAAGGCCTCTTGTAAAGATCCAACCATCCACGTGCAAGCAGATGGGCCATTCTATGCAAACAACTGTCAAAAATATCTACAAAATATCTACTAATGCATTGGTGGCCGGCAGGGCCTATCAATGGCCGGCAGGCCAAAGCCCATGGCCGGCAGCCCTCAATGATGGCCAGTAGGCCATCAAAACCAACATGCCAAAAGGACCAAAACATGGTCCAAAAATGAGATAGAACTGATGCAGGGTTTGGAAAGATCAAACCTGGGGTGCTCCGCCGCGAAGTTCGAGTGCTCGACGAGCAATCAGACTCGTCACTGGATGTACTTATGAGAACATCTAAGTCTTGAGGACGGTCAAAAATGGGGTGTCTACAAGCTGTATGTCTTGAGGATTGATTCCATGTGTATCTGGTAATGGCCATTTGCAAAAATTTGTTTTGAAAAGTTTTAATGAAGTTGATTTTCTCAAAATTTTACTTTTTGCAACACAGACCATTTCCTGGATCAAGAAGGAAAATTTTCAGTACTCATAACTTTAATTACATGATTCCAAAACAAGTACACCCTTCAACTCTTAGGTTAAATCAAAGTTGCTTTTATATCATAAAATTTGAAAAGAAAATTCAAAGCAATAAACTAGGGGCACAGATAAGTCAGGTAGTGATCCTGTGCCTCTTGCCCGCACTCTCAAAACTTTCTGCTGCCAAGGATGGCCCAACTCGTGTCTCATCCTCAAGACAAGCCAAGCACTCGCCAGAAAGGGCACAATTGAAGCTAGCAGCAGGAGCCAAAACCTCTCTCATCCTCCAAGCAGCGAGGTATCGAACCAAGAGTGAAGCACGGACTGGAAAAGCAGTTGGGTATTCGACCCCCTCTTCTAGACGAGTCTAATCACCCCCAAGCCGGCATCTGAACCGGAATGAGAACTAGAAAACACAGTGTGTAAAGCCGATCAATTGTATACCTGACTGGCGAGACATGTTGTAGCTCATCTCGGTCAGGTTAAGCCAAGGGCAACGCCAAGCGATGTCAATCGCAGATCTGCTGCACATCCAGTCGCACCACAACCCCTCTGTGGGAAAGCTCACTAGTTGTGAGCAAAAGAAGTAGGATCTAGCCAAGTACTCGGGGCAAGGGTTCATGACCTTCAGTTTATCCATCAACCACACTTGGGAATGGATAAAAAAGAAGAGAGATTAAAGAATAGAGAGATGTGCATCGAGGGAAAAAGTAAGGAAAGGGCTTTGGAGAGAAAATAAAGAATGAGTGCCAAAATGATGTGAGAAATCATAAATGAGAAAGGGTAGGAAACAACACCTGAAGAAGCAGTAGACTCCTTGCAAAACGAGAAGTCTCTCGCCTATGGAAAGTATCCAAATCCATTAAGGTTTCGTCTAGTGCCAAGCCTATACAGCTTCGGCCCTCCTTGAGGCATTGAGCCACTTCGATAAATCTAATGCTGACTCCACTGCCACTAAAGGCAAGAAGATAATGGGCGAGCAAGCATATGCATAGAGCATGTTGTCAATAACCTCACCAAAGAAGATCACGCCTATTTCTGATATCGAAGAAAAGGCGAGTCAGGCCAAGAATTTCTAACTCTTCATCATAAGCCAAAGATTTAGCCTCATTGAAAGAGAGGCCACACATCCATTCAAGAGCCCGTGCATGGCCAAAAAATGGTTGAGGCATAATCTCTTCATTATGCAGAAACTCCTTTAACGATTGAAACTCCTCAAGAGTTGGACATACCTCTTGCAATCCGAAGCGAAATACATGAGTAATTGGGTCCCAACAGTGGGCAACAACGTGGAGAAACAGAAAAAAAAAAGTGAAGTGTGGCTCAAGGAAAAAAGAGCATTTATGCCGAAACCGTTGAAATTCACCTTTTCCATGCCGTCCAAAGTGGCCGTCCAATCTTTGAGTCTCTTAACAAGGAAAATCTCCATTTTCAGAGAAAACTAGCAAGAAAGTCATGTTTTGTCGTAGAAGCAGTAAGAGAAGACCTTTATAGAAGATAAGGGTATGTGAGTGGCTGATAGCTGTTGCCAGCTGTCCAGTAGTAGTTCTTGGCCGGCCGACCATTTCACCAGCAGGCCATACATTGCATTCGCCGGCCGGCCAAGTATGCTAACCAAACAGCTTGACAGTAGTATTATGTCTGCCCTTTTTGTTTTTGAGTCTTTTGTTTCTGGTAAATGTAAATAGGTGTATTTAAGTTGTTTTTACTTCATTTTTCCTTTGTTGTGTCTTTTTTTGTATTTTGGTCAGTTGTAGGCTCAATATCTGATTAAGAACTCATTCAAATACAATCATTTCATAAATGAATCATTTTTATGCAAGTGTTGTGCCATTCTCAAGCTACTATGCAAAACAAAAAATTCTTTTTTTTGTAAACTGTAGAGTCCAACCCTGATCATAGTTTTTACAAAAGAAAATACAAGTTTTTATAAGCAAAATGTAAGAGAACCTATTTGAAGCTACATAATTTCTATCCTACAAAGCAAAAGAAAAGAAAAAAGAGGGGTGTAAGATCAGTGTCCGCCATCAGGTGCGTCTAGAAGCCCTCTTCGTTCTATTTCGAGAACGAGACTTGGGATCACTGTCACCATCAACACCGCTATTACTGGAAGAATGTGACTCAGAGCCAGAATCATCGTCTCCATCCTCAGACTTAGAGTGCTCACTTGCGATCTCCTTAGTGTCCTTGGTCTCAGTGTCCTCATGGGTCAAAGTCCTCTCTGCGTACGATAAAGCCCACTGCACTAGGGACTCATTGTCTCCACTCTAACTCCAACTCTAGCTCTGGGTACCCCTCTCCCTACCTCTACCTCTGCCCTTGCCCCTGTTGCATGTGGAGGCCCGACTGTCTCTCCTCTCTGCAACTGGAGGGGGTGCCACAGGTGCCACTGGTATAGGCAGAAGCTAAAAAGAGTTTTTAAGAAATAGAGCATTAGTACAGTTTGGTGTAGAAACAATACGAGTATAGTCACAGGAAATTAATACATGTCAGATGAGAAAAATGAGATACCTGATGACCGTGGTAAGCTAGAAGTGCCTTGATCCTCTACACCATGTGAACCAAGGAGTTGACCAACTCAAGAAGGTCGTCTACGTAACCTACCGGCACCTACAAGTGAATTTGAATGTCAGTATACAAAGAAAAGGAAATGAGAAATACAAATGGCAAGACAAAGTGCATATCTGCTGGACGTCAGGGTCCCTGATGTACTCGCACTCCTCTGGGTGCTCGAGCGGAATCTGGCGGGCTGTCCCATTCGGCCACCAGTATGTGATTGTATTTGGGATCACAAGGAGACCGGCTACATTAACGGTAGGGGCAACGCCTCCGGTATCAGGCTCAGCCACGGGAGCGGTGCCTCTAGTGGCCGGTACATCTGCAACGCTACCTGCGTGAGCTCTGGTCAGAGGCAGCATAAGGTGGGTCCAGATAAAAGCAGTGTAGTCCCTATCTCCACGGAACAAATCAGTATCCTGCACCGCCATGAATGCCACGATAGCCTCAATAGGAAGACTATTGGTGGTCCTCATTGATAGAGGAGGGGGAGCAGGAACAATAGGGTCAAGAAGACCTAGAGTCTGGCATACAAAATGCTCCCCAAGTACTAAGTCCGACGGAAGGGACCCTCTAGCAGAATCCACAACTGGGAGGTATCCTAGGAACTGGCACTCATCCCTCGTCCCCGCAAGCATGAACATCCATGGCTGCCACGTAACCTGCAAACAGAGGATTCATAGTCGAAATCAGTTGCCAGAATACATGCGAGAGCAATAAAGATTGAATGGAATGGGTACGAGTTTCAGATTCCCTCGTATGCCGTCACTATATCGAAGAAGCGACGATAGTAGGCGAAGGTGGTGACATTGCAACGCCGGGGGTAGCACCTGCCGTCATACAACCTCAAGTGAGGCACAGCCACTGCCACCTCATCTCTCGAAATCAGGGTAAGGGTGGGAAGTAAGCATATATCCAAAGTTGCAAGAAGAGAACAATTTGGGAGTCACCAGGCAAAAACATAAATAAAGGCAGAAAATGCAATGCAGAAAGCACAAGGTACAGTTGAAATAAAAGTGTAGAATGTACCTCCCAGGCTTTCAAGTAGCCTCCAACCATGTTCCCTTTCTTGCGGGAACCGGAGCTCATATAGCCGTACAAGGTGGCAAAGCCAGCGCCACCCTAGTCATAGTAGCGCACCTGGAGAAACACCACCAAGGCACTGAGAAGATATAGACCCACGGTGTTCCACCTGTTCACAAATAAGGTGGTGCCGAGAAGATAGATCAAGAATCCATGGGTGTACTACTCAATCTACTCCTCAATCTCCTGTTGGCTCCTGTAAAAGTGGTCGTAAAACCAACTGTACCTCACTATGGACGGCCTATCCAATGGAGGGCGTGCTCCCAGAAGATGGACCCGGGTGGTCCACCACTAACCCATGTCTAGATCGAAGGGGATCAAATCACCCCTACTCGTAGCCCGTGATCATGAAGAAATTGTAAGTCATTATCGTCATCTCCTTTGTAGTGGAGAAATGAAAGGAGTTGGTGGTGTCCTACCACCTATCCATCAGGGCGCTGAGCAAGAGTCAGCTCGCCTGCAGTAGTGAGAGCCCAGAGAAGAATAGGCCGAAGCCTACCTCGTCCACCACTCTTCAGACTCGAGCGGGGAGCTGCTGATACCAGTCCCTCGTTATCACAGCGCCATAACCTCTCCAAGCGTAGGCGTCACATTCTGTTGAAAGAAGAATTTATTAAATACATGGCCAGATAAATGATTGTAATGAATGTCAAAGTAAAGTATATGAGTGGATAAAAGTTCTTACCTTAGAAGCATCATGGGAGAGATGCGATGTGTGCTCGCTCAAGAGAAAGTCCTCGGGCACACCTCGGGCAAAGTCTTCAAACCACAGCATGCCACTGGAGGCCATCGCGTGCATACGTTGGTGGTAGGTAGTTGGGTCGAACGACCTCTACCTCAGCTGTGGTAACTCGGGCTCAGGCTCCAGAGGGTAACTCTCCTCTGCGATGTCAGCGGCAATATCTCATGTCACCTCGTTTGCCTCCTCTATCATCGAGTCCTCCACACCCGTGACAAGCGGAGGAATAGGTACCTCAAGATGGGCATCGTCACGTGGAATGTCATCAGCCATGGAAATGTAATGGGTGGTGAGAGAAAAGCAAGAAAAATGAGGGAAATATGTGAAAAACCCAAAAAAACCAAACCCTAGGAGAGAGAAAATTAGAGGAAAAAGTAAAAACTCAAGAGTGAGTACATGAAAATCAACAAAACCCGTGAGAAACAAGCAAAAAACAATGAGAAACCCAAAAAATCGACCAAATCCAATCCGTTCAAAATGTAGAGGGCCATAAGGGTTTTGTGAAAAAAGTTTACGTGGGTCGTTGGGTAAAAAGAATAGAATGAAAATCTAGAGAGAGAGAAAGAGAGAGAGAGAGGGGCAGGGTTTTCAAACTGTGTAAGTGTGAAGGAATGAGCAAAAATTGTATTTTAATCAACCAAGTGTGTGAAAACCCGATTCTACCCTGAGTCAGTATAATTGGCCGGCGGCTAATATATTGTACAGCCGACCCATTTTTTGGCAGGCTGATTGTTCTAGTGTGTTTTGATGATTTTCATTGGGATTTTTCCTGATTTAGAGCATGGTTGTTCGTGTATTCATCTTAAAAATGGAAAAATTGGAGTATTTGGGTTTGTTTCAACTCTAGACAATTCCAAAATTCCATTCTAGATGCACCGTTCTAGGTCTCGCCATTTCTCCGAAGTGTGAATGTGCCTCGACCTCAAAGTCAAGCAAGTTTTACCCTCTTTTTAGCATGTGAGAACCTTTGACTATGAGTTGAAGGTGGAAGTTTGAAAAACATAAAAAGAAGAGGAGGATCCCTAGCACAACAGGGTTGTTCATCACCACTTTCCCCCATAAGGTGTTTTCAAAGCCACCGTTTTTTATCTTTTCTATTATATTGCATGCATCGCATTGTATTTCGTATCAACTACATCAATTATCTTGCATCCATATGCATTGTGCCTATCATCTTATTGTATCCACCTTATCACCCGACGACATGATTTAGCTTATTGCATGCATTAGGCTTGTTTACCCTTTTAATGCGAAGCGTAGTTTGACTTGTACCTTTTGTTTCACCCTCTCTACATGAGACGTATCTCTCATCCTTTTGCGAAGCGTAGTTTGGCTTGTACCTTTTCACCTTTTCTACGTGAAACATAGTTTGGCTCACATATTTCATCCATCTCTATGTAAAACGTAGTTTGGCTTGCATCTTTCATCCTCTCTACATGAGACGTAGTTAGGATTGAATTTCTCACACCCTCTATACGTGAAACGTAGTTTGGCTCTCATCTTTCACTCTTTTGTGCGTAAAACGTAGTTAGGCTTAAACCTTCCCTCTCTCCATATGAGATACTGTTAGATATACCTGTTGGTTGTATCACTCTTCCCTCTTTTCACGTGAAACGCTTTAGGGTGTTGATTTACCTGGTTAAAACCTTCTCTCTCTCCGTATGAGATACAGTTAGATATGCCTGTTGGTTGCACCACCCTTCTCTCATTTTGCGTGAAATGCGTTAGAATACTGAGTTGAAGTCGGTTAAAACCTTCCCCCTCTCCATATGAAATACAGTTGGGTACGCTTGTTGGTTATATTGTCTTTCCTCCTTTCATGTGAAACCTGTTTGGAATTGATGTTTTCTTACTCCTTTCCGTGTGAGACACGGCTGGACTTATTTTGATTTAAGCTTGAAACTTGTTTCATTCATATGCTTTCATCTTGTTATTACTCATTATATTGTCTTGCATGATCATGGATTTTCAAAAATAATCAGCTTCGCGAAACGTGTAAGTCCAGCTTCCAAGTGTATTTTTTTGAGCATGTTATTCGCATCTTGCCCTTGAACTATGCTGGTTTGATTCTTTGTAAAGGGATACGTAGGCAACTTTCGAGTTCAACCAATTACATTTACATTTTGTTTGTTTGCCCAAGTCTTACGGCCTTGTCAAGTGGGTCGTCTTTGGGCTTTGACATTCACTCACGTCATGAAATAACTTCGAGCTCTGTCAAAGAGGGGCAACTGTAGACACCTCATTTTGACCGTCCTTAAGACTTCGGCACTTCATTCTGAATACTCGATGATGAAATATTACGTTGTACAATCGTTCGAATCTTCAGCAAAAGAATTCGGTTTCAAGCTTTAAAACCTAAACCTTGCACCCCATTTTGATCAAAACCTTATTTTTTCTAGACTGACCACTTAGAGAATAGCTGGCCAATAGATGGCCGACAGGCCATTTGCATTGGGCCAACCGCACATCCTTATGGCCGGCCGGCCATGTTCAGCGTAGTAGATATTTTGTAGTAGCCAGCTGCTCCCATGTACGGGATTTGGACTAGCTGTCTCTTTTGCAAATATTTCCAACGTGAGAAGCTGAAACTCTGTAAATACAACACCTCTTTCATGGTTTAGGGTTAAAAAAAAATTGCCAATAGCCTAAAGCTTGCCCAACACACTTCTCTACCCTTTTGCAATATAGATACACAATAGATACACCATATAAGCTTAGACTTGAAGCTTTTTGCTAAGATTTTGAACATAATTTCAAATACTTGAGAGTGTTTAGCTTGAGGTTTGTGAACTAAGAAGATCATCCTCTCTTTCAAGAGGTGAACTTTGAACTCTTCCATCATCTTTTCTCCCCTTATTCTTGCCTTTACATATTGATTTCAGAGTATATTTTAGACTTAAAATGTGATTAAAACCTCATTAAAAGTGGGTGGGCTAGCCATCCTTCCATTGGCTAGCTCACTAGTTGTACACCCTTTGTTTTCTTTCACTTTTTTTCACTTTCTTTTAACTTCATTTGGTTAAATTTCAGCACTTTTAGCACTGTTTTAGATTGTTCTTGTGTGATATGAATTGAATATGGGCTTATAAAAGGGTCCTAGTCCTCCCCGCTACATGTGCTCTTACTTCCTATGCTTTGAATATCATATTTGTGTTGTTGTAAGTCCTCCCAGATTTGGCGTGTTTAGGACATAGCTGCCAATTCGTTAGAGTTGATCGTTTTACTTGTTATAGATTTTCTTATGTTTCTTGGAAACTTGTGGTCATGGGAGGATTAGAGCTTAGGCGTAGCAATCCCGCCACAAGTTTGATTACCTAGCGTTAAATTTTGTGCTTTCATAATTGTTGTCCACCTTGAAGCTAGGTAGTAGCTTCCATCTTCAAAGTGTTGAAAAACTCTCTTGTCGATCATTTTTCAAACACGAAAATAGATGTCTCATCCTTGTTCCACGAAAAAGAGGAGTTGTCAACAACTTTGGCAAGTTGTGTGTTTAAGTTTTGATAGATAGCTTACTTCTTGTTTTTTTTTTTTTTCCCCTTACTTGCTTTGTTGCTCCTAGAGAACTCTTTATTGAGAAGCGTTGAAAACTCTCTCCTAGTTCCATTTTGAAGCATGGAAATGGATGTTTCATCCTTATTCCATGAGTAGAGAGAGGAGTTGACAATAATCTTGAGTTGTTCTATATTTTTCATTTTTAGTTGCTCTATAATCATCACATACTATATTGTGATGTTTGATGATTTGTGAAGCATGTCGACTTCTTCCTTGAATAAATTCATGATATGAAGGAGGTAAAGAGAATAACTTTTTTTGTGTTTAGCTAAGTCTTCTCTTATTTGCTTTTAAGATCATTATGCAACAAAATTGCAATGATTGATGGTTTTGGAAGCAAACCTACTCCCTCTTTGAAAATCTCCATGACAGGAGAAAGCAAGAAGGATGAACATCTTTTGAAACACTCTGTCTTGCTTCATTCCAGTTCTGCTGCAGTAGGGTATTCATCAAAAACAGTGGCCGGCCGGCCATTATTCTGTACGGTTGACCATCTTATCAGGCCAGCCGGCCAAGCAAGTTGTACGGTAGTGGTAATTTTCCAGTAAAACAGAGCAGATCTTGAGGCCAAAACAGAATTATTTTCTTGTTGTGAACATGGCAGGTTCTGGCAGTAAGTAAAGAAGGTTTCCGGAGGTTGTTCTTGCTCGTGCGCACATGATTCCTCACCTCTCGTTCAATTCCTTTAGATTAGTCATGTTGAAATTCATGTTTGTAATAATTAGTTAGTAATTAATTAATTAGTTCATTTATTTGTGTTTTTAATAATTAGTTAATTAGGACATTTGGACCCTCTTGTGCGAAGGCAAATTTGTCAGATGTGATGTATGCCTTCCAACCCCCATTTCTTTCTCGCTTTTATTTACATGCTTACCGTGGTTGTATATAATATCATGCTTTCGTTTCATATCATTACCATACTTTGTATCCATTTTGCATGCATTAAGGTTCGGTTCATCATTCTTGAATATCATTGTCATTTCCTACTGTAGACCCGATTTTCTTCGTGCGCCCCCCTTTTCAGAGAAGGCGCGAATTGGTCTTACTATAGTTCGGATTCCTGTCACGGTTCTGAATCTAATCTCACAAAGTGCAATATGAGACTGATAAACACTAAAGAGTCCAAATCTGGCAATTGGTTTTGAAAAATCAATTTTGAATCAAAAAGCAACATGGATTGCTTTTCCAGATTACAGAGTCGCCACCTAAATATTTTATTTTTGGAAAATTTAGGAAACCCTGACTCGTGCCAAAGGCTACGTGTCCGTCATCACCAAAGTTGCCTCAGCTCGGGAACTTGGGTACGAGAGGGGAAGATCCTGAAATGAGCACCCCCGCTCGCCCGATCAAAGGATCGGTACTAAGCATGATATGTTGTTTTATAAACACATTTGTTCTTATTCCGATTATTTAGCTAACTTACTATGTGATGCACACAACATACAAGTATAGACTCAATCACGAGAATTGGAACAAAACAACTCATGTTTGTTTGTGAAAATGGTTTGAAAGTGCTACTCACAAGTAGGCTAAAGCGCGGATTTGCCATCCTCAAGTGAGCTTTAAAACATGATTTTGCCACTTCGCAAAGTGGGCTTAAAACTCACAATCATCGAGTTGTTCCAACTCAGGCAATGAAGCCTCCACCCACAGGCATTCATGCAGTTAATCACTTAAGCAAATAGCCTCATGGCAAGCATGCTATCATGGCAACACTCACACTGGTGCAAGGATGCTTAAGCATAAACACTTACAGTGTACTCTAAGCCAAAATAGAAAACTAGTTAGAAATCAATGCATGACCCTAGCTATGTTAAATGCCTAATGCAACACATGCAAAAATGCAGCTAATAGGCTCGGCTATCTAAAATGGCATATGAATGCAACACTTTGATAACATGTATTCAAATAGGTATTGAAATACGATGCAGTTTGAATGATGCGCCGAGCCCAGTGCATGCAATACAAATGAATGATGCAAACATGCAAGCATAAGTTATGCTAATTGAAAAAATGCCCTAGAACTAACCATCAGAAGTGGTTAAGTAAAAGAGAGAAAGACGTGGGGTTGAAAGACATGCACACACATACGCACCCTTATTACAACATTGCGCCCTCTCGAAAGAGGGTCCGAATGAATAAGCTAACTAGCTACGCTAAGCTAAGCTAAGCTACTTATTACAAACCAACTAATTAACTATGCTAAGCTAATTAATTATTACAAACCGAATTGAAATTGAATAACTAGCTAACTAAGCTAATTAAAATATTACAAAATGAGCTAAGCTAAATTAATTACAGCACATGTAATTAACTACAACTAGCTAAGAAAGCGATAAAGATGGCCTCGCGGGCGAGGGAGGCATGCATGCTCGGTTGGCGTCCGCTCGGAAATCCACCGCCTTGCCTCAAGATGCCTTTGTTTGCACACCTTTGGACCTCTGAAAATTGTGCCAGCCTCCAGATTGTTTCTGTTTGATCTCAAGAACACACTAATGGCCGACCGGCCATGATTGGTGATCATCGGCCAGAATTGATGGCCAGTCGGTTTATTTGGTAGCCGGTCGGCTATGACATGTGGCCGGTCGGCCACTGCTTCCCTGAAATTCTTTTTTTTTTTGCTGCAATAGAGAGCAAACAGAGGCATGTCAGTGTATTTACAAGGAAATGTGTGTACTGCCACCCTCCTTATCATGTCACAAGCTCAAAGGAGAGTGACACTCGGCTCTCAAGCCACCAACCAAGCATTTTCAATGCATGGTGGCCCCAAAACCAAGCTTGTACAGGCTTAGTGAATGCACAAACAATACACAAAATGCCTCCACCCTATTATGCATGATCAAGGGTGGTGGCGACCAAGAAATGCAAGACGTTTTATCACTATGAGTATGAAACATCCCACATTTCTTGTGTTTAGATTAACGTCCGATCCAAGCACATGCAATGCAACACAAATGCTTATCTTGCACAAGTTTTACTTTGCTCAATTCTTGTTTACACATTTTACATTACCAAGCTATTCATTAACCAGTTAGTCCAATGTGAAAGTTCTCTAATGAGAGGGGTCAACCCAAGGGTGGTTTAGGACATGAGAGGGATTATGCCTTTGACTAGGAGGAACCCTCAAAGAAGGTTAAAGCCATTTGAGCACAAACCCTACTTCATGCTTAAACACAATCTTAAGGCCAAACAACCCTCAAAACAAATTGAAAAATGAAGAAATGGGAGAGGTTGCAGATGTTTCAGCGCTGGAATGGCATGACAAAGACACTAAGGCATGCAATCAACATATGCACAAAATGTTAAGAGCCAAAGCAATGAAGCTAGTGAAGGACACAACACTAGAAGCATACGACACAATGCTCAAATGATCAAACCAGCCCGAAACAGAGCTACACCATGCCAAAACAGTAGCCTAAACATGCTGAGACTTAGGCACAAAAGACAAGAAAAACATGCTCACAAAATGGCTCACAAACAAGGCATAAAGCACAACTCCCAAAAGCATTTAAAGAGTGATATATGTGAGAGTGTGACAGATGAATATGCTCTGAAATCACATGCTAAATGATGCCACATCATGCAAATAACTCAAATAAAGCATGCTAAGAGCCTTGAAACACAAAGCTAGTAAGGGTCATTTACACTATAGCTATACAAAGCAAAGCACATATGACCAAAACCATTTGAAATAGAGTTAAAGCATGCTAAATCAAAGCCAAAAAACATGTTGGAGTCAAACTAACACAAGCTAGAATGAGTGGCTAAAACATCAAGCACACTAGGCTAGTAAGCAAGATTGCACTACAAGTGCAAGATACAAGCAAGAGGTGGCCAAACTAACCAAAAATAGAGTTTAAACATGTTAAAATATAGCCAAAAACATGCTTGAACTAAGCTAACATAAGCTATAAAAAGATGCTACTTTGTAGTGCTAACAAAGCATGGCATAAAGAGACAAGGAGGGGAGGCCACCCCCTCCCACTTTGAACCTCAAAACAAACTTTTCACCACTGAAATCCCTCTGGAATTTAGTGGTTTTAAGGCCAAGAAAGATGGACTCAAAAGCTTTTAAAAGAAGGCTCAAAAGGCTTACAAGCCAAAGAGCAAATGGAGGGAACCACACCCTAACCACACAAGGTTCAAACCAACCTTTTAGAACCTTAAAAATAGAGTTTTTTTATGGTTAAAATCAGCCTCAAAGTAGTGTAAAAAGATGACCAAACACTTAATTAAAACAAGGTTTAAAAGAGGTAAATTCTTACCCTTGAAGCACAGTAATAAAGCAGCAGCTTTCTGAGCCAAAACCAGCTTTAAAGAACTCCAAATAAGCGTTAAGAAACCTCAGCTCCAAGATAGGGGTGTTTGGTTAAGGGGTTGTATGCAAATATGTGAAGAAAAAGCACTTTCAAGGACAATATAGCACAACATATATATATATATATATAGAGAGAGAGAGTTCTGGAGAAAGAGAGAAATTTTAGCTCTAAAATTTCTAAACCTCTAAAACGGGGAGAGGCCTCCCCTTATATAGAAAAACAAGCAAAAAGCATGCTTGAATCCATCCATACACGTATATGGTGGAGGCTTCTAATGTTCAACAGCTGGCACACAAAATATCTGAAAAAGCAGAAAAATGGCCGCTGACCATCATTTGTCGCCGACCGGCCATTAATGAGGCCGACCAACCACCACTGATGGCCAATGGGAACTAACCCTGGCCGATGGGTCATAGGGCTGGCCGACAGGTCACCCTCTTCCCCCAGAAGCAAAGAAGCAAGCTCTTGGTCCACAACCAAGCACAAAACAGACAAGTTGAGAGGCTCCAAGGCAAGGCGCTCAGCCGAGACCTTCAGGGACTCAAAACGAAAACGAACACGAACATGGATGATCATCGAGTGTTCAAACGATGACGACCAAGTCTTGAGGACGGTCAAAAATGGAGTGTCTACACCTATTTACTGGAATATGTGCGTTACCACATGCTTTGAGTTAATCCATATGACATGTTAATAAGCCGAACCTAGTAGTTGCATTTTGTATGTGTTACATTAGTCATGTACATCGTTAGGGTTGTGACACGCATACTACCATGAGGCTACGTGCTTATTTGAAATACCTCTTTGAATGCTTGTGGATGAAGGCTATTTCGCTTAAGTTGAAATGACTTTGACTATTGTACATATGAGCTAGATTTTCCTTTAAGTTGCACATATTCAAAACTCTTTTCAAAAATGCATGGAATCAAAGCATTCCAAAGTAAGTGACGTAGTCTATACTTGTTTGCTTCACATAGTAATGTTAGTATATTAATAATCAGAACATGAGCATATAACGTACATACAATTCATATCATGATTAGTAAAGGCCGATCTTTGATTGGGTGAGTGGGGTGCTAAATTCATGACCTTTCCCTTGAATACCTAAGTTCCCGAGCTTAGACACTTTGGTTATGATGGACAAGTGGCCTTTCGCATGAGTCACAGGTTTCCTAAATTTTCCAAAAATATTTAGGTGGCGACTCTGAAATTTGGTAATGCAGTCCATTTTTGGCATCTCTAATGATTAATGGATATTTTAAGATTTGCTAGATTTGAACTCTCATTTGTTTTTTTTTTGTTTTTTTTCACATTGCACTTGTTGAACCAGATTCAGAACCACGGGAGTTCGAACTGTAGGGCTATCGTATCCAAGGATACTAAACCCCTCCGCAAAGCACGAAAAACTAGTTACATGCATTATTTGAGAAAAAGTAAGTTAAACGTTTTGGTAAAGGCATGCATGAGCATTCACCTTATAACTTTGTTAAGTACCATATATTGTGTTAAAGTGTATCTACTAAAGCTCACCCTACGTGGAAAACAATTTCCAAGTGTTGATGATATGCCTCCACCAAGAAGATAGATCGAGAGGACTTGGAACTAAGAGCTTTTATGTTATTTTTTTATTATTTTTTTTATGTAATTAATTTTTGTACAAGCCTTGGGCTTTCTATGCATTGAATTTAACTCACTTTTGTTGTACCCAAGCATTGACTTGGGAAGATGTAGCCATTAGGGTTTAACTTACACGTGCTTCTTTTTGTTTCACATTATATCATCATGACATATGATATAAATTCAGGATTTAGGATTTATGAATGTGTATATGCATATGTCATTTTTTTGTATGAGAAAAGAGAATTAAAGAAAGGATATTAATGTGTAAGTTTCTTCTATTATTGGAATATTATGACGTGTGTTGTTATTTTTTTGGGGGCGTTACAAGGCTTGGATCGGGGCAAATTTTTCCAGCTCCATAGTCACCCAACGGGGAATATAGGAAAATCCCAATCAAATTCAAGCATTACTTGATATAGCCCCACCCACATCAGTAAAAGGCATCCAAGCCCTCACAGGAATGGCAGACGCATTCAATGGATTTATTAGTTGATCTTCGGATCGCTGCTGATTGTTCTTCTAGTTGAAAAAGAAGGCTCAATTCTCATGGACTCCGGAATGCAGCCAAGCATTGCAGGAGTTGAAAGAGTACTTGGAAAAGCCACCCTTGCTGACCAGTCCAGAGTTGGGAGAGAAGTTGTACATTTACTTGGTTGTCTCCGATCATCCTGTAAGTTCAGCACTCGTTAGAGAATTAACAAAAGGGAAATCCCCTGTGTTTTATGTAAGCAAAACCTTGCTTGACGCAAAAAAAAGGTATTTGCCATTGGAAAAGCTTGTCTTGGCACTTGTAATCACATCTAGGAAATTGATGCACTATTTCTTGGCCCACTCCATCATTGCCTACACCGAACACCCACTCAAGAGAATTCTTCACAAGTCAGATTCATCAGGAATAATCTCAAAGTCAGTTGTCGAGCTCAGACAGTATGACATTCAATTCAAACCAAAGACCACCATCAAAGGATAGGTCTTGGCAGATTTCGTAGCCAAATTCTCCTTCAAAAATGGAGCAAAAGTCAGAAGCATTCATCTATCAAGAGCACCATGGATCTTGCGATGCGATGGGGCCTCAAATGACAAAGGTGCAGGAGTAAGATCCGTATTGGTAACACCCGACGAAGAAGTACTAGAATTCTCTGCTCGGCTAGATTTTTCAGTGACTAACAATGAATGCGAATATGAGGCCCTTATTAACGGACTCACAACTGTAAGAACACTAGGGGTAGATTCCATATGTGTGACATGTGACTCTTAGTTAGTTACAAAACAAATGATCAGGGAATACATTGCCTGCGATGATAGAATGTTGAGGTACTTGGTCGTGGCCAAAACAATAGCAGAATAATTGTTCTCATTCGAAATCCAACAAGTAGGAAGGGACCAGAACATCTATGCTAATGCACTGGCCAATTTGGCCACGACTATTAATCAAACGAGGAGCCAAAAAATTGAGATTGGCACTATTATCGGCTCCAACATCACGTCAGCAGAAGTTCTACATATCTAGCATAGTGAAAACTAGATGACCCATTTAGTCCGTTATTTTTTTTGAAGGAATACTACCAACCGATAAGAAGGAAGCACATCGGATTCGACAACAGACCATGCATTTTTGGTTGAACAAAGAGAACCAACTGGTTAGAAAATCGTATTCTAGTCCCTACCTTAGGTGCGTCCACCCAGAGGAGGTAGTAGAGATGTTGGAAAAAATCCATGAAGGATCATACAGAGCACATGCATGAAGAAGATCATTGGCACATCGAGTACTTACCCAAGGGTATTGGTGGCGGTATATGCAAAAAGATGCCCAATAGTTTGTTCAACGATGTGAACCATATCAAAGGTACAAGTCGATCATGCACCAGCCATCCAAAGAGCTCAACCTGGTCTCAAGCCCTTGGCCATTTGCACAATGGGGCTTGGAATTGGTCGGACTTATATCCAGAGCACCTGGCAACAAAACGTAGCTAATTTTAACTACAAATTACTTCATAAAGTGGATAGAGGCAGAGCCATTGGCCAACATCAGAGACATAGCCATCAGGAGATTCGTATGGAGAAACATAATCACCAGGTTACCCATTCCCAAAGCTCTCATATCCGATAACGGTACACAATTCGATTGTGGTCTATGTAGGGAACTATGCGATCAATATGGGATCAAAGCCTATTATTCCACATCGGCCTACCCCCAAAGTAATGAACATGTTAAGGCTTCAAACAAAACTATCTTAAATGAAATAAAGAAGTAATTGGAAGCGGCCAAAGGAAAGTGGACCAAAGAGCTTCTAACCATACTCTGGTCTTGCCGATCTACTCCATGACGTGCAAGGGCGAAACTTCGTTCTCTCTTTCATTTGGAATGGAGGCTGTTATCCCACTAGAGGTTAGACTCTCTACGGAAAGAGCTAATTTGGTTGAGAATGAGATGAATAAAAGCCTAATTCTAAAGGAACTGGACTTGGCTGAAGAGAAACGTGAGCAGGCTTCTCTCCATTTGGCATGGTATTAACAAGAGATAACTCGAGCGAACAATAAGTTCTTATGACATTAGTGATATGAAATCAGTGATCTAATTCTGAAGAAGATCTTGCCAAGTGATTGTAAGATAGCCGATGGGAAACTTAGGCCAAATTGGGATAGGCCATAGCAATTTATGGATTTGGCTAGAGAGGGGGCATATGAAATTGCCGACCTACAAGGAAATGTGCTCCCTAGGCCTTGGAATGCTGTGCACTTTAAGAAGTATTATCATTAACCTTAACCTTGTAATTATGATGTAATAATGCTTAGACTAAAAGTATAATGAATAAATACAAGGTTCAAAGATTTTACTTAAACAAAAGTGTACTGTTTTCATTTCATTCAAAAATTGTACAAATGGCATGATCGGTAGTCCATGAAACTAAAAAGAGGACGCTCAATCAAAAAAAAAAAAACACAACAAAAGGGTGTTTACAAATTTTTTAGTTCGACTGGAATGGGCACATTAGGGTTTAGAAGAGGAACTTGGGAGTACAATAGAGAAGACTCGGGCATTCCAGCCTACTTCAAGGCAGCCCTCCACCCCTCTCTGAAGAAAAGTTTCATGTTATTAAGTTGGTTGAGGTAGAGGGCATTGGCTTCATTCTAGGTTGATTAAGTATTTTTCTTTATGTTAGCCTCCCATCGAGCTCTCACCGCTTCTAAACGGGCCTTAAAAGCCTCTTGTTCCGCTAGAAGCCGATCAAGATGGCAAGTAATAGCTTCAAAGTTTTTGCCAACTATTATTTGACCAGATTCAGCCGCCGTCACTCTACTATCAGCCCATGAAGGATCTTCTTGAAGACGCTTCCTTTCCACTGCCATCTGCTGCCTATCTTCTTTAATCTTCTGCCTCTCCTCATCTTAAAGGTCCCTATCCCTGGTCAGCCTAATTCTAGCTTCCATGAACTGGTTCGCCACTTGCAAAACTACACATTTGTTCTTCAGTACAACAGAGGGTGATAGCATAAGTACAATCTTGACAAGATCACAGCCTTACCATAACCAGATTTTAGATGTCGTGGCCAAGAATTTGTTAATTGGATTAACCCTTCAAATGATGAAGGTCTTTGGGGATGTGCATGCCTCGAGCCATGGCTAAGGCAACACCTGCATTCGAAAAGATAGAGTCCCTCATGTTTACTAAGCGATCACCTATCATCAGTTGGAAGATAAACTCAATAAGACCCTCAACTACAGCTCCATCCTCACTTGATCGGAGATGTCGGTGATTGGGCGATGGGGGCACATCTCTAGAAGGATGCTCTGCTGATCTACGTGAGTCCTGTACACCTGCCTCTTGACTTGTTCTAGAAGGCCAATCAACTTGTTTAGTAAGACGACGCTTCCCTAATATGTTTAGAGTAGAAGAGTCCGATGACTCAACAGGGATAAGAATAGCTTCCTAATCTTGCTCACTGCCAATTGGTTAGTCAAATATTCCTAGGAACAATAGTAGAAGTGGTCCTTTCTCCTAAGGTACTTTGGACGCCTCAATAGCAAGAACAGGGGCAGGAGAGAGTGGAATGAAAGCTACCTGAGGAAGAAAATGATCTATTAACACTTTGACTGATTGGGAAGCAATGTTCATGCACCTCCAAATAGTTTGAAGGGATGGTAGGTTCACACCCCACAACTTATTGTGGCGATCGGTGTTGATTGAACCGTGGGCTGAAAACATGAAGAAAAAACGCAATTAGAATGATAATAAAAGCTAGAGCAACAAAATAAAAAAGTTCTTTGAATTAATGATCATCTACACCTAGAATTCGGGGCACAGTAACGACACTATCCGCAAAAATGGGACACGCAAACTCCTAACTACCTAAAACCATAACTACGTCTTCTGCCTCTACTGAAGAGGACCCGGGAAGTATCCAAACAACAAACCGATCCGTATCTCGATTCTTAGATGCTAAAAAGAATGCTCCAGTTGGGGACTAGTAAAGACTATAGCAATATTGAAGCTCCTTCAAGCCTAAAGCTATGTTTAATAAGTTGTGTGAAGAAAGCATTTCGTTCATGATTTGAAAAAAATCATGTTAAAAAGAAATAAGGGAACTTCCTAATAACAAAAAATCTCACGTAAGCGAGAATGAGGAGGAAACCTAACTCCACCATCTATTATGGCTGAGACTAACCAGGGAATCCTACCATCTGAAGGGAACAAGAAATTGTTGCTAGGGCAAAGGACCTCTACGTTTATGTTGGTTGGGTAAGAACACTTACAGTAAGCATTAAGAGGGTACACAAGGAGTTTTTGATTGTTGAAACAAGAACAAGTGTCAATGCTTGGGGATATTTTAGTAGGAAATGCTGTCAAGCAAATATCATAGATAATGACACAATGATTTTCACCCTTATCTGTGT
Source organism: Camellia japonica (assembly GCA_030407325.1). Lineage (NCBI taxonomy): Eukaryota > Viridiplantae > Streptophyta > Magnoliopsida > Ericales > Theaceae > Camellia > Camellia japonica. Next base: position 122,523,692 of record JAPPVO010000036.1, on the reverse strand, counting down.
AAATAAAGGGGAAACGACGCACTATTCAGACACGCATGTCACTTCGTTCGAATAACGTGCCCTCGCATTTAATGCAAAGTACTGATGAACGTTTAGAATGGCTGACACGTGCCTACCTAACGTAAGCATATTAAATCTAGAGCCCTCAGATACAAACCCTAAAAACCTATCCTAGGGATAGTACATTGGTGGGGATGCTTTCGATCTCTTGCTTAGATTAAGGAAAAAGCCTATGACGGTTTCCTATGAAAAACTTATCTAAGAGATAGTAAATCGGCAGACATGCTATCGATCTCTTGCTTAAAGCAAGGAACAAACTGACTACAGTTTCATATGAAAAAACTATATAAAGAATAGTACATCGGTAGGGATGTTGTCGATCTCTTACTTAAAGCAACGAACAAACCTATGGCAATTTCCAATGAAAAACCTATATGAGGGATAGTATATCAGCAGACATGATGCTGATCTCTTACTTAGAGCAAGGAATAAACCTACGACGGTTTCCTATTAAAAAAAACCTATATAAGGGATAATACACCAACAAAGATGTTATCAATCTCCTACTTAAGAGCAAGAAACAAACCTACGATGGTTTCCTAGGAAAAATCTATCCAAGGGACAGTACGTTGGCAGGGATGTTGCAGAGCTCTTACTTAGAGCAAGGAACAAACCTATAATGGTTTCCTATGAAAAAACTATCCTAGGGATAGTACGTAGGCAAAGATGCTACCGATCTCTTGCTTATAGAAAGGAACAAACCTACGACGATTTCCTATGAAAAACCTATCCAAGGGATAGTACACCAGCACGAATGCTGCCGATCTCTTCCTTAGAGGAAGGAACAAACCTACGATGGTTTCCTATGAAAAAACTATTTAAGGGAAAGTACATCAATAGGGATGTTGTCGATCTCTTGCTTAGTGCAACGAACCTACGGCGATTTCCTATGAAAAACCTATCTAAGGGATAGTACATCAGCAGACATGCTGCCGATCTCTTGCTTAGAGCAAGGAACAAACCTACGACGGTTTCCTATGAAAAACCTATCTAATGGATAGTACATTGGCAAAGATGCTACCAATCTCTTGCTTAAGAGCAAGGAACAAATCTACGACGGTTTCCTAGGAAAAATCTATCCAAGGGATAATACATCGACAGGGATGCTGCCGAGCTCTTTCTTAGAGCAAGGAACAAACCTATAATGGTTTCCTTTGAAAAAACAATCCTATGGATAGTACGTTGATAGAGATGTTGCGTATCTCTTACTTAGAGCAAGGAATAAACATATGATAGTTTTCTATGAAAAACTTATCCAAGGGATAGTACACCGAGAGGGATGCTGCTGATCTCTTACTTAGAGCAAGGAACAAACCTACAATGGTTTCCTATGAAAAACCTATCCTAGGGATAGTATGTCGGCAGGGATACTGCCGATCTCTTACTTAGAGAAAGGAACAAATCTACAACGATTTCCTATGAAAAACCTGTCAAAGGGATAGTACATTGGTAAGGATGTTGGCAATCTCTTTCTTAGAGCAAGGAACATACCTGCTATAGTTTTCTATGAAAAACCTATCTAAGGCATAGTACATTGGAAGGGATGCTGCCAATCTCTTGTTTAGAGCAAGGAACAAACCTACGACTATTTCCTATAAAAAAAAATTAAAAAAAAACTTATCCAAATGATAGTACGTCGGCAGGGATGCTACTAATCTCTTGCTTAAAAGTAATGAGCAAACCTACGGTGCTTTTCTATGAAAAACCTATCTGAGGGATAATATGTCAATAGGGATGCTGCTGAGCTCTTGCTTAGAGCAAGGAACAAACCTATGACAGTTTCCTATGAAAAACCTATCCAAAGGATATTACATAGGCACAGATGATGTTGATCTCTTACTTAAGAGCAAAATTACGATGGGATTTTATAAAAAAACCTACTCGAAGGACAGTACATCGGCAGGGGTTCTGTAGATCTATTGCTTTTAACAAGAAATAATCCTACAATAATTTTCCACCATATACATGATAACTAAAAGAAAATAAAAAAATATAATGTAATGTAAATAAGGAGAAGGTATAATGAAAAACAACTCATATTTAATAAATTCATGAAAATCCTTAAAATACATCTGAAAATAAAATAAAAATAAGTTCTTCATTCCACAGCAGGAGGGTTCTCCCTAGCTCCTCAAGCAGCTTCTTCACTGGGCTTCTCCAAGGCCTCAAGTTAAGGGTAAGGGATGTTCTTCATCAGCTCAGATCCCTCTAGAACCTTCGCAGCATGAAAAACAGTCATCTATCCGTCTTCAAAGAGTATGTTCTCTAGGTTAATGAACTGCTTCTCATAGCTGGCCGTGGCCTCATTGTATCTCTCCTCCTTCGCAAATTTGACAGCTATATCGAGACCAGCTTGGGACGCATCTAGTGAGGTTGAGTGCTGCTGCTTTTCTTCTTTTAAAATGGCAATATCTTGAGCCAAAGACTTCAGTAGGACATCCATCGTCTGAAGCTTCTTCTCTACCTCCACCACCTTTTCCTCTTAAGAAGGCAGTCTATGCTCCAACTTCTTCATATTCTTATTTTGCTTGTCCTTGGAGGACTTTAATCTGTCTGCAGTCTTGGTCAGCTTCTTATGACAAGTCATGATCTTATAAGCAAAAGAAAGGCCCTACAAAGAAAAATATGAAGTTTAAAATTAAAAAAAAAAAACCCTTCTGTACACAAAAAGAACAACAGTGGACACTTACCACCAAGGAAAAGTGTAAGGCATGAGAGAAGACAACTACATCCGACTGCTCAAACAGCCGAGTAGCGTCAATTGGAAGGATGGAGCTGCGAACAATGGCAGAGGCCATTTTGGCACTTCCTATGGCCGTATTAATGTTCGTGAGCTGCCGATCATTGAGGGTGGGCATGAAGAGAATCGGGGAGATGACGGTTGGTTCTTCTTTTGTACCTCAGTAGATTGGTCGGTTGGGTGCTTGCCAGACTTCTGCCCTGAAAATTGAAGAAGAGTGTTCCCAGCGGTAGCAGCAGTAAGAGGAACACAAATATTGTCAACTACCATGATCAACGATTGTTGGGGTCGATTAGTGGTAGTAGAACCAGAGATTGCCTAGGAGGCGGAGGCCAACTCACTCTCTCTTTGACGCTTCCAAGCAGTAGCGATCTCCAGGAAGTTCTTTGGTGGCATGTTGTCAGAGATAGTGATCTCAAAACTAAATGATTCTTTTTGGGACTGCTCCTCTTCAGCCTCTAGATCTTCAATATTCTCTCGAAGATTGGAAAGACCGTAGAAATCAAAGCTGTCACCGTCGTCGCTAAGAGGAATGCCTTCGGTCATTACTATAGTGCCGTAATAGCGGATGTAAGAAAGGAGCATGTGAGCAACACGACCTTGACCTTGCTGCTCGGAAGAACCTCTGTACGCCCAAACTCGTTGAAGAAGGGAGATGTTGACCTAGCCTTCCCACTCACTAAAAGGCAAACTCATAAATGCAAAATAAAAGGAAACATTAAGGCTGGTCGAGGACTTTAAGGATAGGTCAGACCCTGTTAGCACCAAGAGGAAACTCCCAGTTGCCCTCCATTATTACAACTATGTTATTTACGCATTTTCTAGAATCAAGAAGCATTTGAACTAATTGGCGTTTCGCCGATCTGGGCTTGAAGTAGAACTTTGCCCTCTCTTTGGTGGTAAGGACAAAATTATAATAATACCTAATTTCAAGAAGCCCTAAGTTTACTCCTAAAATATTATTCAAGGAGACTTCACCTATAACTATCTTAAAGAAGTTGGGGGCATGTTGAGAAATGGGTACTCTGTAGAAATACAATACCTCCATAAGACGAGGATGCAATGGGAATCGAACTCCTCCCTCGATAATGTCGATTAGGGGTAGAGATATCCGCTTCTCTGACCCTTCGACGATGTCACCGTTATCAATGGGGGGACGAACAATAACATCATCAGGGATGTTATGCAGAGTTCTAAACTCTAGAATACTCTTTTTAGAATCAAAGAGTTGTCAGATGCGATTCATGATGAATAGGAAAAGAAAAGCATAGACAAAGATAGTATGAAATCACAAGGGAAGAGAAAGAGATGAACTTATAGGAAGGAATGGATTGGCACTTCAAATAGTAGAGAGAGAAAAGAGAGCGTCTGAGCTTCTAAAATGATAGCAAGCAAAAGTGACGAAGGGCAAGGGACATTTGCTCATTTAATGTGTCAGAGGTGAAATGGTGCATAGAAAGACAATATGATAGATGCAATCATTAACATAGCAAGCCAAAAAGGACTCATGTCACCAATGAAAAATGGCTCGGCACTACGTTTGATCGGCTTATCATCTTCGACAACTGCCCCACGATGATCACTGAAGGGGGGGCAATTGTGGAGGGATAAAGTGCTGGCCTAAGTTTAAAAGGCAATTAACCAAAGCAACCCAAAGGAAAGGAAAGGCCCAAATAGATTACTAAGGGGACCATTAGATACAACTGGCAGAAGAATGGCACGTGCTGAGCACATAAGGAGCAAGATCTCCTTCTAGAAGGAGATCCGCAGAATGTCAGAGGATCGCTGGATTTATCTTCATCTAATGGTGGAGAGATCAAGCAGGAAATTCAAAGATATAGGTCATGCCTACTAATAAACACAACCGTTCGATTAGCTTGATCGGACGAACATAATACGTGGCAAGTTGCCCACTAACATCTGACGTAATCTAAGCCGTCCAAGAGAGGATGATCCAACGATTAAAGATAAAAGTAACATGGTCACTTGCCGAACAAGACCCAGAAGCGAGCAGAACCCTCGGATCAAACATTGATGCAACAGACGGGATTTAAGTCAAGAATATTATAAAAGGAGAAACAGGTGAAGTAAAGAAGACAGAACATAGGTAATCTAAGAATCCTCATTTAAATATAAGTTTCCTAAGGTTAAACAATATTCTAACTTGATCGTCGGAGGGTCCTCCCGACCAGTCCTGGTCGGGGGTGATCACTAACGTTTTTTGGTTTTTCTTGGCAGAGTAGAGGAAGAGGCACGTCATCTTGCTTTCCTGTCGAGAAGAACTCTACATTTCACAATTGTGATCTTATTTTAATTATGACTTATGAGATATTTGGTTATGCCTCATGTGTTGTTTGGTAATGACTTTTTTTTTTTTTAATGACTCAGAAAATATGAAATTATGTCATTTTCTTCCTTAATTATAAAGTGCGTATGGTACATACCTTTTGAGGGTTGTATATCATAATCTTTCCTGATTTTTATTTATCTTTTATTTTTATAAAAACAAAAAACAAAATTCGTAAATCAGTATAGAAAATTAAAAATAGGGTAAACTTCACTTTACCCCCTTACGGTTTGGGACATGTGTGGTTTACCTCCCTAAGTTTGAAAATGACCACATAACGCCATTCTAGTTTGTGGACTAAAGTTCACTATTAGCCCGTTAATGATTTAATGAAAAAGATTAAAATATTCATGTATTTTCGTCATTTATTTGGAAGGCAAAGTGTATTTTAACTCCTATACTTTATTCCATGTGTGATTTACCCCCCTTGAATTTTGAAAATGAACATATAAGCGCCTTATATCTGCCACGTGTTTCACACTTGTCATTATGTTTGACGGGATTTTAACGGTGCATTTCAGTTCACAAACCATGTGGCGATTATTTGGTTATTTTCAAACGTTGAGCGGATAAACCCCACATGACCCAAACCACACGGAGTAAAATAAAATTTGTCCTTAAAAATAATCAGAAATATATGGAGCAATAATTTTTTTTTTTAAATGTTAAAAACATAACAAAAGTTACATTCCACTTTTTAATAAATACTTTTTTTTACTTTCCACTGTTTTGTAATTTTCTAAAGGACAACAACCAAAAAAAAAAAAATAGTACGTGGTATAAGAAAAATTATTGAGGAATGGTTTGGCAAATGATTTTTATAATTTTTTTATTTTCTTTTTAACTTTTTAATGATAAAATAATTGTTAAAAAGAATGATGTGTTTGGCAAATGCTAAAATGTTACGTTTTGTTATCGATGAAAAAGTTCAAGTGGAGTTTGAAATTTTATTTTTTATTTTTAGTGAACATTTTAATTTTTTTTTAACTGTTAAAATTCTTCTAGATTAGGACCTGAAAATAAATAATTATAATAAAAATTCACTATAAAGGTGAATTTTTCTCTTATGGCACCTAATTTTTTTTTTCTTTTTTGCTCAAATAGTTCAAAATATATATATATATATATATAGTTAAAAAACAAATTTGGGGTTTATAAAGGTATCACATGACAATGTGACATACTACTTCTATTAATTACAAGGGCAAGTTACACTACCGATCTCTATAATTTGAATCTTATATTACTTGTCACTAATTTTTCAATTGTGATACATTTGATTATGAATTTTGAATCTTGTTTTAAATAAGGACAATTGAAGATACTATTGCTCAATTTTAAGGGCAAAGTTGTCAATTTGATAAAATATAAACTAATTTGATAAAAATAAATGTCAAAAAAATATTTTTGAATTTTTAAAAATTATTTGTACCTACTAAAAATAAAATTATGTAAAATTGATAAATCTTTTTAGACATTTATTTATTTATTTATTTTACCAAATTAATTTTTCTTTTGTGTTTGGATGATGATCATGTAATGTGTAGTTATTTTTATTTTCATTAAATTAGTTTTTATTTTTTCAAAAGTCAAATATAGAGATAACTTTGATATCATTATTAAACCAATCTATTAAATCAAAAATCCAAATATTTCATTAAAAACAAATTAAAAGCCTAACAACCACCCATTACATGATTATCATCCAAACACATAATAAAAATTAATTTGGTAAAAAATATATATAAATGTCTAAAAGATTAATCAATTTTACAAAATTTTATCTTTGATGGGTAGAAATAGTTTTTAAAATTTCAAAATTACTTTTTTGATATTTATTTTTTTTCAAATCAGTTTATATTTTATCAAATTGATGATTTTGTCCTTGAAATTAAGCAATGGTATTTTCAATTATCTTTATTTAGAACAAGATTCAAAATTTAAGATCAAATGTGTTATAATTAAAAAGTCAAAAATCAAAATAATATGAGTTCTAAATTATAGGAATTTTTAGTTATATCTCAAATTTATTTACAAGCAATAGTGGGGGATAATAATTGAGTGCTTGATAAATAAAAATTAGCACCCATCATACCTAATCATTATGAATCAAATTAAAATAAATTTTTTAAGAATACGTTTTGTAATCTGATAAACATATTTATTATCTGGTGCTTTATGCACTTTCCAGAGAGCGTCGTATTCCATATCATGTCCTTGTGAGAGATGCAATCAGGTCCTCATCCAAACAAGATCCAATTTTCATGCAAGATAGGGACCGACAAATGACCTTTTGAGTCAGCACAGCTTTTCTTTTTCTTTTTCTTTTTTGGGAACAGTTGAGTCAGCATAGGTTGGTAATTAAGGTACATCAAAAATATTAAAACAAAATAAAATAAAAAATAATTTGCTATTTTTTAGAATTTTTATACTAGTCATTCACTATTATGTTAGTTACAATGTTGATATTAATGAATTTTTTGTTTTAAAATAATAAACAAACCAATCTGTCACACTAATTTTTTTTTTTTATATTTTATCTATATATCATATGACCTCGACTTGATTATATTATGCACTATATGTTCATCTCTTTTAATTGCAATGTTTCGTACTGACTAAAAAACTTTATTCTGTTTTGTGAGGCATTCTAGCTAGCTATACAATGTATTTATTTATTTATTTATTTTTGGTTTAGTTTTTCTTTAAGGGTTCATTTGGCAAGATGGTTTGTGGCCACTACAAGAAAAATCAATTTTGGCGACTAAAATTCAATTTTTCGTCGCTGAAAGTAGCACAATTGGTGACTAAAATGGAATTAGTAGCCAAAAGTGAAGACTTTTGGTGACTAAAACAGTTTGGTAGCCAAATGTATAGTTATTGGCGACTAAAAATCAATTTGGTCGCCGATTATATGGGTTTTAGCGACTAAAGGTTTTTTAGTAGCCAAAAGTGAAGGTTTTTGGCGACTAAAATAATTTAGTAGTCAAAAGTATAGGTTTTGGCGACTAAAAAATAGTTTGGTCGCCGATTATACGTGTTTTACCGACAAAAATAAATTTTGTAGCCAAAAGTGAAACTTTTTGGCTACTAAAAAAAATTTAGTAGCTAAAAGTCTACAATTGGCGACTAAAATTCAGTTCGGTAGTGCTACGTTGCTCGAAACCCGTGGCTCGAAACCCGGCTCGACACCAAAACGACGTCGTTTTGGTGTCGTTTTTTTTTTTTTTTTTTTTTTTTTTTTCCATTTTGGTTGCAGACAGAACGAAGAAGAAGATGAAGAAGAAGGGAGAAGAAGAGAAGGAGAAGAAGGGAGAAGAGAAGGGAGGAGGAGGAGGAGGAGGAGGAGGAGGGAGGGGAGGGGGCCATAATAATCGGCTGGAGGAGGAGGCGGGGTGAGGCGGAGGCGGTGGCGGTGGTGCAACGATCGGCTACGGCGGTGGCGGTGGTGCAAAGGTGCTGCGACGACGGCGGCGAGGCGACGGTCTGAAGCTGCGTCCGTCGGCGGCGAGCCCTCCCTTCTTCCTCTCCCTCCCTTCTTCCTCTCCCTCCCTTCTCGTCCGTCGGCGGCGAGCCTCCCTTCTTCCTCTCCCTCCCTTCTCTTCTCTCCCTCCCTTCTTTTTCTCCTCTCCCTCTTTCGAGCCAATTCGAGCCCCCCCCCCCTCGAGCTACGGCTCATTTCTGAATTCAGTTTAGTAGCCAAAAGTGGAAGTTTTTGGCGACCAAAAACAAGTTTAGTCGCCAAAAGTGGTTACTTTTAGGCGGAACTTATTTTTTTAGCGACTAAAAAATAATTAGTAGCCCAAAATTATAGAATGGGCGACTAAAAAATAGATTTAGTCGCCAAAAGTCGCCTCAATTTTTTTTTAGTAAATAATTTATTTTTTACATAAATTATATTGAATAAAAATAATTATATTTATATATATAGTTTTATATTAATACGGGTCAATGTACTATATAAATAATATATATTACATATATATTCATGTGGTGTTGTAGTGGCATAGCGGAGGGAGTGTGTTGCTAAAGGTGTAGAAGGTAGAAGGTCCGTGGTTCGAATCTCAAAAAAAGCAGAAAAGTTAGTTTTTTTTTTTTTTTTTCCACCGAACAACTTTTGGCGACTAAACAGTTTGGTCGGCGTTTATTGACTATTGGCGACTAAAACATTAGTCGCTAAATGTATAATTTTAAAAAGTGGAATTGACTATTGGCAACCAAAACTTTGGTCGCTAAAGACCTGTGTTTTTGCCGACTAAAACCTTTTTGGTCGCCAAAACCTCCGGCGACCAAGTTTTTGCGACAAAACCGGCGACTAAAAAATTTAGTCGGAGAAACTAAAAACAAGGTTTTTGGCGACTAAAAGTGGACTTTTGGCGACTAAATAAGATGATTTTTCTTGTAGTGGGCTAAAATAGCCACAAAAGACAAAAGGTCAAAAAGCCAAAAAGTCCTTCCCAAACCAAACTTTTTAGCCCAGGTTAAAATAGTCAAAAAAGTCAAAAAGCCAACTCACTTCCCAAACCAAACCTAATTATGATTTGTTAGTTTTTCTTTAGTCCACCCATGTCTAGATTCATGTTCTCTAGTATTGGCCCGTTGCTAAACATGCCCCTATGGAATATGATAAATGAGAATTTATTTATTTATTTATTTTTATGTTTTTTGGGGTCAAAAGTCGTTATACACATCGTTTGTTATAAGGAAATTTTTTAAAAAATAAATAATTTTTTAAATTCTTCCAAATGATCAAAAAATGTCGATCAACTAAAGTTATAGATTTCAGTAGGACCAGTAGTAAGAACATGATAGAACCAATGCTAAGAACACTAGTTAGAGATGGTGAGAAAATGCTAATCAACTAAAGACAAAGACCTCAACAAAGGGATATACTGGTGAATGGTAAGAACTCTAGCCGGAGAATGCTGAACAACCTAAGAGGAAGACCTAAGCAAAGGAATCGGCAGACTAGTGGTATAAACACTAGCCAAAAATGCTTCTCAGCCCAAGATAGAGACCTCAACAAAGGGATCGACATGCCAGAGGTAAGAACATTGGCCAGAATGCAGAGAAGAACACAAGATGAAGTGACATTTATAAATTTAATTTAGATTTAGAATCTCCAAATTACACCGAATGCGCAAAACATATGGTTTTCCACATTTATATAGAAATAAATAGGTAACACTAACTAAATCGGACATATCTTTCTATAGTTAGAATTTAGATATGAGATTATCACCATTAGAATCTAGACTTTCGGAACATTGATTTAGATATAAAATTTGCTAGAAGTCGAAGAGGGGTACATTTTTGCTATAAAATTTGCATCCTCATTCCATCCTAGGCATTCCTAGGCCAAAATTTGCTATAAAATTTACCCTTTAAAGTACATTTTTGCATCTTCATTCCATCCTAGGCATTCCTAGGCCAAATTTAAGGCATCTTAATGAGGATATTGATATAGGACCACACCAAGTCAAGATAGGGGCTAAGTTGTTATCCCGAACGTGTAACTTAGTGTGTGTTCGTTCTGTTATTATGTAGGGTTGTCATCCGAGGACGCTCATTAGCTTGCCTATAGCCTAGTGCTCTGTGAGTAACAATGTTGTAAAGATATGTTCAATTATGATTATTTTCTAAATGATTAACTATTCTGCTTACTGAAACGTCATTGTTTAATGAATGAATGTTTGTCCTATTTGTAAACTATATTCGTGGCATCCATAGCAATTTACTGTTACTGTACTGTTACTGCTACTGTCACAGAGATCTCTGTCGGTTCCCATGTTTGGAACTACTACTGTTTACTGTTATGATGGCCATCAACTGACTGTTCGGTCTATTAAGACCTACTGTACTGTTTTGCTATTGGATGTACCACTGTCACGACTCAAACCCGCCCCTGTAGGTTTAGCATCATAACCCGCCAGTAATCTTTGGATTACCGAAGGCCTCTGAACAGATTAACAAAATTAAGGGGCTAGCAGAAGCCAATACATAAATATAATTGTCCAATGAGCTGTGCTGACTTATATGAAACGGAATATTTAAAACTTTATATACATAATCAAAAGTCATTCATACATTATACCCACACACATTAGAGTATCTTAAGTACAGCCAACAGAACAAACGAGTCTTATATATACAGAAATAACAGGACTTAAACACTTGAGACACTCCAGGAACCTCCACGTGAGGCACAAGAGTTGGTTGACAACCGAACACAGATCCAGACAAAAGCCTTCAGGCTCAAGCTCCAGAATGCTCACCTATACATATATATATACACAATGAGTTAAAGCCCAATGAATAACATTAAGGTAAAGGGGTTAGTGAACAAAATCCGAATATATCATAAGCAGAAAACAGACCAGAGCATAATCATTTTCATATCAGAACATAATAATGGTACATTCCATAGAACACATCACAGAACGTCTTCCGACTAGAGTAATCGGTTCCAGATACCGATTAAACACATATCACCACAATGAAGTGGCTAACAAGATCTCGTAATTACTTGTATGTCATGGACCCGCATTTTCATGCCGTCCCCCATGACTTGGGACTATCTATGAATGCCATAATAGATTTCAAACATGGAATATTCGTTCACGAAAACAGATATCATTTCAGAAATCATAGCTTATCATATTTCATTTGGAACATAATTCATATGAACGTATCTTTACGATAACGTTATTCACAGTTGTTCCAGTAAGCGGTCAATCAATTCTCGAGTCTTGACCTACAATCACAAAATACATAACACAAGCATGTCTTATCATTACACATTCAAGTGGCCATTAAGGCTTAGCTTTCATTACATTGGTTCTTATTCTTTCTTATCACAATGCTTAAAACACACACACTTGCAGTCTCGGAACTTAGTATATTCTTTTCTTAGTGTGTTTCTAATCCATAACCTCATTACTATGGCTTAATTAAGGCTTAGGAATGCCTAAGATGCAATGAGAATGCCAAAACATGCCTTGGAACACTTAGGCAAAATTTCTAAAAATAAGGTCCACGCTCGAGCGTAGCTTTCCTCGCTCGAGCGGACATGCAAAATGTGAATGGTCGCTCGAGCGCACACTCCTTCGCTCGAGCAATCTATAAAAGACATGAAACTTCTAGGACTTTGCAATTCACGCTCGAGCGGACTTTTGGTCGCTCGAGCGGAGTGCACGCACTCTGATTGGTCGCTCGAGCGTGAACTCTCACGCTCGAGCGTGAACTCTCACGCTCGAGCGTAGATGCAAATTCTAGAATTTCCAGATTGCACCTTCAAGCTCAAAACTCGAATTCCAACCTTCAAAACACATCTCTTGGGCCCCAAAACTTGAGATAACATAGTAAACTTGTAAAACATAAAGAATTTAGGATCATTTCATAAAATCATGGCCCAAGGGTTTGCAAAAGTTCCCAATTTCAACTTAAACTTCAAGAATGTTTATGAACACAACATGCATGAATTTTTCTTGCATCAAACTTCTCAAAACATGATCAAATACCACAAAACAACTTGAAACTCGATGATTTCCCCAAATGAAGATGAAATTCAAACATGCAAGAAAGGATTCTTGGAGTTCATGCTCAATTTGTGAGAAAATGCACATGCATGCATGAATTGCAACTCAAATCTTTATTCTAAGCTCAAAATGCACATCAAACTCATAATCTTGAAGAAATTTCATGTTAAACGACTTAGTTACACAATCTAGAGGTTGTAATCTTACCTAGAGTCTTGAATTACTCTTGTTCTAGCACAATCTTTGATCAATTCAAGCTATAGCCTTCAATTCTTCTACAATCTCTTCCTTTCTCTTACTAGAATTGTGCTCTCTTTCTCTCTAAGATGAATTCTCAGATTTGTGCACTAAGGGAGATGAAAGAAATGAGCTCATATTTCCTATATATGCTTATGGTGCTAAAACACATTAATTAGAATATTAGGCTAACCAAACATGACTTAATTAATCGTTCTGAGTCAAGTTTTAATAAAACTTGCCATATGGTTCTAAAAATTCCAAATAACACATCGGTGTAGTCAATTTCGGTTTCGGATGCCGATAAGGCTTTCGATTTACATATTAAAGTGAAATTCCAAACAGATATTTCTATAAGTAACAGATAGAAAGCCAAAATCATACAAAGTGCAGAATAAACATATAATTTATTTTAATCCACTCATTATCATCATTAAATACGGATTAGTGGCTAATTACGGATAGGGGTTGTTACAACCACATATGACTACTATGGTTCTAAATGATTGTTTTACTGATGCAATTGACTGCTTTAATTACTGAAAGGACATTCATTCTTAACCCCTTTACGCATATGTTATTCACTGGGCTTTAGCTCACTGTTTATATTTATATATAGGTGTACAGGCACCGAACCGGAGCTAGGAACGTCGTGCTAAGCTCTTGTTTTGTCAAGCCAACCATTGTGTCTCACTTTGAGGTTTCAAGCCCATCAAGCTAAGGCTGTTTTGGGGTGGTTTAGATTCACCCTTTTTGTCTCTGTTTGTACTGACTGAATTAGTTTGATTGTACAGTTATGGTGAAGGGATTAGGTCCCTAACCTGGATGTTTTGTATATCTGTTATGTACATACGTTTTGGTTACCAATGTGGCATGTCTATAAAAAGTCTTTTTGCATCCAGATTGTCACAGCTCATTGGACATCTTTTATTTACTGTTTTGGCTTCTGCCAGCCCCTTTACTCTGTATTACTGTCATTACTGTTAAGCAGGCCTTCGGTAATCACGGATTACTGGCCGGTTGCGATGCTAAACCCATAGGGGCGGGTTTGGGTTGTGACTCTCACCTTGGGGACCTGTGGGAGGTTGACCGACCAGTTGTTGGTGTTTGCAGCCACCTGTCGACCACTTTTTGTTACTGCAAACCAAAAAAAGTGATCGGCCAGCTAGTTTTTCTGGCTGGCCGACCAGTTGTTGCTGCATTCTTCCAATTTGCTGCAACAGAGAGCAAGAAAGGGCATGGCAATGTATTTGCAAGATATGTGTGCACAACCACCCTCCCTATCATTTCATAAGCTTAAGGGAGTGTGGTTCTCGACCTTCGGGCCACCAATTGCGCATTTCAATGCATGATGGCCGATAGGTGAAGTTGCACAATTTAATATGAAAATAAATGCACAAGTAAACACATAAGGCCTAGAACTCTATCATATATGATCAAGAGTGTCGGCGACCGAGAATTGAGGCACGTTTCATCACTTTAAGTATGAAACGCCCCTCGTTTCTCGTGTTTGGACTAACACCTATTCCAAACAAAATGCAACATATAACATGGCATGTATAATGCTATGTAACATGGAATATGTGAAAGTGCAATGCAACACAAGCATGCAAATATGCAATATAACTTGAGCATGCAAACATGCAATGCAACATGAACAACCTAACAAGGCTAATGGCATGCATACACAATGCAATGTAATATAAGCATACACAATGCGAGGAACATGGCATATACAATGCGATGAATCAACATGCAAACAACATGGCATACTCAATGCGATGAACTACATGGCATACACAATGCTAAATGGACTTAAACCAAAAGTGGACAGACCTCAGCCATGCCCAAATCAGTGGCCATAACACCAAAACAAAGGCACAAAATACAAAGCATGCATGCACAATGCATTGGCCAACCAAGTAGGCCTAAGAGCACAACCCTCAAGAAGGCTCAAGGAGTGACAAATGCAGAAGTGTAACAACACTAAATGCATTGAAATTAAGCAAGAAATGATGCCCAATCATTCAATCAAACACAAGTATAGCATGCAAAGGTCCTAAAGCATGAAAGCTAATAAGGAGGACTACAACGAAGGCATGCAATACATGGCATAAGTGCATGAAACAACCATGGACAGAGCTTAATTAGGTCTAAACATGGACCAAAGCATGCTAAGATGGAGGCTCAAAGGCTTAGGCATGCAAACATACACACTAGGCCATAAACAATGCAATAAATGCACAACCCTTAGAGGCACTCAACGGGTGGAAGAAGTGGGAACATGGCAATGCTACACACTCTAAAATAACATGATGAATGATGCCAAATCATGTACACAACACAAATGAAGCATGCTATGGTGCCCAAAGCTTGAAGCTAGCAAGAGCACTTACACTATAGCTATGCAAAACATGAAGCATATGGCAAGGGCAATCTAAAACAGTCCTAGATCATGCCAAAATGATACTAAAACATGCATGGAAGGAAGCCAAAACGAGCTAGCATGAAGGGCATAAGGCATGATACATACAAGGCAAATAAGGTAGATTACACTACACCTATTAAGACCAAGCATGGGATGACTTAACCAATAAAAATTAGAGTTATATCATGGCAAGATAACCCTAAAAATACATTGAAATGATGGCTCGCAAGCTAAGGCATGAAGGCATACGCAATGATTCATGTTAAGGCATAAAGGGGTAAACCCTCCAACGCATTGAATGAGTGATAAATGCAAGTGCATGAGCATGAAACATGGACTGAAATCACATAATAAATGATGCCAAATCATTCAAATAGTCCAAGCAATGCATGCTAGTGGACTTGATGCACAAAGCTAATAAGCTAGATTGAACCATGGCTATACAAAGCAAGTCATGTATGGCCAAAACAACCAAAATCAAAGCTAGAGCATGCTAAAACATGGACAAAAGCTTCTTGAAGTTAAGCCAAAAGCATGCTAGAGTGACATGTTAAAGCATGATGCATGTTAGGCTAATTCATGGAAATGCACTACAAGTGCATGGAGCATGCAAAAGGTGACCAAACCAAACACTAACAGAGGTATGATATGGAAAAACATCACCAAAAACATGCTGAAATGGACTCAAGGCAAGCTAGAATGACATGCTATTTCATGAAGCATACAAAGCTAGTTTATGATATTTACACTACAAGTGTATAAACCATGCATAGAGTGACCAAACCAAGTAAAAACAGTGGTATGCCTCAGCAAAATAAGCCCAAATACAAGCTAAGATATGGCCAACATAAACTTAACAAACATGCTCACACATGAGGCATTCAAGACAAGTATTGAAGACACAAGGAGAGGGGATGACCCTCTCATTTTTGGGACCTCAAAACACCATCCCCACCACTGAAATTCCACTAGATTTCAGTGGTGAGAAGGCCAAAACAAGGTGGTCTCAAAAGCTCACCAAGAAGGCACAAAAGCAAGGCCAAACAAGGCCTAAGAGGGGGTAAACAACCCCAAATACAAAAGTGACCTTAAACAAAGATCTTAAGCACCAAAATTCAGAACTTTTTGTAGTTAAGAGTTAAGCTTAAAACAGCATGCAATTAGGGCTAAAAGCTTAAGCACAAATGGGGGTTTAAAAGGTTAAAGGCTCACCCTTGAAGACCACCTTCAAAGCTGTAACTCCAGTAACTTCTTTGAGCTCAAACCAATCCAAGAACTCCAAAACAAACCTCAAGAAGCCTCAGCAACCAAAGGATGGTGTTTGAGTGTGTGTTTGTGTACAAAAGTGAGACAAAATGACACTTTAAGGCACAAAACAAGAACAAACAAGGAAATATAGATACAAGTGTATATCTATCTCTCAAGGCCAAATTTTCTGAACCTAGAGGAGGGAGGAGAAGGTTCTCTCTTATAGAGAACCAAAAGCTCAAGCTTCTTGAAGAAGCTAAGGCTCAAGGCCATCCCTCCATACACGTGTATGGAGGATGGTTCTTGTGCTCTCTAACTGTGCCAGCTGGCTAAAAATATCTCCAAAAAGGTGACAAAAAGCAGCCAACCACTTGAAGTGGTCGGCCAGCTACTTTAAGTGGTCGGCCGACCACTTTAAGTGGTCTCCCAAGAAGACAACTGGTCGACCATGGTGGGAGATGGTCAGCAGCATGAAAATAAGCAAAAAGTGTGGTGGCCGACCAAAAAAGATGGTCCAAAGACCAAGAAAACCAGTTTTCCAGCCAGAAAACTAGCTGGCGGAAAGAAAAGTGGTCTCCAAGGGGAAGAACTGGTCTCCCACCCTTGTACCACCTTCCAAACAAGGAAAGCAAGGTTTATACCAAAAACAAACCAAAGCGGATGCAAGACGAAAGTTCGGGAGGCAAGGCGCGCAGCCAAGAGCCTCCAAAACTAGCTGACGAGCACCAAAAGTGGTTTACGACCACAGTGGCCCTCTAGGCCAAGGAAACAAGGTATGGTTCAAAAACCACGCCAAACGGAGAACGTTAAGCGGTCCGGAGACAAGGCGCGCGGCCGAAGGCTCCAAAAATCAAAAACTAGTCTCCGAGCGGGAAAAGTGGTCTACGACCACAAAAGAGTGGTCTACAAGACCTCTCCTTCCCTCAGGCAAGGAAAACAAGGCTTAGTCCGTAAACCGAGCCGAAGCACAAAGAGTTCAGAGGCCAGGAGGCCAGGAGGCAAGGCTCTCAGCCAAAACTCCGAAACCTTGAAACGAGCACAACATGCGCAATCACCGAGCGCTCAATCGATGACGTCTGAGTCTTAAGGTTGGTCAAAAATGGGGTGTCTACAGATGGTGATGTGGCTTACTTGTTTGCTTGATTGCTATGGCTTGGACAAAGTATTCTCTCCGTTTCTGTCTTTCCCTTCAAGCTTACTCTTTGCTCCCCCTCTCTCTACCTTTGCCATGTGTAGTGTGGGTGTGTGTTTGAGTATGCAAATGCTAAGGGAGTGTTGATGTATTTAGGAATTTTTTGTGAAAAGTCCAGAATGCCCTTGGTTCCAAAGGAATTTAATAGTCTTTGGATTTAGGTTGAATGTAATGAAATGAGGGGTGATTAGGGTCCTAATTGTGTACTTAAACAAGTTCCCTAGATTTTGGAGTCCTAGTCAAAAGTCTTCCCTAAATTCATGAAATTTGTTTAAAAAAGGGCACTACAATGTTTATTTATAGGGTGGCCAGCCATGTGATATAGATTTGAGGGACTTTTTCTCATTTATTTGTATACAAACTCTTATATATATATATATATATATTGTAGATACTTTGAAAAAAGATTATAATATTAGGGGTGTACTTTTATATGTATAAAGAATGATTTGGGCTCAAAATGTAATCAAAATAAAATTTGTGGGCTCAGAATTAATTAGAATATCTATTTCAAGTGTAGTATTAATTAAAATAATGTTAGGAAAAATAATTTGGTGCGAATGATCTCGCTTTGAATTAAAAGACACATAACATAATGAAAATGATAAGAATCAAAAAATAGGATTTTAAGCTACTAATATAAAATTTGAGAGTTAAATAATTAATGCTAGAGTGTTAGAAATGATTTCTAGGTTATTAGGATCGATTAGGGTTTGTACGGGTTCATCTGTGATACGTTTTCAATTCTAGGGTTAATTTTGCGAATAAATGGGGATCTTGAGGCTTTTATTATAATAATTCAAAAGTAAGGGTCTTACTAGGATTTACGAAATTTAGGGGTCTCCACAAAATTTAAGTCGTTCCTCCAAGCTGGAAAATATATATATATATATATATATATGTGGATAATTTGTCCTCATTGTATCCTCGCTCTTCTAGGTAGGTTCGTACTTTAATCATTTGGATAATCTTTTCCACTTAAGTTCTTCTCCTTTCTGTCCAGAGCCACCAATGGCCTCGTTCTAATAATAGTGTTTTCATTGAGCCGTATTTCCTTTCTAACTAATGAAGTAAAAGGGGTACATACATCTCTTGTGATTTGTGACATTTTTGAACTACTAGCCAACTAGGTTACAATGTTGTTGCTCTAATATGAAGATCGTTCTATCAATTCCTGAGGCGATGATAGTCCAGGCCAACGAAATGCCCTCGTGTTTGTTAGGAATTTATCTTTTTGATCCTTTGGTACCAATGTCATTGCATTTGTTGATGGAAACTAATCTATCTGTTATTAATTAATAAAAGCGTTCCATTGGATGGGTGAGTCATCTCTTTCTTTTGATAACTATTGATAATTGCTAAGGTACGAGTAACGAATCTATTTCTAAGATGAGGTCAGAGTCGGGTATCTTCATGCCTCAAAAATTGCACAAATAATTCATATGACCTAACACATATTGTAGATATGAAGGATTGCGACGAACAAAATGTGTACCCAAAAGTTCTAAGACTGGATTAAATAAAGGAAATTTACACCATCTACGTTCAAGTTACAAAAGTCATTCCAAAAGAGTTCTAACTGCTTAGTTACATTCTTCTAGGTTAATTAAGGCTCGTACTGCAGTTCCTCGGGTCCATATGTGTTGTATTTCTCACTCTCAAGGTACTGCTTAGTGAGGTCTTCGTCTTCTTCTCCTTGTAGTGCAAATATTTTATCGGTTGGCCTTTGATTATTATTGAGCGCAGACCTTTTGTTGCCTTATTCCCTCTGGTATTGTTGACTGGCTGGTGCTGGCTTGTTCTTCCATGGCTTCTGCTTGTCAATCTCTCGTTTGTTTTCGTACCTTCTCCTTGATTTCCTAACTAGACGAGTTGGGGACACTCATTCTTCTTGTGCCCTAGTTGTTAGCAGTAGCAACACTGGATCAGCCAAATTGACCTTGCTTGAAAGCTTTCCTTCTGGTACTGTTGTTGTGGTTGTTGTTGTAATTACGGTGCCCTAGAGTATGACTTTTGTTCTGCATTCCTTCAGCTGTTCCTTTCTGGTCCCACATGGGATTGACTTTCTTTTTTCAGGCTCCAAATCCGTCTAGTATCTACCACCTCCCGTTCTACGTCTAGTGCTATATCTACTACATCCGCAAAAGTGGGAAGTCGCAAGGGCAAAACCCTTCCTCTGATTATAGTTCTAGACCCCACTCAAATTTTTGTGCTTCCTCTTCATCATCGGCTACGTATTGAGTTGCATAACGAGCCAACTTCTCAAACTTCACCACGTATTGGGTCACCGCCATCATGCCTTGCTCTAGCAATTGAAACTCACGAATTCTCTTCTGTCTAACAGTGTGTGGAAAGTACTTCCTTAGGAACAATTCTTTAAATTACACCCAAGTCATAGTAGCGATGTCCTTAGATTCCTTGATTAAGGTCCACCAATGGTCCGTCTCACCTTCCAACTGGTAAACGGCTAGAGCGATCTTGTCTGTATGCTCGACTATTCCCATTGTATCCAACATCTTCTTAATTTGCTGAATCCAATTTTCAGCGATCTTAGGATCGGGCTCACGAAACTCGGAGAATAGATGTGTTCTCTCATTCTAATGTGTGCTCTTCAGCCTTCCTAATTCTTACAAAATTTGATTCTCAATATTCCCGGGTAAGTTAGCCGTGGGTGCAGGGATGTGATTATTGACACCGGGTGCCCCGTTCCTATTAATATTGACGTAATCGTTGTGGTTGGTGTTGTCGCCGTTAACAATATAATTGTTTGCTCGTGTATGGTTCATCATTTGCCAACGTACAGTTAAGTGCAGGTTAGGGTTTTGCTAACACGGTTAGTCAAGGGAATTACTAAGGTGAAATGCTTCTAATTCAAGTAACTCCTAACATGATTCTTAACGTTGTCCTACTCAACTATCGATTTCGTCACCATTCTCAATTGTTCTAGGACAAACTACATGTCTTGATTCATTGATCAAGGTTCTCCTTCTTCATTGTGAAAGTCTGGTTCTGTTGGTCTTACTTGAAATGCTTTCTTTAGCTCCCTGATTCCAATGCTAGAATTGTTAGTGCACCACTATACATCTTCACAAGCCGACGTTGCCGTGCCTGAAATCCTAAGAAACATCCTAAGGTTGGTCAAGAAAATTTTGATTTTTAATGTTGTTTGCTTGATAGAGTAAATAGTGTTATAATAATATAACATAGTCGAGGCAGGGTAGTCCTTAACTGCAGGTCGAAACGTGTGGGTAAGGGTTGAACCTAGGCTCTGATACCAAGTTGTGAAGCTCCAAAAATCGGGAATATCAGAGAATATAATAACAAATAAATACAGGGTTTGTCTGAGGTTACAAGAGTAGAAAACGTCACTAATGAGTCCTTTGACTAATTATCAAGCAAGATCCCAAGAAGGTCGGAGGAGTCAATATAGCCTCGCTTCTAAGTCCAACCACCTTAAATAACAAATCTACCTTTTTGTCAGATCATGAAAAGGTATTAACACAAGGCTTACATGAGTTGACGGAGTATAAGGGTAGGTTACAAATCTACCATGGATGCCTGCAACAGTTACATACCGCACAACACCATTGGTGGACCTCAAAAGGGATGGCGAAAAGAAAAAGGTTTAATCATCTCGAATTCAACCTTATCCTTCCAAAAAAGTTTTGTCCTCCTGAATGTCCTATCTGGACCCAACTTTATCTCACCAAATCAAATCATTTCAAGAGTTCGAATACATTCGTTCCATTCTAGGGTTTGCGCGATAACCGCTTGCACAAGACTTAATGTTTAATTAAAGAGCACATCCCATCAATCCATACATAACACATTATCATCTCTTCATTATTCAAGTGATCGAAAACCCAATACCACCCCAATTAAGGTTACCGTTGAGTTAGATGTCTTAAATGAAAGTTAGAACAACTTAACAAGATAGTCATATCCACATAAGCATGAGCATCATCAAATGAAGAAGGTAAGGAACATCACCATAACACATGAAATATCATACCAAGACATGATCACATACTAATAAGCATACTCATGAAGATAAGAGCATAAAACACCAAGTCAAAACTAAATTTCTAAATTCAGTACCATTTAAAGATTAAAATCAAAATGACCATTTTAGATTTGTTCCGGGTTCGTAGAGAATTTTATCTAGTTTTCATAACATGTTTTAGAAATAGGATAGCTTTTCTAGATTTTTAATTATTTAAGAAACACTCCAACGCTGTCCAGATTCATCGACCGCTATGAAAATCGAATTTTCCTACAAACCGCTCACTCTTTTTCAATGATACCAATTTTCCTTGAAAGCAAACTCTTTAAGGAAGTTTTGAAATAAAACTGAGATCCAAAAGATGTTTATACATTTTTGTAGAATTTTTAATAGTTAGATGTAAAACAGGTTTTTCATGCCCAATACTCAAAAGAAGAAGATCGGTGAGAAAAGAGGCCAACTAAGAGAAATTTTTAACTTCTTTTGTGATGAAAACATACTAAATAATGTATCAATATCTCAAATTTTTAGAGTGATGGTATGCCTTTGGAAATAATGTGAGATATGGGAAGAAAAATGTAGTTTTGCGTCTATTAAGAAGAAATATGAAAAGAAGGGGGATCAAGGCCCAATTCATCAAATTTGAACACATGAAAACCATTACAAAACATCTGAAAATATGATTTTAAATCTCTAATAACATGTATTTGAAAAAGGAAATATGAGTGATGGTAATATGGCTTATTTGTTTGCTAGATTGCTATAGCTTGGGCAAAGTTTTCTCTCTATTTCTTTCTCTTCCTTCAAGCTTACTCTTTGCTCCCCCTCTCTCTACCTCAACCGTGTCTAGTGTGGGTGTGTGTTTGAGTATGCA
This sequence comes from Camellia japonica, assembly GCA_030407325.1. Classification (NCBI taxonomy): domain Eukaryota; kingdom Viridiplantae; phylum Streptophyta; class Magnoliopsida; order Ericales; family Theaceae; genus Camellia; species Camellia japonica. The sequence goes on along the minus strand of JAPPVO010000036.1, from coordinate 122,501,025 downwards.
AATGCTAAGGGGGTGGTGATGTATTTATAGAAAATTTGGTATGAAAAGTCCAAAATGCCCTTGGTTCCAAAGGAATTGAATAGTCTTTGAATTTAGTTGAAATGTAATTGAATGAGGGGTAATTAGGGTCCTAATTGTGTACTTAAACAAGTTCTAGTTAGGGTTATCTTTAATTAGAACTAAGCTAGTAACAAGTACAAGACAAGTTCCGTAGATTTTAGGGTCCTAGTCAAAGTCTTCCCTAAATTCATGAAATTTGTTTCAAAAAGGGCACTACAATGATCATTTATAGGGTGGCCGGCCATGTGATATAGATTTGAGGGAATTTTTCTCATTTATTTCTGTACAAACTATTTTATATATATGTATATATATTAGATATTTTGAAAAAAGATTATAATATTGGGAGTATACTTTTATACATATAAAGAATGATTTGGGCTCAAAATGTAATTAGAACATTATTTCAAGTGTAGTATTAATTAAAATAATGTTAGGAAAAATAATTTGGTTCGAATGATCTCGCTTTGAATTAAAAGACACATAACCGAATGAAAATGATAAAAACAAAAAATTACGATTTTATGCTACTAATCTAAAATTTGAGAGTTAAATAATTAATACTAGAGTGTTATAAATGATTTCTAAGTTACTAGGATCAATTAGGGTTTCTAAGTTACTAGGATCAATTAGGGTTTGTACGAGTTCATCCGTGATACGTTTTCAGTTTTAGGGTTAATTTTACGAATAAACGGGGATCTAAGGGCTTTTATTATAATAATTCAAAATTAAGGGTCTTATTAGGATTTACAAAATTTAGGGGTCTCACAGCTGCACACCGACTTCTTTGTATGACAGGCTTGGTGATAGGATCCACATTCAATCGATGTACAACCACTTCCAGATTAACTCCGGGCATCTCGTATGGGGCCCAACCAAAAGCATCGATGCTGTCGAGAAGGAAGGCGACCAACTCTTGTAATTCGATAGCACTAAGACCCATCCCAACGAGGGAAAACTTCTCCGGTTTGTCAACAATTATGACCCGATCTAGCTCCTCAATCACTTTATCAATTGGTATTTTTTCCCACATCTTCAAGAACCTCCTACTTTAGAATCTCAATTGAATTGACCTCATGCTCCTTTGTCTTCTTAGCAAGAGCCGTAAGGTAACACTCTTTTGTCGATCTTTGTGATCCTTGAATTTTCTCAATGCTGTACTCGGTAGGAAATTGTATGAGTTGATGGTATGTGCTTGGGACAACCTTCGTTGCATGGAGCCACACCCGGCCCATAATTATATTGTAAGAGAATAGGAGCTTGATAACTAGGAATTCCACGTCTAGTGTCTTGGTGCCAGCTTGGACTGGCAAAACAATTTTGTCGAGTGGGTATTCTAGATTGGCATTAAAGCTAAATAGCGGATAATCGATTGGCCTGAGATCTTCATCCTTGAAGCTGAGTTTTAGGAAAGTTTTGTAGTACATGATTGCCGAAGTGCTCTACTAAGCAATGAAGATTCAGTAGATAAAAAACCTGTTTACCCGCAACTCGACAACCATAGCATCATGATGGGGCAAAGTACGCCCAATCATATCGTTATCAGAAAAGCCAATCTCATTAATCAGCATCCTTCGCTGTCTCTTTGGTTGTAGCTTTGATTTCGGAATCAACTATACGGAATCCTCAACTAAATGAGCCTAGACCGAATTTACCTTATTCAGTAGAGGAATGCTATAAATCACATGGATTATGTCAAGTGGAGGAAAATCTAGCTGAATGGTTAAAGCATTCATTAGCATAGCCTTCTTTGAGAGGTAATCGACCAAGTGACCATCCTTTAGAAAATCCTCCAAATGGTCCTTCAAAGTGTAGCATTTGTCTTTCAAATGGTCGTGATCCTGATGGTAATCACACCTCTGATCTCTCTTCTTGGGATCAGGGGGTCCAGACATTTTGGTCAGCCACTTGACATATGTGCGATGTTTGATCTTCGGAAGGATCTAACTAATTTGTCAGACCGCCTTTGACAACTCAAGTCAACTTAATACTATTTATTTCTTTGACATAAACCTCGACTGTTATCCATTTTGGACCTCCCACACGGCTCCGAACTTCTCCTTGGCAATGTGATTCCTCTAACTGGGGAAACAACTGTTATTGGTTGACCCATCATTAGTGCAACCGATTTTGGGGCTTGAAGTCCTGCGTTTAATTGAAGCATGTCATCTTCAACCTTACAATACTCCCCCACCTTCCTCATCAGAGCCCAAACTGATTTTAGCAATTTTCGAGTCAAAGAGCTCCGAAGCGAGCTATCTGGGTGGAGTCCCATTTTAAAAGCAAGTCAGCAATAGAATCATTGTAATCATCATCAACAAGATTGAAACATTTCCAATATCATGCCGAGTACGCTCGGAGAGTCTCGTTGGGTACAATCTTGATTGCGCACAAGGAATCCACTTGCATAGGCTATGTTTCATTGGTGATGAACTTGGCCCGGAAAGATTTCTGGAGTTGATGAAAGCTCTTGATGGATGCTAGCTCAAGCTTATAATGCCATCTAATAGCTAAGGGTCCTAAACTGATAGGGAATATTTGGCACATAAGCGCTTCATCATCTGCATGTAACGTCATGGCTTGTTTGTAATGACGTACATTGTCAGTAGGATTCAAATTTCCATCATAGAGTGTAAATAACGAAGCCTTAAACTTCTTAGGCAAGGCAGCCTTAGCTATCCATCGAACAAATGGATTGTGCCTATCCTTTTGGTCAGAATCTTCATCCTTTCGTTTATGCGCCCGCTACCATGCCCGCGGGGAGTTTTCTTCATCAGACGAGCTCAATTATATCTCGGTCACATTTTCTGGGCTTGTCTTGAGATGAATCAGTAAAGCGGTTACTAGCATCGCGTCTCAGATAATGATGTTGACTAGTTCCCCTTATTGGAGAACAACCGCGTTCTTAGAGCGAAGCTTTATGAGATTTCGCTAGCTCTTGGTGTAGGTGCTCGTTCTTTGCTACCATAACTTCAAAATGCTACATTTGGCTTGGTCCAACAGTGTATGTATTGCGTCTTCGATAGACGTTGACGTTACAGATGAATTTCGCGGATCAAAGTTTAAGACTCGTCGGATGAGAGTTTTCTCCGGGTTTAAGGAAACTCCGGGTGCTATAGGTTGAACTTCAGTGATTGGAGGATCATTAGTTAGGTCTACCATGGATGAGTTTGAATATTCCCACAAACAGCATCAATTGTGAGGTGTGGTTCTACAATATTCCTTCGTTCCAAACAAACCTTTGTTTGATCCTCACTCTAGTACTTGAAAGAAGAAACACTCCGGTTGGGGGTGCTGGAATTAGCACTCCAAAGGTTAAGTCAGATTCTGGATGAAAAGAGATAGGTTAGATATTTGGGAAATAAAGTAAGTTTGGGTGAACACACATACCTCTCTTCTTGTATTTACCTTTTTTATATAGAGGTTTGGTGCATATCTTTCCTACGTAGTTTGATCTTTTCTTCATAATCATCATAGTGTCAAGACCCATATTCCTATTACACCTCTGGAAAGGGGATAGATTGGGCCCACCTTGATTGTGATTGGGATAGTCTGTCGAATTTCATCTAGTGCTTGGCATGAATGTTCGATTGTCGGATTAAGTACTCGCTGTGTCACCTAGTCAGCGTAGGGATTTACTCGACATCGATCCTATGTAATCTGGTAGGCCTAGTTGGCAATTGGAATGGTTGGATTTGGGCCCATTAGTAATTGGCCTAGAGGTGCTATGTTTGCCGAATGTACATCATTTTATACTCGCCTCACACAAGACTAAATGTTATTCATGGTGATTTTATGATCCTTATACTCTTAGTATAATACTCATAGATAACGATTAGAGAATGAGACATACGGCTCCTTTCAAAGATAGCTTTATAAAATGGACACACAAGTGCACTTTGTAATATTTATAAATATGTTTGGTACAAATTAATTTTTTATTTTGTAAACATTGGCTTGATTATTCCTCTTTGTTATAAATAAGTAGAAGCTCTGATTTATATTTTTGGTACCCTATCTAAATAATTATTTTCACTTGGATTTGTTTATTTGATTTATTCTATAATCAATTTTTGATAATCATAATTACTAATTGATCGCGATGCTTAATCCTTAGATACCAAGAAGCGTATCATGACTAGGGTTGCAAACGAGCCGAACCAAACTTTGTATGTTTGGAGGCCGAATTTAATCAATGAGGAAGAGAGGTCGAGTAGGTTGGTTGGGACATTGGGCCGAAGACAAGTCGGCCCTACCCGGAGGCCCATGAAACTGCGTGTATGAATCAGTCATATAAAAAGCTGAATATGAGCCAACACACTCAGCTAGAGGCCCGACTAGATAATTATATGTAAGGTCAAGAATGGGCCCGACCCTGGGCCCAGGCATAATATAAAAAGGGAGGAACATCATCCAAAAAAAGAGAGATAAAAAAAGAAAGAATGATAACTTGTAAAAAAAAAAAAAGCTTTGAGAGAATACAGACTGGTCTATCGGAGTGCTAATTTTGGCACCCCCGACTAGAGTGTCCATTCCTTTTTCAGGTAGCAACCAGAGGATCAAGGGCGCCTACCTGAATCGAAGAGTATTTCCAAACCACATCACCACAATGTGTTCAGGGTTGTTTATTAAGATTTTAACAAACTCGAGCTCGAACTCAATAAAAATTTGACTCGAGCTTGAGCTTGTTCACGAGCCTGAACGAGCTGAAAAATTTATAAATTTATATTTGCGTATGAAACTAAAGTTACAATTAAAAATTTGATTATACTATTATATGTACAATATATATATATATAAACATACTAAAAAAAAGTCAATATTTTATCAAAATAATAATCTACTACTACTATTATATAAATGTATTATCTATAGTTAACTATTATTTACATTTATATTTTTTAAACATATAAATAACATGTTTATCTTATTTTTTTATACATATTTTTACATTATTTAATATATAAATAATAAATATTAAACGAGTTAGCTAATGAACCGAACTTTAGAATGTTTTGCTTGTTTATTAAAAATTTAACGAGTTGGAGCTCAAGCGCCAAAAATAAATAAATAAAATAAATTAAGGAATCAAATTCGAACAAACTCTTACTGAATTGAGTTTGAATCTGTTTACAAACAATTCTATTCATTTGCCGCCCTAATCGTGATGCACGAGGTCCAACCGTGATCCTGAATTGACGATTACAAGCTCACTGGGGCTGACCCACCCAATCAAATGAGGCCTAGCCTGTTTATATGCTTGACGATGGGGTCAGTCCAGCTCAGTCACTTTTGTTCCTTCAATTTGAATTGCTTCACTTCCAAATTTTATGGATTCGTTTGAATTGACTGGCTTTGATGATTTGATGATTTTTTTGCAAAATTTTGCTAAAAGATTTTTATTGATAGGTCCAAGTTATCATGTAGCCGTGTAACAAAGAGGCATGAGGCTTTTTTTTTTTTTTTTTTTTTTTAACATTGTCAAAACTAAGGAAAACTAATTATATATCCCCTATTAAGAACACACCATACATTCTGTAAGTCAGAGAAATTAAATAATTTCTCGAAAGGTTAATTTTATTTCATCTGCTAAATTATTGCCAATTTTCTCTTTCATCCTTAATTTACTAAATTTAATTATCTTTAAAATTTTTAGCTAATGTTCTCCAATTGAAGACAGTTAGGTAGGTTAAGGGAGCTAAGTAGGAAAGGGAATGAGAGAATCCTTGCTCTTTAATACTGTGTTTGGTTGGGGAATTTGAAGAGGGATTTGAAAAGGGAAATGAAAAAGGTAGGTGAAATGTGAATAAAACATACTTATATTTCACCTAATTTCACCTACCTTTTCCATTTTCCTTTCTAAATCCCCCAACCAAATACAGCGTAAATGCATCCCAAAATTTTAGTTGGGCACTCCAATACATTGTACACTCTATAATGAAATTTCAAATTTCAAATAATATCCATTTTACTCTCAAAACTCATAAACACATTTTTAGGACACCCCACATGGCAAATAGCTTACAATTCATCCCTGAAACAAAAAAAAAAAAAAAAAAACTCCCCATTGTCGTTCAAACCTCAAAGCAAGGTTTCAAGAGTACAACGGCAGCACCATTGGTCATCATCATCGCATTGCCAGCCACAACTGTTGTTAGAAAAATTAAAATGTACAGAAAGAACTTAACATAAACATGTTTGGATATGAAATATTGAATAATGTCAAATAATTCAAAAACACATTACCAAATAAGTGAAATTTGTTTCGAAATTGGATTTTCAAACAAAATTCATAAAATCGACGCCTAGAAACAAAGAAATTGAATAAAAAACGTAGCTTCTTTATCAAAAACGGTTTTGAAACATTTTCCTCATTATTCATTGTTGACTCTAAAATAGAATGCGGAAATAATGGATGAGGAAGTAATGTTAAGTATGAAGAGATAAGGGAAGATTGATATTGGTTATAGAGATGTGGTGTCCAAAGATACAATAATTTGCACTTTTTACAATTTGAAGTTCTTTTTGATCATTTTGAATAGGCACATAATAGTAAAAAAATTTATTAATTTTTTGTATTATTTTGGTTCCTATACTTTCAATTGACCCTTAATTTTAAATTTTGTTTCAAATTAGTCTAATTAATAATATCGTTAGTGTTTTTAAAGAAAAATTATTACTAAATTGGTTGAGGTTAACTAACTGAGTTGAGTAAGTTTATAATTTATTCTTAAAAATATCACACGTGACACTTATGTGCATATTTAAAAAAAAAAAAAAATGTTTAGAGTTGTAATCAATTGGACCAAATTAAAACAAAATTATAAATTCAGGGTTAAAATCAAGCCAATTGAAAGTACGAAGACTAAAATGACACAATAAATAAAGTACTTGAACTACCGTCGTAATTTGCCCTTATCTATATTAGTATTTGTTAAAGCCTAATTCGATGGGTAAAAATGTAATTTCAAATTTTAAACAACTTAAACCATAAAAATATATTTTTTATTTTTTAATTTTATTCACTAACTTGGAATGATAGTTTGAGAAGAAGATAGGCGTTTGATTATAGAGTGTGAATTTTCTAATATAGTATTTGATTGTGTAGTTAAACAGGTAACACTACAATAAATTTCACTTTTGGCGATTAAAATTTTAGTTGCCAAAAGCTTTATTTTAGTCGCCAACTACTTTTGGTGACTGATATATTTGGTCGCCAATTTGGTCGTCATTTCGTGAGGGAAGACAATCAGCGACTAAAATTTTTTGAGTAGCCAAAAGTGACCTATCGGCGACTAAATTTTAGTCGCCATATATTTTTTAAAAATAATTAAATATATATATATATATATATATTTTATACTTTTAGTGACTAAATTATTTAGTAGCCAATTGAGTATGTATGTTTGGCAACTAACTATTTAGTAGCCAAAAGTTTCATTTTTACAATTGGCAACTAAAAGCCAAAAGTTTCCCTTTTGACAATTGGCGACAAAAATTTTAGTAGCCAAAAGCCAATCTGTGATATTTGTTTAGTCGTCAAAAGGTCTCATCTAGTTTTTATAATTTGTTCTGTAATATTTTTTACGCCACCTGCAACCTATGCATATACAAAATTATTCATTCATCCATTCATTCATTCATTCAATTCTCAATCATTCAATAAAAATATTTCTCTACAACCTGTAGCATTCAATTTCTAACCATATATAAAACTTAACAATTAACCGTACATATCAAAGAAAACAAGAATCCATAAACATAGTATAATCCAACAAATACATATACTATCCAAACCAACAATTAAAATCCAAATTAAATAAAATCTTAACAAAACATATCAGGGTCTCCATTTCCTTATCATGAGCTCTTGATGCAGCTTTGGATATGGTAGAAGAGGGTCTCTATCTCATTTTAGTGTTAAATTCTTGCATGTATGCCACTGCATCAGGGATCAATCTAGTCATTCGTCTTCTTCGACTTGTGAGACTTCTCAGTCGAGCCTTGACCAGGTTGCACAACATAATTTATTTCCTTCACAATTAGCTACGGAGAACAAATAAGATAATAAATATATATATATATATATATATATGTCAATTGTGAACATAATTGATGCAGCTGACTAGCTCATATAACATCAACAAAAAGGAGATATATAATCTAAATGAGTGAACACAATTGCTAGATTAGAAACAACATTTCAAACCTCGTAATATGTTTTGAGATTTTCGTTCTCATCTTTTATATGATCCTAAATGACCTGAAACACAAATACAATCATTTGGTTTCAGATGTTTGATAGATATTTCTGCCATCTCATTCCACATCTTCAGTAAAATCCTGTTCACAAATTGTAGGATGTAAGCATGCCTAGTTACATATATACCTTGACAGGTCATAAAATTATAAACATGGACTTGTATAGCAAAAAAATCGTGAGAAGAAGACAGTTTTCCAAGTGAAAGAACAAAAAATTGAAAGGGAAAAAAAAAAAGACTATGTTTTCTTAAGGACATGAATATGACGAACAATTATGGCAGGTACTAAGATGAGGTAGAAAATGTATATATACACATTGCAACGCATGCCAAATGATAAACAAAAGAATGAAACAGGTCAATGGCAGGAACCATAAGTTTTCAGACATGAGTTGTATAGTGATAGTGAGCCTTCTATTAAATTGCTCAAATTTTGAAATGGTAAGAGAATGATCTTTGAAGTCGCCAATAAAATGGAGAGAATTAATCAGTTCATCCCTTTATATGAAACAATTTGACCACGTAAAATAGACTAGAGAAGCATTGCCATAATTATTACAACAACACCAACAAAATTTAAATCTTCACATTCCATCTTATGTTATGATTTAAAAACAAATTAAGTGGCCTGGTAAAAGATGCAAGTTTGAATCTGACAACTAAAATATCAACCCTCGCTGCATTATCACTTTGTAGTTTTATTGTAAATAGTGTTAAGCTAAAACATTTAGGATTCATCTAATTGCAATGACACAGAAAATTGGTTACTATACAAAGCACACAACTCAGAAAGATTTGAAGCTTTCTACATTCTTTTTTTTTTTTTTTTTTTTTTTGAGGAGGGTCAGAAATGCCCATATTGTTAACTTCAGAAAATAACTACCACCCATTATCAAATTCAACCCAACTTCTTCATTTATCAAATTTTTGAAAAATTTAGAAATAAAATTGCAAACTTCAGATTACAAACTAAAGCATTCAAACTTTAGATTACAAACTAAAATATAGATTACAGCCACCGCTAGTTCACTCTGTAAAACAAACTATACAAAGCATTCAAAGAATTCATAGATTACAAAGTTTTACTTAACCTAGAGTTCAGAACACAGAACAAAATCATCATAATCAATCGAAAGGTTCACGCACAGACATAATGTATGTACACACAGAGAGAAGGTGGATTAAGTGTGTCTCACCTGAATGAGGAGTTGGAATTGGGGGAGGATTCAAACTAACACAATTATCCCCAATTATGGGTTTTTACACATCAAAGAAGTCATTCCAAAGACCTTCAAATGGAAAAGCCATAACAACTTCCCAAACCAACAATTCATGGAGGGCCAAAGAAACAGAGTGAACTCAAAGTAGAAGAAGAGAAATAGAAAACCAAAAAAATTGATAGAGCCCATTAATGGGAAGCTAGAATTAGAGCAAAAAGTGAATGACCCAATAGAGTATTATGCATTAGAAATCATACCTTTTGACTATTTGAAGAACCCATGTGTGTGCGTGTATGTGAAGCTTTCTGGGTTTTTATGAGTGAATGGTGAAAGAAAGAGAGATAGAAAAATAGATCTGAGAGGGAGAGCGAGGGTCTCAGGCGACGGTGACCAACAAGGAGGTGAATTGGTGTTCCGGTTGTCAGGGAACGCGAGGAGGAGTGGCAGTGAGAGATAGAGGGGAGATGAGCAGATGAAAGGGAGAGGGAGAGGGACGCTGAAGAGAGAGAGAGAGGCACTGGTTTTGTTTAAAGTTTGGTTTGGAGATGGGTGCTCCTTGCGACGATGGTGGGCAACTGTCTATGGAATGAAAGAAAGAGAGATGAAAGAGGATGAGAGAGAAGAGTAAGAGTGTGAGATATTTTATATAGATGGTTATTGGAGACTATTGTTTAGTAGCTGAAAAATATTTTATAAATCCCTCCAAAATATTTGAAATACCTCCCTCCAAAAAATTTAGTTCTTTGGCGACTAAAAATTCTCTTTTGGAGATTCTCCCTCCAAAAGTAAAAAATAATTTTTTATTTTCCATTTGGCTACTAAATGATTTTAGTAGCCAAAACTCAATATACGGCGACTAAAATTCTTTTTTGTCACTGAAAATAAACTATTGGTGACCAAAAATCTTTTTTGGTTGCTAAATGTAAAAAATAAATTTTTATTTTCTATTTAGCGACTAAATGGTTTTAGTAGCCAAAACTCAATATACGATGACTAAAATTCTTTTTTGTCGCCAATTCTGGCATTTTTAGCGACTAATTTTTTTTTTTTTTTTTGTCAGCAATAACTAATATACCCTGACTAAATATTAGTAGCCAAATATTTTACTTTTGCCAACTAAAATTTTTTTTGATCGCCAATTCCACAACTTTTGGCCAATTTTGGTCGTCAAAGGAGCATTTTGTTGTAGTGTAAATTACACTTTGCTCCATTTATATTTGACCACTTTTTCATTTTGACTCTTGAAGTTTACTTTTTCTTTTACTTTTGCCTTTCATGTTTCAATTTTTTTTCCAATTCACTTTAAAAGCTAACTTACGCTTGTTTGGGCGAAAAACATTTTCTAGAAAATATGTTCTACATTTTATGTCTTATAGTACAACGGAAAACAAAAATCAACCAAAAATATTTTTCATGGTCACTAGAAAACAAGGCGGAAAACGTTTTCCGAGTAAAAGTTTTATCAGTGCCATTACATTATCACCACTACCATCATCTCCACCAACACCAATGCCACAACTAAGGATGTAAATTTGGCCCGATCTAGACACGGGCCAACTCATGTCAGGCCGCGTGGGCTCTCGCAAAAATTTGGACTGGGCAAGGCTGGCCTACATGCCAGAAAATTAGGCTCAAGCCCAAGGGGTAATCAGGCCTTAGTTGGGCCAGGGGCCGGGCCAACGGCCTTAGGCATAGGCTTGGGCTTAGGTTGGCCTAAACATTTATTTATTTTTTTTTTTCACCAAAAATTTATTCTTTTCTACAAAAAATGACACTGGATCTTGGGCAGGCCAGGCTTTGAGTAGGCCTTGAGCGGGCAGATAGACTGGGCTTACGAGCGGGGTCAGGCTCCAAAACACATAACCTAGGCCTAGGCCTAGATCCAAGCCTAGGGTCCCTAGTTGGGCTTGGGCTCAGGCCTACTTGGGTAGGGCCCGCCTAGGTTGCGGGCGGGCTTGAAGTGGTCCACGGGCTATTTTTACACTTCTAGCCACAACCACTATTAGCAATGTTGCCGCCGCCACCTCCATCGTCCCACAGCCACTGCCACTACCACTACCAGTGCCATCTCTACCTCATTACTACTACTGTGACACCCCTGTTCCGTGATTTGCAAATTGGTCCTTAATTTAAGTATGATTATGTGTTTAGCATGATTTCATGTGCCATTATGTGAATGTAAGTGATTTTAGAATTCTATCTGTTCACCGTAGGAATATTTGTTTGAATAATCCGCTTCGGAAATTAAATTGAGGGCCTTATCGGCCACAGAACCCGAAATTGATTACACCATTACGGTTGGCATAATTTTTAGAGCCTACGGTGAAATTTAATTGAAAATTGATTCTGGTCAATTTAAACTGATTAAATTGATGAATTAAGGGCCCAAATATTTTATATTAAAATATGTTATTAGTGGGCCTTGTTGTGTTATAGCATTACACCTCCCTTAGCTCATTTGAGCTCAAAAATCTGAGGACATCATTGTGAGAGAGTGAGGGCCGGCTGTTAGAGAGAGAGAGAGAGAGAGGGGAGAATTGTGCTATTTCGACTCAAGCTTGAAGAAATTAAAGTCCATCTCTAAATTGGACCATAGATTGAAGGAATTAAGCTTCTAGGTAAGTGAACTCATGGATTTTTGTTGTAAATGTGTAGATTCAAGTGTGTTTGATGATCAAGAACATGAGTTAGCTTGATGTTAAGGAAATGGAGTTGTTTGTGTTCAATTGATGGTCAATGAAGGCATGCATGTGTATAATTGTTGTAGAATTGCATAATCTAGCATGTATTGAGTTGAACATGGAAGTAAAGGTGTTAAATCTTACATGCAAGCATGCTTTTGTTGTATTCCATGAGAATGAACACCATTTGTTTTGTTTGGATTGGAAATGAGGTCAAAAATTAGCATGCATGTTTGAATAATTAAGAGATGAGCTTGAATGCATGATTTTACCATATTAGAATGAGTTTTGGGGCATGCATGTGAATTATTTGTAAATTGAGCCTCATTCAGTTGTAATTTGGGGTCTATACCATATTAGCATGATTGTACATGAAATTCGAGCCATTGCATGCAAGAAGTGTAGCTGGAAAATTGTTTTGGAGCTCAAGAACACAATCTGGGAAACCCAGAATTTTGATGTTCGCTCGAACGGGGGAATGTCCGCTCGAGCGGGGATTTCGAGCTCCCAGTATTTTGTTCTTGCAGGCATGGTGTCCGCTCGAGTGGGGAAGTTCATGCTCGAGCGAGGGATCATGGAGGATGAATTTCCGCTCGAGCGTTCTAGTTCACGCTCGAGCGTAAAAATGATGCATCCAGTACTTTTTGCAGACATAGCGTCCGCTCGAGCGGGGAAGGTCACGCTCGAGCAGGGAGCTATGTTGAGAGGCCCTCCGCTCGAGCGCCACATTGGGCGATCGAGCGCAATTTCCACCTATCCAGAACTTTTGCAGGCCTTAAGGGTCCGCTCGAGCGGGGAAGTTTACGCTCGAGCGGGGACTCTGATTTTTGAAATTTCGCTTTCGCATTCTGTGTTTCGTTTTCCGTTCTCTTTCACTTGCAAGCACTCTTAGGCATGTGTTAAGCATTGTAAATGACTTAATGAGATAAGAATAAAGCCTAAAGAGGAATATGTGAATTAAAGAACGGATTGAGCTATTAGTGACCCTCTTGTGTTCGTGAAATGTGTAGGGTCGAGCTCCAGGGCAAATCCACAAGCCGATCACTGTGAGTAATATCGATATTGAATGCTTGTGAATGTCCAATTGTTTATTCCCTTACAAGCTTATGAATTGCTAATTGGGATTGTGGATGTAAGATAAACATGAATGGACCCAAGGTCGTTTTGGTAAACATGAATGGACCAAAGGTCGTTTTGTTAAACAGGAATGGACCAAAGGTCGTTTTGATAAACATGAATGGACCCAAGGTCGTTTTGATAAACGTGAATGGACCAAAGGTCGTTTTGTTAAACAGGAATGGACCAAAGGTCGTTTTGATAAACATGAATGGACCCAAGGTCGTTTTGATAAACGTGAATGGACCAAAGGTCGTTTTGTTAAACAGGAATGGACCAAAGGTCGTTTTGATAAACATGAATGGACCCAAGGTCGTTTTGATAAGCATGAATGGACCCAAGGTCGTTTTGACATGAATGAGTGGGCCGAAGGCTGTTCTGACATAAATGAATGGGCCAAAGGCCGTTTTGATACGAATGCGTGGGCCAAAGGCCGTTTTGACATACATGATTGGGCCAAAGGCCGTTTTGACTTAATCGAATGGGCCAAAGGCCGTTTTGACTTAATTGAATGGGCCAAAGGCCGTTTTGACAAGAATGGAAATCTGAATGGGCCAAAGGCCGGAATGTTTGGAATTGCAGTCACTTGATTTGTATTTAGTTATATATATCTGTTAAATAGAAATATGAATTGGGCCCAAGGCCGTTTGGAATATGTTGTTCTACAATGTTATGTAAATGCTGTATTTGATATTATTCACTGGGCTATCGCTCACGCTCATTCATGTGTTTGTAGGTGAGCCAAGAGATGCACAAACCCAGCCCCAGTGAAGTTTGCCAGGAACAACATGAGTTTTGGAGAGTCAACCTTGTGTCTCACGCACGAGACCCATCCTTGCCACTTTGTTATGTATTTACACTTTATCTTGTTGGCAAGGACTTTATGTATATTTGTAGATAGTTCGTCGTGGGTTGACTCGTTTTGGATGATCCTGTGTGTAAAGAATTTTTGGAACTGCACTTTTGATGTGGGTTATTAACGCATACATGTATGGTTTGCTTGGAGTGCATATAAGCACGACTCTACGGACAAAGTTTTTAATTACTACTTCCGTTTGGCCCCTTTTCTCTGTTGAGCTACGTTTGTTTTGGTTTGAGGCCGTAGGTAATCTCAGGATTACTGGCCGGTTATGTCCTTAACCCATGGGGCGGGTTTGGGTCATGACAACTACTATCACCACCACCATTACGCCGCTACCGCTGCTGCCGCCACTACTACTACCATGACCCCTCACACTTCTATTTTATCGCTGTCACTACCACCACCACTAATGCAGCCGTTAATACATTAATTTTAAGAAAACAACTAAACATTAGAAAACATTTTCTAAAAAAAATAATTTTTCAAAATCTTTTTTAAAAAAATATTTTCTGCCAAAACAAACGAAGTGTTATGTCCAAAATTACGTAGAAAATAACACACTAAGGCCACGTTTGTTTGGCAGATTAGGTTGGATGGGATTATTAGTGAGAGGATTGTTAGTGAAGAGATTGTTAATGTGTGGATTGTTAGTGAAGGGATTAAGTAAAAATGTGTTTGTTTTGATGATAGTGTGAGTGATGATTAGTGATGGGATTGGTAAATTATTTTTATATAAAATAAATAAATAAATTATTTCTATATTAAAAAAAATTAAAACAAATATTAAAACAAATAGGAGCACTTGGTAAAAAAAAATAAAATTAAAATAATAAATTTTTTATATAAAATAGATTCAATCCCCTCACTATTTTCCTAATCCCACCTAAAATTCACCCAAGCTAATCCCCCTATGAAGGGGGATTACTAAGCCCCTTTCACTACTAATCCTATCACATTGTGTTGCATCCAAACAAGGGTTTGGCGGATCCCACAGATTGCTAATCCAATCCACCCTCCCAAACCCCCAATCAAACATGACCTAATAGCCACATGCTATAAAAATATTATATTATATATATTACTCTCATTTTACACAAAACCAAATTGCAAAATCTAAACTAATTTATCACAATCAATTAATTAATATGTTGGTTAATTGTATTTACATTTTTGATATAAATTCAAATCTCAATATAATAATATAATTTTTATATCATATGCCACTTAGCATGGCATATTTTGTTTAATTTTAAATATAAAATAATTTTAAAAGCAAAGTATAAAAAATTTAGAACATAAAAGACTTGAAAAAAAACATTTCAAAGGTTAAAGTGGAAAAATGGCTCAATATGAGCAAAATATAATTTAACCAATTTAAGGTATTTACTCTAAATATCTTGGGGTTATTTGGGATAAATTAAATAAGTGTATTTTTTGACTTTTTATGAAATATGGGTAGAATATGAGTTGTGTTTAAAATGATGTGGTAGAGAGATGATGTGACTTAAATAAGATAATGACTTTTTAATTTTTTAACTTTTTTTAATTATGTCAAACCAAACCTAAAACGATATGAAATTGCAGTAAAAAATTTAACTAGATGTTTAAAGATAAAAATAGGAAAAAATGACAAATTAAATAAAAATAAAAATAAAAATAAACCTTTGTGGATGGGCCAAAAAAAAAACAAAAAAAAGATGGTGGAGGTAGCAGTAAAGATGACGCCAGTGAGGACAAAGATTAGGAGAGGTTGGGGACCCCAACCCCATCCCTGTCGGCAAAGAGGAAACGAAAGCCCTCTGTTTTGTATATATCTCTCTATCTCTAATATATGTATGATCTGTATCTGTGGATACATACATGCATACGTACGATATGTCTCGTTCTCTTAAAGCCCGGCAAGTTCAATGTCTTTGTGCTCTCTTATCCCATAGGGATCTTATCAAAAGCTCTACTTTATTAGTACATTCACACGGTTCTCTTTAAATTTTTAAGGACATTGCTACATTCTCTAAAAATGCTCTCTCTACTTTCTTTAATTTTTATATCAAGTAAAAAAAAATAAAAATAAGGAAATAGTTATCCAAAATAAAAATTAAGGAGATTAGGGAGATAGTTTTTAGGGCTCCAAATCATTTTTCAATTTTTAATTAAGGGATAATTTGAGATGGTTTAAATGTGTATTTTTTGATTTTTTACGAAATATGAGTTAGATTTAAAGTAATGTGGTAGAAAGGTGATGTGACTTAAATAAGATGATATGACTTAAATAGGATATTGACTTTTTAACTTTTTGATTTTTTTAAGGTACCTCAAACAAGGCTTAAATTATAATTTAAAAAGTTATTTTTCTATTTTAGCTAATCACTCAATTACATCAAATTTTCTATTCTAACTCAATCATATTAAAATATTTGTTATTTTTTTTTTATTAAATTGTTGAACTGCTAGCCAAACAATTCTTATGTTCTTTTGTAAATGTAAAACTAGAAGAAATGTATAAAAATAAAAAATAAAAATAATGTTGACCGGTTGACTGGCCAGACATCCGGCAACACACAAGTAACGATGAATAATATCTCTCTTGTTGTAGCGAGATACTATAGAAAACACAAATTTTAACGAGCTGCAAGCGAGACTGATGGAGGTGATTTTTTGAAATTTATATCATTAATTTAATTAAAAAATAATTTTAACGATCCTGATGCTGCTGATGCTCTTATACCATACCATCCAACAATATTGTGGTGTGATTTATGTGAGTTTTTTTTATAATTTTTTATTTTTATTTTTGGTGAAAATTTATCAAATTTATTTTGTTTAATTTTTATTTATAGTTTATTATATAGAAATATTTTAAATAAGTTTAAAAACTTTATTATTTTTATTTTTGGTGCAAATTTGTCAAATTTATTTCGTTTAATTTTTATTTAAAATTTTTTAAATAGAAATTTTTATTATTTTTATTTAATTTTTATTTATAGTTTATTATATAGAAATATTTTAAATAGGTTTAAAAATTAATTATTTAAAAAATAAAAAAGTGATTTTAATTATTATTTTCTTTTATAACTTTTTTTTATTTGTTTTGTACAATATATTACAATAAAATTTAATTAATTACAATGAAAAAAAATCTAATTAATATAAAAAAAAAGAGTAAGATTTACATGTAAATGAAAGGATTTTTTTATATTTTTTTATTTTTTTATAAGTGATGAGATTCAAAGTAATTAATTCTCCAATAAAATAATAAAAATTCTGACAATCAACTTGTGTTGTCATTTAATTTGATGTCCTTTTGCGCCTCTTTTTTTAGCCTTAGGGGACCATATATGTCCATCTTTGTGGGACCCACGTGGCACCACACACCACCACACCCCCCTTTGACAAGTCTACATCTCATTGTAGCCCTACTACCCCCTCTCTCTCTCTCTCTCTCTCTCGATAATCCACCAAATATCCAACACTATCCCTCCATCTCTCTAGCTGGCTAGCATAGCAGCCCATAGGGTTAGCATTCCCAAATGCAAAACGTACTTTGGTGGTATTGAAATTTAGAATTGGCTTCTCTTTCATCCGTAATTGAATTAGGTTTCGTTTGGCGACTGGGTTGATTTTTTAGTTTTTTGATTTTTTTGGTTATTTTAATTTGGGGTTAAAAAATTTAGTTTGGAAAAAGTTTTTGACTTTTTTAATTTTTTTAAATTTTTTGTGAAAGAAGGAATATAATGATTATGAATTAAATGTTATGTTTTGTCTTATTAAACTAAAAAATTTATTTTATTTTTTGTGGCTATTTTAGCCAAAAAAAACCTCCAAACCTCTTTTCCCAAATGGAGCTTAGAGAATATTGTTAGATTTGTAGAGATTCACTATGAGTTTCGTTTCGATAATTCAAATTGTTTAATGTGTAAAATTTATCGAGTACTATGTGTTTGTAAAAAATCAAGTTGATTAGATATTGATAATTACGTGATCAAATATTTTATATAAAAAAAATAGACAGTGAAAAAATAAATAATTGATAGAAATTTAATCCAATAAAATATCTATCAATATCTGATCAATATAATTTTTTATAAACATATAATACTAAATAAATTTTATACATTAAATAATTTGGATTATCAAAAGGAGACCCTTGACACACCTCCACAGGCCTAAACACAGACTGGAGAAAAGTTGAGTACTTGAAATTTACTACTATACATTATTATGTTTAGCCAATTGCCTTCTTGTCGGTAAATTATAAATATATTTTTTGAAATTTATTTAATATGTAGATTATTTCTTTTGATTTAAAAAATTATAGATATTTGTTATTAAAATTTTTTATTTAATAAAATTAATTAAAAAAATAAAATTCATAATTATTTTCTTATACAACAATAAAATTACTTAAATTATTAGTTGAAATATATTTTTAATATCATTAAAAATTGTTAATTGATTTGATAATTTATTAATAAAATTGATGATTTGTTATGAAATTAAAAATCTCAGATGGTATAATGTAATTTTCAGAACCATAAAAAGTCATTTGTATTTTAATCAAATCTCAAACGATATATTTATAATTTATCTTTTCTTATTTTTTTAAAATAGATAAAAAAAAATGATGAGATCAGTTATTTTAATATTTAAATTGTGACATCATCTAAATTTGTTTCAAGAATAAATTATAATTTCTCTAAAAAATGTTATATGTACTTCAAATTTTACTCATTATTCTATTTTGTGTTTTTTTTATAAGATAAATGATACTTTATTCTTTCTATATTTAGTCTTTTTTTTTTTTTTTTAAATTTGGCCTTTTATTATTTAAGTTTTTTCAAATGACTCCCAGAACTAATTTATGTCTAAAATTATATAAAAAATGATACATTGATACCATGTAACATAAAACTTAAGACCGCTAAAAAAACACATCACTAATAGCTCTAATGAGCTGAAAAATGTAAATAAAAAAAAAATCACATCAAGGGAGAGCCACCTCATTAGTGCTCCCAACCATTAATCAATACAAAAATATTTCATTAAAAATCTCTTTGGGAACAAAATATTTTAGTAACTTTTGATTTTTTATAAAAAAATATATATAGAAAAATAGAGGGAGTGATGTGACAATTTATAGTGCCTTTTTAATTTTTTGACTAAAATATATAATTGACAAACGAGATCTAAATATAACTCACACCTCCCACACAAATACAAATCTTAATATAATAATATATTTTTTATATTATGTAGCAATAAATGTGAGATTTTCAATTTAATTTAGAATAGAAATTAATTTTAAGAATAAATTAAGGAAAAACTTAAAAATAAAGGATCAAAATTTTGGTGTGGTGGGGTGGCGTGGGGGGGACTTTAAACCTCAAAGTAAAAAATCGGTCAAACATAGGGATAAAGTGTATTTTAATCTTTTTTATAAGTGTATTTTAGTCTTCATTTGAGATGTCGGTTGAGTTTTTAGTTTTTTGATTTTTTGATTATTTTAGTCTGGAGTTAAAATTTTTTATTTGTGATAGATTTTTTGGTTTTTTTAACTTTTGTGAGAGAAAAAATAAAATAATTATGGTTTAAATGTGATATTTTATGGGGTACTTACCAATTAGTCCTATTCACTAGACTTATTTACCTACAGGTCCTAACTAATAAATTTAACACTATAAAAATAAGAGAGTGATAAATTTATCACTAAAAAATTATTCATAAAAAAAGAGACTGATAAATTTATCACTATAAAATTATTCATAAAAAAAAAAGACTGATAAAATTTGTCTTTATCACTTAATAAATTATATCAAATAGGACTTAATGGGTAATAAGTCTCAAAGTAGGACCTATTGGGTAATAAGTCTCCCAAATTGGACCTATTGGTAGTTTACCCATATTTTATCTTATTGAACTAAAAAACTTATTTTGTCTTTTTATAACTAAAATAACCTCAACCAAACCCAAACCTTCATGCCAAACACAGCCTTAATCTTTTTTTTATATGTTATGCGAAAGGAAAAGACTATGTTTACAACTCCTCAAAATGTGTATACCATATATACTTTATAATTAAAGAAAAAAATAATATAATTTTATATTCTCTGAGTTATAATTATAAATGAAAAAATTATAATTAAACATTACATGAGGCATAATTAAAAATCTCAAAATAATATTATAACTAAAAAAAAAATTAATCATAATTAAAAAAAATAATATAACTAAAAGTACATATGATATGAAATCGGTATTGTAAAATTTTCGTATGTGAAACTCAACGTATGTGATAATATGAGTCCTACACTTCATATAAGAGAGGAAGCAAAATAATAAGTACCTCTTGCAGCACCCATACTTTATTATAAGAATGATATTACATTTATTATACTTCTATTTTTCATTTAGTGTATGAGTTTGAGTAACATATATCTTTAATATAATATTGACAACTAAATTAATACATTAAATAATAAAATAAGATAGTAAAATAGATAATGGTTATAAAATTATTCTTATTATAATGGAGTTGCAAGTATAGATAATTAAGAATTTGTATAATTGTCATGTATGTCTGTACATATTTGCTTAATTTATACAAGTTGCTCATATTTTTTTGGTTTATCTAAATTCAATTATCTTAATTCAGTCTTACTACAATTACAAAAATTCAGCACAAAATTTAGGAATTGGATTTTTTTAATTATTTATTTATTTATTATTATTATTATTATTATTATTATTATTATAGAATTGTATAATGTCCACACTACATCTTCTCATGCAAAGACTTGACTTTATCATGAGCCCAACAGAGTCTACTGAAAAATCTTAAAAACTCAATATATTGATTTGTGAATATGTTTTAATTTTAAATAATAAATGACAATCCCAATCAAATAATTAAAAATAAATTGACACAACGCTTTAATGTAGAAAAATCACAATTGGAGTGCCTCCAATTGTGATAAAAAACCACAGACCAAAGCCACAAAACAATCCACTAACAAGAGAAAAAAGAATTGCACAAGTGTACTCTCAATTATTTAGCGAATCCACACTCAAATTGAACTGACTCCAATGTGCCTCTTCCAACATCGTCATCACCTCGGAATTGTCTTGTTCAACGTGGAATCAACAACGCTGATGTCGAATCAACGACGATGAGCCACTCCAGAATCCACAAAAGCTTCAGGCTCAAGTTCCTCGGAATCCACCGAAAAACAACTGTCTTTTTTGTGAATAAAACAATAATAACAACTCTTGATGTTTGACAATCTGAAATCCGTTGATCAATCAATCACTTTCTATACACCAAGGAAACACATATAAAATAGCCTCCAATATAAAATACTTTGTTTTCTTCCTCTCTGAAAATCTGGGCAGTTCCTACTCTAAAAACAGCGAACAACGCACTTTATAGAAAATAGGATTGTGCAGACTGCTCAAGCGCACATTTCACCACTCAAGCGGTGTGACTAAAGGCGGTGCGAAACATATAGGCTGACCGCTCGAGCGGTAGAACTTTCTTCCCAGAAGTTCAGGCGCTTTGCAGAAATACTAGATGATTTGTTTCTTCACTCGAGCACACAAATGACCACTCGAGCGGTCAAATAACTTCGATTGGATTTTTGTCTTTTGCTTCGGGGGTGCTGCCCGTTGTCCCTGCCATGGAAGTGGCAACCATGAAAGGATTAAGATCACAAACTCCTCTATATAGGCACAATTCGGGTTGGATTCATATCTAAACACTCATAGCCTCACTGAAACAAAAGCGCGAATAAATTACAACTGAAATGAGTTTTGTCAAACGGGATTACCAATTATAGAAACCTAACAATCTCCTCCTTTGGCAATTCCGTGACAAAACACACTTAACAAATAAAATCGTAATCACCCTAACCCATTACAGCTAACAAAAACAAACTTGTTTCTCAAGGTCATGATCTGCAAAACAACTATTAGTGCTACATAAGTATATGAAAAAGTAATAGACATATGACAAGATTATCTTGAAGCATGAGATGGAAATATAAATAGATGAAAATAAGAGATTTTAAGAACGTGCAGCATGAATAGTTGAAAATTGAGGATTTTAAGAATATGTAGCATAGATAGATGAAAATTTTAAGAAACATGCAAAAATACTCAAAATTTCTCCCCCATTTTTGTCATGAATTGTCAAAGGAAGCCGAATCAACTAAAGCAAGAGCATAAATCACACAAGCAAGGACAAGATGATGTAAAAATTAATAGCATGCGAGAAGTAAGCAATAAATAAGTAGTGGATAGCAACATGCAAACCAACCAATGCCAATCTTCCTTACGAAACCAATCAATGTAAGTTCATGCTAAAAAAACCCTTGCAATGATAAACCAAACTCCCCCTCACTAAAAGCAACCACAAACACTAAAAACAATAAACAAGAAGAAAAGAGAAAAGTAATATGGTGGAGCAAGCAAGGAACTTTAGATTTGTACCTTAAAACACAAAAGATTGTCCAAGAAACACAATTACTTGAAAACACAATGGACACAGCCTTTAGAAGATTCCTCATGAAAGAATATGATGTAACATGTGAAAAGCATAAATCCCATGATAAAATTGTGTGTGTGACTCTTGGAGTTCGACAAACATTAGATTCAAATCCAGTAATGATCTGATAGATGGACCTCTGGCAAGAGAATCTAACCACAACTTAGGAAAGTCAAACCATTAGAAATCAAGGGGTATTTGTTGAGTAAATACGGAGGCACACTCTCAATTAATGAATCAGATGTTTTTTATTTATTTATTTATTTTTTGTTTTCTTTCTTTCTTTCTTTTGTTCACTCATTGGCGGCTTTCACGCTCAAGAGTATGAAAACCGAACCAGAGAAGCATGGATACAATAAGGATAGTTTGGTTGGTGACTCTGATGTAGCCTTTTCCTCATGCCTTGACTACAAAGAATTGAGGGGAAAACCGTAGAGATGCAAAAGGATGGAAGGTGGTTAAGAGACTCAACATCACCTATGATATGCTAGTACATGTCAATTCCTCTAGAAGTGTAAAAGACACAATGCTGGAAGTCCATAGCGAAATATGATCACTTATGTAGAAGAGTCTGATATTTGCTAATCCAAGAGTATATACAAAATGAGATATACGAATCAAAGTACACACACTTTGAAATGACTAAAGATCATAGAAAGCATACACATATTAACATGTAATGGATATTCTTATCAATTCCAATATGCACCAAGAACTTCTTAAAAAATGTCAAGCTTACAAAACCATACTAAGAAAATCTTTTTGAATTTATCATTATTTATATATAAATAAAGCAAGATAGGAAACGGACAAGCACACATAAAAGGACCCAAAAAGAAAAAAACATATAGAAACCCGTAAATAGAGAGAGAGAAAAAAAAAAGAAAAAACTAAATAAACATGTTAGATCAAGTCAAGCTTTCTCACTTAAACCACTTTAGTATTAACAATGTTGTGAGAATTGCAGTTCTTGGGTGATGTCTTGACATTGTGGTTCCTTTCCTCTTTGATAGGAACCCGCCTCAACTTGGTTTCTATAACACCCGCCTCCTTAATTAACTGTTAATTCTACGGCTTACCTAAATTATGTGTTTATATGTAAGTAATATGCTTATATGTGTGTTAAGTATGTGCAATGCGCCATTTGAATTATATCATGATTGACAAATATGTTAGAATGTGAAAAAGACCTATCCGAATCGTTAAATTATAAGGTTAAAATTAAATGTTAGACTAGGTAGTTAGATCCTAATTCACCTCAATAAGATTAAGTTT
This sequence comes from Camellia japonica, assembly GCA_030407325.1. Classification (NCBI taxonomy): domain Eukaryota; kingdom Viridiplantae; phylum Streptophyta; class Magnoliopsida; order Ericales; family Theaceae; genus Camellia; species Camellia japonica. Next base: position 122,477,014 of record JAPPVO010000036.1, on the reverse strand, counting down.
GGGTTAAGTTAAATTAGGTTATAGTGAGGATTGACTTGATTTAAGTGAATTTGATTTAAATTAATTTAAGCTTAAAATTGATTAAGGAAAATGAGAGTTAGATATTTTGTTCTGTTGGAACTCAACAATAAGTAAAGGAAAGAGAGAGAGAGAGAGAGAGAGAGAGAGACTTAGGAGGTGAACTCAAGAGGAAGAAGAAAGAAGAGAGACTAATCTTCACAAAATTAACCTCCCAAGGTAGGACTCCTCCTCTAACTTCTTTAAATTGAGTTAATTCACACATGGAATTGTAAAATTTAAGTTGGATTAGGGAGTTGAAAGGAGCATGTTGAAGTTATAAACCCTAAAGAGAGGAATTGTAGGAAATAGCTTTAAATCTTGTCATACATGGCATTTTTCATGACCAATCACTTGTTTCTTGCATGATTCTTGAAGATAGAGGGTGAAACTCCATGTATTTTGAGTGTGGAAGTTAACATTTGCATAGTTGTTGATTTTGCCCTTAACTTTAAAGTTTTGATCTTGTTGCATAGCAAATGGGTTTGTTTTGAAGTCATGGTTTAATTTGAAGTTAGAAATTGGTCATCAAACATGTTTTTGTGAGTTTTGGGTTTTGACTTACATGAAATTGAAGTTCGGTTTGCAAAAATGGAGTTTCAACTTTAAAGTAGATTTTTGGACTAGAACTTCACCCAGACCATTCGAGTGGCTTGGGCCATTGCATGAGTGGCCAAGTCCTTTTCTGCTCCAATTGCATTCTACTTGAGCACCGCACGAGCAGCCATGGCCACCACACGAGCGGCTGGCCTTCCCCTGCTCAACTTTGCATTCTATTTGCTAGAGCGGCCAAGGCTACTGCACGAGCGGCCAGGCCATCGCACGAGCGGGCCAAGGCCACCGCACATGCGGTCAGCAGGGCTGGCTCAGTTTTGTTTCCTATATGTTTTCTCCAACTTTCGGGTCTTCAGTTGCATTGGTTTTAACTGTTTTTCATGTGCATTTGCATCTCATGAATACATCTCATGAATACAAGAGAAATTAATGGAAATGAAAAATTAGTAACTAAGTAACGAATAGGTTATGAAGTGATTGCATGAGAGGATTGTATTATGAACTGTTGTGCTTGCATGTGTTTGTGTAGGTCAAATGCCGCATCCTAGCCATGCGTTCTAAGGAGCTAACTGCGAGTAACAACCTTTTAAAGATATGTTCAATTATAAGTATTTTTTGACTTAAACTATACTCCGTTTCTGAAATGATATTTCTGCTTAAGTGAGTGATTGTCCTGATTTTCTGAACTGTATTCGTGGCATCCTTAGCATCTGTTTACTGTTCTTGTTATAGAGATTTTTGTCAGTTCCAATTCTTGAAACTTCTGTTTACTGTATTGATGGCATGTTTACCAATTTTGACTGTTCGGTCTTCATGACCATCTATACTGTTCTGCTATTGGATGTGCCACGTATGACTGCTATGTTTTCTGTATGAAATATTGATCTGCTATGCAAATGATTCTGATTTCCTGTTTACTGCTATAATGAACCGATTTGAATTACAGTAAGGACATCATTATTATCCTCTTTACACTGTTGTTATTCATTGGGCTTTCGCTCATGCTTTATATATATGTATGTAAGTGTTTAAGTGCAAGAGGGGACATAGTGGTGTCGACTTAGCCTCCATTTTGTCAAGCCAACTTTTGTGCCTCACCGTGAGGTTCTTTCTGGTCAAGTGCCAAGTCTTTGGGGTGATTTGGGATTCACCCTTTTTGAGACGGGCTCTAGTGATATGACTGTTTTTCTTGACTTTTGTGCATCTTCTGTGAATGGATTCAGTTTCATTATGTTTTGAGATGCAAGCCTATATGGATTGATGTAAATATGTATATCTATATAAAAGTTCATTTTTGTTTTATTTAAGTCTTCACAGTTCATTAGACGTTACATTTTCTTATTTATTAGCTTCCGCTAGCCCCATTACGGTATTACTGTTAGGCAGGCCTTTGATAATCACGGGTTACTGGCCGGTTACGACACTAAACCTATAGGGGCGGGTTAGGGCCGGGTTTGGGTCATGACAGACTGGTATTAGAGCACGAGTTATACCGCACACACACGTCAAAATGAGCTATAGGATGTCTTAGAAAAGCAATTAGGGCATTATAATTGCATGTGTGAGTGTGTGCGGATTTGTATTATGCTTATGTGATGTAAATGTGAAAATGTGTATCTCTAATGTATTATAAGAACTGTAATTCATATGTTTATTATTACCCTGTTTACATATAGACCTATGGAGAACACAAGACACACAGATAAATCTGAATCTTCTAATGCGAGAATGGATCGATTAGAAAGAATGGTAGAATTATTGACAGAATCTTTGAGACAACAATAGAGACAGCCATTCTCGCCTCCTCCTCCACCACCTGTTCAAATGGAACTGATCAATAATGACAACATCATTGCTGTAACCCAAAAGTTTAACAAGATGAAGTTGCCAACATTCTAAGGAGGTCTTGAACCACTAAAAGTCGAAGCATGGATCCTAGAGATTGAGAACTTGTTTTAGGTTTTCCTATGTTCTGAAGTGCAAAAGGTTTTACTGGCGACTTTTACCTTATAAGAGGAAGCTAGAAGGTAGTGGATGCTCATTCGTGATCATCATAATTTCATGACTTGGGCTCAATTCAAAGAGGCATTTTATGAGAAATATTTCCCACAATGTGTGAGAGACCGCAAAGTAACGAAATTTGAGTAGTTAAAGCAAGGTAATATGTATGTGGCTGAATATGAGGCCAAATTCACAGAGCTTGCTCGGTACGTGCCATACATGATCGATTCTGACTATAAGAAAGCTAGAAAATTTGAGGGTGGACTGGATGTTAAAGTCTTGGATCGGGTGAATGTTCTTAAACTGATGAAGTATGTTGATGTTTTGGATAGAGCTCTTATGGCTGAAGCAAATATCGCAGCATTAAAACAGGCAAGACACCGCTGCATGAGTGGAAGGACAAATGACAAGGGTTTAACTTTAAAAAGGGCCAGAATAACTCAAACAATTCACAGAACAAGAGACAGAATACGGGGTCATCAAATAGCTCTAGCCAAGGGAATAATACACCACTTTGCTTGAAATATGGAAAATGACACAAAGGTGTTTGCTATAAGATTTTGGGAGCATGTTTTGGGTGCGAAAAAACAAACCACATGATTAAGGATTGTCCTTTGGCATTCTAAGGCACACATAGACCCATGGCAAGTTTGGTAACATCAGCCTTAACACCAAAACCTAACTCGAAGGCTACCACAGGGAAAGAAACTTTAAGGAAAGGTCGGGTTTTCGCACTTGTACCAAGGGATGTACAGAATACAGAGATGATTGTGTCAGGTATACTCCCTATCTGTGCCCAAAATGCTTATGTTTTGATTGACTCAGGGTCTACGCACTATTTTGTGTCATATGCTTTTGCTCCAAAATTAATTAGACCTTTGGAACCAATGAATTATTTGTTAGCAGTATGCTCACCAACTGGGGGGTCTATGACTTGTGTGTATATGTATCCTGCATGTGAGATTACTGTTGAGGATATGATTTTATATGTTGATTTGTTGCCTTTAAATATTGCTCATTTTGACGTAATCTTGTAGATGGATTGGCTAGCAAAATAGTGTGCTACTATTGACTGTTTGACTAAACAAGTTGTGTTCTATCTACTAGAATTACCTGAATTTACATTTAATGGAGTTGGTGTCATACCTCCTCCATATTTCATTTCCTCCATGAAAGCAAATTAGTTGATTAATAAAGGTTGTAGGGGATTTTTATGCTTTGTGTTAAACGTGCCAACTATTGCTAAAACTAATGTGGATAGTATTCCTATAGTCAGAGATTTTCCAAGGAATTTGATTGACAGATAGATTGAGTTTACTATTGAGATAATACCGGATGCATAATCAATTTCCAAAACCCCATACCGAATGTCGACTACCTATTTGAAGGAATCGAAAACCTAGTTACAAGAGTTGTTTGACAAGAAATTTATCAGAGCTAGCACTTCACCGTAGGGCGCTCCAGTCCTATTTGTGAAAAAGAAGGATGGATCGTTAAGGATTTGTATTGATTACCCAGAGTTAAATAAGGTGATTGTTAAGAACAAGTACCCATTACCTCGTATTGATGATTTATTTGACCAATTGCAAGGGGCATAAATATTTTCCAAAATTGATCTTCAATCCGAATACCATCAACTGAAAGTTAAAGCCGAAGATGTGGAAAAGACTGCCTTCCGAACAAGGTACGGTCACTATGAATTCCTTGTTATGCGTTTCGGGGTTACTAACGCACCAGCTGCTTTCATAGATCTAATTAATAGAATTTTCAAGTCGCTCCTAGATTAATTTGTTGTTGTTTTTATCAACGACATTTTGATTTATTCCAAAAGTAAAGAGGAGCATGAACATCACCTAAGACTTGCTTTGCAAACCTTGAGAGAGAAGAAATTGTATGCTAAACTGTCTAAGTGTGAGTTCTGGCTTGATAGTGTTATGTTTTTGGGGCATGTGATAACTAAAATGAAATCTCAGTTGATTTGCAAAAGGTAGAGGCAGTTGTAAATTGGCCTAGACTGACCAACGTTTTGGAAGTCCGTAGTTTCTTGGGCTTGGCTGGATACCATCGCAGATTTGTAAAAAAATTCTCCAAAATTACTTTGCCACTTACTCAGTTGACTCAGAAAGGAGTACCGTTCAATCGGACTGATCAGAGAGAGTCAGTTTTTCAAGAATTGAAGACTCGACTTGTAACGGCCCCGATTCTCACCTTATCCTCAGGTATGGATGGTTTTACAATTTTTAGTGATGCATCTTATAAGGGTTTAGGGTGTGTGTTGATGCAACATGGGAAAGTGATTGCATATGCCTCCCGCCAATTGAGGCCGCATGAAAAGAATTACCAGACTCATGACGTAGAGCCTGCTGCAATGGTTTTTGCATTAAAGATTTGGCGCCACTATTTGTATGGGGCGACATGCGAGGTTTATACAGAGCACAAGAGTCTCAAGTACTTTTTCACCCAAAAGGAGCTGAATATGAGACAGCGTAGGTGGTTAGAATTAATTAAAGATTATGATTTGCAAATCTTGTACCATCCAAGGAAAGCTAATACTGTTGTTGATGCCCTCAGTCGGAAATCAATTAGAAGTTTGGCTTACTTACTCACCGAGCAAAAAGAATTGCTTCATGACTTAGAAAGATTTGAAATGGAAATTGTTTTGCAAGAACAAGGCGGGACATTAGCTGCTATTTCTGCTCAATCGACAATCATTGAAGAAATTAAAGAGAAACAACAATAAGATGAGTTCCTTAAGAAAATGATTGATGAACGGGAATCCAAACCGAAACTAGACTTTGCTTTTGACGGGGATGTGCTGACATTCCAAGGAAGATTATGTGTGCCAAATAATTCTGAGTTGAAGAAACAAATTATGCAAGAAGCACATAGTTCGAAATTTCCCATCCATCCGGGGAACACCAAAATGTATCAAGACTTGAAGCAAAATTTCTGGTGGCTGGGAATGAAAAGAGAGATTGCTGAATTTGCGCCTAAGTGTTTACAATGCCAACAAGTCAAAGCGGAACATCAATGAGCTGCGAGATTACTCCAACCATTGCCAATACCGGGGTAGAAATGGGAGAACATCACAATGGACTTTGTGGTCAGGTTACCTCGCTCCAATAGAGGTATGGATTCAATTTGGATAATTGTTGATCGTTTGAAAAGATCTGCTCATTTCTTAATTGTCAAAACAATTTATAATATGGATAAGTTGGCTACATTGTATATCAATGAAATTGTGAAATTGTATGGAGTGCTTTTTTCAATTGTTTCTGATAGGGATCCAAAGTTCACTTCAAGGTTTTGGCAAAGTCTGAAAAAGGCATTGGGAAACGATTTGAGATTGAGTAATGCATATCATCCGTAGACAGATGGCCAATCAGAAAGGACAATACAGACAATACAAGATATGTTACGTATGTGTGTACTGGACTTTCAAGGGAATTGGGAGACTCATTTTCCTTTAGCCAAATTTGCATACAACAACAGCTTCTATTCAAGCATTGTCATGGCACCATACGAGGCTTTATATGGCAGGAAATGTCGGTCACTGATTTGTTGAGTCAAGGTTGGAGATAGACCTTTGTTGGGACCCAAAATTGTGCAATAAACAACAGAAAAAATAAAGTGAATTCATCAACGGTTGAAAACAACAGAAAGTCGATAGAAAAGTTAGAGTGATGTGCATAGACGGGATAGAGAATATGAAGTGGGCAACTATGTTTTTATCAAAGTCACCCCGATGAAAGGGCGGACTCATTTTGGAGCCAAGGGCAAGTTAGCACCTCGATATATTGGGCCATATGAAATCATCGAGAAAATTAATCCAGTGGCGTATCGAGTAGCCCTACCCCATGATATGGAACATATGTATAATGTCTTTCATGTTTCCATGTTACGGGAATACCTTCGGGATCCACTTCATGCCCCTGAGCATACCTCCGTACTTTTGAGTGATGACTACACGTATGAAGAACGGCCCGTTTGGATTGTTAAACGCCGGATTAAGAAGTTAAGAAATAAAGAAATCTCGTTGGTAAAAGTGGATTGGCAAAACCACAATGGAATTTATGCAACTTGGGAAAGAGAAGAAGATATGAAGAAAAGATACCTGGATTTTTTCCTTGTAGACCCTACATTCTTCATGAAGAAGGTAATTGTGTTTGGAGGACCAATCGTCATAAATGGGAGAGACTGTAACACCCGGCTCCTTAATTAACTGTTAATTCTGTGGCTTACCTTAATTATGTGTTTATATGTGAGTTTTATGCTTATAGGTGTGTTAAGTATGTGCCATGCGCTATTTGAATTATGTCATGATTGACAGATATGTTAGAATGTGAAAAAGACCAGTCTGAATCGTTAAAATATAATGTTAAAATTAAATGTTGGACTAGGTGGTTAGAGCCTAATTCACCTTAATAAGATTAAGTTTGGGTTAAGTTAAATTAGGTTATAGTGAGGATTGACTTGATTTAAGTGAATTTGATTTAAATTAATTTAAGCTTAAAATTGATTAAGGAAAATAAGAGTTAGATATTTTGTTATGTTGGAACTCAACAATAAGTAAAGGAAAGAGAGAGACCAAATCTGAGAGAGAGGGAGAGAGAGTTATAGAGAAACTTAGGAGGTGAACTCAAAAAGAAAAAGAAAGAAAAGAGAAAGAATGGGATTGAGCTAATCTTCACAAAATTAACCTCCCAAGGTAAGAATCTTCCTCTAACTTCTTGAAATTAAGTTAATTCACACATGGAATTGTAGAATTTAAGTTGGATTAGGGAGTTGGGAGGAGCATGTTGAAGTCATAAACCCTAAAGAGAGGAATTGTAGGAAATAGCTTTAAATTTTGTCATATATGGCATTTTTCATGACCAATCACTTGTTTCTTGCATGATTCTTGAAGATGGAGGATGAAACTCCATGGATTTTGAGTTTGGAAGTTAACATTTGCATAGTTGTTGATTTTTCCCTTAACTTTAAAGTTTTGATCTTGTTGGATAGCAAACTGGTTTGTTTTGAAGTCATGGTTTAATTTGAAGTTAGAAATTGGTCATTCAACATGTTTTTGTGAGTTTTCAGTTTTGACTTGCATGAAATTGAAGTTGGGTTTGAAAAATGGAGCTTCAACTTTGAAGTAGGTTTTCAAATTGGAACTTCACACAGACCACTCAAGCAGCCTGGGCCACCACACGAGCAACTAAGTCTTTTTCTACTCAAATTGCATTCTGCTTGAGCACCGCATGAGCGGCCATGGCCACCGCACAAGCGAGCAGGCCATCGCTCTAGCGGCCTGGGCCACCACATGAGCAGCCAGCCCTCCCCTGCTTAACTTTGCATTCTACTCGCTACAGCGCCCAATGCCACCACACGTATGGTCAACAAGGCCAGCTCGGTTTTGTTTCTTTTCTGTTTTCTCTGACTTTTGAGTCTCTGTTTCATGGTTTTCAACTGTTTTTCATGTGCATTTGCATCTCATGAATACATCTCAGGGATACAAGAGAAATTAATGGAAAGGAAAAATTAGTAACTAAGTAACGAATAGATTATGAAGTGATTGCATGAGAGGATTGTATAGTGAACTGTTGTGCGTGCATGTGTTTGTGTAGGTCAAATGCCGCGTCCTACCCATGCATTCCAAGGAGCCAACTGTGAGTAATAACCTTGTAAAGATATGTTCAATTATAAGTATTTTCTGACTTCAACTATACTCCGTTTTTGAAATGATATTTCTGCTTAAGTGAATGATTGTCTGTATTTTTTGAACTGTATTCGTGGCATCCTTAGCATCTATTTACTGTTCTTGTTACAGAGATCTTTGTCAGCTCCAATTCTTGGAACTTCTGTTTACTGTATTGATGGCATGTTCATCATTTCTGACTGTTCGGTTTGCATGACCGTTTGTACTATTTTGCTATTGGTTGTACCACGTATGACTGCTATGTTTTCTGTATGAAATATGGATCTGCTATGCAAATGATTCTGATTTCCTGTTTGCTGCTATAATTAACCGATTTGAATTACGATAAGGACATCATTCTTAACCTCTTTACACTGCTGTTATTCACTGGGCTTTCGCTCATGCTTTTATATATATATGTAGATTATCAAGTACAAGAGGGGACGTAGTGGCATCGACCTAGCCTCCGTTTTGTCAAGCCAACTTTTGTGCCTCATCGTGAGGTTCCTACGGGTCAACTGTCAATGCTTTGGGGTGATTTTGGATTCACCCTTTGAGACAGGCTCTAGTGATATGATTGTTTTTCTTAACTTTTGCGCATCTTCTGTGAATGGATTCAGTTTTGTTATGTTTTGAGATGCAAGCCTGTATGGATTGATGAACCTATGTGTATCTATACAAAAGTTCATTTTTGTTTCATTTAAGTCTTCACAGCTCATTGGACGTTATATTTTTTTATTTATTGGCTTCTGCCAGCCCGTTATGGTATTACTGTTAGGCAAGCCTTTAGTAATCATGGATTACTAGCCGGTTACGACACTAAACTTATTAGGGCGGGTCTAGGTCGTGACAGTTTTCAACCTCGTTTTCCAAGTTCTAGGCAAATGCAAACTCGCTTCATGTTTGGCCTCAAGCAAATCAAAATAAGAAGGTCTAAGTTGACTCTTAACTTCGTTATGACTAATGAAATGTCTCTTACCCTAAGAGGTATTAGAATTTCTTCTACTTCTATGAGACACTCTCCCATACGACTCATAACAATAAGAGCGAATATGACCATACATACCACAAGGATGACAAATAAAAACAGGGTGTACCTTTTTTCATTTGACCTTACCAACTTTCAGGAGATTGAAAAATCCAACCTCTCGTTGAATATTTTGCTCTTCCTTTCCTTGAGTTCTGATATCATGAGATATAGATGCACTCCATTTTTTGCTTTGTGTCACCACCAAAGCAAATGCCACTCTTGTCTTAACACATTTGTTGAGACCCATCGATATTGTCTAAAGTCTTTGATCCTTTGTTCCAAAGACCAACGGTAGCCATAGCACACTTGAGCTCTTCCTCTTTCTTGACGATTAGCTCTTCAAAGACAATTTGAGACATCTCGGGAGTTTCAATCTTTTCTTCATATATTGCATAGATTTGTTGTAGCTCATTCCTCTATATCTCACAAGTCAAGAGTTTTGCACAAATAGCTTGTCGATCATTAGAGATCTTGATGGCATCATTCCTAGCCTCGGAAATCTCTTCCTTTAGTTTGACATTCTCACTTTCAACTGCTTTGAGTTTGATAGTGAGTTTGTCATTCAATTTAGATAAGTTAAGAGATTCCTTATACAACTTTTCATAAGCTTGTTGAAGCTCTTCATCATCACTCCTCAAGGATTCATCATTAGTGACATTCTCAACCGGCCTCTTTGGATACTCCATTCGTTCTTCAGCTTCGGAAGCCGCCATGAAAGAAAGAAATTGTTTACGCCCCTCTTCGCCTTGAGTCTCGTTGTCACTTTCATCATTATCAAACTCTGATTCATCATCCTAAGTGATAGCAAAAGCTTTCTTCTTCCTCAATCAACTAGGGCATTCTTGAGAAAAGTGGCCAAATCCTTGGCATTTGTAGCATTGGACTCTTTGAGAGTTCCCTGGTATTTTTCCTTTCTTCTTCTTGGTTGTAGAATCAATTTTGAGTTTATCTTTGCCTTTGAATTTATAAGATGATTCCAAAAGATCAGGCTTCTTTTTCAGAAAAGATTTTTTAAATTGTTTTACAAAAGCATTTGTAATCTTAGAATCAATCTTACAATCCTCATCAAAATTCTTTGCAATTCTATGAGCACTACTAAAAGCATAATCATCTTTTTGTTTCTTTTTGAAATTCATATGTGCCTTATAGGTTTGGAGATTTCCAACCAAATGATCCAACTTAAGGTTGTCACTATCTTGAGTTTCCTCAATAGGCGTAACTTTTGGTTGGAACCGATCGGGCAAGGATCTCAAAATTTTTCCCACAATCTTAGATTCCGGTATTTTTTTTCACCTAAATTGAAGCTGGAATTTACAAATCGCTCAACTTTGCATAAAATTCATCAAAGGTCTCACTATTTTTCATTGAAAGGTTTTCGAAACTAGATGTAAGCCTTTGAAGTTTTGAGCATTTAACCGAAGGAGTGTCCTCATGAATAGTTTGTAAGGTATCCCAAACCTCTTTTGCGACTTCACAATTGCAAATACGACTAAACTCTTCTGGTGTGACGGTGCAAAAGAGAGAATTGATAGTTTTGCTATTCCAGCTACTATTTTGGTAATTAGTTGTGTCCCATTTATCAATTGGTTAGGGGGAGTGTTACTTCATCAATGGAAATCATTGGTTTGGTCTACCTACACATGACGGATTGCCAAACTTTTTCATCAATAAATTTTAAAAACGCTCTCATTCGAGCTTTTCAAAAAGAATAATTAGATCCGTCAAGTAGGGGTGGTTGAACTATAGAATTTCCCTTACGATATAAATCCATTATCACAAATCAAACAAGATCTCGCTCCAATAGTTTTGAAAAAATGAAAATAGAGCGACCTGCTCTAATACCAATTGAAAAATCTAAGAAAACCCAAGATATTGATTTGTGATTATGTTTCAATTTTAAATAATGAATTACAATCCCAATGAAACAATCAAAGACAAATCGACAGAACGATCTAACATGGAAAAGCTGCAATGGGAGTGCCTCAAATTGTTATATATAAAAAAGAAAAGAAAACATGGGCTAAAGCCATAAAGCAATCCACTAAGAAGACAAAAAACAATTACACAAGTGTAGTCTCAATTATGTGCCTCTTTCAACACTGTCTTCACCTCAGAATTGTCTTGTCCAACATCGAATCCACAACACTGATGTCAAATCCACGATGATGAGCCAGTCTGGAATCCACCAAAGCTTCAGGCTCAAGTTTCCCGGAATCCACCGAAAAACAACTCTCTTTTGTGAATAAAACCTTAATAACATCTCTTGATGTTCGACAATCTAAAGTCCGTTGATCAATTGATCGCTTTCTATACACTAAGGAAACTCATATAAAATAGCCTCCAATATAGAACACTTGTTTTTTCTTCCTCTCTAAAAATCTGGGCGGCTCACACCCTAAAAACAACGAACAACACACTTTATAGAAAACAGGATCGCACAGACCGCTCGAGCACACAGTTCACTGCTTGAGTAGTGTGACTAAAGGTGGTTCAAAACATATAGGCTGATTGCTTGAGCGCAAATTGCACCGCTCGAGCGGTAAAAATTTCTTCACATAAGTTCAGGTGCTCTGCAAAAATACTAGATGATTTGTTTCTTCGCTCGAGCGCACAAATGACCGTTTGAGCTGTCAAATAACTTCGGCTGCATTTTTTCTTCTTGCTTTGGGGGCGCTGCCCCTCGACCCTACAATGGAAGTGGCAAACATTAACGGATTAATATCACAAACTTCTCTATATAGACACAATTTTGGTTGGATTCGCATCTAAAATACTCATAGCTTCACTGAAACAAAAGAGCGAATAAAATTACAACTGATAGGAGTTTTGTCAAATGAGATTGCTAATTACAAAAATCTAACATCCACGATCATGATATGAATTATTCATATTGTAAGTCTCACTGAAATATATATATATATATATATATATGTTTAAATTAATCAAACTTTGATATGAATACTAAATATCTTATTTTGTTTCATAAAATTGACAATTTTTTTTTTGAAATCATATTTACTATCCATTTTATAAAACAAAACACAATTAGTTAATGAATCAATTGATGTCGGATGAAACTAATTTTTTATATATATCTTCTTCTCTTTAAAACTTACGGGATAAATTTTTTGAATTACCTTTGTTGGCCTAGTGAGGCCCAGGAAGTAAAGTCTTGAGAGAGTAAAGAGAAAATTGAGTCTTGAGAAAAGTTGCTTCCTATTTTTTAGGATAAATTATAAATACACCTCCTAAGATTTGTTTAAAATACTAATTGCCATTTGTGATTTTGGAAATTCCTACCCGTTCTTTAATCAACAATTAATAATGTTAGACATATATTTCAATTATAGTTCTAGTAATGTTTTATTGCATAAGAGAGTAGTTAGGAATATTATTTTTTTATTAGCTTTGATCAATGAAAAATTATGATAAAAGGGTATTTATTATTTTTAGAACTATAGGGGGAAACCTATATATTAAGAAAATCTCAAGGATATATTTGTGATGACAAATTTTGATAAAAAGATATATTTTTAATTTTTAAAACAACATTGGGTAATCCATATTTTAAAAAAAATCTCAAAGGTATATCTGTAATGACAAATTTTAATAAAAAGGTATTTATAATTTTCAAAACTATAGACAAAATTCGTATTTTAAAAAAATTTCAAAAAATATTTTTGAAATTTACTTTATTTGCCATTCTTTCATGGATGGCATTGTGACAAATGCATTACAATTATTTATTTTTGTGTTCTAAATTAGGTGATGCATTTATGATAATATGACTATAGTAAATAATTTTCATAGTCCAACAAACTTATGGCCTGCGCTAGGGGTGTAATTTTGGTCTATCTAGTCCAGAGGTCGCTCGAAGCCTAGGTAGGCCCAGTCCGTCTAGGCCTGAGCCCGAGCTCGAGCCCAACTCAAGACTCTGGGCCTGGGCCACGTGTTTTGGAGCCCACCTTGACTCGACCTACCTCAACAGCCTCTTATGGCTGCAGTGCAACAGTAAGAAATTTGAAAAAAAAAATAAAATTTTGAGTGGTCAAATGACCGTTAATTCAAAGGCCAATTTTTTATTTATTTATTATTTTTTTAAAATTAACATCTCCCTCCTCTCAACTCCTATAAATACTACGCCAATCCCATTTTATTTTTTTACAAAAAAATCTCTCTATTAACTCTCTCAATTAATTTTAAAGTATCATTCCCAAGTGACAATTACAATTGTGCAAAAAAAAAAAAACTTTTATCAAAATAAACTAATTTTCGTATCGCATTCACCAGTCGGTAATATTAATTATTTAAATGAATATTTATTAGTTACTCATTATTTTACGTTAATTATTTCGTATCATATATTAGTTGTTATGGTTTACTCATTATTTTATTTAATTGTTAGTTCATATATATTATTTTACTTACATTACTATCGATCTTAATATTCTTAATGTTTATGTCGAAATTGACACATATACACAACATGAATTTGTTGATTCTTCTTCTACGATACTTAATATCCCTTTTCCAATATTAGCATCATCATCTAGGGGCGCGTCTAGTATTGTTTGGGAGCATTTTGAAAGAGTATCTGTAACTAATCCTGATGGTACAGTTGTACTTAAAAGCAAAATGTAAATATTGTACATATTTACTTAGTGCTGCATAGGCGGGGGGTACTAGCCATCTTAAAGGCATGCTTAAAGACATTTACAAAGTCAACAACCCGATATTCGAACTCAAATACAATTAGAGGATTCATCAACTGGTTATTTGCAAACATTTTCATATGATCCTATACATGCACAAAATTTTATAGTTAATTATATTATTAAAATGAACAACCTTTTTCTACTAGTGAATGCCATGATTTTTTAGAAATGATTCACGTAGGTTTTGCATTATAATATCAAGGTTTTTCAAGAAATACTACTAAAAACAGGATTTTAAAGAAATTTGAGGATATTAAAAGAGAATTATTTGACATTTTCAAAATTTTGAATAGAAGAGTTTGTTTAACATCTGATTTGTGGTCAAATAATGATTTAAACTATTAATGTATCACTGCATATTTTATTGATAATTATTGGAAATTAAATAAAAGAAACATTTCATTTAGATTGGTTGAACTTTGAGACACTGGTTATTCACTTGGAGTAGAAATAAGAAATTTATTATATGAGTGAGCTTTGCAAAAAAAAAAAAAAAAAAAAAAAATTATTTACCATTAGTTTAGATAATGCAACATATTACAATCAGATTATAACCTATTTAAAATCAACTTTACAATTACTTCTTGATGGTGATTTATTTTATATTCGTTGTTGTGCTCATATTTTAAATTTGATTGTTAAAGAAACTCTGCATGTATATGAGACTTCTATACTGGTAACAAAAAATGACATTGTTATCATTATGTACTCTGCTAATCAAATTTCGGAATATATGAAAATTTGTTAATGAGAAGGTATTCCATTTAAAAAAAAAATTTAATTTTAGATATAGATAGCTGGTGGAATTCAACGTATAATATATTAAAAGAACTTGTAAATAAAGAAAATCAATAGATTTATTTTTTGTATCAACATCAATAGGAGGAGTATTAACTCCCACAGAACTTAATTGGCACCAAGTAGCCTTATATAAAGATTTTCAAAAAAATTTTGATACTGCAAAAAAAATTATTTTCTTATATATATATATATATATATTTCTATTTCACCATTTTTTTTTTACATATGTTAGTAGAAATAATGAAAGTTTTCATAAAATATATGGGTAATGAATATTATTTAACAATTATTACTGTAATGAAAGAAAAAGTTGATAAATATTTTGATCCATTGTCTCATCTTTTAGGTTTAGACATAATAATTGATCTTAGGTGTAAAGAAATTGATTTATAAGAATTTTTAGAACATATTTTCGCTTATCAAGAACAACTTGCCTCTATTATGAAAACATGCAAAAAATTATTTGAAGAATACAAAGTAACTGTGTTTGCAAATCACCTACACACACTATACTAGCCTCATCTCAAGGTGGAAGATTAAGTATTTTTTTAGCAATAAAAAGTAGAAGAATATCTCAACATACAAGCATAAGTAGTTTTGAATTATAATGTTATTGGGATAGCTCATCTATAGCGACTCAGGTTGAAACCCAACCCTTTTGTATTCTTTGGTCCAGGATCCGGTACTCATGGTTGTTGTTTATACTCTTATTGTCTGGTTATAATGTTGGTTTATTTGTTTGGGGTAGTCGGTTGTGTTTTAAACAGGTTGGGAGTCGTTTTTTCAAAAGATTTTATGCTTGTTTCTCTTTAAGTTTGCTCAAGCGGTCTTTCCTTCACTCGAGCCGTCTTTGGTTCCTTCCAGTATCTGTTTTTGCAATCTGAACTTCTAGGAGGGATGTGTTCTTCGCTCGAGCTATGGGTTGGTCGCTTGAGCGGTATTATGTGTCTAACACTCAAGCGGTCTCTTGCAGGTTTGAACTAGTGGGAGGGGGTCATTGTGCGCTCAAGCATTGAGTTGGTCACTCGAGTGGTTCTTTGTGTTTGACATTCGAGTAATGTTTTGGTCACTCGAGCGGTCTATACGTACATTAGTATAGGAAAAATATTTTTTCTACCACTTTTTGATCTCTCTCTCTCTCTAAAAGTTAACTTTACTAAATTTCTTCACTCTCTCTCTAATTATCGTCCAAACATCTCCATACACTCAAATCTGTTGGTTTCGCTGCCATAGTGCTTTGAAGAAAAGCGTAGACTTGTAAAGGTGAACATTCTAATCGGAGAAGTTTTCATCTTAGCCTCTGTCAAAGGTTGGGTCTTGTTCTTCTCTCTTTCTACTCTTGAGGTAGGGATTTCTTCAACCTCCTTGTATGATTCTTAGTCTCGTTATGTGTTCCTTAAAAAGTGTAGTGATTTGGGAGTAGTGGGTTTGATTTAGGGTTTTGTTTTGGAAATATAAAAGAGGGGTTTTCAAATGGATTCTTGAGAAATGTCGTGGAAATGAGTATATTGTTAAGTTGTGTTGAAATATTGGAAATTTCCCCTTTAAATGTGTTTTTGAAAAGAGTAGATGTTTTATTGGAAATCATTAGTTTTGATTTAAGAATAACAGATGTTGAGTTTTTGAAAAGATAAAATGAATGTATCTATTAATGACGAGAGTGGAGTTAGATATGTATTATCACTCCTATACTGAGATTATGAAATTATAATTGTTGTTGGAGATTTATCTTTTGCACAGAGATATCTGTGTTTTAGGCTATCGGTAGATGATATGTAACACACTGAAATAAACACAATAACCTAACTACAATATTAATAAATGACAACAACAAGAACGCAATAATCTTTCATTAATTCCCCATTAAGCTTACAATAGAGTAACATATACGAATATACATTTATAAGCCTATCCTTGAATCTATAACATATGTTACATAATAACATGAACATCAAGCCAAAAAAGAATGTCCAAAAGGCTTGTAGTTTTCCAAGACAGTGCTTGGTTACAACAAAATGGATTTAAATCCAATACAGTTAAAGCCCTAGGCTTGTACAATTAAATACAACAAACTAAACAAAATGATGCCCTTGCTTCCAAGTTCTCCCAAGCTATTGCCTTGGCGGATGCATATCATCAATGCTTGAAAATGGTTGTCCACATAAGGTGAGCAAAAGCCCAGTAGAAATAATCCAACACAGCATATGAATCTTGACAAAGATATAAGGGTGAAATGAATATGCAATGCTTTTATATCCGTTTTTGAAACCATGCAATGCCGTGTTTATACCACAACTAATAAATCATTTTCTATACATTAGAAAATAGGAAAGTGAATCACAACTCTAGGAATCTCAAAACAAGTATCACGTTTCACGGAAATTTTATCCGCAGGAAACCGTAAACCGACATCCATGTAAAAGTAGGCTATACAAGCACTACTATTGCCATTTTATGGATATTTCGTCTGCAGGATCGGCACCCATGTATACACGTGATTTTTGGGTCTTTCACCCTAGACACACAGGCTAACTTATTTGATGTAACAATAACTTTCTCCCAGATTTATCCATTTTTCAACACAAGATACATTTTCAATGAAATAAGTATGTAACAATACTTAATGCAAATGGATGAGAAATTAGTTTTCAATTCTCCTAATTCTCATGTAATTTCTATAACATTCATAGCTATCCTCCATTGATAGCCCAAAACAGATATTTCTAAACAAATAGATAATTTCAATAAAGATAAACTTTTCAAATTCCAAGATGTGAGTGATAATACATATCCAACTCTATTATCTTCATCTACAACAACTCAATGTCACTATTTCAATATCAATTCCATTTATCAATACAAAATTAACATTTGAGATTTCTAGGGAAAAAACCCTATTTCCTTTAAAAAACAATTTTCCATGGTAAAAACCCTTCATTTCCTTATACCTCAACAACAAACATCTATACCTCAACAACAAACATCTATTCGCAATCATTTCTGATAAATCATTTGAAAACCCCTCTTTTGTTTTCGAACCAAAACCGAGATTTTTTCAAAAATCCATTTCTTTCACAAAGTGGTTTTAGAAAAACAAATAACTAAGTTAAAACTCATAAGTAAGTGCGGAGAATCCTTACCTCAAGCTTAGAAGATAGAAGAGAAGAACTCAGAAAAACTCAACGTCGATGAAACCACGAGCCACTTGGATCAAATGGAAGCCCTTGGGATGATCTACAATCTATTCCAAAGGACCAAGGTGAGAAGGTACATCTAAGTAAGTAGATCTGAGATCTTTGTGAGAAAAGTTGAGTTTTGAGAGAAAAGAGAGAAGTCACGGTTTAAAGGGAGAAGAGAAAGAGAGAAACAAAAAAAAAATGTGTTTTGGGTCTATTTATAGTGGTAGAATAATAGCCCTAAAGTCAAACCCCCAAAAAGTACGGCCCAAAACCGAACCAAAAATGACAGTGGTGTCGACCCTTAGGAAGAAATGTTGAGACACTAATGTTTTGCAATAGACGAGGGTCGACCCTAGGAGGCAGTGGTGTTGACCCTTTTATTTTAGAATGCAACCTAGAACAAATCGGCAAGGGAAGGGTCAACCCTCAAAACCCATGATGTCAACCCTATATTTTAGAAGCGATTTCTCGGTTTGAGCAGCAACACAGTGCCAACACCCCCCCCAACGTGGTGTTGACCCCAGAGGCCAATAACAGGACAAGTGTCGACACCACCAAGGCTGGTGTCGACTCCAAATTTCAATATCCACACTAAGAGCATGACAAGAAGGTGGTTTCGACACCACCAAGGTTAGTGTCAACCCTCTCATCAAAATCCAACAAGAGAAGACGGAAGGACGATCACTACAGATATGGTTACTCGGGTTCCAAAGCAATAAATGGGTTGAGTCTAAGCCCGGATCGCTGTAACCTCCCTCCTTAACGAATTTCATCCTCAAAATTTTAAATCAACAACAAAATCGCAATTAAACCAACTACAACAATGATAGCAATTCAATTTCATCATCATGATCCGTCCACCAGTCATTCATTTTCATCATCAAGATAAACACATTCCCATCACTCAATATACAATTTACATTTCCAAAACATATACATTATTTATACTACATTAACATGACAAGATTTTAAATACAAGTTCAAACATCGACAAATAGATTCGGATACTTCTTACAGACGTCCACCTCACGTTCCCAAGTTGCTTCCTCAACCCCGTGACATCTCCACAACACCTTTACCAAAGGAATTGTCTTGCCACGCAAGACTTGGTCTCGAGTATCTAAAACTCTAACCGAACTCTCCTCATACGAGGCATCCTCGTCTACCTCTAGCTCAGTCCAATCCAATACATGTGATGTATTCGGCTCATACTTCCAGAGCATACGGACATGAAACACGTCATGAACCTTGGAAAGTTGTGGCGGTAAGGACAAACGATAAGCTACCTCCCCAATCCACTCTAGGATCTCAAAGGGCCCAATAAACCTAGGAGACAACTTTTCCTTCTTTCCAAACCTCATCAAACATCGTTTAGGTGATATCTTCAAAAAGACGTGATCTTCTGCCTCAAAGGATAACGATCTCCTCCTATGGTCGGCGTAGCTCTTTTGACGACTCTGAGCTGTGGCCAACCTCTTACGAATAAGTGCAACATTCTCCATCATTTCCCGGACGAACTTAGGGCCTACCATAAGTGCATCACCCACCTCAGCCCAACAAGCAGGAGATCTACACGGTTGGTCATACAAGGCTTCAAAAGGTACCATACCAATACTTAACTGGAAGCTATTGTTATATGCAAAGGGCAAGCGTCTCTCCCACGACCCCTTAAAGTCAAGAACACAACCCTGAAGCATATCCTCTGAGATCAGGATTGTACACTCTAACTACCTGTCAGTTTGAGGATAATAAGCGGTGCTAAAAGTCAACTTAGTGCCCAAGGCGTTCAGCAGGCTTTGCTACAACCGATCCGTGAAATGCGAATCTTTATCTGAAAAAATAGTCATAGGGACCCCATGAAGTCAAACAACGTCCCTAATATGAAGGTCGGCAAGATACTCTATCGAGTCACTCATGCGTAAAGGTACGAAGTGCACTAACTTAGTCAACTGATCAACTATCACCCAAATGACATTATTACAATGTTGAGTCCTTGGAAGACCCACAACAAAATCCATCGTAACATGCTCCCACTTCTACTTAGCTACAGGCAAGGGTTGCAACAAACCCGTTCGCCTCTGATGCTCAGCCTTCACTTGTTGACAAGTAAGATACCTTGATATGAACAAGGCTACATCATTCTTCATCCCCTTTCCCAAAATTGGCGGCTAAGGTCGTGATACATTTTTGTGCTCCTGGATGTATCGCAAGGCGTGAATGGTGAAACTCTCGGAGTACCTTCTCTCAACAAGACTCCGGCACGAAAAGACGGTCGAGGTATTTAACACTCGAGTCAGAATACACATTCAAGCCTTTCTCTACCTTCCCGCTAGATATCTTCTCCCAAAGGGTTTCTACCTCGAGGTCACCTTTTGTGCTTCTATAACTCGGCTCATAAGTGTAGGTTGTGTAACTACTGAAAACAAAGTTGCCGACTCGACGAACTCTCCAAGATGCATGTCAAACTCCCCAATGGTATCCAACATCTCCCATTCCCAAATGGCAATGCTAGCTATATTGTTAAAGGATTTTCTACTCAAGGCATCAGCCACTATATTGGTCTTCCCCGGATGATAGTACAACTCAAAGTCATAATCCTCCATAAATTCCATCCATCGCCTTTGTCTCAGGTTCAAATCTTTTTGTGAAAATAGATACTTCAAACTCTTATGATTGGAAAATACCTCAAATCTCTCACCATACAAGTAATGTCTCCAAATTTTCAAGGCAAAGATCACAGCTGTTAGCTCTAGGTCATGTGTGTGGTAGTTTCTCTCATGTGTTTTCAACTGATGTGAGCTGTAGGCTACTACATTTTCCTCTTGCATCAAAACAAAACCCAAACCTTCCTAAGATGCATCACAATACACTGAATAGTCCAAACCCCTCTCCGAAACAATCAACACTGGAGCAGTGGTAAGTCTAATCTTAAGCTCTTGGAACAACTTCTCACAATTCTCATTCCACACAAACTTGATTCCCTTCCTTGTTAGTCTAGTCAAACCAACGGTAATAACTGGCCAACCCCAAGAAACTACGAATCTCAAAGGCATTCTTAGGTTGTTCCCAATCTCATATTGCTTCTATTTTGGAAGAATCTACTAGCACTCCTTCCTCGGATATCACATGGCCTAAGAACTTTATTTTTCAACCAGAGCTCACACTTCCTGAACTTAGCATACAATTTGTGGGCTTTAAGCAACTCAAGCACAACTCGCAAGTGTTCCTCATGCTCCTCGTCAAAGGGTGAGTAAATTAAAATGTCGTCAACGAAGAGAACTACAAAACGGTCTAGGAACTCACGAAAGATTCGATTTATCAAATCCATAAACATGGCAGGTGCATTGGTTAATCCAAAAGGCATGACTAGGAATTCGTAATTGCCATACCGCGTACGAAATGCCATTTTCTAGATATCCTCCTCCTTTACTCTCAACTGATGATTACCCGATCTTAGGTTTATCTTAGAAAAGCAACAAGACCGTTTCAACTGATCAAACAAATCATCTATACGATGCATTGGGTATTTGATCTTAACAGTTACCTGGTTTAATTTCTGATAGTCAATACAAAGTTGTAATGTACCATCCTTCTTCTTGGCAAAGAGAGCTGGTGCTCCCTAAGGTGAAGTACTAGGGTGGATAAAATCCTTATCCAACAATTCTTGGAGTTGAATCTTTAACTCACTCAACTCGGCGGGTGCAAATCTATGTGGTGCCATAGAGATTGGTGTCATACCGGGCACTTAATCGATAGAGAACTCAATCTCACGGTAAGGTGGCAAACTAGTGAGATCCTTAGAAAAAATGTTTGGGTATTCACAAACTACCTTTGGCAGCTCAACTCGGATCACATCACTCTCAACACCCAAAAATGTAGCAAGAAAGAGACTAAGTTCACCCCGACCACGCGGGTCACACACTGGCAATAAAGCTCAATCAACTCTATCCCCCAAGAAATAAAAACAATCACCATTCGAGGTACATACAATAAACCTCTGACGGTAACAGTCTATAATAGCCCGATAAGATGACAACCAATCCATACCCAATATTACATCAAAGCTCAACATATCAATCAACACAAATGCAAAAGGAAGTCGACGACTAGAAACCTCTATTTCACAACCTTGACACCCTGGTCCAACACAACCTTACCACCAACTGGTGAATCTTCCTTGAGTGGAGATGCTAACTGAGCCACTTTTAACCCCAATACTGATGCAAATGTAGATGAGATAAAAGAATGGGATGCACCCATATCAATCAACACATTGACAATAAAATTACATAACAAGAAGTTACCTCTCACTATGAAGGTGCTAGCACTAAATTTGGCGTGGCACCAATATACACATGGCCTGTAGGTCTCTGCTCTACCTGATCACCCCTCAGAGCATAAGTCTGATGCACATATTGAGTTGAAGAGGCTCCCTAATTGGCTCTCGAGGCCTGAGCTGACTATACAGGCTGATGGCTCTGTGTCTGGCTCGAACTTGAAGCACCAAGTGTGCCACTCAATTGAGGGTAAAACTTTCTCACATGCCCTAACTACCCACATTGATAACAAGTAGGCGGCTGCCCTTTCCTCTGACTCTAGCACTGAGAATAAGTCGCAGACGGAGCAAACTAGTTCCCTCCTTCTCTCTACGGGCAAGATGGAAACTTGTGACCCAATTGGCCACACTTGAAACAAGTGAAACCTCCCTGACTACCTTTCCTTGAACCCAAACTTGGCACAGGAAAGGTGCTTCTCGACTGTGCTAGCTGGGACTGCTGTGTGGTGGAACCCCTCTACCTTTTATTGTCCTGGTTCCCTTCCTGAACCTCCTGACTCCTCTACCTAGAGCCCCTCATTTTCCCCTCCTCGATCTGAATCACGGTCTCTAAGTAAGCCGCAGCCTCCACAAGGCGACTGTAATCCCTAATCATGGACATGGCCACCTTGAAAAGGAGTTTGGTCCTCAGCCTCTTCTCAAACTCCAAGTGACGGCGTTCCTCCGTCGTTACCAACTCCGGTGAAAATCTCGACAAACTAGTGAAAGTAGCCTCAAACTCGGCCACCAGTGTGTTTAGTTGTTTAAGCTTCAAGAACTGCTCCCTCAACTTCTCTCTGGTAGTGGGAGATAAAAACTTATCCTGGAAGGCATTGACAAAAGCCACCCAAGTCTCTCCAATCCATCCCCACTCAAACTTTCACCACTGATCCGCATCTCCCTTCAGTTGGAAGGATGCCAAGGTCACTCTCAACCCATTGTCCTCGATGCCAAGCATCTTGAACGTCTTCACCATCTATTCGAGCCATTCATCCGCCTTTACTGGATCTTTCAAATCACGCAAAAATTCATCCGGATTAGACCGAAAGAACTCCCTCTTCAAGAAAGACGGCCCCATTTTGGTAACCTGGGCCTGGACTTGATTCTCAGCTCTGAGAATGTCTACGGATTCCCATAAAGCTCCAGTCATTTCACGGGCCAAAGCACCCATGGCCTACAGAATCACTGGTTTGGCCACATTGGCCTGACCAACCCCTTCTGCTTATGTCAGAATTTCATCCGGTAATGGCACCTCTTGCCGTCTAGGCCTGCCACGCCTATTACCACTCTGTCTATGTCCTAACATCCTAATAATGGTAACACTGAAGATTAGCACATTTACGAATGTGCCGAAGCTAACCCACTCGCGCCCTAATGTGATGGACAACATATAATCACATAAATACAGACGAATTTCCTTTCTAGATAATGATCGTCCCGCAACATTGCCAGAATTCCAATTAGAAATAGCAGTGATCAAGTGCTTTTCTAATAGGACTTTTAGAAACTCGTAAAACCAATCAATATCTTAGAAATTAAATCCCATGCCCATATAATCACATAAGCATGTTATCACATAGTATACTATACATACAAGTATCTCTATCAAGCGAGATAAACCCATTGTGGTAAGAACCACTTCCCACGTACCCAAAGTATTCAAACCCGGTACGCTCTGATACCAAGTTGTAATGCCCTAAAATAAACACAATAACCCAACTACAGTATTAATAAATGACAATAACAAAAAAGCAATTATCTTTCATTAATTCCCAATTAAGCTTGCAACAAAGTAACATATGCGGATATACATTCATTAGCCTATCCCTAAATCTATAGCATATGTTACACAATAACATGAACATGAAGCCAAAAAGCAATGCCCAAAAGGCTTACAATTTTTCAAGAAAGTGTTTGGTTACAACAAAATGGATTTAAATCTAATACAGTTAAAGCCCTAGGCCTATACAATTAAATACAACAAAATAAACAAAATGAAGCCCTTGCTTCCAAGTCCTCCCAAGATATTGCCTTTGCGAAGGCATATCATCAATACTTGAAAATGGTTGTCCACATAGGGTGAGCCAAAGCCTAGTAGAAATAATCTAACACAACATATGAATCTTAGCAAAGATATAAGGGTGAAATGCATATGCAATGCTCGTAACAAAACATTTTATATCCGTTTTTGAAAGCATGCAATGCCATGTTTATACCACAATTCATAAATCATTTCCTATACATTAGAAAACAGGGGAGTGAATCATAACTCTAGGAATCTCAAAACAAGTATCATGTTTCACGAAAATTTCATCTGTCGAAAAACGTAAATCGGCATCCATGTAAATGTAGGCTATACAAGGACTACTATTGCCATTTTATAAATATTTCGTCTGCGGGATCAGTAGCCATGTATACGCGTGGTTTTTAGGACTTTCACCCTAGACACACAAGCCAACTTATTTGATGTAACAACAACTTTATCCCAGATTCACCCATTTTTCAACACAAGATACATTTTCAATGAAATAATTATGTAACAATACTCAATGCAAATGAATGAGAAATTAGTTTTCAATTCTCCTAATTCTCATGCAATTTCTATAACATTCATAGCTATCCTCCATTGATAGCCCAAAACAAATATATCTAAACAAATAGATAATTTCAATAAAGATAAACTTTCCAAATTCCAAGATGTGACTGATAATACATATCCAACTCTACCATCCTCATTTACAACAACTCAATGTCACCATTTCAATATCAATTCCATTTATCAAAACAAAGTCAACATTTGAGATTTCTAGGGCGAAAACCCTATTTCCTTTATAAAACCATTTTTCAAGGTAAAAACCCTTCATTTCCTTATACCTCAACAACAAACATCCATCCACAATCATTTTCGATAAACCATTTGAAAACCCTTCTTTTGTTTTCGAACCAAAATCGAGATTTGTTCAAAAATCCATTTATTTCACAAAGTGGTTTTTATGAAAACAAATAACTAAGTTAAAACTCATAAAGAAGTGCGGAGAATCCCTATTTCAAGCTTAGAAGATGGAAGAGAAGAACTCGAAAAAACTCAATGTCGACGAAACCATGAGCCAGTCGGATCAAAGGAAGCCATTAGAACGATCTACAATCAGTTCCAATGGACCAAGGTGAGAAGGTACCTCTAAGCGAGTAGATCTGAGGATCTAGGTGAGAAAAGTTGAGTTTTGAGAGAAAAGAGAGAAGTCACGGTTTGAAGGGAGAAGCGAAAGAGAGAGAAAAAAAAGTGAGTGAGAAAAGTGTGTTTAGGGTTTATTTATAGTGGTAGAATAATAGCCTTAAAGTCAAAGGAAAGAATAAGTCAAACCCCCAAAAAGTAAGGCCTAAAATCGAACCAAAAATCTAGAAATAACTCACAGGGGTCAACCCTCAGGACAATGCTGTCGACCCTCAGGAAGAAAAGCTGAGATACTAATGTTTTGCAGCAGACGAGGGTCGATCCTAGGAGATAGTGATGTCGACCCTTTATTTCAAGATGCAACCCAGAACAAATCGGCAAGGGAAGGGTCGACCCTCAGAACCCATGGTGTCAACCATATATTTCAGAAGCGATTTCCAAGATTAAACAACAAGACAGTGTCGACACCCCCCCCGGCCTGGTGTCGACTCCAAAGGCTAATAACAGGACAAGTGTTGACACCATCAAGGCTGGTGTTGACCCCAAATTTTAGTAGCCACACTAAGAGCACGGCAAGAAGGTGGTGTTGACACCACCAAGGCTAGTGTCGACCCTCTCATCAAAATCTAACTAAAGAAAAGGGAAGGACAATCATTATATGATAGCTTTGATTGTTGTGATTACGGATATGGTTACCCAGGTTCCAAAGCAATAAATGGGTCGAGTCTATGCCCAGATCGCTATATGATAGCTTTGATTGTTGTTGGAATTGCATTAGGATTAGGTTAATTGAAACCAACTACTTATACATCTTATATTAAACATTGTTTCATATCCATACATTGAAAAAGTATTATTTTGAGAAAAATGGGTGAATACCTTAGTGAATCTGGTTAGGGGGTATGGTTGTGGTATTATTTATGTTGGCATGTGTGTCCTTGGTGAAAGTGTTGAAACTCGCGTAGTTAGGTGCCAATCCTTCCGATTAGTCTCGATAAAATGGCTTTGGTAGTGCTTGTATAGCCTACTGTAGACACGTATCTAGAGATTTAAGTGTTGTGTATCCACTATCCTATTTTCTAATTTAAAAAGTGTTGTTTTATAAAGTGATTTATAATCATGGCATTGAATTAGTGTTGTGTATCCATTGCCCTATTTTCTGATTTAAAAGTATTATTTTACGAATTGATTTATAATCATGGCATTGCATTGTTTTGAAAAAGTGTAATGTTTTGGTAAATGGCATGCATATGCATTCCTCATATGACTTTGTTAAGCATCATACAGTGTGTTCAAGTATTCTCTACTAGGCTTTGGCTCATCCAATGTGGAAACCAACTTTCAAGTGCTGATGGTATGCCTCTACCAAGGACTTACCCTTGGAAGATCATGGAGCTGAAGGCTCACTTTGTTTTTCTTTTATTGTGAATATCTTTTGTATAAACCTTGAGTTTTTTACTTGTTTTGGGCTTGACCGACTTTTGTTGTAACCAAGCATCATCTTGGAAATATGTAGCCATTAGGGCATAAACTTATCTGTAATTTCTTTTGTTTCA
This sequence comes from Camellia japonica, assembly GCA_030407325.1. Classification (NCBI taxonomy): domain Eukaryota; kingdom Viridiplantae; phylum Streptophyta; class Magnoliopsida; order Ericales; family Theaceae; genus Camellia; species Camellia japonica. The sequence goes on along the minus strand of JAPPVO010000036.1, from coordinate 122,449,953 downwards.
AGTTATTTGTACATCTCATATGCTATAGATTTAGTATCTAGGATTTATGAATGTATACATGCATATCACATCTTTTGTATTGTTAAAAAGAATCAATGAAAGGCTAATATTTTGTAAGTTTCTGCTTTTCCAATGTATGTTAAGAGGTGGTTAGTTGTTATGATTTTGAGGGGTTACATCATTGGTGGATGATAGCGATGAATTTGATATTTTGGATTAGTAAAAACAAAATGAAACTATGTGGCTTGTACTTTCACAGATGGCCTGTGATATACTAACCATTCTTATTTCTACAATTGCTTCCGAAACAGCTTTTGGTGCAAGCGGGTGGCTACTAAGTGATTACCACAACAAGATTTTACCCCAAATGATTGAGGCACTGATGATATCCAGAGATCATATGCATGCACTTACGAGAAGATAAAATTATAGTGAGAATGACAGAATTCAAAGCGACTTGGATATATCCTTAGGAAATGCGAGTGAATTGTTTGCCTTCTCCGATGATTGTTCAATAATTTTTTTTTTCACTATTTCATTTCATAATGTTTTTATTAGATTATTGAGGTGGAATATAATGTAAATGATTGGTAGGCTAGTAGGTGCCAACCTACTTGGGATGTTCTTGACTTCTAGTGATGAAATTTCTCCAGCATCATCAATAATCTATATCTATTTTATTTAATTTTATAAATTTTTGTAATATTTTATTTCATTTTGAAATAAAAAATTATTCATTAAATAAATGTTATCTATTTCATTTAATGATAGGAATATTTCTTTTCATTTTGATATATATAAAATTATTCATTTCAAAAGAAGAAAATTACATAACTTCATACTTTTATAGTCATAACCAAACAAACATAAGTCATACATAATTAAAGACCATCACATGAAATATAACCAACAGTTCATTAATCTTAATTAAAATATTCTAGTACAAATTTTCTTTTGTTTTTTTATCCCTCATAAATAATCTATAGATACACTCTATCTATCGTTTATTTTTCATAAACAAAAAAAAGGCCCACCAGGCCCGGCTCGGCCTGAGGCCCTAATTTGATTGGGTTGGGCTTGGGCCAGACTTTTCGGCACATGGGCCTGCTCGAAAAATGGCAGGAGCCCACAAGGCCTGAAGGTGGGTCAGACCCAAATTACACCCCTAACCTGTGCATATTTGAGCATTATATCTACTACAGACAATTTCAAATAGAAAAAGAAAATTCTAATTTATCTATACTATATACAGAAATGAGCGGTAGCTCGAAATTCGGAGCCCAAATTTGGCTCGAAATAGAAAAGAGAGAGAGAAGGAGAAAAGAGGAAGAGAGGGAGAGGGAGAGAAAGAGAGAAGCAGAGGGGAAGAGAGAGAGAGAGAGAGAAGACGATCGTCCCCCAGCCGCCGATCGTCGCCCTGCCCAGCTGCCGGTCGTTGCCCAGCCCAGCCCGGCCGCAGCCTCCGACCGCCGTTGCCCCGCCTCTGCCTCCTCCTCCCCCGAATATTATGCCCCCTCCAGTCCTCCTCCTCCTCCCTCCTCCCTCCAGTCCTCCTCCTCCTCCCTCCTCCCTCCTCCTCCTCCTCCTCCTCCTCCTCCTCCTCCTTTCTTCCTTCTTCTTCCTGGTCTTCGTTCTTCTTCTGCAAAAAAAAAAAAAAGATATAGAGAAGATGAAGAAGATGGAGTTGAAAATAAGAAAAAGAAAAGAAAAAAAAATGTCGTTTTGACCCCTCGAGCCACAATCGAGCCACAACTTTCGAGCTACGAATCGGAACCGATACTATATATAAAGTGAACATTTATGTTACAGTCATGAAGTCTTGACTTCTCAATGTGTCAAGTGAATTTCTCAATTAAAAAAAAAAAAAAAAGGTTAGAGAAAAGCGTAAGACTAGAACCCAACACCTTAGGTTTAATAAAGAACACATTTACCACTTAAGTGTACACAAAATGTAGCATCCTGAGTCTAAAACCTGACTTGAACCCACGTGTATGGATGTACCGGTACGATTTCAGGCCTTTTGGTGATTGTGATTGGGACCATGTTAATTTCTACTTGGCATCTAGTAGACTTAATGTTAGAGTTTCAGGTATAAGAACGAGAAATTAGAGCATAGAAGCAATGATGCTAGTGGGACCATGAGATGCCATGATGCCATGCTCAAAATATAAGTTTTCTTTCTCAAAATTCATGTTATGTACTTTTCAAAAAATCATAAGGCAAACCAAATCTTTTATTTCAACAAAATACGGGGCGGTAAATACAACTCTAGCAATCACTAGATACGTTTCTACTAGTAGTCTCGTGGAGCACTATCGAAATACACTTTACCGACTCTTAACATGAAGGAAATTGGAACTTATTACGTACGTGTTTTAGGAATTTCACCATGGACCTAAAGCTAACTTAATTTTCAACAAACTACACACCCTAATTGGATTCACCAAGATATTTACCCCATTTCTCAACACATTTCAATCTCTTTCGATAAATCAATTAAAATGCATTTCTCAAATGCCATACGAAATTGAACACATGAACACATGATGTGTTCAGTGATATGCATACCTTTATAAATGTTTCAATTTCCCTAATTTGCACGCAATTTCTACAACACGTCAATGCAATCTTGTACTGATTGCCAAAATAGTTATCTCTATCTCTATATTAAAAATAGACAATACATAAAGCATTTCCCAACAATTTCCAAGATAGAACTCATTTCCAAAACTTCATCATTTCCAATATATACTCAAAGTTCACAATTCTTCAAGAATTCTATGAATTTCATCATCACAATCTATAGAGCATATTCAATATTTTCCCAACAATTTCCAAAATAGAATATTCACTTCCAAAACTTCATCATTTCCAATATATACTCAAAGTTCACAATTCTTTACAAATTCCATGAATTTCATCATCAAAATCTCATTCTTTAATTTCACCATTTCTAGGGTTTGAAAAAAAAATTGGGAATTTCTTTATTAAAGTATCATTTTATCAAATCCATTGGCCATGGAACATAATTGGTAAAACAATTTTGAAAGTTTGATGATTGCATGAGAATTTTCCCACTTTTATGCATTATAATCAATATAATCAAAGCCCTAACTTCTCAAATGTATGTAGCTATCAAAATAACACATAATAAAGCTAAAATACATACATAACGTTAAGAAAACCTACCTCAAGGATTGAGAGAGAAAGAAAGAAAAATTCCCAAATTTCAGATTTGTCAAAAATTCGATTGCTCCGGTCAAAATGTAGCCCTCGATACGCTTGTCGTTTTGATCTCAAGAACTAGAGTCTAAATCTCTATAGATTTTTTAGATTGAGAGATTTGTGTGAGTTAGTATAGGTTTTAGAGAGAAATGAGAGAGAATAAGAGTATAGAGAGAGAGAGAGAGAGAGAGAGAGAGAATGAAAGAAAATGGCTAAAAGTTCAGCTGATCATGTGTTTGGTCATGAAAAACGAGGCAAACACATGTTTGGATGCACATACGAAGCCTGAATCGCACGTGCGATGGCCCCTTTTTGCAGTACAGTGCCCCATGGCCTCATATGTAGTTTACTGCAGTGCCAACCCAGTTCCCCTTCTCATCTACTGCACATACGAAGACCCATACTCAAAATCCAATCCCCCACTGTACCAAACCTGCATATGCGGGCCCTCTTGGCCACATGTGTAGGAAGGCTTGGGTGGTCAAAATCTTTTCCCAAGGCGTTCCTATACGTCTTTATTTCATTCTTATGCTCAAAACTCAAAAATTTTAACTCAAAAAAATGTCAAGAAGGTTAAACAAGTTTAAATTCGCAAACACTGACACGTTACATGTAGGGGTGTAAATCTGGCCTGGCTGGGCCTGGCCTGGCCGGGCGCGGCCCACTCAGCCTCAGGCCTGGCCCGGCCTATGTCGGGTCTTGCAGGCTCTTGCCAAAATTTGGGTCGGGCCACTGGCCAAAAAATTAAGCCCAGGCCTAGGCTCAAGCCTAGGGGTATACGGGCCTTGGGCTTGGGCCGGGCTTGGGCGGGCCTAACCATTTGTTTTTATTTTTTTAAATTTATTTTACCAAAATTTTATTATTTTCCATTAAAAAATACACTGGGCCTTGGGCGGGCTGGGCTTCGGGTCAGGCCCTAAGTGGGCCTTAAGCGGGCCGATAGGCCAGGCCGGGCTTCAAAACAATGGCCCAGGCCCTAGTCCAGTGGCTCGGGCCGCGGGCGGGCTTCGAGCCGCCCACGGGCTGCGGGCCATTTTTCCACCCCTAGTCACATGACACTCAAGGCTCCGAAAGTAAACCGAATAGACTGAAAGGGCACAAACAAATTAGGTCATCAACCCGAGACATCACATTATCCCCTTATGTTTTAAAAATAGCCAAATGCCCCCTATGTGGTTTTGAACTAAAATGCAACCGTTAACACTGTTAACTATATATGTGAAATGATTACAAACCCTCAAATCTTATATATATTATTTTCTTTTCCTCTCATTTCTCATACACATAATTTTTAATGTCTAGTATTAATTCAATTAAATCACAATTAATTATAAATTCTTAGTTATTTATTGTAATTCTTAAATTTTTATTCTAATTTTTATTTAATTTCATTATCTTTTATATCACAATTAATCCTAAATATTTAACTATGTATTGTAATTACTAAATTAGATTAATATGTTAATTATAATAAATTAAATTAAAATTAAGAATTGATCTAAAATGTATTAAATTAAAATTACATTAACATGTTAGAAACTATAATAAATAATTAAGAATTTAGGGTAAAATTGTCCTTTTGTTGTATCGATTTCATTCTAATTTTTCATAAAACAAAATTCACTTTAAAAAATAGCGTGTGTAATATACCTTCCATTAATTTGGATGGAAAAGTTAACGGTAACACTTTAATCTAAAATCACACGGGGCTTTCTGCTTATATTTGAATCATAGGGAATAGAGTGCTCTAGCTCCAAACTACAAAGGGTAAAATGAATTTCATCTTTCTCAAAGTAATAACAAAAGATTTAAATAAAAAAAATTATTTTTTAGTTTTTTCACTGTAGCAAGTTAAAACAATGACTTTCACACTTTCATAATTAAAGTTGTTCTTACAATAAATAAACTAAAATAAAAAAGAATGAAAAGAAAAGAAAAAATATATGTAATTACTTTTTGCTTCTTTTACCTTTAAATCTAATCTTGAGAGAACTTGAAGGGATCATGAAACTAACCACAAGTTCCATTTTAATGATCAAAATCTTTTATACGATTCTCCATGTATATCATTTATGAAAAAAATAAGTTGATCCAATGATTGTAACTTTTTTTGTTTTATTGTATTTATCTCTTAAAATATAGATGGTCTACTTTAAAAGACATACTTGTTATCCATTTTTTTAAAAAACAAATACAGTAAAAAGAAAATGTTGCGATTATCAGTCGACATAAATTTTTTTCATGATTAATATACTCAGTTAGGTGGTGTTTGATAAAGCTAAAAACAGAAAACTAAAAATTAAGTATTGAAAGTTGAATGCTGAATTTTTTAAACTGAAAAGCTATTTGATAAAAGTGCTAAGCTAAAAATAAGTTGTTTGATATGTATAAGAGCAAATTTATTATTTATTATTTTTAAATTGTAATTTCAATCGAGGAAAGAATCAGAAGCTGCTGCTGTGACCAAGTCCCTTACTCTAAATGATCAAATCCTAGATTTGACTGGGGATGACGAGGCTGAGGTCTCCAAAAACACCTCGCCGAAGAAGACCATGTCCCCTGATGCCGAGATCCTTGCTGTGGAGAAGAGCTTGGACGAGACTCTTCAAGAGATTGATGTTGAGATTGTGGCCGAAAAGTCTCCTCAACCATCTGTCGAGGCTGAAACAATGCCAATTACCGAGGCAGCACAGTTTGAAAAAGATGCTGAGGACCCTTAGGATTTTTTTTTCCCTTTTCATAGACCTTTTGTAACTTTTTTGTTTTTTAGATCCTTTGTTTTGAACAATTTTCTATTTTGTGGTGCCGAAGTGCCATCTTTTGTAAATTGAACAAGTTTATCTTTTATGCCAAGTCGATGTGCCTTTTTTTTTTTTTTTGAACAAGTTGTCTCTGTGAATGCAAATCATCATTTTTCTTCTAAGTGTTGGATGATTTCCATGTATGCTTGCTTCCTTTGCTTTATGCCTTGCATATTGTTTCATACTTAGAATTTTTCTAATCTTTCTAAGTCTGACAACTAGGCTCCTCACCTTGGATCCCCAGATCTCAGATACATCCATAAGTTGGATTTAGAATTGCTAAATTATCTCGGATAACCACACTTCTGTTAGTTATCTCAGCCAAATAACACTTATGGATAATTTCCAACAAATTTTTACAAGTGTTGTCTCTTCACTTGTACTAACTGTTTTCTGGCAAGACTTCATCATTCCAAGTCTAACAACCTGACTGGGTATCTCAGACAATTACACTTCGGGTATAATACAGTACTGCCATCTTGGATTGACTAATCTCAATTAGTATCACTTGTCAATGATCTCGGATAACTTCAACTTGGAAAATTTTCCAAGTGTTATGTTTATTCCCACTTATTATCCCCTAATATGAACCTAGGTACCACTTTATGTTCACATTAAAGACGCATCACATAGTTATTGCCTAAGTCTCTCTTAGACATCCTTGGCCGAGGTCAGCATGTTTGGCTCATCCAAATGAAGCACTTAAAGCTTAACCTTAATGCACCGAGAGTGCCATACTCCTTGGATTTGCTTCCAAACTGACCAAGTCATAGCTAGCTTTGTCATGTTTCATGCCAAAACATTGCAAACTCAGTTCAACTCTGCCATCACAATAAGTCTAAACTATTCGACATGTTTCATACCGAAACATCACAAACTTAGTTCAACTCTACCATCATGGCAAGTCTAAGTCATTCTACATGTTTCATACCGAAACAACGCAAACTTAGTTTAACTTTACCATCATGGCAAGTCTAAATTATTCATCATGTTTCATACCAAAACATTGAAAACTTAGTTCAACTTTACCATCATGGCGAGTCTAAGTCATTCGACATGTTTCATACCAAAACATTGCAAACTTAGTTCAACTCTACCATAATGGCAAATCTAAGTTATTCGTCATGTTTCATACCGAAACATCACAAACTTAGTTCAACTCTACCATCATGGAAAGTCTAAGTTATTCGTCATGTTTCATACCGAAACATCGTAAACTTAGTTCAACTCTACCATCATGGCAAGTCTAAGTCATTCGTCATGTTCACCATGGGAACATCATCATAAGACTGTTCAGTCTTATTGCACAAGTTTTAACAACATTTTCACAAAAACAAAATCTAGCTAGCATTTTATTAATACTTCGGCTAATAAAATATTTACATAAATCTAATAAATAAAATAGAAATTAATGGTAGAAAAACTTCAAATTGCTTGTCTTCTAAGGTCTTGGCAATTCCTTACCATCAGTGTTTTCCAGTCGGTATGCGCCATTGCTGGCGATCGAGATGATTTGATATAGTCCTTCCTAGTTTGGGCCAAGCTTGCCCTCCCTTGGATCCTTCTTATTGCCGACAACCTTTCTAAGGACGAGATCCTCAATCTGAAAACTCTCTGAGATTGACCTTTTTGTTGTATACCCTAGCAAGCTGCTGTTGGTATGCCCCCAGCTGAATTGCTGGTCTCTCCCTTCTTTCTTCTTTCTTCTATTAGATCAAGATCTTGGGCAAGGAATGCCTCATTTGTTCCATTCTCCACTCCCTCGATTTTGATTCCAGGGATGCCGATCTCTAGTGGGATGATAGCTTCAGTGCCATATGTCATGGCAAAAGGAGATTCTCCAGTAGACCTTCTCGGCATAGTCTGATATGCCCATAGGATATTGGGCAATTCTTCCATCCACTTGCCTTTGGCAGCTTCAAGCCTTTTCTTGATTCCTTCCAAGATGGTCTTGTTGGATGCCTCTGTTTTCCCATTGTTCTAGGGGAAGCTAGGAGTGGAATAATAGTTCTTGATCTTGTATTTCGCATAGAAGTTTTTGATCAACTTGTTGTCGAATTAAGTGCCATTATTTGCTACTATGGCTCTTGGGATTCCAAATCTAGTGATTATGTTTTTCTAGATGAAATTCTTCACATCCACATCTCATATATTGGCTAAGGGCTTAGCCTCTACCCACTTCGTGAAGTAATCAATTGCTATTAGTAGGAACTTCATCTATCCAGTTGCCTGGGGCAGATGCCCAACAAGATCCATTTCCCATTGGGTAAATGGTCAGGGACTGGATACTGGATACTAGATTTGGATTTGCAACTGGCTGGTGTATCAAAGGTGCAAACCTTTGACACTTCTCGCATTTCCTCACATAGGCTTTAGCATCCTTCTCCATGTAGGGCCACCAGTATTCCTGAGATATGGCCCTATGAGCAAGTGATCTGTCCCCAGCATGACTTCTATATACGCCTTCATGGATCTCGTACAGAAAGTCCTCAGCCTGGGATGGATGCACACATCTCAGAAGGGGTCCAGTGAAACACCTTTTATACAGATAGCCTTCTGCTGACAGACAGAACCTAGCTAACTTCAACCTGGTCTTGTGCACTTTTTTTCTGTCTGCTGGTAGCCTGCCATCTCTAAGGAACCAACTATGGCATCCATCCAGCTTAGACCTATCCCCACATACATTGCTTCGTACTCTGTTATTAGGGGCTCTATACTTGGGTTTGACAAAAAGTCAACCATTATTGTCCTTGCCTTACCCGACTTCATTGCACTGGCAAGGTTGGCCAGGAATTGGCATGGCTGTTATCATCTCGGCTAACTTGCAGCAGCTGGCAGTTTTGAAAACATGTTAGCAACTTGACAGCCTCCTTGACATAGGCGATCATCCTCTCATCTTGGGTTGCGTACACACATGTTGCTTGATTCACAATGAGCTGAGAGTCACAAAAGACTACCATATCGTCGGCTTCCATAGTCGCTGCTAATCTCAGACCAGCAATCAGTGCCTCGTACTCTGTTTCATTATTTGAGCCCTTAAACCCCAAACGGATGGACTATTCTATCATATGCCCATCTAGTGCACCAAAACCACTCTTGCCCCCGCCCCTTGTCGGTTTGAGCTGCCATCGACAAAGAGGTGGAAGGAGGCGCCGATGTAAATGTCACAGGTTTTTGCCCTTCTTCTATCTTCTTCTGTTTTGCTAATATGGGGTTCTGCGACCCCAGTTGGTTTTCCTCTTCCTTTCTTAGACATCCTAGGTTGCGGCTCATTGGTGCCTGTCTTAGGATCGCACCAAGAGAAAATTCTGCCACAAAGTCGACCAAAACTTGGCCCTTGATTGTTGTTCTTGGCCTGAATTCTAAGTCATAGTGACCTAGAACTACTGCCCATCGAGCTACTCTACTTATCAGGTCCCCATGCTGTAACAGGGACTTTAGTGGATGTTCAGTTAACACCACACTTGTGGGCTTGAAAGTAGTGGTTTAACTTTTTCAAGGCCATTACCAAGGCCAGTGTCAATTTCTCCAGAGGCAGGTACCTAGTTTCTGCACTTGCTAGGGTCTTGTTGACATAGTACATTGCCTTCTGCTCTCATTCTTCTTTTTGGATTACCACGGCACTCACGGCGTGGTCTGAAATTGCCAGGTATAGGAACAATTCTTCTCTTGGTGCAGGGTTCGACAGCACTGGTGGGGTTGTCAAGTATTTTTTCAAGTCGGCCAAGGTGACTTCGCATTCTTCTGTCTACAAAAGATTTGTGGCCTTCTTCATCAAACCAAAAAACTATTTGCACTTATCTGAACATTCGGCTAATGAACCTATTCAAGGTAGTTGCTCTTCCAGTCAACATCTGTACTGTTTGGTTATTGTCAGGCTCTTAAAGTCAAAGATGGCCTTGATCTGATCTACGCTTGCTTCAATGCCCCTCCTGGTGACCAAGTATCCCAGGAAATTATGAAATCAAACTCCAAATGCACATTTCGAGGCATTGAATCGAAGCAGATATGATCTTAGGATGTCAAAGACTGCCATCAAGTCGGCCAGATGGTTCCCAGGTTCCTTGGTTTTGACAACTATGTCGTCTATGTAAACGTCTATTGTCTTCCCAATAAAATGTTTGAACATCTTGGTGACCAATCTTTGGTAGGTCGCTCCTGTATTCTCTAACCCAAAAGGCATTACTTTGTAATAATAGAGTCCTTTATGGGTGATGAATGTCGTCTTCTCTTCATCTGGGGTATACATTGCTATTTGGTGGTAGCCTCTGTACGTATCCAGGAAACTCATCCTCCTGTGCCCCGAAGTGGCATCTACTAGTTAATCAATCTTGGGCAGTGGGAAACTGTCCTTGGGGCAAGCCTTGGTTCAAACTTGTGAAGTCCACGCAGACCCTCCACTTTCCATTCTTTTTCTTCACCATTATTGTATTAGGCAACCAAGTGGGATAATTTACCTCTCTGATGGCCTGGGCCTCTAGTAGCTTGTATACTTCTTTAATTGCCTGCACATGTATTAATGTTGGCCTTCTAGCTCTTTGCATGACTAGTTTTGCTGACCTGCCACATTAAGTCTGTGATAGGTGACCTCGGGGCTGATCCCTGGCATCTCATAAGGTGTCCAAGCAAACACCTCTATGTTCTCTCTCAAGAAAGCCTCTAGTTCTCTTTCTTTTTCCTCAACTAAGCTAGAGCCAAGAAGGAAGAATCGTTAATCATCTCTTTCCTGCACCAGAACCTTTTTCAGTGGTTTTTCACTCTTCTTGGCAGGTTCTTTGCCAACATCATCCAAGACCTCGTGGTCTTCGCTTTCAATCTCAGCACTCTCTACTTACCTTACATTACAAGTGTACTTCATTGCTGCCATGGAGCAATTTTTCGCCTGTACTTGGTCCCCCCTTACTTCTTCAATCACCTGATCTGTTGGGAATCGCAACAGTTAGTGCAACATGGAGGGAACAACCCTTATTGTATGTAACCAAGGTCGACCCAAAATGATATTGTACTCGGAGGAAGTATCTATCACATTGAACTCCGTTGATACCTTTTTGCTCCCTGCCTATACCTCCAGATTCGTGGCTCCAGAGGCCATGTCGGCGTCCTATTAAATCCAACTATCGGGCTGTCGGATTGCTCTAGATCATCCTAATAGAGGCCAAGCTCCTTGTAACATCTGACATACATGATGTGACAAGCACTGCCCTGATTGATCAGTGTGCACCGCACCTGGCAATCTCCAATCTTCAGAGTTACCACCAGGGCTTCATTGTGTGGATGCTGTACTCTATCTAAGTTCACCTCAGTGAAGGAAATCATCAATCCCTGATATTCATCTGTCCTGGGTTTCTTTTGTTGGATCTGATATACATGATGCTGGTGCCTTACTTTCTGAGCCTTCCCTCGAACTTTATTCTCATTGACCTTCGAGTGAATCACATTGATTACCCAAGGTCCCTCTTCTTGCTGCAGTGGTGGTGGTGAAGGTGGTGCTACCGGGGCCTGGGATAACCTCGCATGCTCTTCCATTGTCTTCACCTCATCGACTAGGTCTCTTAGGTGACCCTGTCTGACCAAATCCTCCACGTGTGACTTCAAAGCCTGATATCCCTGAGTCAAGTGCCCATCCTTATTATGGTAGGCACAATGCTTCCCAGTGCTCCTGCCCACAAACTCGCCAGGGATCTTCTCCAGCGTTCTATAGTACGGCTGGTTCTTGATCCCCTCTAAGACTTTATAGATTGGGATCCGAAATACTATATTGACTGCCTGCATAGCCCTCGCTCATGTTTCCTGCCTATCAACACTAGCATTCCTTTGAACTCGCTTCGACGAGCCATTTCTCTTTTCTTGTTTTGAAGTCCTTGCTCTTTGTGTGTCTTCCTCTACTCTGGCATACTTCTCAATCCGTGCCATGAGCTCTTCTTTGCTCCTCAGAAGGGTTTTTGCAAGTGATTTTCGAAGCGAGCATTTATCATCCAGGTCGTTCTTGAAAGACATGACTGCCAACTCCTAGTTACAACCCAGAATCTGGGTTGTATACCTCATTATCTCTTGACTTAAGCCTTGAGGCCTTCGACATTGCTAATCTTTAAAGCTAGCAGGGAGCCTACCATTAGTGGTTGTGACTTGTTCGTAACAAACCTGGCTACAAACATCTCGGCCAGGCCCTCCCAACTCTTCACAGTTCCTTTTAACAACTTATGGAACCAATCTGATGCTATCTCCCTAAAGGATGAGGGCAATACCTTGCATAGCAGCTGCTCATTCCCGCTCCACCATGCCATTGAATTTAAAAACAAACCAACATGAAAGTTTGGATCAGACTTACCGTCATAGATCTGAAACCTCGACATGTTATATCTCTTTGGGGCCTCAAATGTATCCAACTCCACTGAGAATGGCATCCTCAGCTTGATGGTAGATGTGATCTCGGCATTGAGTCTTTTTCTCTAGAGGTAGTCTCTCAAATCCTTCTTTGTTTTATCGGGAGCTTGGCTATCAATAGATTTCAGCTTTTTTGGCGTACTGCGCCCGGTGTAATTGTGCGTTCTTTTGGACTTACCTTCATCCACTACATCAAAATAGAGGCCCTTTTCTTGGATCTACCAAGATTCTTTTACATAGGTCCCCTTGGTTCGTGGTGTCCTGTGCGACTTATCTCATACTGACTTTGTTCGCCCAACATCCCGTGACGGCCGATGTGAGTGCTCTTGTCCCTTACCACGCTATGGGACTACCGAGACTATTTTCTGTCCTTCTTTTTGGGCATCAGTTCTGGTTACCGGTGCCAGTGTGTCGTGCAATGGGAATGGTGGTTGTGTCACGTTGTTTTGCGTCATGAAGTTGACCACTGACTGTAAGTTTGCCAACTTGTTTGCCATTCCTTTTAGCTCTCCATCCCTCCTTAGGCATCTATCCTTCCATACCCAGAGGTCATTTTCGTTGCAATACTTATCTCGGCCTCCCTTCTTCGGGATGTTACGTTCTTTGCCAACGTCCTTTTCCCCGAGATTCGGTTCCTGTACTTCTTTATTACGGCTTTCTTCTTTGGCATTAGGATCCACATGCTCCTCACTCTCATTGTGGATGTCGTTCCCAATCTTTTCTTCCTGCCCATCGTTGGCCATCTATTCTCCTTAAGTTCCCATAGACAGCACCAAATTGTGGGTGTTGATTTTTGACCACACAACCAAATGGGAAACTCAGTTGGAGAGCACCGATAGAATAGATTAAGCCCAATAACCTATAACAAGAAGATGAGAATTCCACGATGGTTCATCCATCTGAGGGTACTCTGACGATCAAGTTAGTAAAACTTTATTTTTCACAGATAGCAAATATTACTTAAACTCACAAGAAAGAACTTACCTCAGATCCACGAGGGTGCCTCACTTTTATAACCAATAGTGACCTGATCACCTAAAAGCCTCACTTCATTGGACTCAGGCTCAATGCTCATCCAGGACTCTCGATTAGATAGGGATCAACTCTTCATGAGCTTATCCTTATCCAAACTGAGATCCTCCCCCGTTCTAGGACTCTTGTTCCTTATTCGGACACCTCGGTACTTCAGCATTACCGTAGAACATCTCGACAACACCGTGATCACCTCGGCAACATAACTCATTCACGTGGCACCTTAGCCAACATCCCTAGCCTTATTAGCCATATGGCGTCATTTGATAATTATTGCATGTCCATTGGCATTGATATTGAACACCTTAATGCACACACTTATATCCAAAATGGTTTAGCTTAATTTTTCATTAAGATACTTAAGTTGATTGCTCGACCTTTGTTTATGAAAAGCAAATTACCTGTTTCAGCATGGGGTCATGCTATAATGTATGTAGTATCTTTGATTCATTGTATTTGGTCAACCACTAAATGTTAGTCACCTTAAAGTGTTTGGTTGTGCGGTTTATGTTATTATTGCACCTCCACAGCGCACTAAGATGGGTCCACAACATAGGCTTGGAATTTATATTGGTTTTGATTCTCCATCAATTATTAGATGTTTAGAACCTTTGACTGGTGATGTGTTTAAGGAACGATTTGCAGACTGTCATTTTGATGAAACAATTTTCCCATCATTAGGGGGAGACAAGTCGTAGCCTGAAGCTCGACAGGAAATCACTTGGAATACTTCGACGTTATCTCATCTTGATCCTCATACTAATCAATATGAACTAGAAGTTCAAAGGATCATTCGTTTGTAAAGTATTACAAACAAATGTGATGAAGTGTTACATACTAGCAGCTAAAACCCCAACAAGAATTGATGTTCTTGTCAGACAATCAGTGGGTATAGTAGCAAATGAGTCTAAGGCACGTCAGAAGCTTGGGAGACCCATCGATGCAAATGACAAAATTCGTTCAAAAAGAAAAGCTCAAGAGCAGACAGTTGGTACTCTAGAAGAAATCATAAATGGATCTTCTGGAGAGATCATACCCATAAATGAAAGCACCCTTGAAGAGGTTAGAACCACAAAGTAGGCTATAGTAAGTTTATCCAAATCTCCTACTTATGAACCTCTTGAAAAAGAACCTCCAGAAAAGAAATCTCTTGAAGAGTTACTCTCTAAAGTGGAAAAGATACCTGAAAATAATGAGATCTTAATACATTACATGAGTACATGAGAAGTTTGGGATAGAAATCAAATTGTTGTCGACAACATATTTTTGTTTAAAGTTACTATTGACATTACCAAAAGTAATGTTGAAAACATTATCAAAAGTGCTGATGACAATGAACCACAAACTGTGTGGAAAGAAGTAATACAAGCAGAGTTAAACTCACTTATAAAACATGAAGTATTTGGACCTGTAATCCAAACCCCTGAAGGGATATAGCATGTGAGATATAAATAGGTATTTGTTCGAAAACGCAATGAGGAAAATGAAATTGTAAGATATAAAGCACGACTTGTTGGGCAATGTTTCTTGCAAAGACCTGATATTGATTATAAGGAAACATATTCACCCATAATGGATGCAATTACATTCAGATTTTTGATTAGCTTGGTAATCATAGAAAATTTAGATATACGTCTAATGGGTATAGTTACTGCATATTTATATGGATCAAAAGATAGTGATATATATATATATGAAACTCCCTGAAGGATTTAAAATGCCAAAAACATTCAATTCAAAACCCAAAAGTGTTTATTTAATCACGCTACAAAGATCTCTATACAGGTTGAAACAATCCGGATGCATGTGGTATAATCGGCTTAGTGTATATCTGTTGAAAGAAGGATATGTAAATTATCTAATTTGTCCATGTATTTTTATTAAGAAATCAGATTCCGGATTTGCAATTGTTGCAGTATATGTTGATGAATTGAATCTTGTAGGAACTCCAGAAGAACTTACAAAAACTGCAGAATATTTAAAGAATGAATTTGAAATGAAAGATCTTAGTAAAACAAAATTTTGTCCCGGCCTACAAATCAAACATTGGCCAAATGAGATTCTTGTACATCAATCAACATATACAAAAAAAGTCTTGAAGAACTTTTATATGGATAAAGCTCATCCTTTGAGTACTCCTATGCTTGTTTGATCTCTTGATGTGAAAAATGATCTTTTTTGACCTGGAGAAGATAATGAAGATCTCCTTGGCCCTGAAGTGCCATATCTTAGTGCAATTGGTGCTCTCATATATCTTGCAAATGATACCAGGCCTGATATTGCATTTGCTGTAAATTTATTAGCAAGATATAGTTTCGTACCAACCCAAAGGCATTGGAATGAAGTAAAGCAAATATTACATTATCTTCGTGAAACAACTGATATTGGTTTATTTTATTCAAATAAATCCAAGCCATGGTTAATGGGATATGCAGATGCTGGATATCTTTCTGATCCACATAAAGTCAAATCACAAACATGATATGTTTTTACCTATGGACATACTGCTATATTTTGGCGATCAGTAAAACAAACATTGACTACTACTTCTTCAAATCACTCAGAGATACTTGCAATTCATAAAGTAAGTCGAGAATGTATTTGGCTTAGATCCATGATTCATCATATTCTAGAAAGATATGCATTGTCTTCAACAAAAGATAGTCTAACCATATTAGATGAAGATAATACTGCGTGTATCACACAGATCAAATAAGGCTATATCAAAGGTGACATGACTAAACACATTTCACCAAAATTCTTTTACACACATGAGCTCTAGAAGAATGGTGATATTGATGTTCAACTGATATGCTTAAGTGAAAATCTGGCAGATCTATTTACTAAAGCATTATCGACTGCAACATTCAAGAAGTTGGTGTATAATATTGGGATACCTCGATATAAAGACCTATTATGCAGCATTGAGGGAGAGTCATCAATTTTAGTAGATTTGTATATTGTACTCTTTTTCCTTTGTCTAAGGTTTCTTCCCACTGGGTTTTCCTTAGCAAGGTTTTAATGAAGCAATCTAAACAAATCACATACAAAAATATTGTACTATTTTTCCTTCACCAAAAGTTTTTTCCCACTGGGTTTTCCTTGGTAAGGTTTCAACTAGGCATATTCTTAGTATATATGGTTATCAAATGGGAAGTTTTGTGAAATATTTGGATAACCATCAAAAGAGATGTAATTGGAATTCTAATGAGTTTTGGACCAAAGTGGAAATAGAGGAAAGTTTTACTATGTGAGAAGTGTGGTATGCCATGTAGTAAATCACATGGTGTGATGAATAGTGGTGTATAGTGAAGGTTTTATCACATATAAATAAGTGAGTTTGCATGGTAATGATGAATGATATAGAAAAAACTCTTTATTTTCTCTTCCATTATGGCTCTTTCTTATTTATTTGTTTTAGTTTTATAACAACTATCCAAATGTTATAAAGAACCAGCAAAACCAAGAAAATTACAATAGGCACAACAAAGGTGGGATTCTACTATTCTCAAAGTACGAAGATAATAAAATAATTTCTCTCAAATGTAATATTTAAGCCATATGTGAGGCTAAAGTTAGTTAACTAAAGAAAATGTAAATTTTACCCAAAAATCCAACAAAGTGACCATTTTATATGAAAGACCTAAAGCTAATGGAATGGAAAACTTGGGAAGGGGAATCAAGCCATCAAAAAAGGTAGCTCTAAATGCATTCCAAATTATTGATTGGACACCCCATTACTTGGCGCACCCACGAGTGAATTTTTTTTTTTTTTTTTTTAAACTTATTCACTTTCGGCACTCTAAATAATTCCAATCTGACCCTCATCTATTCCAACCATCTCCTACTGTTGCCATGCCGACTCTGCCACCGTTGGGACGCCGCTTGCACACCTTCTCCTTATCTTATTCTTCTTCGAAAAACCCCTTGATTTGAATTAGATCTAGGGTTTTTTATTCAGTTTCACGACGAGCAGGTTTCATGTCGGAATAAAAGGTCGTGGTGGTAGAAGTAAAAGAAGAAGGAGGATGAAGCGATGGTTATGGAGAGTGAGTAAGGAGGAGGAAGAGCAGGCGTTGGTGACGGGAATCGTGCGAAGGAGTGATGGGGCTTGATGATAGCGACAGAGATAGTACAGACAAGGGAGGAAGAGGTAGCGATGGTGACTTCACAAATGTAAACCTAAAACAGATTAAATAAGAGATTGTAAGAACCCAAATTGCATGAAATCAAAAGAAACAGAACAAACCTAGAAAGGAACAATACATAAGTAGCCGTTGGAGCTCACAAAGTTGTCAACTTTTGGAGATGCGTCCAAATTATTGCCTAAGTGGGTTCTACAATCTCTACGTACTAGGAATGTAAGAAAAATCGAAAAAATTGATTAAATCAATTGAATCGGATTAAATCGGCTACATTTAGTCTTCTTCTTTTTTTTTTTTTTTTTTTTTTTTTTTTTTTTTTGTAAGAATCGGTCTGTGCGATTTTTAAATTTGATTTTTTTTAAGTTTTCGACTCTATATCAATTTGAGCACTGTGTGTACTGAACTAAATTAAAACTGACCGCTTCAACATATATTGTATTTATAATATATATAATTTAATAATATAATGATATTGATAAGTATAATAAATTATTAACCTTAATTAATTAACATTATCATCTTTATGACCTAAGTTTGTAAACTCTTATTATATATAAACTTAACTCTAACACATTATGCTTGAAACCTTTGTAGTTTATAACTTTTTTTATTTTTATTTTTGTTAATCTAGGAATTGACAAGTATTTATTAAATTGATGGATTGGATATGTTTAAAATCACTACAAGAAAATTGGCCTATAACAACGTTTTTGTTATGGCGTTTTTTTAAAAAACGTTGTTTAAAAGGTTTTCAAAATATTTTATAGCCAACTCATTTAAAAAAAACACGCGTGCTGGGTGTACTAACATATTTCCCCTTTAAGCCCACGCGTTTTTCATTCTTCCATTTCTCTTAGTCCTTAGATAGATCTAGGGTTTTCTTGTCTCCTCATCACTCCTCTTTCTTATGGTGAAAGTTCACTAGATCAAGCTCTCTATCCAGCTCCGATTCATGATCACGATCTCCATCTTGGCTCAAAGCTCCAATTCACGATCATAATCTCTATCCGGCTCTCTCCATCTTGGCTTAAAGCTCTCGATCAATCCGATTTGAAGATTAATTTTGTGAGTCTCATTCTCTAATTTTTTGATTGTTTATATACGAACTCAGATCTGTATCTACGATCTTAGATCTATTTGATATATATATATATATACACTAATTTATGTTAAAGTGAACACAGATCGATCGATTGATTGATTTTTAGTCTATTGATCGCGATCGAACACTCTCTCTCTGGATTTGATTGATTGATTGCTTTCATTCAGATATGTAAGTTTCGTTCAGACACTTGATTTCCACTCTGGTGAGTCTTCTTTGATTCCCTCATTCCTTACCTTGCTTATGATCTGTTTGGCCCTGTAGTTTGTGCATTTGGTGAGTTTTCTTTGATTCCCTCCTTCCTTACCATGCTACTTTCCATAAATTGGTTTCCACTATTTCTTGTGTTTAATTATTCTTTTGCAAACATGGATTGATTATAAATTTATATAGAGATTTGCAAAGGTAAAAATAAAAGGTGAGATAAAAGTAAATGAAATTTAAGTTAATATAAGTGATAAATAAGTGTGAATATTACACAAAAATGTTTGTTGGTCCATCACATTAATCAACATTGACTTCATCTTTCTGAATGGTTGCGGTTTTGTAAAGTACAGGTTCTATCAGTGTTTGATTTTTACAAAGAATGTTACGTATCTTTTTCCATACGATACAATACGTATCATACGATTTTGACTACACTGCCTGTGGTTTAGTTGGATTCTGGCATGATCAAATCCAAATCCAACATGATCTTATTTTATACAGTTACAAGTTTTCAGAATATATTAAATATTTTAGTTTTTTATAAGGTAGGTAATGCGAAGTGGGTATTGGTTGACCTGTTTACCAAAAAATAGATATTTGGTTGCATAGTTTTGACTGCTTTTTAGTGTGTAAGAAGCTATATGTGAGCTGAATTATCACTACCAAGAAAAGGAAAAAGAAAAAAGAACTGAATTATCACGAAACTATTTAATCATTGATGGAAACTTTCAGTGAAACAATCGGACATTTTAGTGAAATTTTAGTTCTGTTTGTGAATCATAGGTCACTATTGTTACTTTCAGTGTTGCAGTGATGACAAGAACTTACCCTGAGGACTCTGGGGAACGGAAGGAGCTCATTCTTCTCCAAAACATAGCAAGCTACATGCTTCTTGCTTGTGGTGCCGTTTATCTTATCTCGGTAGGTCAATTATTTCAATATGAATCTATGATATAGAAGCTTGCCCTGCCATTAACATGGTTCAGTTGTCACTCATTTGCTGAACTGAAGTTGGCTTTTTCATGGAATAAAACAGAGTTTAAATAAAGTGTTGGTTTGAAAAATTGAATAATAACTGTTTTATTCTTTCAGAAGTCCTATTCCAACGCTGTACTTAAGAAAGAAGTTCCCAACAATTTTCCTTTTCACTCAATTCTCGTGATCTTTGTGATTTCCTGTTTTGCTCGTATCATGAATGATATTGAAGAACTGATGAAGAATTTGTCGTTTGGGTTGGCTAAGCACACTATCAGAATTTTTTGTAATTGTATAAATTTACAGGCAATTTCCAACAACGAAAAAATAATTGAAAAATGAAATAAAAATTTGCCATTTTTAGACATGGGTATTTTGTAATAAGTGATGCTGCTGCTTGGATTTTGTACAAGGTACCTGAAAAGGTTGTGTCAAAGCCTTGCTCACATGTTGTTTGATTTTTCTTCTGTCTAAGATTTTTGACAAGCTTTATGTGATTTGAGCTGCTAGTAATTTGGAATTTATTTTCTGAATTTCATATGCTAGGCAATCAACATATTTATTTACATGGTATTTTCTTAATTATGTCTATTAGATTGAAGAAGATAGTCACTGAATTCCTTTAGCAAGTGGGTTTTCAAGGATTTTGCTTGTAGTGTTGTAAATGGGAAAACACTTGTGGACCGAAGATGCTGATGAGCAAATTGCGAATAATCAGCCGGGCTGCGTGCGGGGTGTCCTTCATGCTCTTGACTATCATCACTGGCATTACAATGTTAAGAAGCTGCTACCCCACAAGAAGCATAATGGACCAAGACATGTGAAAGGTAAGCAATATGAATTTGCACCGTGCATTCTTCTTCTTGGTGAGTATGGATGACATACAGGGTTAGAAGTGCAGACTTGGTGCTCTATTTAGTATTTTGGTCTTTGTAGAACCTTTGAGTGTACACACAATGCTTGTGCAAAGATACATAGTTTATGAACGAAAATGATGAATAGAGTTTTAAATTTCTGAATCAGTTTCACATGACAATTTTTAAACTTATCAATTGTTGTAGGCATTTTTGAAAAATCAAATAGGCGTGACAGAGAAAGTGTTCACATCAACTGACTTATACACTTTATATAATAATATAGTATAGATAGTGTATATATATATATACATATGCCCATCAAAAGACATAGAAGTACTTACATGAACGTATATGCATGGAGATGTGTATATAAATCTTTTATGTTATTGTAACCATCGTGTCGTCATTTTGTTCAGGGTCAGGGGGGTACTCATATTTGTTGGAACCTTGGTGGTGGGCTGGGATGATAACTAGTAAGTACCATTAATTTGTTCTGCTTGGCTTCAAAGCTCCTCGTTGTTGTTGTTTTGTAATTTTTTTTTCCCTGTATTTTTTTGCTTTGTGCTATTTTGAATCTTTCAGTTAAAAGATTGCAGTGTTAGGACATAAATTTAATCTTTTGCTTTAAAAGATACATCAGAATGTTCTCTCTTACAGCATGAAAAATATTGTTCTTGCTTTATATTTGGCCTACCTACCAACCTAAATCTTTTGAATTTGGGTGTTTATAATATGGGTGGTCCTTTATTGACAACTTGTGCATCAATATTTTTTAATCTTAGATTTTTCTGGGCAGTCCACTAAATTGTGTATTTATTTGTTGATTTGTGTTTAGAAAAAATTGATTGTTGTGGAAGTTGAAAATTTTCTCTCAATTATTGCTTTTCCACAACTGTGGTAACACGTTTTGTTGATTAGGTGTGCTCTCATTTTCATTTTATTTTTGAACAGGGTGTTAGGAATATTAATTAGTGTCAACAAACAGATTTTTGCTGGTTGCAAAGTAAAGATTTGGATTGCAGATTGGTTTGCACAATTGAAAAACAAAATGGGGGATGATTTGAAGAAAATTCAGACTGTTGGATAGTGGATGGTTGAGATTTGGAAAGTTGTAGGGTTAAATTTCTAAGGAGATAAAGTGAAATTTTTATGGTTTTCAAATTGGCATTGTAACTCAAATTTGAGATAATCTGTGTTATTTTATATAAATTTTCAGTTAATTCTCTCTCTCTAGTTAAATTCTCAATTAATTGGGCCGTGTGTTATTTAAAAAAAAATGGTTTTTTTAGCAGAAGTCACTAAATGATGTCATATAAAGTATAAAAATGAAGAAAGGTGGCGTTTTTTGAAAAAGCGCCACTAAATGATGTCAGGCTTAACTATTTTGCGACGTTTTTAAAAGCGCCGTCTAATGTCTTTAGCGACGTTTTTAAAACGTTGTTAAGCAATTGCAACGACTGTATCAGCGACAAAAATTTTAAACGCCATAAAAACCTTTTACAGTGTTTTTCAGACCTATAGCGGTGTTTTTGAAACGCCGCTGATAGTCAATTTTCCAGCAGTGAATGGAAGACAAATAACTAATTTAATGTCCTGATATAGATTAGTGATTATATTTAAAAGTGGTTCAAGTTTGTAAGGTTGTAAACCAATTAAACCGCAACAAACCACACTGTAGACAAGCCCGCGAGGGACCCCGCTACAGTTCAGACTCGATTTGTGTCACGGTTCTAAATCTGAACCAAAGAGTCCAAATCCGGCAAATCGTTTTGAGAAAACAGATTTTTGAAAGAAGTGCCAAACATGGACTGCTTTGCCAGATACAGAGTCGCCACCTAAATATTTTTTAAATGGAAAAATTTAGGAAACCCTGACTCGGTGCCAAAAGCCACGTGTCCGTCATCACCAAAGTTTCCTCGGCTCGAGAACTTGGGTACGATTGGGGAAGGTCAGCTATAAGCACCCCCTCTCGCCCGGTCCGAAGACCGGCCTCTACTAACCGTGATATCCAATTTTGAAAACGTTATGCGTTCTTATTCCGGTTATTAGCCTAGAACTACTATGTTATGCGCACAGCAAACAAGTATAGACCAAATCGCCTAAATTAGAACAAAACATTTCATGTTTGTTTTGAAAATAATTTGCTACTCGCAAGTAGGCTAAAGCGCAGATTTTGCCACCCTCGAGTGGGCTTTAGAAAAGATGGTTTTGCCACTATCTAGTGGGCTTAAAACTCACAGTTTCAATGCATTATTCCAATTTAGGTAATCCAACCTCAATCCACAGGCATTCAAGCAGTTATATCACATAAGCAGCTAGCCTCATGGTAATCATGCTATTATGACAACACTCACACGCATGCGGTATGCTAAAGCATAAAAAGCTTACCTAGTACTCCGTGCCAAAACAGAAACTAGTTAGTAATCATGCATGATCCTAGTTCATATTAAAAATGGCTAATGCATCACATACAGAATGTTACTAGAATGGGCTCGGCTAATCTACAATGACATGTGAAATGCTACAACTAACACGTATTGAATTTGGAATCGAAATACAGATGCAGTTAGAATGATGCGCCGAGCCCGGTGCATGCAAAACAAATGAATGAATGCACGCATGCATAGCATAAATATGCCCTAGTCTACCATCATAAGCAGGTAAATAAAAGGGAAGAAAGACGTGGGGTTGGAAGACATACACACGCTCACCCACACTTATTACACACAATACGCCCTCGCTCGGAGGGACCAAAAGAATATACAGGCCGAATGAATAATACCGAATTAATTATTACAAAACTCCTAATCTAATTAAATTAAATGCAAAGAGAAGATGGCCGCAGCCCCCGCCTCGGAATGCGTGAATGATGCATGCTTCAGTCTGTCTTGCCCGGAAGACCCGTGCCATGCTACTACTGCCTCTGTTTTACACTGCCCTGCCTCTCCAAAGACTGCCAAAGTCCTGGGACATATTCCTTGCACACTGTACAATACCGTCGGCTGGAAGAAATGCCCACCGGCCATGCATAATTTTCATCGGCTGCTGGTAAAGTTATCGGTCACTCACCAATGGCCGGTCGGCACTAAGTATTGCCGGTCGGCAAAAACTTCCTGCAGAACCTGTAATTGACAGCAGCAGAGGGCAAGCAGTGTATGGCATGGAATTTTCAGACAAATGTATGCACGGACACACTCCCTATCATGCAATGGACTCAAGGGAGTATGGCCCTCGACCCTCGGGCCATCAATCACGCATTTCAATGCATGATGGCCCAAAAAGCCAAGTTAGCAACTTTGATATCAAATGAAATGCAAGCACAAAACACATCAAAGGCCCCAACCTCTATCATGCTTGGTCAAGAGGCAAGGGATGCATGCCAAATGCAACCTAAGCATACGAGCTAAGTATGCAATATGAGTATGCGAACAAGCATGCAAAGCATGACGCAATGCAACAACATAACATGCACAACGCATTGTAACATGGCATACACAATGCAAGATGGGTTTACACCAATATAAGTTGACCTCAGCCACACTCACATAGGAGGCCATAAGATAAAAACAAGAGACAACTCGAGATGCGTGCACGCGTGCACGCAAACCGAGGACCGACCCTAAGGCACAGAATGCCACTCTAACAAGACATGGCAAAGCATGGAATATGGCATACTAGGATGCAAATATCAGAGGCAAAATGATATGCAAAACAGCCCCGAAACTTGATAAAATGAAACCCGATGCATGGAACGAGTCCCGAAACATAAAATTAGGCGCATGAAATGGCCTATAGCTATGCAATGCATGCATGATTTGAACATGAAGTGTAAATAAAGAAGCAAGGAAGCCCCAAAACAAGCATGTTTACAGTCTAAAGCAAGGCCAAACAGTGAGCACAAATGGGGCTAAGCTAGCATACAAAAATGGCCCCGAAAGCAAGATATTGAAGCAGCTCACAGATGCTGGCCCCAAAAAGAGAAGGGGCCTTCTACAATATTGAAGAGGGGCCAAAAAAATGATCTTCTACAGTTTATGACAAACCCCCAAAACAGATACAAGTATGCTCAAAATGCAATGCAAGATATGGCCTAAAAGAGAGGCTACAACACAAAGTATACAAATGATGCTCTAAACAGAAATAGACCCTTAATGAAACATGGAGAGGGAGTCAAAACAAGGCCATTTTCAGTTCGGACCAAGGTCCAAAAACCGAAGCTCAATAGGCTAATAAATCATGCAAAAATGGGGCTAAAATATGGATATCAAAGCAAGTAGCACATGGAGGGCTCAAACAAGGATGAGCCCTTCTACAATGTTGGATAAGGGCTCAAAATAATCCTATTTACAGTTTACAACATGCTTCAAAACAGATCACACCTAAGCCTAAAATGCTACACAAGAAATAGGCATACAAGAGGGATAATGAAGCAAGTGCAAAATGGAGGCCTCAAACAGTGAGAGGTCCTTAATAAAAGATGAAATAGAGCTCAAAAAAATGCTACTTTCAGTTATGGAGGGAGCTCAAATATACAAGCAAGAATGGTTAAGATAGGATACAAAAATGAGCTCAAAATAAGGGAAAAGGGACTCACCCTTGTAGACCAACCCTTGGCTGCCTTTTGGCTTGAGAAGTGGTGCCTCCTAGCCTCTGAGAAGACCCTCCAAGCTTCTGGAATGGAGGTGGTGGTGTGGTGCTAGGTGTTGTAGTGCAAAGGGCCAAGAGTAATGGACTTTTGAGCTTTGGAGAAGAGAGCTATGGAAGATTGAGGGTGTATCTATCAGATATATATCTATATATATCTCTCTAGTTTTTTGCTCCAACCCCTCAAAGGAAGAGGATGGATCTCTTATATAGACCAAGGAAGAGCCAAGCTTCTAAGGCAAGCTTACTAAAAGGGCTCAAGGCTTATTCAAGAAGCCAAGCAAAGGGACCAAGGCTTCTTGAGGAAGCTAAGCAAAGGGCTCAAGCTTCTTCAAGAAGCTTGAGCAAAGGGGTCAACCTTCTAGAAGAGGTTTGGGGCCAAAAGGGTGGAAAGGTGCAAAATAGCCACACATATGCACGGGGAAGAGGGTCTGTGCATCCCAGCTGGCACAGCTGGCATGCACCATGCCTGAAGGGTGCAAAAGGGTCAAATCGGCCAAGAAAAAGAGTCATCGGCCAAATAAATGGCCGGTCGACACAATATTTGGCCGGTCTGCTATTTATGCTGGCCGGTCGGCTAAATGTATGGCCGGTAGATGGCCGGTGAGGTCAAAAAATGGCCGGTTGGTGTCCAGATTGAAGCCCCGGAAGTTAGCTTTCCAATGGCACAAACCTTGCATTAAAATTCCTCCTGTACAAAAAGTTATGCCCTTTTTGGTGAAGCCGCGCAGATTCGATCCAACCAGGATGATGCCCAACTTCAACCAATGATATCTCCTCCACCCGGACTTGGCTTTAGGAGATTCTTGAGTGCAAAATGAAGCCCCGGAAGTAAACTTTCCAACGGTGGTGGCCTCATAGATAAAATCCAAGTATGCAGTTGAATAGGCCCGATTCAGCGAGAGCTGCTCGACTCCCTTCTACCCGGATCCTTGGCGAACTTCTTGTCCAACTTGTTTTCTCCCCTCTTCTCCTCTTCTCTTCAACTTCAAACCCCTAAGCAAGGTGTTTTGAAAGATTTTTCAAAGATTTCATCTCTTTCATTAATCTCCACTTTGTCCTTGCTCGGTTTATCGAAAAGCGCATTATTTGACAAAATGTGAGCCTCGGAACATTGTAGAAACTTTATTTCAAAAATGTTTTGAAAGAGAGGGTTTTAAGGTCTAAAAACCATTCAAAATAGTCTTGGTCCGAAATGGGGTGTGAAGTTGAGATTTGTCTCTCTCCTTGCCGAAGAAACTGAACTTTTGCCCTGCACACCTTTTAACACCAAGTAAACCATCAGTCGCGCCCAAGTCTTAAGGGTGGTCAAAAATGGGGTGTCTACACACACCGTTTCAATTGCTTCAGTTCAATGCGATTTGATGGGAGAAGTACTATGTACGGTATTTAAAATAATAAAACCGACATTATCAGTTTAATGAAATTTTTTACCAAAATATTGGCTGTACCAAACCTATTATATCCCTAATACATATAGCAAGAATTCATATAAATAAATTCTTTTTCTTTCACCACTGTTTTGCAGGGAGAGAGGTACAAAAATTGTTACAAATGAGAAAGCAGAGACAAACTCATAGGACAGAGTTGTTAGGGCGAAAGAGGGGTGGCCATGGTGATGACGTAATGACGCCGTAGCCGTCGCTGGCAACCAATAACCCGAGCTGTGAGTGATAGAGATTAGGGTATTGAATTAAATCTTTTAAGTAATTTAATTTAAGGATAAAATTGTATTAAAAAAATATATAAAAAATGAGGTGTTCAGCCAAAAATTTGGAGTGCTAGAGCCTCCCTCAAAAAACTCTAGCAATAAGCAAGAGATTGTTATAATTTTATAGATATATATACTAGTTGAAGATAATATTGTACGCTAATTATAGTAGCCGTAATGTTAAGTTTTATAAAAGAAATATCATAAAAAGTTTAATGAAGATTTTCGGCCATTGGATTAGTTTATGATATTTTATTGTATGTTATACAATTACATACATTAAGTTACAATTTATCAATCATAAAGCATTGTAAGACAAAATTAATTTTATATTATTTGCAAAATTAATATTTCAAAATTAAAACATATATATTTTTTATTTTGTTACTTACTGCACTAGATTATTTCTTAAAATTTTATGAAGTTTTTCATGATGTTTCTTTCATGAATCCTATCATTACTCTTATAATAGAGGGTATTAAATGTACAAATTAATAAATGAAGAAGAGTAATATTTGTTAATAATGGACGGAAATTTAATATAATTAACTCTAATAAAATAAAATAAAATAAAAAGCCATGCTTGAATTACTTTTTTTTTTTTTTTTTTTTTTTTTTTTTTTTGAACAGGAAAAAAGGGGATCAACGGTGGAGGTCACGCCCTCCGTGGGCCCTAACCCTGGGGTAACCGGTTGCCAGCTAGGAATTAACCCCCACCAAGTGGGGGACCCACCACCAGGGCACCAGTGGAGGGCAGACCCACGCCGCAGCACAGGGCAGGCACGAGGGGCTTTATAGAGCGTGTTCACCGCAGTGATTTCAAACACTCCTGCCCTGGGAATCGAACCTGCGCCAATGCTGTGGAATGGACAGCATCCTCCACCAGGCCACCAACCCTGGTGGTCCATGCTTGAATTACTTAAGAACATAGCTAAATCAATTCTGACCAAAAATATTGAATTCACATCTTTCACATGGGTGAAATACATACATATTAGAAATCTTTATTACCTAATTCTAAGAAGAGTAATATGTCTAACATGAGCTTCTTGATGTTATGATAATTGCCACAAAATAAACTCCTAATAAGCAATTAATATATGTTACGTTTATTAATTGTATATCACATTTAATAAGCGACCTTAAGTGTAACATTTATGACTATTGATGTAACAACACTCCGTTTGGATTGGGAGATGCGGAAAGAAATGAAATGATTTGAGTTTCTCACTTAGGTAAGAAAAGAAAAGAAGTGATTAATGTTATTAAGATAATTGTATAGAAAAAGAAAAGATAGAGAGAGAAAAGAGAATTTCTATATATTGAATAACGTTGAATAATATTCTATTGAACTATTATAAGAGGTAACCTATATATAAGATTTATATGAAGTGTTAATTAAGAAACCATGAGAATAAGAAAACCTATAGAAATATGAAAACCTAACAAATACGAAAAGTAATATATTCTAAATATGCTTTAACAGCCCCCCTCAAACTCAAGTAACTTGAGTTTGGAAGAACAAAAAAAAAAAAATAAAAAAATAAAAAAATGAGACTTTGTTGTGTACGGCAAACGAAAGAACATGCAAGAGGCGATTGAAAAGAGTCTGCTACTAGGGCAAATGATAAGGGCCTTCTAGAGGCGCTTTTGAATGGCATGTTCATTGTGAGAGAGTCTTATGAGGCGATGTTGAACGGTGTGCTCATCGTGAGAGGGGCGGCGTGTTCACCTCAAAAAGGGTCTTGGGAGGCGATTGATGTGATGAGCCTTGGGAGGTGCTTGAACAGGAACGTACGTTGAACTAGCAGTTGTAGCACAAACGTAACTTATGACGTGGTGTTGAACGGTGATAACAACAGATGAACGATTGCAACAGTGGACGGCTTATGAAAGAGGGCGCCAGGGGGAGGCTTGTGAAAGGGTGCGCCAGGAGACGGCTTGGATGATTCACATGGTGTATCACAATATTTACCATGATATAAAGAGAGAGGGCAGAAGCACAAACAAACAAATAAATAAATAAGGGGTTAATTATAAAAAAAAAATTCCAAGATTTCAAGCACTTTTCACTTTAAACTATAATGTTTCAATTTGGACAAATTAAATCCTAGAGTTCTATCCGTGTTTCAATGTGTCTCCTCCATCCATCTTTGTTTGTGTAAGGTAACAAATGGGGTTTAAATTGAAAAATGCTTAGAACCTTTGGGTTTTATTTTTTTTTAAATTTTTTTTTATTTTTATTTTTTTGTGTGTAATTAACCATTTTTTTAAAAATTAAAATCGCCAAAAACAAAAAAGGATTAATTACAAAATAAACCCCAAGGTTTCACATTTTTCACTTTAAACTCTAGTTTTTTCAATTTAAACCCCCGGTTACCTTACACAGACGAAGGTGGATGAAAGGGGCACATTGAAGCACATATAGAACTCTTTGGTTTAATTTGTCGAAATTGAAATACTGGGTTTAAAGTGGAAAATGCATGAAACCTTGGGTTTTTTTTTTTTTTTTTGTAATTAACTAAAAAAAAAAAAGGATTTTAATCCAAATTCAAATCTTGATTGAAGAAACAAAAGATTGACATTTGATATTCGCGGTAGAGGTGGTGGCTAATTGGTTGCTGGAGATTGGGATTAACACATGTATGTGTAGAAACTCCAGTGGACAGTAAAGACAAGGTTGCCAATCAGACGCTTGGCGGTGAACCAGAAAAATAGGCCCGATCTTATAGTTCTAAAACCATGTGTAGGATCTCCGTCCAGAGGCTATCTGGCTTATACTGATAGTTCAGACCCTCTCGTCTGATTTCACGAGTGCAATGTGAAAAAGAAAGAAATTCCAAATCTGGTAAATCTATAGAAAAATCCACTAACCACAAGAGATGCCAACTACATCACCAGACTTAGAGTCGCCACCTAATCTTTTAGGAAAACTAGAAAACCCATAGCTCGTGCCAAAGGTCATAGCCTGTCGCAGCCAAAGTGTTAAGTATGAAGGGAGGAAGGTCATGAATATGGAACACCTCTGCTCATCTGATCGAAAATCGGCCTCTACTAATTCTTGATATGAGAATTATTAACACAATATGATCACATAACCCAATTATTAATGCTAGCTTTACTATGTGAGGAAAACAAATATAGACCAAACCACCTACTTTCGAATGCTCTAATCACTTGTTGTTTTAGAAAAAGTTTTTAAAGCAGGAATCTCATAAAATAAATAAATAGATAAATAAAAAATAAAAAATAAATAAAAACAAAATTATTGAGATAACCATCACACAACGAGACTGGAGTCATTCTAACTTAAGCAATAAGACCTCACCTAATGAGCAGTCAAAGAGGTACATTACATAAACACATAACCTCATAGTAGTATGCTGGACATAAACAAGCAACAATTACACACTCAGGATACAAAGATGAAAGAGGCCCATCTAATACTCCTTTGCACCATACCATGAGCGTAAAGGGTTAGGAATCGATGCATGATCTTAGATGCTAAACTAAATGATATGCAAAGGAAGGTAAAAGAAAACTCATCGGGTACTCCAGCCAAATGCAATAGAAAATAACTAATTAAAAATATGTATGATCCTAGATATGATAGCTAATGCAAAATTCGTACACAATGGATCTTAGGAGCTCGGACACTAATAAGATGGCATGTGAATCATCAAAACTACACACCACGTAAATACCAAAATTTAATGATTGAAGCTCAAATGGATGATTCTAGACTGAGCATGTAAATGTCATAAAACCAGAATTAAATCTAAGTAAAGCAAGAAACAAAAGATGAGAGAGTGAGAGAGAGAGAGAGAGAGGGAGAAAAGAAATCCATTCCAATGCACACGACGAATATAATGAATGAAAGCTAAGAAAATGCAATAAAATAAAATAGAGAGAACTCCGACGAGGATAGAGAGATTCTCACCCTCTAACACATGAAAATGGGTGTAAACTACCAAAATTCGTGAAATATAGTGACAAGAGGGGAGATTCAATCTATCCTCGAGGAGGAAGTCGTGCATGGGCTTCTACATCATCAATA
Organism: Camellia japonica; assembly: GCA_030407325.1. Lineage (NCBI taxonomy): Eukaryota > Viridiplantae > Streptophyta > Magnoliopsida > Ericales > Theaceae > Camellia > Camellia japonica. The sequence continues at coordinate 122,418,813 of JAPPVO010000036.1, read as the reverse complement.
ACATATAAAGCAATAAAAGAAAGCTCCAATGAGAATAGAAAAATTCTCACCCTCTAACACATGAAAAGGGATATGAACTACCTGGATGCATGAAATAATGACGAGATGAGAGATTCAATTTATTTACGTGAAGGAAACCCTGCCTAGTCTTCAATATCAATAAAAATCAATCAAAATAATAGAAAAATGGAGACTGTAATGAAAAGAGAAGGGTTATCCTCATCCTATTCATGGAAATGAGTACAAGCTACTCAAATCCATGTAAAATGGGTTCGGGAGGAGAGAACCGGTCTCTTCTCATAAAGGAAATTGTGCATGGGTTTCTAACCCATAATGAATCAAGAAAAAGCAATTTAGACTTGGCCAAAGTCACTATATTACTACAGAAATAGAGGAAAAAGAGAGAATCCAACTATATTATTAACAACAACCCAACAATGATCTCAAGATCTCAAGAAAGCTTCGAAAAGAAAGGAAAAAAAATAGAAATTGCAAGAAACTTAAGAATGGAAGTAGGGATTACCTGTAAGCTAATAAAGATAGGGCCCAAGCTAGTCACAAACTCTAATCCAAGCTCCCTCTGGTCAATAGAGATCTCTAGCTCCAAGTCTCCAATTAAAGGGATGAAGAGGATAGCCCAAGTGTATCAATGATAATGTCCAAATCTCACTCAACTTAATTGATTGATGATCCAATTAACGAAGTCATTATCTAGAATTTAGGGAATCTCTTTAGAAAATGTTTAGAATTATCTAAAATTTGGGAACTCTTAATTCTCTACAAAGAGGGGTTTTTATAGGCTTGGGAGGCTTGGATATGCCATTTGATCCCTTAGGATCCAGTTGGTATATTCCAAGATCCTTGGGACACCTCACAAGAACCTGTTTGGCTGAAGTCATAAGAGGTTCTACCGGATACACCTTGTCTGGCCATGGGAGAGTAGTCTAGCGTATTTCCTAAAAAAAAACAGATTTAATCTAGTAGAAGTGGTCTGGGGTGTGCTTCTGGACGAAAGTTGTTCGGCGTGTGTAGACGCGCCCCGAGGACTCCCGAGAAGATCTCGTTTTGTTCTCTAGCTACTACAGTTCGGACTCAATGTCACGATTCTGAATCTAATCTCGCAAAGTGCGATGCAAGACCGATAAATCACCAAAGAGTTCAAATCCGGCAAATCGTTTTGGAAAACTGATTTTTGTAAAGAAGTGCCAAACATGGACTGTTTTGCCAGATACAGAGTCGCCATCTAAATATTTTATTTTGGGGAATTTAGGAAACCCTGACTCGTGCCTAAGGCCACGTGTCCGTCATCACCAAAGTTGCCTCGGCTCGGGAACTTGGGTACGATTGGGGAAGGTCAGCTATGAGCACCCTCACTCGCTCGATCAAAGATCGGCCACTACTAAACATGATATCTAGTTTTTGAAAACACATGCATTCTTATTCCGGTTAATTAGCTAATCTTACTATGTGACGCGCACAACACACAAGTATAGACTAGATCGCCTAATTTGGAACAAAACATTGCATACCCATTTGTTTGGAAAATGGTTTGAAGTTTGCTACTCGTAAGTAGGCTAAAATGCGGATTTCAATGAATTGTTCCAATTCAAGCAATCCAACCTTCACCCACAGGCATTCAGGCAATTATATCAGTTAAGCAGATAGCCTCATGGCAAGCATGCTATTATGGCAACATTAACGCACATGCAGTATGCTAAAGCGTAAACACTCACAGTGTACTCCGAGCCAAAATAGAAACTAGTTAGAAATCAATGCATGATCCTAGTTCATGTTAAGATGGCTAATGCAACACATGCGAAATGCAACTAGAAATAGGCTCGGCTATTCTAAGATGGCATAGAAAATACGACATTTGATAACATGTATTCAAATTAGAATTGAAGTACAATGCGGTTAGTATGATGCGCCGAGCCCGGTGCATGCAATATAGATGAATGGATGCACGCATGCAAAGCAAAAGGATGCTAGACAGATGAATGGATGCAAACATGCAAAGCATAAGTATACTAATTTGAAACATGACCTAAAACTAACCAACAAAAGCAGGTAAGTAAAAGGGAGAAAGAAATGGAGGTTGGAAGACATGCACACACGCACGCACACTTATTACAAAATTGGCCCTCTCGACGGAGGGTCCGAATAAATAATACATGCCAACTAATTAACTAACTAACAAGCTAATCAATTATTACACAACCGAATTGAATAACTAGCTACAACTAATTATTACAAAACTTAATTAATCAACAAATTAAGTAATTATTACAAATTGATGCTAACTAACAAGTAAGCATGAAAAACAAGCTGTTCTAGCTCTGTTCGAAGAAGGAGAGGATGCATGCTCGGATGCCACCCCGAAAAGCTCTCCGGTTACTCTTTAGAGGCTCTGTCTGCAGGGTGCCCTCAAGGAATTCCTGCTGGACCTGACCAAAAACATGCTGGGGAGTGCATCAGTGGCCTGCCGGCCATGGGGAGCCACTGCCGACCAAAAATGAAGAGGTGCCGGCCAATAACAAGGCACTGCCGGCCATCTGCAAGGCACTGCCGGCCACTGATGTGCTGGGACACCAAGCTATAGTAGAGCACAAAACAGAAAAAATGGAGGGTCTCCCGAGGATATGTACGCACTATGCCACCCCATATCATCTCAAAACATCAAGGGAGAGGCATAGTCGGATCTACAACCATCAATCACGCATCCCGATGCATGATGGCCAAAGATCCAACTTGTGCAAATCAATATGAAATGAATGCACAAATAAACACATAAAGCCTAAAACTCTATCATGAATCATTAAGAGCATCGGCGGCCGAGAATTGAGACACGTTTCATCACTTGAAGTATGAAACATCCCTCGTTCCTCGTGCTCGGATTAACACTTTAATCCAAACGACAATGCAAAACAAGCATGGCAAACATGCAATATGACTTAAGCATGCAACATGCAATGCAATAACCCGAGCATGCAACAAGCATGTAAGCATGATGTGAGGTAACAACCTTGAATAACATGATAAAATGCAACATGAACATACAAACATGCAAGGCATGTGACGACAGACAAGTATGCAACAACATACGAAATGGGACAAGCATGTGACAACATGGTAAAATGGGCTTACACTAAAGATGGATAGGCCTCAGCCATGCCTAAAATCAGTGGCCATTGGTGATGGAACTAAGTCACCAAAACACACACAAGCATGCAAAATGCAATGGCTCATCAAAGAGGCCCAAGAGCACAACTCTCTAGAGTGCTTAAGGAGTGACAAATGTGCAAGTGTAACAACACTAAGTGCACTGAAATGAGGTAAGAAATGATGCCAAATCATTCAAACAACACAAGTATGGCATGCTAGGGTCCTTAAAGCATTAAGCTAACAAAGAGGACTACAAAGGAGGCATGCAATACATGGAAAATATGCACAAACCAAACATGGGCAGAGCTCAAATAGGTCAAAATAAGGACCTAAACATGCTGAGATAGTGGCTCAAATACCTAGGCAAGACGGCATGCATGCTAGGCCGCAAACAAGGCAACGATGCATAACACTTAAAGGCATTCAAAGCATGAATGAAGTGGGAACATGGCAATGTTATAGGCTCTAAAATGAAGTATTAAATGATGCCAAATCATCTAAATAGCTCAAAGATAGCATGCATGAGTCAACAAAACACAAAACTTACAAGGCCAATTACACTACAGCTGTACAAAGCATGAAGGATATGGCAAGGGCACCCCAAAACAGTCCTAGTACATGTTAATATGAGACTAAAACATGCATGGAAGGAAGCCAAAACAAGCTAGCATGGTGAGCATGAGGCATGATGCATACAAGGCAAATAAAGTGGATTACACTATACCTATTAAGACCAAGCATGGGATGGCTCAACTAACAAAAATTAGAGTTAAGGCATGCAATAATAACCCCAAAAACCCACTGAGATGGCATCCCAAAGACCTAAGCATAGAGGCATGCATAATGATCCATTCATGAGACATAAAACACAAACTCTCTAAGACATTGAAAGCATGTCAAATGCAGGTGTATGGCCACATTTCATGGACTGAAATAACACGTAGAATGATGGCAAAGCATGCAAACATCACATGTATGGCATGGTAGGGGCTTCAAAACCCTAGACTAACCTAAGCATTTACACTATGGATATACAAAGCATGAGTGATATGGCCATGGCAGCCCAAAACAGTCCAAGAATAGCCCATAATAAGAACAAAATCATGTTGGAGCAAAGCCAAAATATGCTAGGATGATGAGTCAAAACATCATGCACATAAAGCTAGTAAGCAAGATTTGTTCTACAAGTATATGGAGCATGCAAAGGATGACCAAACTAGCTATGGAAAGAGTCATGACATGGCAAAACATCACCAAAAACATGCTGAAATAGACTCAACATAAGCTAGGGTAACATGCTAAAGCAAGAAGCATATAAAGCTAGTTTATGAAATTTACACTACAAGTGTATCATGCATGCATGGAGTGACAAAACCAACCCAAAAAAGATCTAAGGCATGGTAAAACATCACCAGAAACCTACTGAAATGGACTCAACACAAGCTAGGCAAACATGCTACTTTGATGAGCTACAAATGGGATTACACTACACATACAAGATGCATGCAAAAGGTGACCAAACCAGCCATGGACAGAGCCAAGGCAGGTCCTAAAAGTCACAAAAAAGGGCCTGAACCAAGCCTCAAAAGTACAGAGAGGCATGCTCCTTTGGAAGGCCAAAAATGCAAGCAAACAAAAACCAAAAGAGAGGGGGCCACCCCCTCTGATTTGAGGCCTCAAAACCCCATACCTACCACTGAAAATGCATTGGATTTTAGTGGTTAGAAGGCCAAACCAAGGCTAGCTCGGAGGCCTTAAGGCATGGCTCAAAACAAGGCCAAACAAAGCCAACAAGAGGGTTGAAGACCCTCAATAGCCAAAAGACCTTAAACAAACTTCAAAATCACTTAAAAAAAAGACTTTTTTCTATTGAAAGCAAGGCCTAAAACAATATGCAAGGATGGCCAAAATGAGGTACAAGAAAGTGCTAAAAAGGGGAAGAAACTCACCCTTGAAGATCAACTTCGAAACCAGCAACTTCAAAGGGTAAAACCTCACTTTCAGAGCTCAAGAAGTCCTCCCAAGAACCTCAATCCAAAGATGGTGGTGTATCTCTAAGTGTTGTAGTGTAAAAGTGCAAGGAAAATGGACTTCAAGGCACAAATCAACAACAATATAGAGAGAGATATATTTCTTCCCAAAAATGTTGAACCTCTCCTAAGGAGAGAGGCTCTCTCCTTATATAGAAGAAAAGCAATGAAAGCTTCTTCAAGAAGCTTAGCAAGGGCTTCATCCCTCCATACATGTGTATGGAGGGCAGATAAAAGGATTCCAGCTGGCTCAAAAGATCTGAAGTGAAACTTGCTGAGATAGGGGTGCTGCCGGCCATCAGGGATGGGCGGCAGTGGCTCATTGATGGCCGGCAGGCTCAATCAATGGCCGGCAGCAACAAAGTCGGGGCCGGCAGTGCACCAAGAAACACATTCTGAAAGGACCAAGTCATGGTCCAAGAATGGGGCAGAAAGGATACAGGGTCTGGAAAGCTTGAACCTGTGACGTTCCGCCGCAAAAGTCGAATGCCCGACGAGCAATTGAACTTGTGTCCGGATGTACCTACAAGCACAACCGAGTCTTGAGGACGGTCAAAAATGGGGTGTCTACAGCGTGTTTCTTGAAGAGTTGTCCAGCCAACCTAATATTATCTGACTACTTTTCTTGAAAGGTTTTCCCTATTTTTTCATTCATTCTGCCTTTCTAAGCTATTCCTTTTGAAAAGCGGATAAATCATTTTTGCAAAACATATAGCTAAAAACAGCCAAAATGAAGAAAAAAGTGCCAATTGCCTTGAAAATATTTCAAAAAATAGTATTAAGAGTCCAAAAAACTCTTTTTAGCCAAAACGGGTGTAAGGAAGGTTTGTCACTCTCCATTCCTAACTTGTTGCTTGAAACAATATCTGAAATCTTCATCAAGAGCTTTTCATAAATCGCCCAACTTTTAAGGGTAGTCAAAAATAGGGTGTCTACACCATGTTAAGATAATTGTAGAGAGAGAGAGAGAGAGAGAGATGGGAGAATCATTGTATATTGAATAATGTTGAATAAAGGGAATTCAAATTCATCCTTTTCTACTTGAGAATTGAACACTTAGGTGATTTAGAAAACCTTAAATGAGGTGCTTAAGTTAAACTAATATCGTTAGACTACAATTACCTAGTAAATTCTCTTTCTTAAAGGCTAAGTAAAATTAGTTTGAGTTAACCTTGGCCACTTAAGCTAAAGAAACAATTAGTTGCCTAAGCTAATTAGTTCCTAGAACAAAAAAGAGAACAATGGAGAAGGACGGAGAGAAAATGAACTAATTAGCTTAGGCAACTAATTGTTTCATTAGCTTAAGTGGCCAAGTCTAACTCAAACTAATCTTGCTTAGCCTCTAAGAAAGAGAATTTACTGAGTAATTGTAACTTAACGATATTAGTTTAACTTAACTACATCATTTAAGGTTTTCTAAATCACCTAAGTGTTCAATTCTCAAGTCCAAAAGGATGAATTTGAATTCCCTTTGAATTTCTTCATATTTCTCTTTCTTTTCCCTAACTTTCTCTTATAGCTCTCAAGAAGAAAATTTATCTCCATCTCTATTCGGCCTTCTCTATCCTTCTCTCTTTTGTTCTAGGAACTAATTAGCTTTGACAACTAATTGTTTCATTAGCTTAAGTGGCCAAGTTTAACTCAAACTAATCTTGCTTAGCCTCTAAAAAAGAGAATTTACTGAGTACTTTCAGCTTAACGATATTAGTTTAACTTAAGCACCTCATTTAAAGTTTTCTAAATCATCTAAGTGTTAAATTCTCAAGTCCAAAAGTATGAAATTGAATTCCCTTTGATTTTCTTCACATTTCTCTTTCTTTTATCTAAATTTCTCTTCTAGCTCTTAACTAGAAAGTTTCTCTGGAACTCCTTTCGTCTTTCTCCATCCTTCTTTCTTTGTTGTAGGATTTAATTGCCTTAGGCAACTAATTTCATTAGCTTAAGTGAGCAAATATAACTCAAACTAATTTTGCTTAACCTCTAAAAAAGAGAATTTACTAAGTAATTGTAGCTTAATGATAGTTGTTTAACTTAAGCACCTCATTTAAGGTTTTCTAAATCTCCAAAGTGTTCAATTCTCAAGTCCAAAAAGATGGATTTGAATTCCCTTTGATTTTCTTCCCGTTTCTCTTTTTTTTTTTTTTGTTCTTTTTTTTTTTTTTCTAACTCTCAATAAGAAAGTTTCACTCTAATTTTCTCTGTCCTTCTCCATCCTTCTCTTTTTCTTCTAGGAACCAATTAGCGTAGACAACTAATTGTTTCATCAGCATAAATGACCAAGTTTAACTCAAACTAATCTTGCCTAGCCTGTAAGAAAGAGAATTTACTGAGTAATTGTAACTTAACGATATTAGTTTAACTTACGAACCTCATTTAAAGTTTTCTAAATCACCTAAGTGTTCAATTATCAAATCCACAAGGATGAATTTGAATTTCCTTTGATTTTCTTCCCATCTCTTTTTCCTCTAACTTTCTTTTTTAACTCTCTCTGTCCCACTCCATCCTTCTCTCTTTTGTTCTAGGAACTAATTAGCTTAGGCAACTAATTTTTTCATTAGTTCAAGTGGCCAAGTTTAACTCAAACTAATCTTGCTTTGCCTCTAAAGAGGAGAATTTACTAAGCAATTGTAGCATAACGATATTAGTTTAACTTAAGCACCTCATTTAAGGTTTTCTAAATCACGTAAGTGTTCAATTCTGAAGTTCAAAAGGATGAATTCGAATTCCCTTTGATTTTATTCCCACTTCACTTTCTTTTCACTAACTTTCTCTTCTAATTCTCAAGAAGAAAGTTTCTCTCTATCTCTCTCCGTCCTTCTTTATCCTTCTCCCTTTTATTCTAGAAACTAATTATCTTTAGCAACTAATTGTTTCATTAGCTTAAGTTGTCTTAGCCTTTAAGAAAGATAATTTACTGAGTAATTGTTGATTAACGATATAAGTTTCACTTAAGCACCTCATTTAAGGTTTTCTAAATCACCTAAATGTTCAATTCTCAAGTCCAAAAGGAATAATTTGAATTCCCTTTGTTTTTCTTCCCATTTCTCTTTCTTTTCTCTAACTTTCTCTTATAGCTTTCAAGAAGAAAGTTTCTCTCTAACTTTCTCTATCCTTCTCTATCCTTTTCCATCCTTCTCTCTGTTGTTCTACGAACTAATTAGCTTAGGCAACTAATTGTTTCATTAGCTTAGGTAGCCGTGTTTGACTCAAACTAATCTTGCTTAGCCTCTAAGAAAGAAAGTTTATTGAGCAATTGTAGCTTAACGATATTAGTTTAGCTTAAGCACCTCGTTTAAGGTTTTCTAAATCACCTAAGTGTTCAATTCTCAAGTCCAAAATGATAACTTTGAATTCCTTTTGATTTTCTTCCCATTTCACTTTCTTTTCTCTAACTTTTTCTTCTAGCTCTGAAGAAGAAAGTTTCTGTCTAACTCTCTCTGTCCGTCTCTATCCTTGTCTCTTTTGTTCTAGGAAGAAATTATAGCTTCGGTAACTAATTGTTTTATTAGCATAAGTGCCCAAGTTTAACTCAAACTAATCTTGCTTAGCTTCTAAGAAAGAGAATTTACAGAGTAATTGTAACTTATCGATTTTTGTTTAACTTAAGCAATGTTTTCTAAATCACCTAAGTGTTCAATTCTCAAGTCGAAAAGGATTAGTTTGAATTCCCTCTGATTTTCTTCCCATTTCTCTTTATTTTCTCTAACTTTCTCTTCTAGCTCTCAAAGGAAATTTTTCTCCAACTCTCTCTGTCCTTCACATTCCTTCTCTCTTTTATTCTAGGAACTAATTAGCTTAGGTAACTAATTGTTTCATTAGCTTAAGTGACCAAGTTTAACTCAAACTAATCTTGTTAGCCTCTAAGAAGGAGAATTTACTGAGTAACTGTAGCTTAACGATATTAGTTTAACTTAAGCACCTCATTTAAGGTTTCTCAAAGGTTGGTGGGAAAACAATCTCATTACCACCCAACAAAATGAGATTGTCACAGCCACCAAAACTGAATTTGATCCATCTACTAATATGAATGTCCAAAAAAAGGATGCTGTTTACACCCTTGTCCAGACTATCATCCTCCATTTTATTGGACCCAGTTTTGGTAGTAATGATCGCATTCGAGAGCTTTTATAGAATTTAAGATGTCCATCTTTAACCCATTTCTGGTGGTATAAAGATGCTTTCCTTCTAAAAGTCGTTCAACGACTTGATGCTAACAGTGACCATTGGAAAGCCAAATTTATTGATAACCTTCCTACTCTTTTTACTGAAAAAGTTCGAAAAAAACTTAGGGATCGCCATAATCAAATGTCCATACCCTATCACCAGTACACTTATGGTCAGCTGATTGCTATAGTCATTGAAGAAGGTCTTACACTTTGTAATGACCTTAAATTACAGTTCCAGCTTAAAAAATAGAATCTTACCGGGAAGAAAGAGTTAGGTGAATTTTGTGAACAATTTGCCTATGACACAAAAATCCAATACCCTAAAACCAGAAAATCTTACCTGAAGAAATTTACAAAAAAATATTCCTAGCAGTATAAGAAATCCAAATCTAGTGTTAATAATTACCCGAAAAAGTTTTCTCCTCAAACCCAAAAAAGTAAGTCCACAAAACAACCTCCTAAAAAGGATGTTAAATGTTGTAAGTGTGGAGCAATAGGACATTATGCAAACAGATGTTGGTCTAAGTTAAAAACTAAAATTAATGAATTAGCATTAGATCCTCAAACCACTCAACAGATACTTCAAACTCTTGAAGCAGAAGAAGAATCCGAAACCGATACTGAATCAGATGGAATTGCAGAACTTTATTCTCCATCAACCTCTGATGAAGAAGTTGCAGAACCATAATTAAATTGCTCATGTTCTACAAACTTGAATCAGATTTCTGAAATCAATTATTCGAAATCTATTGTTGAAATGAATGGCTTAGACCTTGGAGGTCCTAATATTCATGTTCTAACAAATGATCAGAAATCAATGCTTGATTTGGCAGACCAAATCAAAAATCCAGATATGAAACTCAAATTTTTGGAAATGTGTTATCAAAACACAGAACCTCTAATCATACCAATAGAATCTTATAGTATGAAAGATGTCTTAAATAGACTCCAAACATCAACCACTTTTGATAAACCAGTTACTATTCTGGATTTAAATATGGAAATTAATGTTCTCAAAACTGAAGTAAAACATTTACAAACAGCCAATCCATCAATAATTAATGATATTAAAAGAATTGACAGATAGATGAAAGATAAAGCAACATCATCTTCATCTACTACAGAATCCAAAACAGAAAAGCAATATTTGATGCTTATGAATCAAATAACCTTTCAGATATGGTACATTCGAATTACTTTCATAATAAAACCCGATTTTATTATCAAAGATGTTATTGCATTAGTTGATAGTAGAGCTGATATGAATTGCATACAAGAAGGATTAATTCCAACATAGTATTTCCATAAAACCACTCAATCTTTAACAAGTGCTAGTGGAACTTCTACGAAAATCAGATACAAAATTCCTGAAGCATTAATTTGCAATCAAGGAATCTGTTTACCAACAGCTTTTGTTCTTATCCGAAATATGTCTTAGAATATAATTCTAGGCACACATTTTTTATGCTTACTTATGCCTATCACTAAGATAGATTCCATAGGTATTCATACCAACATCAGTAATCAACCCATCATTTTTGAATTTATAATAGAACCATATACTAAAGAATTAGACCAGATACGAGATATGGTTAGTTTTAAAGAAAAACAAATCAATTTCCTTCAAACAGAAATCCATTTTCTCACCACTGAGCAAAGGCTACAACAGCCAGCTTTCTAGAACAAAATTAAATTAATTAAAAAAGAATTTCAATCCAAAATATGTGGTGATACTCCAAATGCTTTTTGGGCAAGAAAGCATCATATGGTCACCCTTTCTTATGAACCAGATTTTGATGAAAAATTCATCCCAACCCGAGCTCGTCCTAGTCAAATGAAAAAAGAATATTTAGAAATATGTAAAACAAAAATTCAAAATCTTCTACAAAAGAAACTAATTAGACCAAGTCACTTCCCTTGGAGTTCTACAGCATTTTATGTTAATAAAAATGCAGAAATTGAGAGAGGTGTACCGAGATTGGTAATTAGTTATAAACCTCTTAATGATGTTTTAAGATGGATCAGATACCCTATTCCTAACAAAAAAGATCTTTTAGATCGATTACAGGATGTAGTCATATTTTCCAAATTTGACTTGAAATCACGATATTGGCAAGTTCAAATTGCTGAATCAGACAGGTATAAAACCGCTTTTACAGTACCTTTTGGGCACCTCATATTGGTATTAGAGCCAAGTTTATACATCTACATAATAAAATCATATAATAATAAAATTATTCATATATGGTCACATATTACTCATGGCTGAAGATATCCCAATCATAACAGTAGCTAATCCAGTAGCTTCTACGTTAGAAGCAACAAAATTTGTAGCCTATCAGGATGTTAAGGAAGTCTTAGACAGATGGATGATTCTTAATGTCAAACCAGACACAATTTATAAAATTGGAACATTTGATTTTACCAGCAAAAAGATTATCAAGAATTTTGAGCGTGCTATGCCCTTACAGAATAATGATGAAATGCTTAAATTACTTCAAATCTAGGATCTAGCACCTTTCTTCAGAAAATATAAATATATCCATATAGGGTTAGTACAAATTGCATTAAAACCCTTAACACTATTGGGACAAAATACCAGTATCCAATGTACCCTTAGAGATGGAAGATGCCTTGATTGGTAAGCATCACTTATGGAAGCCATAGATTCTAGTTTTTCACATGGACCAGTATGCTTTAATGTTTATCCAAACTTAAGTGTAGCATTAATGGATCCAAATTTATCAAAAGTATTAGAACTCAGGGTTCTTACAAATGGTTATCAATATATGGCAGGAACTCCACCTTTAACAATTATTTACAGAATACATTTAAAGGTTCTTACTACTTTAAATCCCTACATCAGTAAGCAAAGTGAATCAGGACAAACTGTGCTGATTGACACAAACCTATACAGTAGCAAAGTTGCCATACCTACAATGATTCCATGGCAAAATATTACTTTTCTAGAATCATGGCATATACCAAATGCTGTACCAGCAAGGCCAATAGTCAGACAAACTATAGACCAGGTTGTTCAAACCAAAGGAGGTCATGTTTACCTCAATTTCAAAAAACCTTTACTTACCAGAAGTATGTCTACTACAAGTATTAGGTCGAATCTCCCATACAGGGTTGACTTTCCAAAATCATCCCGACAGTCAGTATCTGAACCTGTTGAATCAGTTATGCAAGGAATGCCTTCTAGACCACCTAGTAGGCCATCGAGTGATCCTTTAGTAGACCTTGTAGTACAAGGAGTTCAATTATCAGAAAACCAAATACCTCATGGTATTTATGAAACCAGAAGGCCCAAATTTATCTCACCAAACGAGGAACCAATTTGGTAAATCATTTTTGAGGACATCAGGGGCAATTCGGATGAACCAAGAATGGTTGTTAATAGGATTCTGGTAATAGAATGCATAAGTGAAGGCATCTATGTAATCCCAATAACTGTATCGGGTTTCCCTGTTACGAATGTCTAATTGATGAGTAGTATGTAGATGAATGCCCCAAGTGGAAATAGGCATAATATTTCTGATAGTAATCTTGCTGTATTGGATTGGAGTTGCTGTTTTGGAGGGATCATATAAAGTATGCTTGATCTCCATTGATCCTGTTTCAGATAATATCTGTTCGTAAACATATCGATACTAGTCAAAATGGGGAGGAAATTGTTACGTAGTAAGATACCGACACTTAATTTCCCATGGATCTGTCATCTATTTTTCATCTGCTGGTTCAATATAGAGGACTGTCTCCTCTGTAATACTGTTAGGAGTATACTGTTCTTCAGGCTTAAGGAGAATGTCCTTAGCTGATTGGCTGGATGCGCCTTTACTGGTATTGGCACTAAGCCTTTGAAATTCTGTATGATAGGGATTAGAACCCCTACCACGACCTCTGCGGCCTCTGAGAATTCTGGTAAATCCATTAATAATAAATTTAACTATCTGGTGGTCAGTATCACTATATTGTTTACATACAGTAGCATACATAATTATTTGCTGAACAGTTTCCCAAATTCGATATTCTGATTCACCATCAATATTCCATTCATAAATGGTTTTACCATGGTAAGATTTCTGATCTTTCCAATAACCTTCGTCATAAAGAAGATCTTGGGAAGTAGGTCTAGGATAATAATATCTAGTACAAATTGGCTGATTATTCTTTGGTATGGTAACCTTGTTTACAGTTTTGATGTCCTGAAAATTATTTTGTAATTCTTAAAGTAAAGCAGGAGTAATTTCTTCACTATATTCATCTAGTAAATCTTGTTGTCTGGAAGCAGATAACATATGAATAGAATTGCTACCTTCATGGGGTAATTTTCCTATATGAAGATTTGACATCTTTTTAAGAAGAGTTTCCATGAATTCACTATCCTGTTTATCAGAATGTAACTTAAAATTAGTTACTTCTAAAGGTGGTTTAATATTAACAGGTTGGAGTGATAATTCTAGAGTAACCAATTGTCTATCTTTAAAGTGATCAATTGATTCTTCAATTCGAGTTAATTGTTTTCCAACTGTTTGGAAATATGGATTAATGTAATTATTCTGTTTCATAGTAGGAACTAGGTCCTTAAGTTGAGTAGCTTCTTTATGGTATGTTCTTGCTGGTAGGTCCACATAAGTAGTCGTAAGTAACGGTTGTAAAGTAGTGTCTCCATTAGGAGCTAATTCTAAGGATTGAAGAGGCGGATGAATAGACAATACTGTTTGTCTATCTGTTGTGGTCCAAGTTTTTTGAATATTTGTTAATACATTAACTTGCTATTCTGGAACTATTTCCATTACTATTGCAAATTCATAATTCCATTCTCAAAATGGTGTTAAGATTTGATATTTTTCGAGATGATAGTAATATTGACTTTTAAAATATTGAAGTTATTGGTTATTATGATTTTTAAAATACCAACTTCTAAATTCCTAGTATTTAGTCTGCATAAATTCCTGGTTTAATTATCTTCTTATTTCACTTCCTGGAGTATAATCCATTAAATTTCAAAATTCATATCACTAGCCGTTGGACTCTCAGGTCTTCTGGTTTCATAAATACCATGAGGTATTTGGTTTTCTGATATTTGAACTCCTTGTACTACAGGGTCTACTAAAGGATCACTCGATGGCCTACTAGGTGGTCTAGAAGGCATTCCTTGCATAAATGATTCAACAGGTTCAGATACTGACTGTCGGGATGATTCTGGAAGGTCAACCTTGTATGGGAGATTCGACCTAATACTTGTAGTAGACATACTTCTGGTAAGTAAAGGTTTTTTGAAATTGAGGTAAACATGACCTCCTTTGGTTTGAACAACCTGGTCTATAGTTTGTCTGACTATTGGCCTTGCTGGTACAGCATTTGGTATATGCCATGATTCTGGAAAAGTAATATTTTGCCTTGGAATCATTGTAGGTATGGCAACTTTGCTCCGGTATAGGTTTGTGTCAATCAGCACAGTTTGTCCTGATTCACTTTGCTTACTGATGTAGGGATTTAAAGTAGTAAGAACCTTTAAATGTATTCTATAAATAATTGTTAAAGGTGGAGTTCTTGCCATATATTGATAACCATTTGTAAGAGCCCTGAGTTCTAAGACTTTTGATAAATTTGGATCCATTAATGCTACACTTAAGTTTGGATAAACATTAAAGCATACTGGTCCATGTGAAAGACTATAATCTATGGCTCCCATAAGTGATGCTTTCCAATCAAGGCATCTTCCATCTCTAAGGGTACATTGAATACTGGTAGTTTGTCCCAATAGTGTTAAGGGTTTTAATACAATTTGTACTAACCCTATATGGATATATTTATATTTTCTGAAGAAAGGTGCTAGATCCTGGATTTGAAGTAATTTACGTACTTCATCATTATTCTGTAAGGGCATAGCATGCTCAAAATTCTTGATAATCTTTTTGCTGGCAAAATCAAATGTTCCAATTTTATAAATTGTGTCTAGTTTGAAATTAGGAATGGTCCATCTGTCTAAGGCTTCCTTTACATTCTGATAGGCTACTAATTCTGTTGCTTTTGACGTAGAAGCTACTGGATTAGCTACTGTTGTGATTGGGATATCTTCAGCTATGAGTTATATGTGACCATATATGAATAATTTAATTATTATATGATTGTATTATGTAGATGTATAAACTTGGCTTTGATACCAATATGAGGTGCTTGACATAGGGTAAAGCTAAGCACGTCTGTCAACGACTTACAAGGATATGACTTAAATGCAATCACTACTAACTGGTCTTACCTTAACGCGACTTGGGTGATGTCCCACTTAATCTAACACATAATTCTACCCTCAATTAGCACAAAGTTTATTATATATTTGTATTATGTTCATTTATATTCCTGGGTTTGTGCTAATTGAGGGTAGAATTGTGTGTTAGATTAAGTGGGACGTCACCCAAGTCGCGTTAAGGTAAAGCCAGTTAGCAGTGATTGCATTTAGGTCACATCCTTGTAAGTCGTTGACAGACGTGCTTAGCTTTACCCTATGTCAAGCACCTCATATTGGTATCAGAGCCAAGTTTATACATCTACATAATACAATCATCTAATAATTAAATTATTTATATATGGTCACATATAACTCATGGCTGAAGATATCCCAATCACAACAGTAGTTAATCCAGTAACTTCTACATCAGAAGCAACAGAATTAGTAGCCTATTAGGATGTTAAGGAAGCCTTAGACAGATGGACCATTCCTAGTGTCAAACCAGACACAATTTATAAAATTGGAACATTTGATTTTACCAGCAAAAAGATTATCATGAATTTTGAGCATGCTATGCCCTTACAGAATAATGATGAAGTGCTTAAATTACTTCAAATCCAGGATCTAGCACCTTTCTTTAGAAAATATAAATATATCCATATAGGGTTAGTACAAATTGCATTAAAACCCTTAACCCTATTGGGACAAAATACCAGTATCCAATGTACCCTTAGAGATGGAAGATGCCTTAATTCGAAAGCATCTCTTATGGGAGCCATAGAAACTAGTCTTTCACATGGACCAATATACTTTAATGTTTATCCAAACTTAAGTGTAGCATTAATGGATCCAAATTTATCAGAAGTATTAGAACTCAGGGTTCTTACAAATGGTTATTAATATATGGCAGGAACTCCACCATTAACACTTATTAGCTTAGGCAACTAATTGTTTCATTAGTTTAAGTGGCCAAGTTTAACTCAAACTAATCTTGCTTTGCCTCTAAGAAGGAGAATTTACTAAGCAATTGTAGCATAACGATATTAGTTTAACTTAAGCACTTCATTTGAGGTTTTCTAAATCACCTAAGTGTTCAATTCTGAAGTTCAAAAGGATGAATTTGAATTCCCTTTGATTTTCTTCCCATTTCACTTTTCTTTTCGCTAACTTTCTCTTTTAGCTCTCAAGAAGAAAGCTTCTTTCTATCTCTCTTTGTCCTTCTTCATCCTTTTGTTCTAGAAACTAATTAGCTTAGGCAACTAATTGTTTCATTAGCTTAAGTTGTCTTAGCCTCTAAGAATGATAATTTACAAAGTAATTGTTGGTTAACAATATAAGTTTCACTTAAGCACCTCATTTAAGGTTTTCTAAATCACCTAAATGTTCAATTCTCAAGTCCAAATGGAATAATTTGAATTCCCTTTGTTTTTCTTCCCATTTCTCTTTCTTTTCTCTAACTTTCTCTTATAGCTCTCAAGAAGAAAGTTTCTCTCTAACTCTCTCTGTCCTTCTCCATCCTTCTCTCTGTTGTTCCAGGAACTAATTAGCTTCGGTAACTAATTGTTTCATTAGCTTAGGTAGCCGTGTTTGACTCAAACTAATCTTGCTTAGCCTCTAAGAAAGAAAGTTTATTGAGCAATTGTAGCTTAACGATATTAGTTTAGCTTAAGCACATCGTTTAAGGTTTTCTAAATCACCTAAATGTTCAATTCTCAAGTCCAAAATGATAAATTTGAATTCCCTTTGATTTTCTTCCCATTTCACTTTCTTTTCTCTAACTTTTTCTTCTGTAACTTCTTCTTCTAGCTCTGAAGAAGAAAGTTTCTCTCTAACTCTCTCTGTTTGTCTCTATCCTTGTCTCTTTTGTTCTAGGAAGAAATTATAGCTTCGGTAACTAATTGTTTTATTAGCATAAGTGCCCAAGTTTAACTCAAACTAATCTTGCTTAGCTTCTAAGAAAGAGAATTTACAGAGTAATTGTAACTTAACGATTTTCGTTTAACTTAAGCAATGTTTTCTAACTCACCTAAGTGTTCAATTCTCAAGTTGAAAATGATTAGTTTGAATTTCCTCTGATTTTGTTCCCATTTCTCTTTCTTTTCTCTAACTTTGTCTTCTAGCTCTCAAGAAGAAAAATTTTCTCCAACTCTCTCCGTCCTTCACCTTCCTTCTCTCTTTTACTCTAGGAACTAATTAGCTTGAGCAACTAATTGTTTCATTAGCTTAAGTAGCAAAGTTTAACTCAAACTAATCTTGTTAGCCTCTAAGAAGGAGAATTTACTGAGTAACTGTAGCTTAACGATACTAGTTTAACTTAAGCATCTCGTTTAAGGTTTCTAAATCACCTAAGTATTCAATTCTCAAGTTCAAAATGCTGAATTTGAATTCCCTTTGATTTTCTTCTAATTTCTCTTTATTTTCTCTAACTTTCTCTTCTAGCTCTCAAGAAGAAAGTTTCTCTCTAGCTCTCTCTGTCCTTCTTCATCTTTCTGTTTTTTGTTCTAGGAACTGATTAACTTAGCCAACTAATTGTTTCATTATCTTAATTGGCCAAGTTTAACTCAAATTAATCTTGCTTAGCCTCTAAGAAAGAAAATTTATTGACTAATTGTTGCTTAATGATATTAGTTTAACTTAAGCACCTCACTTAAGGTTTTCTAAATCACCTAAATGTTCAATTCTTAAGTCTAAAAGGATGAATTTGAATTCCCTTTGATTTTCTTCCCATTTCTCTTTATTTTTCTCTAACTTTCTCTTATAGCTCTCAAGAAGAAAGTTTTTCTCTAACTTTCTTCATCCTTCTCTATTTTGTTCTAGGAACTAATTAGCTTAGGCAGATAATTGTTTCATTAGCTTAAGTGGCAAAGTTTAACTCAAACTAATCTTGCTTAGCCTCTATGAAAGAGAATTTTTTGAGTAATTGTAGTTTAACGATATTAGTTTAACTTAAGCACCTCATTTTAGGTTTTTTAAATCACATAAGTGTTCAATTCTCAAGTCCGACAGGATGAATTTGAATTATCTTTGATTTTCTTCCCATTTCTATTTCTTTTCTCTAATTTTCTCTTCTAGCTCTCAAGAAGAAAGTTTATCTCTACCTCTTTCCATCTTTCTCTCTTTTGCTCTTGGAACTAATTAGCTTAGGTAACTAATTGTTTCATTAGCTTAAGTAGCCATGTTTTACTCAAATTAATCTTGCTCAGCCTCTAGGAAAGAAAATTTACTGAGTAATGGTAACTTAACGATATTAATTTAACTTAAAAAACTCATTTAAGGTTTTCTAAATCACCTAAGTATTCAATTCCGAAGTCCGAAAGGATGAATTTGAATCCCTTTTGATTTTCTTCCCATTTCTCTTTCTTTTCTCTAACTTTCTCTTGTAGCTCTCAAGAAGAAAGTTTCTCTCTAACTTTCTCCGTCCTTCTCTATCCTTCTTCATCCTTCTCCCTTTTGTTCTATGAACTAATTAGCTTAGGTAACTAATTGTTTCATTAGCTTAATTTGCCAAATTTAAGTCAAACTGATCATGCTTAGCCTCTAAAGCTACAATTACTCAGTAAATTCTCTTTCTGAGAAGCTAAGCATGATTAGTTTGAGTAGCATGGAGAAGGATGGAAAGAGTTAGAAAGAAACTTTTTTCTTGAGAGTTATAAGAGAAAGTTAAAGAAAAGAAAAAGAAATAGGAAGAAATTCAAAGGGATCTTGAATTTATCCTTTTGGACTTTAGAATCGAACACTTAGGTGATTTAGAAAATCTTAAATGAGGTGTTTATGTTTAACTAATATTATTAAGCAACAATTACTCAGTAATTTTTTTTTTTCTTAGAGGCTAATCAAGATTTGTTTGAGTTACACTTGTCCACTTAAGTTAATGAAACAATTAGTTGCCAAGCTAATTAGTTCCTAGAACAAAAGGGAGAAGGATAGAGAAGGACAGTAAGAGTTAGAGAGAACTTTCTTCTTGAGAGAAAGTTAGAAAAGAAAGAGAAGTTGGAAGAAAATCAAAAGGAATTGAAATTCATCCTTTTGGACTTGAGAATTGAACACTTAGGTGATTTAGAAAACCTTAAATGAGGTGCTTAAGTTAAACTAATATCGTTCAGTTGCAATTACTTAGTAACTTCTTATTCTTAGAGGCTACGCAAGATTAGTTTGATTTGAACTTGACCACTTAAGCTAATAAAACAATTGGTTGTCTAAGCTAATTAGTTCCTAGAACAAAAGAGAGAATGATGGAGAATGGTGGAGAGAGTTGGAGAGAAACTTTATTCGTAAGAGTTAGAAGAAAAAGTTATTGAACTATTATAAGAGGTGGCCTATATATATAGGACTTATAGGAAATGTTAATCAAGAAACATGGGAATAAGGAAACCTATAAAAATATAGAGTCCTAACAAATATAAAAAAAATATATATATATTCTAGATATGCTTTAATAGTGGTTTCTCACCTTCTTGTTTCGATGGACTCTAATTAAAAGAGTAATTTTGGTTTCTCACAAAAATCTCACCACTTTTAGTAAGAAACAAAATTTAAGTTTGGTGTGATTTGATTTTCTCACAATTACTCACCTCATTAATCATCCAAACATTTTTTCTATTTCTTTTCTTTTCTCAGCAAATCCTTCAATCAAAATAAAATGTAAGTCTTTCATTAATATTTAAAGATGGCAAACTCCTTCATATCAGTTAGGGTACATTATATCTCCTTAAGATTAGGACAAAATATAAGAGGTTCTATAATTTTGATGTAATTACATTAACTTTATTTGGTAAGGTTAAATGACCAGATTCAATGTAGTTGATATGAAAACACAAAGATAAACAAACAAATATATATATTCAAGTGTAGAATAATATAATTTTTTTATTTTTTATTTTTTATTTTTTATCCACATACCTAATGAATTTATGATTAAAGAAAAAGGTTAAATGCCATAAAAAATAAAATTTTGAAAAAAATCATAATTATATCAAACTCGGAGTGTCTATCATATTTTTTACAAACTTTCAGGAAGTTCACTGTAATTTACCGTATCAATTCTTTACTCACATTAATTTATCCTTCCCACACTATTACTTAGTGGTGAATTCGAAAGTCATGTTGACGGCTTTTATATATTGTGAGTAAATATGTTTCAAAATGAGAAAATTTTATTTTGCCTCTTAAATTATTATTTAAAAATTAATTTAATCTCTCTATTTTTTAATATTATTAATTTTATATTTTAATTATTTGATTTTGAATCAATTTTACTTATGCCATTAGTTACCGTCTATAATCAAATGAAACTTGTTAATGTGTCACCCAAATTTCATTTGAAAATTCATTTTACCTCGTAAACTCTCTGCAAAATATTAATTAAACCCCTTGAATATATATAAAAAAGTAAATGTAGATATCTAATAAAAAAAAATTATATGAAAAATTAAATTTTAATATCTAATAATAATTTTAATCATTCAATATTTTTTTTTAAATTTTCGAAGAATATGTTTCTTTCTGAATATGTGTTGTCTAAATTTTACCGACATAGTTTTCAACCTACTACTAGTCGATTAGTCATATTAAAATTAATATCGAAGATAAGCTAGCTGCAACTGCTGAGAAAGATCGAGTAAACTTAAAATTTTGGGCTTAATTGCTTTGCCTAGGGCTGATTCAAGGTAATTTGAGACTTAAAGCAATATATTTAAACAAAGTATATTTTTTAAATAGGCCTTATCTTGTAAAGTGTATTATTAAAAATTTATTTTCTGCTTTTTTTAGATAAATTTATTATAAATATTTAAATTTAATTATTTTTCTATGTTGGTGCTCTAATTCATATTTTAGAAATACTTAGGGGTAAAATGAAGTTGTAAATAAAGTTCTGGTGCCACGTCAGTAACTTCTATTTGATTGTAGATGGTAGCTAAGAGTGGAAAGGTTAAATTGGTGATAGTTTGGAGAGTAAAATGATATGTACAACAAATTGGTGATAGTTTGAAAAGAAAAAAAATGATATGCACAATAGTATCACTCACCTCTATAAGTAAAGAATTTGATGAAAAGATAGCACCGAATCTACAACCACCCAAAGAATAGAGATGTTTATATAGTTTTTATTCTAAGAGTATGTGTTAGATGTTTGGTATAACTGTTGAATCCATAATCTCACACCCCAAAGACTATTGTATAACCACTATGCCAAATGTAATTTGCGTTTGTATAATCCACTTGTAAATAGTTATAAATGTACAAGATTTATCTTGTTAGTATATAATATAATATTAGCAACTCAAACGACTACATCACTATGTCTAATAAATTCACAAATTTTATTAGTGTATATAACATTAATTATAAAAATAAAAATAAAAAGTAATTTATATTATGTTAAGTGTTGACAAAATATTTTCAAAGGTCGATAACCATGCATAGTTGCATCCATTTTTACCATGAAAAAATATTACACTTCCTAAAAATTTTAGGTACTTTTTCTTTACAAACTATAGTGACAATTTTTTATTTAAAAAGTAATTGTGGGGACATATTTTCTGAATGACAATACGTGGCCTAGGTGATGCCAAAGTATCAACCGAGGTGTCACGTGTCTTGGTCATGACGCCGAGGTGATCTCGGCTAGGCCGGGGTTATTTGCGGAGATATCGGAATCCGAGATGAGTGGATAAGGGACAAAAGTCCTAGAATGGGGGAGGACCTCAGTCTAGATAAAGATAGAGCTCTTAGGGAGTTTTATCTCTATCTAGCTGGGAGTCCAAGATGAACATTGAGCCAAAGTTCATTGAAGCTAGGCTTCTACAGGGATCAGGTTAGTGCTAGTTATAAAAGTAAAGCACCCTCGTGAGTCTAAAGTACGCTTTTTGTGTTTTGGCTAGTGAGTTAAGCACTATTTGCTATCTTTGAGAGATAACTGAGTACTGACTTGATCGTCGGAGTGCTCCCGGGTGGACGAACCACCGCCAGAGTCTTATCTTTTTGTGACAGGTTATTTAGGTGTAATCTATTCTGCGTGTGCTCTCCTGTTAAGTTCCTGTTCGGCAATGTGGTCGGATTTCAGCACACACAATTTGGCGCTGTCTATGGGAAATGTAAGGAGAATAAATGGCCAACAACGGGCAGAAAGAAAAGATTGGGGGCGACATCCCTTGTGGGAGTGGTTAAAACACCGATCCTAACGTTGAGGAGGACAATTATAATGGAGAACCTCGGGACCAAAATCTCGGGGAAAAGGACGTTGGCCAAGAAGGAGATGCACCGAAGAAAGCATGTCAAGGCGAATATTACAATGAAAGCGACCTCCAGGTATGGAAAGATAGATACCTGAGGAGGGACGGCGAGATAAAGGGAATGGAAAACAAGTTGGCAGACCTACAATCGGTTGTCAACTTCATGATGTAGAACGTCATGTAACCACCGTTTCTATTAGAGGACAAGCCGATTCCAGCGGCCGAGAACGATACCCAGAAAGGGGGACAAAAAGCAATCCCTGCAGTCCCTCAGCATGACAGGGCAAAGGAGCATTCACATCGGCCTTCACGGGAGGTCGGGCGAGGAGAATCGATAAGAGGAGAGTCTTTGTTTTGACACGATGAATGAAGGGAGGTCCAAGAGGACTCATAACGACACCGAGAGCAGCGCACCAAAAAGGCTGAAATTCGTTGACAGTTGAGCTCCTAGACGGACTAAGGAGGATTTGAGGGACTACCTCCAAAGAAAGCGACAAGATGCCGATGTTACATCTCCGGTCACACCGAGAACGCTGTTCTTAGTAGAATTGGATAAATTTTAGGCCCTAAAAAGGTTCCACATGCCGAGATTCCAGATATACGACGAAAAGTCCGATCCTAACTTTCACGTCGGCCTATATTTGAACTCAATGGCACTGTATACCGGGAACGAACCGTTGCTCTGCAAGGTGTTCCCCTCATCCTTTGGGGAAATCGCATCAGATTGGTTTCACAAGTTGCCGAAAGGAACTGTGAAAAGTTGGGAAAGCCTGGCCGAGATGTTTGTGGCCAGGTTTGTTACAAACAAACTGTAGCCATTGAGGGTAGACTCCCTGATGGCTTTGAGAATTGGCGAGGATGAAAGCCTCAAGGCTTATGCCAAAAGGTATTATGAGGTGTTTAACTGAATACCAGGGTGCAACCAAGAGTTGGTGATCGTATCTTTTGAGAACGGCCTGAACGATGACTGCATGCTTTGAAAGTCACTGGCAAAGACACTGCCAAAAAGTATGGAGGAACTCATGGCCAGAATCAAGAAATATGCGAGAGCTGAAGTAGACATGCCAGGAACAAAGGCGCCAAAGCAAGAGAAGAGAAACGGCTCGCCGAAGCGAGGCTGAGGTAATAATAGACAAGAAACAGGACTGAGGGCTGCACAGGCAGTCACCACAATATTCCGGATCCCAGTTTACAAAGTCCTGGAAAGGATCAGGAACCAACCTTACTATAAAGCACTGGAGAAGCTTCCTGGAAAATTTATGAGAAGAAGCCTTGGGAAGCACTGTGCCTACCACAATGACAATGGGTATCTGACTCAGGGGTGTAAAGCCCTAAAGACACATCTAGAAGATCTGGTAAGCCAAGGTCACTTGAGGGACCTGGTAAATGAGGCCAAAACAAGGGAAGAGCAAGCAAGGCTGCCCCAGGCATCGGTAGCACCACCTCCACCAACACCGCAACCACAAGAAGATGAACCTCGAGTGATCAATGTGATTCATTTGAAGGTTAATGAGAACGAGGTACATGGGGAGACTCAGAGGGTAAAGCAATTACAACATGTGTATCAGGTCCAGTAAAAGAGGCCTAAGGCATACAAGTACCAGAGACCAATGGTGTCATTTACTGAAGCCGACCTAGACATGATGCAGCATCTATACAACGATGCTCTGCTGATATCTCTCAAGATTGGAGAATGCCAGGTAAGGCGCATTCTGATTGACCAAGGCAGCTCTTATGACATCATGCATGTCAGATGTTACAAGGAGCTCGACCTTCACCGAGATGATCTGGAGCAGTCCAACAGTCCAATGGTCGGGTTCAATAGAATGCCGACATGGCCCTTGGGAGCAATAAGTTTGGAGATGCAGGCAGGCACCAAGAAGGTAAGTACAGAGTTCACAGTAATTGGCACCCCCTCCCCTTACAATGTTATCTTGGGGAGGCCATGATTGCACTCAATGAGGGTTGTCCCCTCAACATTGCACCAGCTATTGCGGTTCCCAACAGAGCATGGAATTAAGGAGGTTAGAGGGGATCAAGTACAGGCAAAGAATTGCTCCATGGCAGTAATGAAATCCACTTGTAACGTATGAGAAGCAGAAATAGTAGAGATTGAGGACGAGAACATGGAGGTCCTGGATCACGTCGACAAAGAGCCGGCCGACAAAAGCAAGGAAGCCTTGAAGAAAATTCCGGTCCAGCAAGTGGATGAAGAGTACTTCTTCCTCCTCGACTCAGGCTTGGCTGAGAAAGAGGAAAGGGAGTTAGAAGCATTCTTACGAGCAAACATAGAAGTGTTTTCTTGGGCGCCATACAAGATGCCTGGCATTGACCCCGAAGTTACATGCCACAGACTGAACATAGACAGGTCAGCTAAGCCTGTCATTCAATGAGCGAGGAGGCTGACATTGGTTCATCTAGAGGCAGTAAATGAGGAAGTGGACAAATTGTTAGAGGCCAGAGCTATTCAAGAGGTAAACTACCCTACTTGGCTATCCAACACTATGGTTGTGAAAAAGAAGAATGGGAAGTGGAGGGTCTGCGTGGACTTCACTAGCCTGAATAAGGCTTATCCCAAAAATAGTCTCCCACTCCCCAAGATCGATCAATTAGTGGATGCCACTTTAGGGCATGAAAGGATGAGCTTCCTGGACACTTACAGGGGGTATCATCAGATAGCAATGTACCCCACTGATGAAGAGAATACTGTATTTATCACGCTAAAAGGGCTGTATTGCTATAGAGTTGTGCCTTTCGTGTTGAAAAATGCAGGAGCAACGTACCAGAGGTTAATGACTAAGATGTTCAGACATCTGATTGGCAAAACAGTGGAAGTATACATTGATGACATGGTCATGAATACCAAAGAACCTGAGAATCATCTGGCCGACTTGAAGACAGTTTTCGACATTCTTAGAACATATCGACTCCGACTCAATGCTTCGAAATGTGCATTTGGAATTGGATCTGGTAAGTTCTTAGGATACTTGGTTACTAGAAGGGGCATTGAAGCAAGCCCAGATCAAATAAAGGCCATTCTGGATTTGAAAAGCCCAACGTCAGCAAAACAAGTGCAGATGTTGACTGGAAGGTGTAGACACCCCATTTTTGACCGCCCTTAAGACTTGGGCGCTACTGATGGTTTGTTCGGTGATGAAAGATGTGCAGGGCAAAGGTTCAATTTCTTCGGCAAGGAGAGAGACAAATCTCAACTTTACACCCCATTTTGGACCAAAATTATTTTGAATGGTTTTTAGACCTTAAAACCCTCTCTTTCAAAACATTTTTGAAACAAAATTCCCACGATGTTCCAACGCTCGCATTTCGGTAAATGTTGCGCTTTTCGGTAAACCGAGCAAGGACAAAGTGGAGATGAGTGAAGGAGAGATGAAATCTTTGAAAAAAATTTCAAAACACCTTTCTTAGGGGCTTGAAGTTGAAGAAAAGAGGAGAAGAGGGGAGAAAACAAGTTGAAGAAGAAGAGAGGCAAGAACCGCTAAGAGAGGGACGAGCAGTCCTCGCTAAATCAAGCTCATCTGTCTATACACTTGGGATTTAGCTATGAGGCCACCACCATTGGAAAGAAGACTTCCGGGGCTTCATTTTTGACACAAGAATGACCTAAAAAGGAGTTCATATGAAGAAGTTATTCCCGTTTGAAGTTGGACCTGCAGAGCAGATTTTTCCTGCCGACCGGCCAGAACAGAGTGCCGACCGGCCAAATAGATGGCCGACTGGCCAAATAGAGTGCCGACCGGCCAGTAAAGATGGCCGACCGACCAAGTTTGCTAGCCGACGACCTTCCGGAGTATTCTACAGATTGAATAGATGCTAGTTGTGCCAGCTGGAATGCACAGACTCTGCTCCCCATACACATGTGTGGCCATTTTGAGCCTTTGCACCCCTTTTGATCCAACCTTTTGCACCCTTTTGATCAAGCTTCTTGAGGAAGCTTTGACAAAGGGTCAAGCTTCCTCAAGAAGCTTGCACCCTTTGGAATAGTTTCTCTTAGAAGCTTGGTCCCTTTGGCCCTTTTTGTATAGCTTCTTTGAGAAGCTTTATACCATTTCCTTGCTCTATAAAAAGAAACCCATCCTCCTCCATTGTTTTGGTTCAGCAAAATCAGACCTAATACACATATATTCTGATATATACATTTTCCCTCTCCATATTTCCCTCTCTCTCTTCATTGTGTGTGTGTTTAAGGGCCAAAAGTGTGATTTCTTCTTAGTTTTGCAACAAAGCACACACCATTACACCATACTTCGACCTTGAGGGGCTTGGAGGGGTTGATCTTGAGTTTTGGACTGGTTTTGATCACAAGAAGGTGGCTGGAGTGGCTGTTCTTCAAAGTGTTCTTCAAGGGTGAGTTAGTTGCTTTATATTCCCCAATCTTGCACTAGCTCTTAGGCCTATTTGCTTGCTGTTTTGGGCTCCGACCAGAACTGAAAAGGGCATTGTTTTGATCCATATTTCATGTTTGTTTAAGGGCTCAACCCTGTTTGAGCCCTCCATTTAGTACTTGCTTCAATACCATCTTGTATGCCATTATTTTGCATGAAATTTCTAACCCATGTGTGATATTTTTTCGAGCATAATGTAAACTTTAAGAGGGCCTATTTTGAGCCCCTCTTCAACATTGAAGAAGGGCTCAACCCTGTTTGGGCCCCCTATCTTGCACTTGCTTCATAATCTCTCTTATTTACCGTAAATTTGCATGATTTGTTTGGCCTATATTTAAATTGTTTTGGATCATGTCATGAACTGTGAGTAAGCTTATTTTGTGTCCCTCTAAAACATTGTAGAAGGGATAAACCTTGTTTGGGGCCTCCATGTTATACCTACCATTATACCCCTCTTTGGCCCCATTTTTGCATATCTTTTTAGGCTTATCTAGCTTCTGTTTTCGGCCATCATCAGAACTGGAAATGGTCATGTTTTGACCTTCTTGGCATATTTCATGAAGGGTCTTTGCTTGTTTAATGAATGTTTGGCCTACTTCATGTTATACCCTCTTATGGCCTTAATCTTGCATGGCATCTTTAGCATGTTTGTATATTGATTTGGGGGCTGTCATCTACTGTGAGTAGTCATATTTTTGGTCCCTTATCAGTGTTGTAGAAGGGTCTTCTTCTGTTTGGGCTTTGTATCATACACTTGCCATGTAAATCATGCTAGCTAGTCAAAATCGCATGCTAATTTAGCCAAGCATGCTAGCTTATTTTGGCTACATTTCATACATGTTTTAGCATTATTTTGGGCTGCATAAGGACTGTTTGTGGCTGTCTTCATCATTCGAGCATCGCTTTGCATGTTTATAGTGTATTGCATCTCACTAGCTTTAGTGCTTAAGTCCTTAACAATGCATTACATGAATGTTTGCATGCTTTGGAGTCATTTTGGAGTCATTTGGCATGACATTTCAGATCTGAAACATGCACCATTATATGCTATGTTTCATCATTTGCCATGCCTTGTTAGAGTTGCATGTTGTATCTTAGGATAGATCCATGCATTGGACATGTTTGTGTGCATTTCGGTTACCTCATTTCATTTAATGGCCACTGATTTTGGCATGCTTGCGAGCTATCCATGTTAGTTTAAGCCCATCGTTGCATTTTGTTGCATACCATGTTTGTTTACATGTTTAGGTTGCGCGCCTAGCATACATTGTTCATTTGCATGCCCATGTTGCATACTAGATCACATGCCTAGGTTGCATTGCATTGGCATGCATGCCTTGCCTCTTGATCAAGTGATAGAGGTTGGGCTTTATGTGTTTGTTTGGTTTGCATGACATTTGATATCAAAGTTGCTAACTTGGCTTTTGGGCCATCATGCATTGAAATGCGTGATTGATGGCCCGGGGGTCGAGGGCCATGCTCCCTTGAGTCCATTGCATGATAGGGAGTGTGTCCGTGCATACATTTGTCCTAAAATCCCATACCTTGCACTGCTGGTCTGCTGTTGCTGTCAAAAACTGTCTCCTGCAGGAATTTATTGCCGGCCGGCAATATTTTGTGCCGACCGGCACACTTTTTGTGCCGACAACTTCAGAAGCAGCCGATGGACACATACTATAGCCGGTGGATATTTGCTTCAGCCGATGATGTTCTGAGGTACTCAGGGGATCTGTCCCAGGACTTTGGCAATTTTCCAGAGAAGTAAGACAGTAAAACAGAGGCAGCAGTGGCACGGTGCGGGTTTCCGGGCAAGGCGGGCTCAAGCATGCATCATTCGCGCATCCCGAGGCGGGCGGCTGTGGCCACCTTTCCTTTTTGCATTTATTTGTTAAATAATTAGAAATTTTGTAATAATTAATTTATTTATTATTCGGACTGTAATATTTATTCGGTCCCTCCGAGCGAGGGCGAATCTGTAATAAGCGTGTGTGAGTGGTGTGCATGTCTTCCAACCCCCACTTCTTTCTCCCTTTTATTTACCTGCTTATGAGGGTAGATTAGGGCATATTTAAAATTAGCATACCTTATGCAATGCATGCGTGCATCCATGCATTTGTTGACATGCACCAGGCTCGGTACATCATACAAACTGCATCGTACTCTCAATTTCCAAATTGAATACGTGATAGTTGTAGCATTTCACATGCCATTTTAGGGTTAGCCGAGCCTACTCTAAATTGCATCCTTGCTTGTATTGCATTAGCCACTCTAACATGAACTAGGACACGCATGTTTGCTAACTAGTTCCTCGTTTTGGCACGGAGTACGGTGTAAGTATTTTACGCTTTAGCATACCACATGCGTGTGAATGTTGCCATGACAGTATGCTTACCATGCGGCTAAATGCTTATATGATATAACTGCTTGACTGCCCGTGGGTGGAGGTTGGATTGTCTGAGTTGGGAAAACTCATTGAAATCCGTGCTTTAGCCTACTTACGGGTAGCAAATTTCAAAACGCTTTTCAAAACAAACGGATATGCAATGTTTATTTCCAAAATAAACAATCTGGTCGATACTTGTTTGCTGCGCGCATAACCTAGTAAATTCTAGGCTAATAACCGGAATAAGAACACGTAATGTTTTCAAAATTGGATATCACGGTTAGTAGAGGCCGGTCTTCGGACCGGGCGAAAGGGGGTGCTCATAGCTGACCTTCCCCGATCGTACCCAAGCTCCCGAGCCAAGACATTTGGTGATGACGGACACGTGGCCTTCGGTACCGAGTCAGGGTTTCCTAAATTTTCCATTTTAAAAATATTTAGGTGGCAACTCTGTATCTGGCAAAGCAGTCCATGTTTGGCACTTCTTTTCAAAATCTGTTTTTTCTTCAAAACGATTTGCCAGAGTTGGACTCTTTGGTTCAGATTACGAACCGTGACAATTTGAGTCCGAACTATAGTGAACCCAAATATGAACGGAACGGGACTTAACCCTCCCGGGGCGTTCGGGGACGTCTACAGAAGGGCCGCAGCCCTGAACAAATTTATAAGCAGAAGTTCAGATAAGTGTAAACCATTTTTCAGTTTGTTGAAAAAGGCCACAGATTTCTTGTGGACAGAGGAATGTGAAGTCGCCTTGGCCGACTTGAAATGAAACCTGACCACATCTCCAGTTCTCTCAAATCCAGTACCTAGAGAGGAACTGTTCTTATACCTAGCGGTTTCGGAGCATGCAGTAAGTGCAGTGGTAATCAGAGATGAGAAGGGAGAACAAAGACAGTATACTATGTGAGTAAAACCGTAGCAGGTGCAGAGACCAAGTATTTACCCTTGGAGAAATTGACATTGGCCTTAATGATGGCCTACAAAAAGTTGAACCATTATTTCCAAGCCCACAAGATTGTGGTATTAACTGAGCACCCCTTGAAGTCCCTGCTACAACAAGGAGATCTGACAGGCAGGGTAGCCAGATGGGTTGTAGTACTGGGCCAATACGACCTGGAATTTAGGCCCAGAATAGCAATTAAGGGCCAGGTTTTGGCCGAAATTGTGGCTGAGTTCACACCTGGAGCTATCCTACGTCGGGCTCCGATGAGCCGCGGCTTAGGGTGTCCAGGGGGTCTAGGGAAACAAGAAGCGACCAAGCTGGGAATGAAAAACCCCACAACACAGCAAAAGAAACTAGAAAAACTCAAGCCCTGCGACATTTAGATCAGCAACTCCTTCTGTCTGTTTGTTGATGGAAAATCAAACCGTCAAGTAGCGAGGGCAGGAGTAGTGCTAGTATCACCAGATGGGCGGATGTTAGAACAATCTATTCGACTGGGGTTCAAGGCCTCAAACAATGAAGCAGAATATGAAGCACTAATCGTAGGATTGAAGTTGGCAGCAACAATAGAAGCCGACGAGGTGGTAGTCTTCTGTGACTTCCAGCTTATTGTGAACCAAGCAACAGACAAATATGCAACCTGAGATGAAAGAATGATAGCCTATGTCAAAGAGGTTGTTAGACTGTTAGCCTTGTTTCAAGACTGCCGACTACAGCAGGTTGATTGTTTGTCAGGCCCAAGTGTGGAACCACTGATCATAGAGTACGAAGCAATGTGTATAGAGATGGGCCCAAGTTGGATGGATGCAATAGTAATGTTCCTTAGAGATGGGAAGCTGCCAGATGATCGCAAAGAAGCACACGAGACCAGACTGAAGTCGGCTAGGTTTAGCCTGACAGCAGAAGGATATCTCTATAGAAGGTCTTTTACTGGTCCCCTTTTGAGATGTGTGCATCCATCCCAAGTTGAAGACTTCTTGTATGAAATACATGAAGGAGTATGTGGCAGCCATGCTGGGGGCATATCACTTGCTCATAAGGCCATTACAAGGGTATTGGTGGCTCTACATGCAAAAGGATATTGAAGCCTACGTCAGGAAGTATGAGAAGTGTCAAAGGTTTGCACCTTTGATACATCAACCAGCAGCAGATTTGAACCCAGTATCCAGCCCTTGGCCATTTGCCCAGTAGGGCATGGATCTTGTTGGACAATTACCCCAAGCAACTGGACAAAGGAAATTCCTGCCGATAGCAACTGATTACCTCACAAAGCAGGTAGAAGCTGAACCCCTTGAGAAGATTCGAGATATTGATGTAAAGAGCTTCATATGGAAGAACATCATCACCAGGTTTGGGATTCCAAGGGCAATAATAGCAGGCAATGGTACACAGTTTGACAGTAAGCTAATCAAGAGCTTCTGTGCAAAGTACAAAATCAAGAACTACTACTCTACTCTAAGTTTCCCTCAGTGCAATGGTCAGGCAGAAGCATCCAATAAGACTATCTTAGATAGAACCAAAAAGTGGCTAGAGGCAGCAAAAGGGAAATGGGTGGAAGAATTGCCCAATGTACTTTGGGTATATCGGACTACGCTGAGAATATTAACTTGAGAATCCCCATTTGCCATGGCTTATGGCACTAAAGCAGTCATCCCACTAGAAGTCGGCATCCTAGGGGTCAGAACCCAGGGAGTAGAGAATGGGACTAATGAGGCATTCCTGGCCCGAGATTTGGACCTGTAGGAAAAAAGAAGGGAAAGAGCAGCAATTCAGCTGGGGGTATACCAGCAACAACTTGCTAGGGCTTACAACAAGAAGGTTAACCTAAGAGACTTTAAAGTTGGGGACCTTGTGCAGAGGAAAGTGGTCAGCAACAAAAAGGATCATAGAGAGGCCAAGCTTGGCCCACATTGGGAGGGACCTTATAGAATTAGCTCGGTCGCCGGCAATGGGGCATATCGGCTTGAAGACAGTGAGGGCGAGGAGTTGCCAAGACCTTGGAACACTTGCAACTTGAAGTTTTTCTATCATTAGATTTTTGATTTTTCGAAGTTTATGTCATTAGCCGAAGTAATAATAACATTTTAGCTTGATTTTGAAATTTGTGTAATAAGGACTAACCAGTCCTTTGGCGATGTTTCTAAGTGAAACATGACGAATAAACTTAGACTTAGGGGTTGTTTGGGATGTCCTAAATAAGTGTACTTTTTGACTTTTTGGACTAAAAAGTTGAGGAAAAAAATATGATTGTTTGGGTTAACTTTTTGACTTTTTATGAAAAAATACGTATTAAAAAATTGTATAAATTAGTGTGTAGGGGAAAATTAGGATTTGGAGTTGTGCAGCCGTATTTTTTGACTTTTGGTGAATAGTGATAACTTTTTAACTTTTTGAGTAACTTTTTGACTTTTTAGCTTTTTGGACACATGCCAAACTTGGCCTTATTATATGGCAGAGTTGAATTATACTTGCATATAATAGAGTTAAACTAAGTTGGCGATATTTCTGATTGAAACATGACGAATAACTTAGACTTATTATATGGCAGAGTTG
Source organism: Camellia japonica (assembly GCA_030407325.1). Lineage (NCBI taxonomy): Eukaryota > Viridiplantae > Streptophyta > Magnoliopsida > Ericales > Theaceae > Camellia > Camellia japonica. The sequence continues at coordinate 122,385,697 of JAPPVO010000036.1, read as the reverse complement.
AATTATACTTGCATATAATAGAGTTGAACTAAGTTGGTGATGTTTCTGATTGAAACATGACGAATAACTTAGACTTATTATATGGCAGATTTGAATTATACTTGCATATAATAGAGTTGAACTAAGTTGAATTGAAACTAGACTTGCCATGTCGGCAGGATTGAACTTAGAATGGAACTAAGTGCATTTCAGTTAGATTAACAGAGAAACCAAGGTTGATAACCACGGCTAGTCTTTGTTTGAATCTAACTTCAGCAAAAGACCTTAGGCACATGCTTAATGTGAACGTAAGTGAAACTTAGGTTCACATTAGGGGCAAGGAGCTGGAGAATAATAAGTAAAAGTTCAAAGTGCTTGGGACTTTTTGAAATTTTATAGAAAAATTTACAAGCTCGAATTGGCTTAACACCCGTTGAAATTTCAAGAAAATTTACGAGTTGAAGATTAGCCGAGGTAATATCAAAAGATGTACCCGAGATACATATTGGCCGAGATGGCCAACCAAGTTGCCAGGTTTGGAAAGGGTAGAAGGAAGAAGTCTTGATAGAAGATAGCATGTGAAAGTAAAAAGCAATACTAAATAACACTTGTAAAAATATTTTGAGATTTTTAAGTGTTAGCCGAGATATTCTGATAGTTGGCCAAGTGTGACGACCCAAACCCGCCCCTATGGGTTTAGCATCGCAACCGGCCAGTAATCCGTGATTACCAAAGGCTTGCTTGACAGTAATGACAGTAATACAGAGTAAAGGGGCTGGCGGAAGCCAAAACAGTAAATAAAAGATGTCAAATGAGCTGTGACAATCTAGATACAAAAAGACTTTTTATAAACATGCCACATTGGCAACTAAAACATATGTATGTGCGACATATGCACAAACATCCATGTCAGGGACCAAATCCCTAACTAGAACTGTACAATCAAGTCTTAACATTCATTACAGATCAGAGACAAAAGGGTGAAACTGAGACACCCCAAAACAGCCGTGGCTTGAACGGACTTGGAATCTCGAGGTGAGGCACGATGGTTGGCTTGACAAAACAAGAGCTTAACTTGACGCTCCTAGCATCGGTCTGGTGCCTGGACACCTACATATAAATATAAACAGTGAGCTAAAGCCCAGTGAATAACATATGCGTAAAGGGGTTAAGAATGAATGTCCTTTCAGTAATTAAAACAGTCAATTGCATCAGTAAATCAGTCATTTAGAACCATAGTAGTCATATGTGGTACATCCATTAGCAAAACAGTACAGTAGGTCTTAACAGACCGAACAGTCAGTTGATGGCCATCAAATAGTGAACAGTAGTGGTCCCAACATTGGAACCGACAGAGATCTCTGTAACAATAGCAGTGACAGTAACAGTAGATTGATATGGATGCCACGAGTATAGTTTACAAATAGGACAAACATTTATTCCTTAAACAATCACATTTCAGTAAGCAGTACAGTTGATCATTCAGAAAATAATCATAATTGAACATATCTTTACAACATTGTTACTCACAGAGCACTGGGCTATAAACAAGCTAACGAGCGTCCTCGGATGCCAACCCTACAGTTACAAAACGAACACACACTCGGGATTAATAACTTAGCCCCTAACTATACTAGTGTGGTTCTAAAATATTATCCTCATTAAGATGTCTTAAACTTGGCCTAGGATGGAATGAGGATGTAAAAATGCACTTTAAAACACTGTTCAAATTTTTGCTAAAACAGGGGTCTCGCTCGAGCGAGCGTGCCAAAACAGAAGGGTCGCTCGAGCGTGGACTTCCTCACTCGAGCGGTCTGTAAAAAATGCAAAAAGTACTGGATGTTGAAAATCTTTGCTCGACGCTCGCTCGAGCGTGAGACACAGTCCTCGCTCGAGCGTAGGTTTCTTCGCTCGAGCGTGCATCTGCACACGCAGAAAACTTGAGAGCTTGCAATCTACGCTCGAGCCAACATTCCGTCGCTTGAGCGGAACTCTGAACACAAAGGTGGTCGCTCGAACGTGGAATCCTTCGCTCGAGCGTGGAAGGCAAAATCTGGGTTTTCCAAATTTGCCTTCAAAGCTCAAACCAAGCATTCAACACATCAAAACTCAATCTTTTGGGCCAATTTTCTAGAAAACACTTGGAAGCTCATAATACAACATGTTTTGAAGATCAATTGATAAAATCAAAGCCCAAAGTTTGCCAATTAAATACCAATTTCAAAGAAACTAGAAGAACAATGCAAGAACAATGCAAAATCAAACATGCATGAGTTCCCATGAACTCGAATGTTTCAAAACATGACCAAATGCAAGATTTAGCTCAAAATCATGGTGCATTCATGAACCTCTACTAAAATATGCACATGCATGTAAGGATTTCATGCAAAACAACTTCAAATTTCAAGAACATGTACATGCACGCATGAATTCACTCTTAACTCAACACTTTAACCCAACTCTTGAATCTAAACACTAATTTACCATGAACCATGCAAGAAATAACTTAAGTTCACAATTAAAAGGAATGAATTCTCTACCTTAGGTCTTCAATCTCAAGGTGTGAAAGCTCAATTTTGCAATTAACCTTTAAATCCTCTAATTTCAAGCAAAACTTGTTGAATTCAACCTTGTTCTTCTACTCTCCCTCTCTCATATGGTTTGGTCTAAGAAAATGGCTAAATAATGGTGCATCAAATGATATGAATCACACTTCAAACAATGCCTCTAAAGTGGCCCACTAAATGGCAATATTGAAAATAAAACCAACTAATGTAATTTAGCTTTAATAATTCTAATTTAATCATTCTAAATCAAATTTTAATTAAACCTGCCATAAAATCACATAAATTCTAATCAGCACATAACACTAATCAATTTCTGATTCGGTCGCCGATAAGACCTTCAAATCACAATTCGGAAATAAAAACATAAACAGATCATTCTATGGCGAACAGATAGAAGTGCAATTACAAACAATACACTCAAGTAATCAATTCAGGATTTCATTCTTATCAGTTACTTATCATGCTTAATCACAGATTAGCACTAATCAGAGGTGAGGGTTGTCACAGTCTTCCCTCTTTAAAAAGAGTTTGGTCCTCCAAACTCAGATTACCTTCATTTTGGAAGAATACTAGTTTCAGAGGGAACAGTTCAGGATACCGCTTCATCATATCGTCTTCCCTTTCCCAAGTGGCATAAACGCCACCATGGTTTTGCCAGTCTACTTTCACTAACGGAATCTCTTTATTCCTCAACTTCTTGATTTGTCGGTTTACAATCTGAATAGGCCGTTCTTCATAAGTGTAGTCATCACTTAGCACTACACGGGTAGGCTCAATAACATGGAAGGGATCTCGAAGATAATCCCTCAACATTGAAATATGGAAGACATTATGCATATGCTCCATTTCAGGAGGAAGCGCTACTTGATACGCCACCGGATTAATCTTTTCAATGATCTCATATAGCCCGACATATCTCGGCGCTAGCTTACCCTTGACTCCAAAGCGAGTCTACTCTTTCATTGGTGTCACTTTAACAAAAACATGATCACCCACTTCATATTCCCTGTCTCGCCTTCGGACATCCGCATAACTTTTCTGTTGGCTTTGTGCGGTTTTCAATCTCTGTTGAATCAGTTTCACCGTTTCTGTGGTCTCCTGTACAATCTCGGGCCCAAGTAAAGGCCCATCTCCAACTTCTGCCCAGCAAATAGGAGATCGACATTTTCTGCCATATAAGGCCTCGAAAGGCGCCATACCAATGCTCGAGTGAAAGCTGTTGTTGTAGGCAAATTCGGCTAACGGTAAATGATTTTCCCAATTTCCTTGGAAATCAAGAACACACATACGCAGTAAATCTTCCAGAGTCTGGATGGTTCTTTCTGATTGACCATCTGTCTGAGGATGGTATGCACTAATCAATCTCAGTTCAGTACCCAATGCAGTTTGCAGACTTTGCCAAAATCTCGACGTGAACTTCGAGTCCCTATCAGAAACAATGGACACAGGCACTCCATGCAATCTAACAATCTCATCAATATAAATTGTAGCCAATTTGTCCACATTATAAATTATTTTGATAGGTAAGAAGTGAGCAAATTTAGTTAATCTATCAACAATAACCCAAATTGAGTCCATACCTTTACTGGAGCGATGTAATCCAACAATGAAATCCATAGTAATATGTTCCTATTTCCACTCCAGTATTAGTAAGGGCTGAAGTAAGCCTACGGGTCGTTGATGTTCAGCTTTAACTTGTTGGCAGTGTAGACATTTCGACACAAAGTCAGCAATCTCTTTCTTCATTCCCGGCCACCAGAAGTTAAGTTTCAAATCTTGGTACATTTTTGTATTTCCTGGATGGATGGAAAGTTTCGAATTGTGGCCTTCCTGCAAAATTCGCCTTTTCAGTTCAGAATCATTCAGTACACACAACCTTCCCTAAAACTTCAACACATTGTTTTCAAATTTGAAGTCCGGCCTTGGTTTGGATTCCCGTTCATCAATGACCTTTTTCAAGAAGTCATCTAGGTGTTGTTTCTCTTTAATCTCTTCAATAAGAGCCGGTCGAGCAAAAATAGCAGCTATTGTTCCACCTTGTTCACGTAAAACAATCGCTACTTCACATTTCTCAAGATCCCATAGCAGTTCTTTCTGTCTGGTGAGTAAACAGGCTAAATTCCCAATTGATTTTCGACTCAGTGCATCGGCAACAGTGTTAGCTTTCCCCGGATGGTACAAAATTTGCAAGTCATAGTCATTTATTAGTTCTAACCATCTCCGCTGCCTCATGTTCAACTCTTTCTGTGTAAAGAAGTATTTCAAGCTCTTGTGATCGGTGTACACCTCACATGTTGCCCCATATAGGTAGTGGCGCCAAATTTTCAATGCGAATACCACTGCGGCAAGTTCTAAATCATGAGTAGGGTAGTTCTTCTCATGTGGTCTCAGTTGTCGGGAAGCATATGCAATAACTTTACCATTCTGCATTAGTACACATCCCAAACCCTTATAAGAAGCATCACTAAAAATAGTAAATCCATCCGTACCTGAGGGTAGGGTAAGAATCAGTGCAGTCACAAGTCGGGTCTTTCATTCCTGAAAAGCTGATTCTCTCTTATCGGTCCAGTCAAATGATATTCCCTTTTGAGTCAACTGAGTCAATGGCAGAGCAATTTTGGAGAAATCTTTCACAAATCTTCTGTAGTACCCGGCTAAGCCTAAGAAACTTCGGACTTCAGTGACATTTGTCGGTCTAGGCCAATTTACCATTGCTTCAATCTTCTGTGGGTCAACTGAAATACCGTCCTTGCTCATCACATGTCCCAAAAACATCACATTATCAAGCCAAAATTCACGTTTCGTTAGTTTTGCATACAGTTTCTGTTCTCTTAAGGTCTGTAAAGCAATGTTCAAATGACGTTCATGTTCTTCCTTACTCTTGGAATAAATCAAAATGTCATCTATAAAAACAACCACAAATTCATCGAGGAATGGTTTGAAAAGTCTGTTCATAAGGTCCATAAATGCAGCAGGTGCATTAGTAACTCCGAAAGACATAACAAGAAATTCATAATGTCCATACCTCGTTCGAAAGGCAGTCTTTTCAATGTCCTCTGCTTTTACCTTTAACTGGTGGTATCCGGATCTAAGGTCAATTTTGGAGAAGACCTTAGCACCCTGTAACTGGTTAAACAAATCATCAATATGAAGCAGTGGGTATTTTTTTTTCACTGTTACCTTGTTCAATTCACGGTAGTCAATGCAGAGTCTCAGTGAGATGTCTTTCTTTTTCACAAACAAAACAGGTGCGCCCTACGGTGAAGTACTGGGCCTAATGAACTTCTTATCTAGCAATTCTTGCAGCTGAATTTTCAGTTCCTTCAATTCGGTAGGTGCCATTCTGTACGGAGCTTTAGAAACTGGCTGTGTACCTGGTAACACTTCAACAATGAACTCTATCTCCCTATCAATCAAATCCCCTGGCAGATCATCTGGAAAAACATCTGGGAATTCTCTGACTATAGGAATACTGTCCACATTAGTTTTAGTATCAATAGGTACAGTCAATATACAACATAGATACCCTTTACATCTCTTTCTAATTAATTTAAACGCTTTCATGGATGAAATCAGGTATAGGGGAGGTACTACACCCACTCCGTTAAACATAAATTCAGGCAACCCCGGTGGACGGAAGACAACTTGTTTCGTTACACAGTTTATGGTGGCATGATATTTCGTTGACCAGTCCATTCCCAAAATGACATCGAAATGATCAATGTTCAAAGGCAGTAAATCAATATACAAATGCACATCCCCAATAACAATTTCACATGCAAGATACACATAAGCACAAGTCATGGATCCCCCAGCGGGTGAAGATACAACTAACAAATAGTTTATGGGTTCCAGTGGTCTATTTAATTTTCGTGAAAAAACATGCGAGACAAACGAATGTGTGGACCCCGAATCAATCAAAACATAAGCATTTTGAGCACAAATTGAGAGTATACCTGACACAACTGTCTCGGTATTCTGCACATCTCCCGGCACGAGTGCAAACACTCAGCCTTGCCTTAAAGGCTCCTTTCCAGTGGCTTTGGAGTTGGGTTTTAGTGTGACAGTTGATGCTGCGGTGCTAGCTGCAGCTTTACTATTGCCTTGGGATGTGGAAGGGCAATCTTTGACCATGTGGCCCACCTTGCCACACCTGTAACAAGCACCAGAGATTTTATAGCAAATCCCTTTATGCCTTTTTCCACATTCAGAGCAGGGTGGTATGGAATTGTTTCCTTGACTAGAGCTGGTCGTTGACCCTGTATTTTGCTTCTTATTCGATGAGTTATTTCGGCCTTTCTTAAACTTGAAGCCCCGTCTCTTACCGCGCCACTCAGACGCTGGTGCTTCAGTCTATTTCAATGCCTTGATATTCGACTCAGCTATTATTGCTCGGTCAAGGACATCCACATATTTAAGCAGCTTCAAGACATTGATTCGGTCAAGTATTTCTACATTGAGCCCGCCTTCAAACTTCCGGGCCTTTTTATAATCAGTGTCCACCATGTGTGGTGCATATCTGGCGAGTTCAGTGAATTTTGATTCATACTCTGCTACCGACATGGTGCCCTGTTTCAACTGTTCAAATTCAGTCACTTTGCGATCCCTAACACACCGAGGGAAGTATTTTTCAAAGAAGGCTTCTTTAAATTGAGCCAAAGTCATGGTATTGTTGGTGTCACGAACAAGCATCCACCACCGTCTAGCCTCTTCTTGTAAAGTGAAGGTGGCCAGTAATACTTTGTGTGCTTCAGAACACGGAAATACTTCAAACAACTTTTCAGTTTCCAAAACCCATGCTTCGGCCTTTAATGGTTCAAGGCCTCCTTGGAATGATGGTGGTTTCATTTTGCTAAATTTCTGTGTCAGAGCAATTATATCATCATTAACATTTGGTTCTGGCTGTACTGGAGGAGGTGGGGGCTGTTGGTTCTGTTGTTGCCTTAGGGCTTCAGTCAACAGTTCCACTGTTCTTTCTAACCTTGCCATCCTTGCCTCGGATGATTCAGATTCATCGGCATGCCTTGCATTGTCCATTTCACTATAGGTAATATGGTAATAATAAACATAGGAACTTGTTGACTTAAGCATATCAGCACGTTAACACATATATTCATATCATGGCCACACACACTTTCTCATGCTCATGCAATGCCCTAATCACTTTTCTAGGACATCCTATAGCTCATTTGGACATGTGTGTGTGGTATAACTCGTGGTTTGATATCGCTCTAATACCACTCTGTCACGACTCAACCCGCCCCTATGGGTTTAGCATCACAACTGGCCAGTAATCCGTGATTACCGAAGGCCTGCTTGACAGTAATGACAGTAATACAGAGTAAAGGGGTTGGCGGAAGCCAAAACAGTAAATAAAAGATGTTCAATGAGCTGTGACAATCTGGATGCAAAAAGACTTTTTATAAACATGCCACATTGGCAACCAAAACATATGTACGTGCGACATATGCACAAACATCCATGTTAGGGACCAAATCCCTAACTAGAACTGTATAGTCAAGTCTTAACATTCATTACAGATCAGAGACAAAAGGGTGAAACTGAGACACCCCAAAACAGCCGTGGCTTGAACGGACTCGGAACCTCGAGGTGAGGCACGGTGGTTGGCTTGACAAAACAAGAGCTTAACTTGACGCTCCTAGCATCGGTCCGGTGCCTGGACACCTACATATAAATATAAACAGTGAGCTAAAGCCCAGTGAATAACATATGCGTAAAGGGGTTAAGAATGAATGTCCTTTCAGTAATTAAAATAGTCAATTGCATCAGTAAATCAGTCATTTAGAACCATAGTAGTCATATGTGGTACATCCATTAGCAAAATAGTACAGTAGGTCTTAACAGACCGAACAGTCAGTTGATGGCCATCAAATAGTGAACAGTAGTGGTCCCAACATTGGAACCGACAGAGATCTCTGTAACAGTAGCAGTGACAGTAACAGTAGGTTGCTATGGATGCCACGAGTACAGTTTACAAATAGGACAAACATTTATTCCTTAAACAATCACATTTCAGTAAGCAGTACAGTTGATCATTCAGAAAATAATCATAATTGAACATATCTTTACAACATTGTTACTCACAGAGCATTGGGCTATAGACAAGCTAACGAGCGTCCTCGGATGCCAACCCTACAGTTGCAGAACGAACACACACTCAGGATTAATAACTTAGCCCCTAACTATACTGGTGTGGTTCTAAAACATTATCCTCATTAAGATGCCTTAAACTTGGCCTAGGAATGCCTAGGATGGAATGAGGATGCGAAAATGCACTTTAAAACACTTTTCAAATTTTTGCTAAAACAGGGGTCTCGCTCGAGCGTGGCTTTCTACGCTCGAGCGAGCGTGCCAAAACAGAGGGGTCGCTCGAGTGTGGACTTCCTCACTCGAGCGGTCTGTAAAAAATGCAAAAAGTGTTGGATGTTGAAAATCTTCGCTCGATGCTCGCTCGAGTGTGAGACACAGTCCTCGCTCGAGGGTAGGTTTCTTCGCTCGAGCGTGCGTCTGCACATGCAGAAAACCTAAGAGCTTACAATCTATGCTCGAGCCAGCATTTTGTCGCTCGAGCGGAACTCTGAACACAAAGGTGGTCGCTCAAGCGTGGAATCCTTCGCTCGAGCGTGGAAGACAAAATCTGGGTTTTCCAGATTTGCCTCCAAAGCTCAAACCAAGCATTCAACACATCAAAACTCAATATTTTGGGCCAATTTTCTGGAAAACACTTGGAAACTCATAATACAACATGTTTTGAAGATCAATTGATAAAATCAAAGCCCAAAGTTTGCCAATTGAATACCAATTTCAAAGAAACTAGAAGAACAATTCAAGAACAATGCAAAATCAAACATGCATGAGTTCCCATGAACTCTAATGTTTCAAAACATGACCAAATGCAAGATTTAGCTCAAAATCATGGTGAATTCATGAACCTCTACTAAAATATGCACATGCATGTAAGGATTTCATGCAAAACAACTTCAAATTTCAAGAACATGTACATGCATGCTTGAATTCACTCTTAACTCAACACTTTAACCCAACTCTTGAATCTAAACACTAATTTACCATGAACCATGCAAGAAATAACTTAAGTTCACAATTAAAAGGAATGAATTCTCTACCTTAGGTCTTGAATCTCAAGGTGTGAAAGCTCAATTTTGCAATTAACCTTCGAATCGTCTAATTTCAAGCAAAACTTGTTGAATTCAACCTTGTTCTCCTACTCTCCCTCTCTCATACGGTTTGGTCTAAGAAAATGGCTGAATAATGGTGCATCAAATGATATGAATCACACTTCAAACAATGCCTCTAAAGTGGCCCACTAAATGGCAATATTGAAAATAAAACCAACTAATGTAATTTAGCTTTAATAATTCTAATTTAATCATTCTAAATCAAATTTTAATTAAATCTGCCATAAAATCACATAAATTCTAATCAACACATAACACTAATCAATTTCTGATTCGGTCGCCGATAAGACCTTCAAATCGCAATTCGGAAATAAAAACATGAACAGATCATCCTATGGCGAATAGATAGAAGTGCAATTACAGACAATACACTCATGTAATCAATTCAGGATTTTATTCTTATCAGTTACTTATCATGCTTAATCACAGATTAGCCCTAATTAGAGGTGAGGGTTGTCACACCAAGGCAAACAGTCAAGGTTTGTATCTAAGTTATTATACCCCAGAGTTATTATACAGTTAAAAGTATACTTTGAAGAAATGCAAAAATATTCTAAGTATGGAAGCATGAAAGGCATGGAAAAAAGCAGTAAAAGCATACATAAAGCAACCATTCAACACTTAGAAGAAAAGAGGAGACTTGCATTCAAAAGCCAACTTGTTCAAGTATAGAAAGGCACATCGACCAGACTGGAATTAAAACATTGTCCAAAAAAGTTACAAAGACCACCGAGGAAAAAGTACGAGATATAAAATAGAAAAAAGATTCTAAATAGGCTATTCTACGTCGGCGGGTGGTTGTGTTTCGACCGCGGCAGACAGTTGGGAAAGCTTCTCGGCAGTCCTCTCAGCTTCGATATCGGCATCGATCTCCTGAAGAGTTTAGTTGAGGCTCTTCTCGACAGTCTGTACCTCGACCTCTGACATGGCTCTTTTGAGAGAGGCACTCTTGGACACCTCGTCCTCATCGTCCTGAGTCAAGTCCAAGACTTGCTCATTCAGAGTTAGGGACTTGGCCCTAACAGAACCCTCAGCGCCAGCTCCAACCTCGGCTTCTTCTTCTTCTTCTTCTGCTCCTTCTTTCCCCCTAGCCTTACCCTCAGATTGGCTTGGAGCAAGGGGAAATGGCACGACAAGTCGGCTCTCATCTCGGAGGGGTGAGACCTCAGGGACAGCCAGTTCTTTCAGAGCATCCATCCAACCAAGGGTATAACCCTATTGCATGCCTGTCTAACTTGCTTTTTCTACTCCTCGCGGACGTCGGTTGCCCTCTCGGCATAGGCCTTCTCGTTCACCTCTTTGATTTCGACTGCCTTTGTAGACAGTGCTGTTTGGAGCTCGGTTTGGGCCTAGGCCTCTTTCTCCTTCGCTTCTTTCGCCTCGACCTTGGCTACCTCGGCAACATTTTCTGCGGCCTCAGCTCGATTCTCGGCATTCTTCAAGGCCAGCTCAGTAGCCTTGGCCTGGTCCAGGAGACCTCGGATGCGGGCCTCGGCCTTGGTGAGTGAAGAAAGGAGTTTGGTAGCCTCCTTTGTTTTTTGGGTAAGTTCTTTTTTGAATTCATTGGTCTTGACTGCAAGGGAATGGTGCTGGATAGCCTGCAAGAGTGCAAAGGAAATTAGTTAAGTATGAAAACCAGAGTTAAAGCTAGGTAAAAAGCTTACAAGTATTGAGACTTACCAAGACACAATGTTGCATCACCATTGCATAATTTTCATACTCTGAAAGCTCAGCCATCCGGCTGATGTCGGCTAGGAGTAGAACAGCGATGGAAATGGCGGCATCGACCTCCAAACTGTCCAGAGCACTGTCCACCGCTAGAAGAGGTCGGTCTTTGACTGTGACAAATGGATTCCAGGAAGCGTCGGCACAGAAGCCATAAGGATCAGAGGAGCCGCTGGACCTCGGCCTTTTGGATTGTGGTGGGTCAGATGCCTTGGCCTCGGCTTCGGCTGGCCTCTTGTCGACCGAAAGAGTACTATTTTTAGCCTTGGCCAACTTGGAGATTGGTACAGTGTCCTCAGAGTTGATCTGAGTCACTGTTGCCTTGGCTTTGGTTTTCTTTACCCTCTTTGGCTTAGCCTTGGGTTGGGATTGTGATGTGGAGGACTGAACTGTTATAACACTAGGGAGGTCAACCAAGAGTCTTCAACGACAGCCTTGCTACGTCCCATCCCGTCGGCAGTGGTGATAACAGTGACTTTGGTACTGAAACGGATTGTTAGAAGTGTTGTAGGTGGGTTTGCTAGATCGCAAGCTGACGCCTTAATACTTTGGCGTTTACGGCTACGAGTTCTGCCTATAAGAGCGAAGAGTGGAGCTCGGCATCGGCGTTGGCGCTGGGTTGGAGGAATCAGTTAGGGAGCGGATGTTGATGGCTGCTTCGCTGGATCAGAAATTGAGGCTTGATCAAGCCATGGTGATGAAGTGGCAGGGGGAGTTGTTGCAGAAGGTGGAGATTTGCTCTTTCGAGGAACGTCGGGCAGCGGGCTCCAGTACGTCGTGATGTAGTTGAGGAGGATTGGAGCCTTGCGAAGTTCGATTGGTAGGTCGAGAAAGCGAACCAAGTCTTTGCTCGATGTGTAGTATCGGCGAAAGTTTTTTTCTGGTTGGGGGAGAGCCGCAAAAAAGAGATCATACATTAGAAATAGATTAATAGAAAGATGATTAAAAAGTAGGATGAGGGACTCTAGGGAGGGAAACTAAGTCCTTACCCTTGTCATCCCTAAAAACTTCGCGGCGCAAAGAGAAGAGGTGGAGTTCGTCTTCTAGCGCGAACTCCCAATTGCCCGAGAGAATCAGGTAGTCAACTAACACGCCTTTATTTGAGTATGGAATATCGACTATCAGTTGTATTTGGTGGATCTCGGTTTGAGGTAATATGTATAGCCAACTTTGGTTTTAAGGCCATCGTGTAGCAGTATTAGATATCGGAAAAGGTGATCCTAGTGTTCTGCCGATGTTCCAACTCGGCGATTCCGTTTATAATCCTAAAAGAGTTTACAGCTAATTGCATGGGGTTCAATTTGTAATAGTGGAGGACCTCCCTAAAAAGGATGTTGAGGGGGAATCTGACTCCTCCTTCAATGATGGAGACTACGAGAAAGGGCATGTAGTCCTTCCCAGGCATAATGGAGTCATTTTCTCCAACTAACCGGATTTGAACGTCGGCTGGAATAAAAAACTCTTGCTTAAAGTATTCTAGCTTAGAAAGGGTGTCGACCCTCCACCTAAACATACCCATTATCTCGGCCAAAGTGAGTCCAATTTTAGGTTTTTTGGTAAGAAGTTTGGAAAGTGGCAAATGATCTCGGCTAAACCCCAGAAAGCACTGGAGTGAAGATTTCTGAGAATCTAAGGGGGTTTTGGTTCATTTTTCCTAAGGAAAAGGGTTCTAGATCAAATCCCAAAATCTAAAATCTATGCAGGTATAGGAATCAAAGGCAAGAATCTAAAAATAAAGCAAGAAAGCCAGAAAAGAAATGAAATTTAGAAATCAAGAGTGAAGCAGAAAGCAAGACGATAGATGTACGCATCCTAAAACTTCAAGACACTGAATGAGTGTGTGAAGAACAATGTGCAAAAGTCACAACAAGAAAACATGATTGACATTTTCATGAAAGACTACACATATTCAAGGTTTAAGATTCAAGAACAGGAAATCGATTCATAATCGAAGAAAAGAAAGAAATAGATTGTAACCATGAAAACAGATCCAATAGCAACGGGATGGACAAATGGTAAAAAATATATTCAAATCATGAAGGGATAAAACTGAAAATTAAGAGAAAACAAAGAACTCACCAGTTGGGTCCGAGGTCGAGGATGCCGGTTTGAGCGCCGGATTCAGATGGTGACAACAAGTGGAGCAGGACAGTGAATGTTTCGCTAGGGGAGCTGATCGGAGCAAGTTACAGAGCTTGAAAACTTGAAACAATGGTGGTTTTGGGAGAGAGGTGCTAGAGAGAGAAAGTTTCAAGGCCAAATCAAAGATGTGAAGTGAAAAGACGGAAAGAGGGAAAGTGTTTTTCTTAAAACACAAAAAGGCGGCAAAACCATAATGAATGTGCCTTGGACAACGTGCTTGTTAGGCGGCGTGTGTAGAAGCGACGCAACCTATCACGACCCGAACCCGCCCCTGTAGGTTTAGCACCGTGACCAGCAAGTAATCCATGGATTACCAAAGGCCTCTTAACAGATAAGCATATAATAAGGGGCTGCGGAAGTAGATGTACATAACATAAATAGTTCAATGAGTTGTGTCGATAAACATAGGACAGAATATTCAAAACTTGTATATACACAAGCGTGTCGGTCAAAGGATATCATAATTACAAAACATTTACAAGAGTGTAATATCCAGGACCCGACTGTACAAAACAGACAGAGACTAACATAAGTACAAAAACGGCCATGTAACTAGACTTCAATCGGAACCTCCTTGGGAGGCACAACGGTTGGCTGACAAAAACATAAATAAAGGCCGTCAACTCTGGCCCTGATCACGCGTCGGCTCACCTACATACATAATATAAACAATGAGCGAAAGCTCAGTGAACAATAACAGAGTAAAAGGGTTTCAATGAATGAGCCCGTACAGATTCAGAATTCACAATTCAGTTTCGTATCAAATTCATACTTTGTCCAGATCATATACAGAAATCTTAAGACATGCGCAAGTATACGTGATACATCCATAAGCGCTAACAGAGCAGATACAGAATGTAACAACCCTCGTACTGATTACCGATAAGCCACTGAATTATATACTGATTACTGCTAAACTGAACCGAAAATGACTGATGATTGAATGAATTGAGTTACTGAATAAACTGATTGAAATTGAAGCTGAAATTGAATGAGTTTATTTATTATATTGCATATTGCATCTGTTTGATTGATTGATTATCTGTTTAAATTTATATGTTTAAACTGCTAATTGAAGGCCTTATCGGCGGCCGATTTAGAAACCGTTTAGTGTTTTGTAATCACGAGAATATTTGTGATTTAATGGTATATTTATCTGAAAATTGTTTAGGAACGATTAAATTAGATTAATTAAAGCCAATTAAAGAGTTTGATGTAATTACCACTTTGCCATTGAGTGGACCTTTGTCTAATCTTGTATTGAGCCTTATACATTTAGTTAAAACAACATTTCACCAGCTCTATTCCTGCCTACACCGAAATTAGAGAGAGAGAGTAGGAGATTGGAGGATTTCATCTTGCATGCTTGGAATTTGAGGGAATTAAAGTGTAAATTGGCATAATCTAACTTCCTTACCTTGAAATTGAGCCTTAGGTAAGTGAAATCATCATCTTCTTGTTGTTTTTAAGTTCCATCTTGCATGTATCATGATTATAGGGAAGTAAGTCATGATTTAGTTCATAAATGTTGAATTGGAACTCCATGGATGCATGCATGCTTGGATTGGTACATTTTGAAGTTGAATCCATGATGAAATGTTCATGCATGCTCATGTTTTTATCAAAGACCATGTTTTCATTTGGTTTTCCAACTATTGAGCTCATTAGAGCAAGATTTGAAGATTGAATTTGGTTTAAAGCTCATGCATTGCATGTTTACAAAATGTTCTTGAAATGGGTTTGAAAAATGGCTTTAATTGACTCACCTTTGGCCCTTGCATGTATAAATTAGCTTTTGGAACTTGTTATTCATTGTATTGGGATGTATTTTCCAGAATTTGGGGCCAAGAGGTTGAGTTTTGGATGTTTGAATGCTTAGTTCGAACTTGGGAGACAAATCTGGAAATTCCAGATTTGGCTTCCTCGCTCGAGCGAAGGATTCCTCGCTCGAGCGAGCCCTTTGGTTTTGCAAGCTCGCTCGAGCGAGCATCGAGCGTGGTATCGCGCGTAAAAACCGAGCATCCAGTATTTTCACTGTTCATCAGCTCGCTCGAGCGAAGGGAGGCTCGCTCGAGCGAAGCGCCTATTTTCAGCAACTTTTGAAAAATGCCTTCCGACTGTATTTTTGCATCCTCATCGCATCCTAGGCATTCTTAAGCCTAGTTTAAGACATCTTAATGAGGATTTAGACATAGAACCACACCGAGGAAATTTAGGGATTTAATTATCATCCTTCCCGACTGTTAAACTTAGTGTGCGTTCTATTTGTTAACTGTTTAGGGTTGGCGACTGGAGAGACGCGCTCTAGCACACTGTAGCCCAATCACTGTGAGTAACGATTGTATAAAGATATGTTCAAAATGGTCATCTTTTGAATACTGAACTGAACTGTTTACTGAACTGGAATTATTTACTGAATGAATGTATGTCCTTTATTTCTGAACTGTACTGTGGCATCCTTAGCACTACTGTTACCGACTGTTACTGTTACAGAGATCTCTGTCGGTTCCCTTGTGGAACCATACTGTTTACTGAATGACTGGCCATCATTACTGTTCGGTCTTTTGACCTACTGTTACTGTTATGCTAATGGATGTACCACATATGACTGTTTATTGTACTGAACGACTGTAATACTGATTGAAATAATGAACTGTTTTCATTACTGTAAGGACATTACATTCTTAACCTCTTTATACATTATGTTATTCACTGGGCTTTAGCTCACTGCTCATATATATATGTAGGTGTACAGGCACCGGACCAGAGCTAGAAGCGTCGGGGTTATTCCAGTTTTGTCAGCCAGCCTATGTGCCTCACTGTGAGGTTCCGCATTGCCGTGTTATGGCCTTGGGATTTTGTTTTAGTTTTTCCGTCGGTCTCCTCACTGTGTTGTATCACTGTATAGACTGTTTACTGTTATACTGTACCGTTATCGAGGGATTAAGTCCCCGTACTGAATGATTGTAAATGATTGTGTAGACTGTACCGTTTCGAACCGTGTGAATGCATAAAAATGTTTTTGGCATACAGATTTCCACAGCTCAATGGACACTAGTTATTTACTGTATTGGCTTCCGCCAGGCCCTGTACTCTGTTTTATTGTATTACTGTTCAACAGGCCTTCGGTAATCATGGATTACTGGCCGGTTACGGTGCTAAACCCATAGGGCCGGGTTTGGGTCGTGACACAGAACAGATGCAGACACGTGAGGGTTACGAGTAACCAGTTCCGTAAAGGAACCTCCGGATCCGGGTAACAGAGAATAAACAAGTTGAGCCCCATGATGGAGCCTCCGGTACAGGTAACAAAGTGCAGACAGATTAAGTTCCACGATGGAACCTCTGATACCGGGTAACAGCCAACACATATCACATGATACTAAGGATGTCATGTACACATATCAGAAATTGGACAGTCATTCATTGTACAGAACATAACATTTCAGAAAACAATTCTTATTTCATCATACAGAAAATAAATGAGGTTAAGCATAGCTTTACTATGTTATTACTCACAGTTGGCCTTGAGACAGACAGACAGAGCAGATTGGTCAAACGGTACGCGGCACGTGACCTACATGACACATAACAGATACACTCTTGAAACACACGTTCGAATTGTACATAACTTATGCCGTTTGCTCTTAGTGTGTTTCTAACCTTTCATCCTCATTATGGAGTCTTAAACATGGCCTAGGAATGCCTAGGATGGAATGAGGATACAAGAATGCATTGGAAAACATTTCTTAAAACTTGCTGAAAATAAGGTCCACGCTCGAGCAGACATACAGACAATGAATCTCCGCTCGAGCGGACTGTAAACTCTTGAAAAAGTACTGGTTGCGTGTTTTTCACACTCGACGGACAGTCGATCTACGCTCGAGCATGAGACTCAGACCTTCGCTCGAGCGTAGATTCTCTCGCTCGAGCGGACAGCAAAACACAAGAACTCCTAGGTATATGCATTTCACGCTCGAGTGTAACCATCGTCGCTCGAGCAGAAGTGCATGTACTCAGAGTGCACGCTCGAGCGTGAAGTTCCACACTCGAGCGTGGATCAAATTTCTGGAAATACCAGATTTGATCACCAAGCTCAAACTCAACCTCAAATGCATCAAACTCAATTTTCTGGGTCCAAAACTTTGGAAAACACTTAGGAACCGATACGATACTGGATGTGCCGGCTCACCTACATACATAATATAAACTATGAGCGGAAGCCCAGTGAATAATAATAGAGTAAAGGGGTTTCAATGAATGAGTCCGCACAGATTCAGAAATCATATTCCAATTACATATCAAATTCATAATTTGTCCAGATCATATACAGAAATCAGAAGTCATGTTCAATCATATATAGTCCATCTGTTAGCGCTAACAGATTAATTACAAAGCATCTCAGACCATACTTGTCAGTTCCATAGAGGAACCTCCGGCCGGGTGAGGATAACTTGTCAGTTCCGTAAAGGAACCTCCGAACTGGGAACTTGTGAACTTGTCAGTTCCGACTAGGAACCTCCAGCCGGGCACAAATCGCTTGTCAGTTCCATGAAGGAGCCTCTGGACCCGGGTAACAGAGAACAGATATCACATGATGCTAAGGATGTCATGAATACATAACGGAAATTGGACAATCATTCATTGTACAGAACATGTTATTTCAGAAAACAGATCTTATTTTATCACACAGAAAATAGCTACGGTTGAACATAACTTTACTAAGTTATTACTCACAGTTGGCCTTGAGACAGACAGACGGACCAGACTTGGTCAAACAATTCGTGGCACGTGACCTACACAATACATAACAGATACACGCTTGAAGCACACGTTCTAAGTGTACAAAACTTACTTCGTTGGCTCGTAGTGTGTTTCTAACCTTTGATCCTCGTTAACGAGTCTTAAACATGGCCTAGGAATGCCTAGGATAGAATGAGGATGCAAGAATGCACTTGGAAAACATTTCATAAAATTTGCTGAAATAAGGTCCACGCTCGAGCGTGGGTTTCCCCGCTCGAGCGGATATGCAGATAAAGGAGCTCCGCTCGAGCGTGAACTTCCTCGCTCGAGCGAACTGTAAAATCGACAAAAGTATTGGATGCATGATTTTCACGCTCGACCCGCGCTCGACATACGCTCGAGCGCGAGACTTAGAGTCTCGCTCGAGCGCAGGTTCCCCCGCTCGAGCGGACAGCAAAACACCCAAACTTCTGGGTATATGCATTTCACGCTCGAGCGTAACTATCTCCGCTCGAGCGGAAGTGCATGTACTCAGGCTTCACGCTCAAGCGTGAAAGTCCCCGCTCGAGCGTGGGTCAAATTTCTGGAAAATCCAGATTGACCTCCAAGCATGAAATCCAACATTCAACCATCCAAAACTCATTTTTCTGGGCCAAAACTTTGGAAAATACTTGGTAACCCATACAACAACATGTTTAAAGCATCAATTAAGGAAATCATGGCCTAAGAGTAAACCAATTATGCACAAATTCAACTTAAACTTCCAAATTGATCCATGAACTCAACATGCATGTACATTTTAGAGCTAGGGCTCTTCAAGACATGATCAAATGCCACTAAACAACATAAAATTCCTTGTGTTTCCAAAATGAGAATGAAATCAACACATGCATGGAGGAATTCTTTGAAAAGTAAACTCAAAACATGGAAATTTATGCATGCATGCATGAATTGACTCTCAAGACAACACTTTGAGCTACATCTAGACTTTAAATACCAATTTCACCATGAACCTAGCAAGAACATCTCAATTTCAAAATTACAAGGATTAATCCTTTACCTTTAGGTCTTGAATTCAAGATGTGCTAGCTCAATTTTGTGATTATCCTTCAATTTCTCCTAAGCCTCCAAGTTAAATCCCTTGTTGAACTCAAATTCTCCTACTCACTCTCTCTCTTTCTCGAATTGGTCTTGTGGATGGAAAAGAGTGATGAAAACAAAAACGCCTAATTCAAGTCTAAACAATGGTTTAGATAGTGGCCCACCAAGTGGCATTTTCGTAATTTGCTTTGATTCATTAATTTAACATTATTTAATCTAATTTAATCGTTCCAAATTGGATTTTAATTAAGTTTACCATAAAATTTTATAAATCCTAACTAGCACTTAAATCAAGTCAATTTCTAACTCGAACACCAATAAGGCTTTCAATTCGCAGTTCAAAGTCAAAACATGAACAGATCATTTTATAGCAAAAAGATAGAAACACAAAAATAATGCGACACATATACAAATTAATTCTGGATCCCTCCTAAATTACTGTTAGGCATAATTAATCATGAATTAGCATTAATCAGAGGTCGAGGTTACTGTAGTAGCCCAAGGTGAAGTGCTCAGAAGGATAAATTTCTTATTTAACAACTCCTGAAGTTGAGTTTTTAATTCTTTCAATTCTGAGGTAGACATTTTATAGGGGGTCTTGGAAATAGGTTGTGTTCCCGGAAACACCTCAATAGTAAACTCAATTTCTCTAGCAACTAAGTCCCCAGGTAAGTCATTCGGAAACACATCGGGAAATTCACAAGCAACAGGGATAGTTTCTACATTAGTTCCGTCAGATGATGTAGTCAGTATACAACACAAGTAACCCCTACATCCCTTCCTAAGCAGTTTTCTGGCTTTCAGAGCTGAAATCAGATATGGGGAAGGAACTACCCCATTCCCAGTAAAAGTAAATTCAGGTATACCCGGTGGTCTAAACACAACAGATTTACTTGCACAGTCAATGGTAGCACAGTATTTAGTCAACCAGTCCATTCCCAAAATACAATCAAAATGATCAATGTTCAAGGGCAATAAGTCAACATATAACATCATATCGCCAATCATAATATCACATGCTGGATAAACATGAGCACACATCATAGAACCCCCAGACGGCGTAGATACAGATAACACATATGTCATAAGTTCTAATGGTCTAGTCAATTTCTGAGAGAAAGCATGCAATACAAAGGAATGTGTAGAACCAGAATCTATCAGTACACACGCATTTTGAGAACATACAGAGAGTGTACCTGACACCACAGTATAGGTGTTTTGTACGTCACCGAGCACTAAGGCGAACACTCGGCCTTGTCTCAAAGGTTCTTTTCCAGTATTGGCTTTTGCATTTGTTTTGGCCGTAAAGGCGGATCCAGCTGAACTTGCCGTAGGACGGCTAGTATTCTCAGACCTGAGTGGGCAATCTTTCACTACATTACCTGTCTGGCCACATCGGAAACAAGCACCGGATACTCGGTAGCACACACCACTATGCCTTCTACCACAATCAGAACAGACCGGGATAAACCCACTACTCTGACTCGAGCTGCTTGTAGACCCCGTGTTCTGCTTCTTACTGACATAAGACCGGCCTCTTCTAAAACCAAACCCATACCTCTTTCCTTTCCAATCCGTTTGTATCGCTGCTGGGGCCTTACTTTGTTTCATAGCGGCTAGTGTGGCTTCCGCCATTATGGATCTATCTAAAACTTCTACATAGGTAGGCAATTTCAATACGCCCACTCGATCAAACACCTCCAAATCCAGTCCACCTTCAAATTTTCATGCTTTCTTGTAATCAGTATCCACCATATGTGGAGCAAACCATGCTAGTTCGGTGAATTTGGCTTCATACTCAGCCACAAACATCCTTCCCTATTTAAGTTCTTGAAACTCAGACACTTTCCGATCCCTTAAACACTGGGAAAAATATTTGTCATAGAAGATCGGATTAAGCTGTGCCCACGTCATATTCCCATTGCCACTTCGAATTAGTAACCACCACCTTCGGGCTTCATCCTTCAGAGTATAGGTGGCTAGGAGGACTTTCTGGACTTCAGAACAAGGAAACACTTCATATAGCTTTTCCATTTCAAGTAACCACGTCTCTGCTTTCAACGGTTCAATTCCACCATAGAATGTCGACGGTTTCATTTTCATGAATTTCTGTGTCAAGTTGATGATGTCATTATTATCTGCTTCGGCTTGTGCCGGCGGAGGTGGAGGGGGCAAAGGTTGTTGTCTTTGCTGTTGTGCCAAAGTTTCAATCAATGCTGTATGCCTCTGAAGATTCATTTACATCACATCCCCTTGCATTCTCCATGTTGCTATAGAGACATCAAATGATAATAAACATAGACATAATCTTATTCGTTTCTTTCAATTCATTTGCTCAAATTTACATTCAGTTTTCATATTCATTTGGATTACCACACACTCACACATGCAGATGGAATGCCCTTAACTCTTACTAGGACATCCTAAGCTCATATGGACCTGTGTGTGCGGTAGAACACGTGCTCTGATACCACTCTGTCACGACCCGAACCCGCCCTTGTAGGTTTAGCATCGTGATCGGCCAATAATCCGTGGATTACCAAAGGCCTCTTAACAGATAAGCATATAATAAGGGGCTGCAGAAGCAGATGTACGTAACATAAATAGTCCAATGAGCTGTGTCGATAAACATAGGACAGAATATTCAAAACTTGTATATACACAAGCGTGTCGGTCAAAGGATATCATAATTACAAAACATTTACAAGAGTGTAATATCCAGGACCAGACTGTACAAAACAGACAGAGACTAACATAAGTACAAAAACAGCCATGTAAGTAGACTTCAATCGGAACCTCCTCGGGAGGCATAACGGTTGGCTGACAAATCCAGAAATGAAGGCCGTCAACTCTAGCCCTGATTATGCGCCGGCTCACCTACATACATAATATAAAATGTGAGCAAAAGCTCAGTGAACAATAACAGAGTAAAGGGGTTTCAATGAATGAGTCCATACAGATTCATAATTCACAATTCAGTTTCGTATCAAATTCATACTTTGTCCAGATCATATACAGAAATCATAAGCCATGCGCAAGTATACGTGATACATCCATAAGCGCTAACAGAGCAGATACAGAACAGATGCAGACACGTGAGGGTTATGAATAACCAGTTCCATAAAGGAACCTCCGGATCCGGGTAAAAGAGAATAAACACGCTGAGCCCCATAATGGAGCCTCCGGTACGGGTAACAGAGTGCAGACAGATTAAGTTCCATAATGGAACCTCCGATACCGGGTAACAGCCAATACATATCACATGATACTAAGGATGTCACGAACACATATCAGAAATTGGACTGTCATTCATTGTACAGAACATAACATTTTAGAAAACAATTCTTATTTCATCATACAGAAAATAAATGAGGTTAAGCATAGCTTTACTATGTTATTACTCACAGTTGGCCTTGAGACAGACAAACGGAGCAGATTGGTCAAACGGTACGCGGCACGTGACCTACATAACACATAACAAATACACACTTGAAAGACACGTTCAAATTGTACATAACTTATGTCGTTCGCTCTTAGTGTGTTTCTAACCTTTAATTCTCATTATGGAGTCTTAAACATGGCCTAGGAATGCCTAGGATGGAATGAGGATACAAGAATGCATTGGAAAATATTTCTTAAAACTTGCTGAAAATAAGGTCCACGCTCGAGCGTGGCTTTCCCCGCTCGAGCGGACATGCAGAAAATGAATCTCCGCTCGAGCGTGACTTTCCCCGCTCGAGCGGACTGTAAACTCTTGAAAAAGTACTGGTTGCGTGTTTTTCACGCTCGATAGACGCTCGATCTACGCTCGAGCATGAGACTCAGACCTTCGCTCGAGCGTAGATTCCCTCGCTCGAACGGACAGCAAAACATAAGAACTTCTGGGTATATGCATTTCACGCTCAAGTGGAAGTGCATGTACTCAGAGTGCACGCTCGAGCGTGAAGTTCTACACTCGAGCGTGGATCAAATTTCTAGAAATTCCAGATTTGATCACCAAGCTCAAACTCAACCTCAAATGCATCAAACTCAATTTTCTGGGTCCAAAACTTTGGAAAACACTTAGGAACCCATGAAACAACATGTTTAAAGGATTATAACAAGAAATCATGGCCCAAAAGCATGCCAATTGTGCAAAACCCAACTTTAAACTCAAAATTAATTCATGAACATAACTTGAATGCAATTCTTTGAACCAAAGTTCCCCAAAACATGACCAAATGCAGTGCTCAACTCAAAAACATGATCAACTATGACAATATGACATAGAACATGAAGAATTTCTAAAACAAAGCTTGGATTAAGACATGCATGCAAGAATTCCTTAGAAAAACAACCTCAAATGCCATGAATTACACATGCATGTATGCATTGAGCTTCAATTCTCCAATCTTAGCTTAATTGACCACCTAACCCTCTTGAGTTCATTTACTTGGTGTCTCAAATACAAGGCTTAAGAGTATAGTTCTTACCTAAGGTTGATTTCAAGTGGGATCCTAACCCAAAGCTTCAAATTGGCTTCAATCTCCTAGTCAATTCTTCATTTGAGCTCAACCTCCCTCTACTCTTCCTCTCTCTCACGTTTTTGCAAGAAGGTGGAACATGAATGGGGTCAAGCATGTATGAAATGAGAACAAAGCTATGGTCTAGAGGAGGTCCACTAAATGGCAAACATGTAATTAACCCAAGCTCAATTAATCTACATTTTTTTTTTATTCTAATTTAATTGTTCCGAACTGAATTTTAATTAAACCTACCATAAAACTCTATAAATCCTAATTAGCACATAAATCAAGTCAATTTCTGAGTCGGACGCCGATAAGGCTTTCAATTTGCAAACCGAAATTAGAACGTGAACAAATTTTCCTACGCCTAACAGATACAAACACAAACAATGCAACACACACATGCATTTTAATTTTGAATTTCACCTTCATTACTCATTAGGCATAATTAATCATGGATTAACGTTAATCAGAGGTCGGGGTTGTTACACAACCTGATTGCACGTGTTTGGTATGAATCAATGGAAGAAGGACGCGTAGTAGAAACGGTTGAGAAAACCGTGCATGACAGCTCATGCGTAGATAAAACTCTTGGAATTCTTAATCTAATGAAAGAAAAACCTTGCGATCTGGGGTAAGGAACTTGAAGAACTTGGTTTTTGGTTCTGGGTCATTGATAAAGTAGACTGCAGAGTCTTGGTCATGGGAAGCCGACGTGTGATGATATCGGTCATGAAGGATGGAGTAAGTCTTAGCCGACGTGCTATGTGGACAAACGATATAGGTTCTATCACCTCAGGATGCCGAGGTAATAGAACCTAGGGGGCAATTGTGGGGACATATTTTTTGAATGACAACACGTGGCCTAGGTGACGCCAAAGTGTCAGCCGAGGTGCCACGTGTCTTGGTCATGACGCTGAGGTGATCTCGGCTAGGCTGGGGTTATCTACGGAGATATCGGAATCCAAGATGAGCGAATAAGGGACAAGAGTCCTAGAATGGGGGAGTACCTCAGTCCGGATAAAGATAGAGTTCTTAGAGAGTTTTATCTCTATCTAGCTGTGAGTCCAAGATGAGCATTGAGCCAAAGTCCATTGAAGCTAGGCTTCTACATGGATCAGGTTAGTGCTAGTTATAAAAGTAAGGCACCCTCGTGGGTCTATGGTACGCTTTTGTATTCTAACTAGTGAGTTAAGCACTATTTGCTATTTTTGAGAGATAACTGAGTACTGACTTGATCGTCGGAGTGCCCCTGGGTGGACAAACCACTGCCGGAGTCTTATCTTTCTGTGACAGGTTGTTCAGGCATGATCTATTATGCATGTGCTCTCCTGCTGAGTTCCTGTTTGGCAGTGTAGTCGGAAATCAGCACACACAGTAATGCATTTAATAGCTTGTTAAAATATGTATCAATACCACAATTTGTGAAGATTTCTGAAAAAATTATCTCAATGGTTTGCTATTTCTGTTTCCAAAATATCGAATTGTCAAAATTTGATAAAAACTCTTTCAATACTTTTCTCATTAAATTATAAAATAATCGTGAATAATGAGAAATCGTCTCTTGAATCGCCAAATATCTCTACTTTCCATTATGCCAATCAAATCCATTCTAAAAATTAGAAATCAACAAATAAAAGAAAAAGTAAATGGACCTCACCCATTGAATCATGACTATTTCTGCTATTCTGGTATTCAAATTCGATGGAGATGAAATTGGACCAATTGACCTCCTTTTTTTTTGTTTTTCTTTTTTCGTTTCTTTGGAGTTCACAAGAATTTGTCCATATTTCCGATTAAATCTTCTTGTTCTTAGATGTTCGATTGGAATAAATTGTAATTCCGTTCCTCTGCGGAAAAAGGTCTAGTATATTCCAAGTTACAACATAAAAGATACTCGTAAATAGCATTTTTATTTTGACATTTGCCCTATTGATGGGTAATGCCAATTTATAATATTTTAACATTATAAGGTGCCAAAATTTGACTTTAGTGTTATCATTTTGACAACAACTAGAAATGCTCGCATTTTGTAAAATAAGCTATTTTAATTTGCATAACACTGAATTTTTTTTAAAAAAAAATTTTATCTTATTTATTTATTTATTTATTTATTATTATTTTTTATTTTTTTTTATTTTTTTTTGACATACTTCGTTCGTTACATGCACTATTTGTTACATAGCTGGGTTTGACAATTGGTTTTCAATCAGCTTTTTTATCGAAGTTTTTTTTATTTTTAGTAATTTTTTTAATTATTTTATAACTTTTCAAGTTTAGATCCTACTAGACTAGACTGATACGAAAAGTAATTAAGAAAAAAATCATTAAAAATAAAAAGGGATAAATTATATCATTAGTCTCTATAATTCAAGTAAAGTGTTATTTTAGTCCTTGTAGTTTTAATTTGAATAATTTAAACCATATATTTTCACTTTTGTTACAATGTGATCCTTAAATCATTCATTAACATTTTGGGCTAATTATATTAATAACCCATGCATTTTGTCCCTTGTTTAATTTTGATCGTTGTAATTTTAATTAACTTGATTTTGACCCTTAATTTTATGATTTTGTCTCAAGTTAGTCCAATTGATAATGTTGAGTTGAGTTGGTTGAGGTTAACTCACTCAGTTAAACAAATTTAAAATTTTGCTTGTGAAAGCATAACAATTTTTCATAAAAAGAAAAGCAATTGTAATCAATTGGATTAAATTGAGACAAAATGATAAATTGAATGTCAAAATTGAATCAATTGAAATTTAATGGACCAAAATGATATAAGGACCAAAATATAGGTCTACATGTGTAATTTTTCCTAACATGTTGGATGGAAAAAATGTCCAAAACTAGAGGGACCAAGTAAAATTAAAAAAACAAAAACTATACAGACCAACCCACTAATTTTGCACATAGTATTTTTTGGTTCAAAATTCTAACTATACGTGATGTTGGGATCACATTGTGAACAAAATTAAAGTATATGATTTAAATTGTTGAAATTAAAACTATGAACACTAAAGTAAAATTTTAGTCGAACTAAAAGGATCAATTGTGTAATTTGCCTAAAAGGCAATTTTTGCAAGTTTTTTTTTTTTATTATTATTATTATTATTATTACTTTTAGATCCTTCTAGATTAGAGAAAACACTCCATCTGAGGTTCTAAAAATTATTACCGAACTTCGAAGATGAATCCCTATAACTACACTGATGCTAGTACATGTCTTGTAGTGTCGTTGAATGTAGAACACTCCAATAATAAATAAGCAACTCTTCTCTTTTTGAATGCTCAATATGTTGGTGAGAGTGAGGTGCAAACCACTTATGGTGGTTCACAAAAACAAATATAAGAGAGGATTGATATTCTAAAAAAACTGATTTATTTCTCTCAAACATGTAGAATACACTAAGGAGAGAAAAAACATAATTTTACTCTCTAACTCTCTTCTTTCTCCCATACTCTGAATTCTCAAAATACAATAGCTATATATAAATAAAACTAGTAATGTAAAATCATTAAATGCAAATACGGCTGAGGTTATGAATTTCAAACGGTTGCAACCACTTTTGACAAAACTTAATTTCAGCCTCCATTCTACTCTTAGACCGGTGGAAAAGAACAATTGTAGGTGAAGCAAGATTACTTCACAACATCCCCACTTAATCTTGATTCTCCATGCTGCTTCATCCCAATCATCAACTTCAGTCTGTTGAACAAATCATTTTTCAATGGCTTCGTGAAAATATCTGCAAGCTGATCTTGAGATTTGCAAGGAAATAATTCCACCTCTTTATTTTTTACATGCTCTCGGATGAAATGATAGCTGGTGTCAATATGCTTACTTCTTTCATGATAAACTGAGTTCTTTGCTAATACAATTGTTGAGCGATTATCAACATAGATCTCAGTAGGATTTTCTTGTGGAAATCCTAAATGCTTCAGCACATTTCTTGACCAAATTGCATGGCACACAGCTGAGTTGGCTGCAACATACTCAGCTTCGCAAGTTGACAGTGTCACAATAGCTTGCTTCTTGGACAACCAAGTGAACACTGTATTTCCCATAAAGAAAGCAAACCCAGTAGTACTCTTTCGTTCATCTAAGTCACATCCCCAGTCACTATCTGAATAGCCAACAAGACTGAAATTATCAATTGGTTTATAGAATAAACCATCATCGATTATACCTTTGGTGTAGCGAAGAATTCTCTTTGCTGCAAACAAATGTGACTGATTCGGTGTTTCTATGTATCTGCTAATCAATGCTACTCCATAGAGTATGTCTGGCCTGGTGCAAGTAAGATAGCGAAGACTTCCAACTAAGTTCTTGAAATAAGTTGGATCCACATCACCTGCCTTTGTACCTTTTTTAAGCTCCACTCCACTATCTACAGGAGTGTTCACTGGATTGCAATTCTCCATTCCATATCTCTTAAGAATCTCCTTGGCATAGCCACTTTGGGAAATAAAAATTCCATCTTTTCTTTGTGCCACTTCATTGCCGAGAAAATGAGCCATCAATCCAATATCTATCATTTCAAATTCTTGGACCATGCTTCTTTTAAATTCTTTGAACATAGCTGGATTGTTTCCGGTGAAAATTAGATCATCAACATAAAGACAAGCAAGCAACATGCTTCCATCAGCTTCCTTCTTCAAATATAGTGTGTGCTTATATGGGCATTTTTCAAAACCATTGTCATGAAAATACTGATCAATTCTAGTATTCTATGCACACGGAGCTTGCTTCAATCCATAAAGTACTTTCTTCAATTTGTACATTTTGTCTTCATGCCCATTCTGAACATACCCCGAAGGTTGTTCAATATAGATTTGTTCTTCAAGAAAACCATTAAGAAATGCAGATTTCATATCAAGTTGATAGATCTGCCATTTGTGCTGGGCAGCCAAAGAAATCATTAGCCTGATAATCTCCAACCAGGCAACTGGAGCAAACACCTCTCCATAATCAATTCCAGCTCTCTACTTATAACCTTTTTCCACTAATCTTGCCTGATAGCATTGCACTTCGCCTTATGCATTCCTGTTTGTCTTGTATACCCATTTCACTCCAATGGGTTTGTGCCCCTCCGGTAGACTAGTAAGCTTCCATGTGTCATTTTTCTCAATGGCAAGAATTTCTTCATCCATTGCTTTCTTCCATTTATCTTCTTGGATGGCTTCTGAGAAAGTAAGTGGATCACTATCTGCGAGTAGGCAGAACAAATTCAGATCTGCTTCTTCTATAGCTTCATATATCTCATGCAAATTTCTCATTGGTATTAGTTGTTTGAAAAACTATCATCTGATGATAATGATGATGATGCATCACTTCTATGAGAAACTGGCAATCTAGGTGCCGGTATTTTATGTAAAGGAGTTTATGGCTCATCTTGAACTTCTCTTGTGATTTCAACTGAAGCTTTTGATGTTTCATCTTCAAGAATGAGTTCTATTTCTTTAATAACTTCATCTTGATTCCAATTCCAAGCTTCTTCTTCTTCAAATATCATATCTCTACTCATGATCACCTTTATGGTAATGGGATTATACAACTTGTATCCCATTGTTTTGTCTCCATATCCGACAAGGATACATTTTTCTCCCTTATCATCAAGCTTGGTTCTTTTTGCTTCTGGGATCTTGGTGTACGCAACACACCCAAATATTCTGAGATGGTTGACACTTGGCTTATGTGAACTCCAAGCTTCTTCTGGAGTCATATAGTGAAGGCTCCTGGTTGGGCATCTATTTATTAGATACAGAGCACATGATAGGGTTTCAGCCCAAAATTGCTTGGGCAATCCTTTTCCTTTCAGCATGCTCCTTGCCATGTTTAAGATTGTGCGATTTTTCCTTTCAGCAACACCATTCAGCTATGGCATATAGGATGGTGTTGTTTGATGCTTGATTCCATGCTCTTTGCAATAATTCTCGAAAACATCTGATGTATACTCTCCACCTTGATGTGACCGCAATGTCTTCTTGTAGTAGCCACTTTGCTTTTCTACAAAAACTTTGAAATCTTTGAAGATACTGAACACCTCCGACTTTCTTTTAAAAAAATATACCCATGTCTTCTGACTATAATCATCAATGAAGGTGAGAAAATATATATTCTGTCCATTTGACATTGGCTTCAATGGACACACATCAGTGTGTACTAGCTCCAGCAGCTTTGTTGCTCTCCACTTCACTTCTTTGGCAAAGCTAGTTCTGTGATGCTTGCCAAGAATACAGCTTTCACAGACTTCATTACTATGAGTAATATGAGGGAGCCCTTTCACCATATTCTTGTTTGACGACAGCTTCAAGCTTCTAAAGTTGAGATGTCCAAACCTCAAATGCCATAACCAATCTTTGTCTTTGATTATGGCACTTAAACATTTCGCAGCATCATGTTGGATGTTCAATGCAAACATCCGATTCTTGGACATTCTCACCTGAGCGATCAAATTACCATAATTGTCTTTAATGGTAAGATGACAATCTTTTATGCTGATGTCGTATCCTTTCTCTAGGAGTTGTCCCATACTCAAAATGTTGTTCTTCATGGCAGGAACATAATAAACATTGGAGATGTAATCATGATCTCCATTCTTGAGCTTGATCAGAATATTGCATCTTCCTTTCACTGGAGTATTTGAAGAATCACCAAATGAGACTTGTGCTTGTACAGTCTCGTCAAGCTCAACGAACAACTCTCTTTTACCACACATGTGATTATTGGCTCCCGAATCTCGATACCAAACATTGTTTTGGTTTTTAGTATCTCCATTGTGGACAAACAGAACTATAGGTCCGACTTTGTTTGTTTCCTACTCGGCAAAATTTACTTACTCTCCAGCTTCTGTTGTTGCTCTACTCCGGCATTCATTGCTGTACTGCCCGAACTTGTGGCAATGGTAGCATTGAACATTGCTTTTGTCAAATCCTGGTCGGTTGTTGTAACCACCTCCTCTTTCTCTTGCTCTTCCTCTTGGAGCAAAGTGCGGTTGACTTCTTCCTCCTCTGGCTGGACTTTTTTCGCCTCTTCCTCGAAAACCAGAACTTCGATTATTGTAACCACGGCCTCTTCCTCGGCTTCTTTGTGATGTTCCCCCTTGCTCGTTTCTGTCATCTCTGAAAAACAGCTTTGATTGAAGAGCTTGCTTTAGAGAACTTGAGGAAGTCTTCTTGTTGATCATTTTTTCATGAATCTCAAGTGTGCCCATCAGCTTATCGGTGGTCATGGCACTGAGATCCTTGGAATCTTCTATTACTACAACCACGTGCTCGAACTTGGGACTGAATAATCGGAGAATCTTCTCTATCACTTAAAAAGATTCCATATTCTCTCCATATCTTCTCATCTAATTAACAATGGTCAATGTTCTGTTGAATTACTCAGAAATTGACTCATTCTCATTCATGTGCAGTATCTCGAATTCGCCACGTAATTCCACAGTGTGAATTGCAAAGAATACTCCATGCCTCTTTAGAGGTTACTACCGCTGAAATCTTCTCAAAGCTTAACTCATCAATCCCTTAATAGAGCAGATACAAGGCCTTTTTATCTCTCTTTCTTGAATCTCTTAACGCCGTCTTCTGAGCTTCATTTAAATTTCTTTCATCTTCAAGAGTAGCTGTCTCGTCATATCATCGACCCACTGACTCCCACAAATCTTGTGAGGCTAGTAGGACTTGCATTTGAATACTCCAATTCTCATAGTTCTTGTTGAGTTTTGGAAACTGGGGTTCAAAGAAATTATTTAGTAGGACTTGCATTTGAATACTCCAATTCTCATAGTTCTCCTTGTTGAGTTTTGGAAACTGAGGTTCAAAGAAATTATTTGTGTTGGCCATTGATTGACTTTAAGAAATCTGTAAATTTTCCGGATAGAATTTGAAAATTCTGACCATACAAATATGTCTGGAATATTTTAAATAGTTGGAAAGCACTAGTAGATCACCAAAAACGGACTTCAAACGGCTCAGATCGGCAGAATCTAGGACTTCTGAGAAGCACTGGATAGTTTTCCAAATCAAATGACGTCAACGTGACGTTAGCGGTGTGGCTCGGCTCGGCTCGTCTGTGGCCTGGCGACGCGGCTCTGCTCGGCTCTGCTTGTGGCTCGGCTCGGCTTAATGGCTTAGATGACGTCAGCAATGATGTCGTCAATGACGTCAGCTCCTGGATACGGGTCCGGATCCAGGCTAATGGATCAAATCGTGTGCTGACAAGTCAGACTCTACAAATCCAGGCGAAGAAGAAGTGTGGAGGCACGTGGACGCGTTTCTGCGCGTGGCGACGACATTAGAAGGCGTGTGAGGCGCGTGCGAGCTCTGTGGGACTCGTTTTCAATGTGGTTTTTTGTAGTGTGATCGTCTTGATAAGACCTACTAGTGTGATCAAAAGATGATTTCAACAGCTTTGATTTCTGGGCAAAATTTGAAACGATGCTCTGTTCTACTGTTTTTTTGAAAAAACAAACCCTCTTGGTACTCTGACACTACTGTTGGTGAGAATGAAGTGCAAACCACTTATGGTGGTTTACAAAAACAAATATAAGAGAGGATTGATAATCTGAAAAAACTGGTTTATTTCACTCAAATATGTAGAACACACTGAGGAGAGAAAAAACACAACTTTACTCTCTAACTCTCTTCTTTTTCCCACACTCTGAATTCTCAAAATACAATAGCTATATATAGATAAAACTAGTAATGTGAAACCATTAAATGTAAATACGACTGAGGCTGTGAATTTCAAACGGTTGCAACCACTTTTGACAAAACTTAATTTCAGCCTCCATTCTACTCTTAGGCCGGTGGAAAAGAACAATTATAGGTGAAGCAAGATTACTTCACAACACAATAGTCCAAATTTTGAAAGTTATAACTTGTTACTACAACATGCATACCTCAACCCTTGGTGGTGGTTCGAACATTTATGTAGAAGCGCTCTGCCGCCTTCTTACGTTTCTTTTTCCAATCAAGAATACATTCTTTTTCCAATCAAGAATACACTTACGTAACAAATATTTCTGATCTAGAAATCTTCTCCTAAATGGATTGAGTTTAATCGCATCAAAAGTCTCTAGCTTACAAATTTAGGAGAGCCACTTCTCTACTGGGATTGTTCAACTTCGGAATTGTATAATAACTAAGGTTTAACATCCATCATAACCTCGACCATTGACATCAACCACTAGAAATGTTTGCATTTTTCAAAATAACATATTTTAGTTTGTATAACACTATTCTTTTCGCATTGGTTCATTACATGCATAATTAGGTTTGACAATCACCTTTTTAGTAGTTTTATTTTTTATTTTTCGTGAACTTTAATTTTATTTTTTTTTATTTCGTGAACTTTAAATTTTTTTATTTATTTATTTATTTTTTTTTTTAGAAAACTCTTCACTTTTTGGTCTTATTAGATTAGAGGACCTAAAAAGTTAAAAATTAATAATAAGAAAAAAGTTCAAAAAAAGTCCACTTGTTTTTCATATTGAAAAAGCTTTTTACATTTTTCTAAAATAGACAAACTTAAAAAAGTAAAAATGTTTACTAAAGAAAAAGAGTAATAATAACAAATAAATAAATAAATAAAAAGGTGACGTTTTTAAGTGTTGCTAAACAAACTAAATTGGACTACCAACCCAATCTTTAATCATTCCATTGAAAGGACCAAGTCCAACTCTACCACTTTTAACAAATTATAGTATCAGGATGGTCACAGACATGAAATATAAGGTGAATGCATGCACTTTGAACATGTGCACTTGCAATAACTCATGATAGAGATCTGTCACAAAAGCAACCTTACCTCCTCTTGTGGCCACTAAGGTATAAGTGTCCCAACACATTAATTACATATGACATTTTTATTTTTATTTTTTAAAATGTCTTTAACGGTTTTAACTTTTCAGATAATTTGATGGCGACATTAATTTATCAAATTATATTCAAATTATGCATTCAAGCTTTATCATTAATCAAATAATTATAGTAGTTTTATGTGTTTGAATTGCTAATTTGCTAAATTAGCAGCAAAGAGAAGCATTGAGAATGTAAATCATTAAAATTTTATTTCTAACAAGTTAACTAATTTTGTGTTATGCCATATAAATAAAATTTCTATAAAGAGTGATGTGATTGTTTGTGGTTCTTTTATATTAAACTAAAGAGAAATTCTACTATGCACACCTCATTAAACAAATGTACTTTATGCATCTCTAGTTTTGCTATTTTTCTTTTTTAGTTATTATTAATTTTTTTTTCTTTAGTTATGACGTTATTATAGTTATAATTCATAAGATCTTCGATTATACCTCATGTGGTAGTTAGTTATGACTTTTGTTTTTTAATTATAACTTAGAAAGTTTGTAATTATGTCATTTTATTCATTAATTATAAAGTACATATAATCTTTCCCTAAACCAAAATAATTCATCGTTGTTTATAATTTTTGTAAAAGTGCTCACACATTATTATTGAGTTATATATGTACAAAATATTATTTGTGAATCATTTTAAATTAATTTTTTAAATCAACCATTTTATAAGATTTTGTATTTTGAAAGCAACACACCAATAACAAATTGGTGGAAAAATTATATTCATCTTGATAAGATTGAGCTTAATTTAGAGCATGCATCGTCGTATAATAGTGTATGTACAGAAATGTTGAAAGTTTTTTAGATTCATTTTTAATATGATGGGATTATATTCAAAATATAATCAGGACATTTGACTTAGTGATTGTATAATACTATTTGTGACATAAGATTTCGGATTCAACTCTTATAAAAAGAACGGAATTGGGTTGGTGTTGTGCCTTACGACACAACACCCATGCTATGAGGCTCCGTGGGGTGTGTCTTGAGCCTTTTTTGATAATCTGAACTATTTATATTTTAAGATTTGTCGAGCATTTATTCATAAAAAAATCCAGGTTAATTGGACATATGTAACTCCATGATCAGCTCTAATTATTTTTACAAAAATTATCTAAATTATATCAATTGTCTATTTTTGTTTAAAACAAATGTGACTTGTTATGGAATTATAGATATTCAATTGATTTGATTTCTTTTTATGTTTGATCTATTTGATAAATCTTATAATATGAACGATTCAGATCATGAAAATAAAATTGGTACACACCACAACGGGCCTCACAACACACGTGTTGTGCCATAAAGCACAACACCTACCCCAAGTCCAGTTTGGTACCCCTTATGGTGGTTTATTTTCTCGGGGTAATTACTAACTAGTCTTATTAAGTAGATTTAAATACAATTAAGTCCTATTAACTTTTTGAATGCATCAATAAGTCTTAAAATACCTATATCTATCAAGTTCTTTTATACTCTCTCTCTCTCTCTCTCTCTCTCTCTCTCACACACATAATTTTTCCAAAAGCTTCACAGTACCATTGTCTATCACCACTGCCGCCATCGTTGTTACTGTCCGCCCACCACTACCAGTGTCGTTGTCGTCCATCCATCATCTTCTCTCTCTCTCTCTCTCTCTCTCTCTCTCACATAATTTTTCCAAAAGCTTCACATTACCATTGTCTACCACCACCACCACCACCATCGTTGTTGCTATCCGCCCACCACTACTAGTGTTGTTGTTGTCCATCTATCATCTTCTCTCTCTCTCTCTCTCTCTCTCTCTCTCTCTCTCTCCTTCTTCACCATTTTTCCAAAACCTTCACACTATTGTCTACCACTATTACTATCATTACCACCGATGTTTCTGTCTACCCACTACCATTGTCGTTATTTGGATGTTGCCACCATTCACTGACTATCTCCACCATCATCACAGATCTACACTCTATCATCGCCAATCTACATTTTACTGTCGTAGAATGACAATTGACCGTCGTCGATCTACACAACTAACATATCACCACCGCCTCATTTGTTTCATATTCAAATTTATTTTTCAGTGATAAATTTATCAATCTCTCTTGTTCTTTGTGTATCTGGAAAAGGATGGTGGATTCTTGCAAGTGAGTGAGTGAATATGAGTAAAGATAATAAATAAATTTACAGTACTAAATTTATCAGTCAGGACTTGTAGATAAATAACACTAGTTAATAAGACTGTTTCATAAGTGCCCCTATTTTCTCCCCCATTACGAGGTTGTATGTAGTTAATGGTGGTTGTGTTAGGCTAGTTGGGCTATTGGTTGTTAGGATTTGTTGACTTTCAAGCTATTATGGGCTAATGATTTGTTTGATGATGTGAATATTTCTTATATTTGTAATTACTCTCCTGTTTATTGATAAAAAAGGATTATATTCAAAATGAATTTGAATCAGATATTAATTTTTATGTTTATAATTTTATATTGTGATTCCTGTCAAGGATTATAATCAAAATAAATTTGAGTTAGATATTAATTTGTGTATATATTTTTGCGTTGTGATTCCTGTCGCATAGTATAATGTAGGTCATTTTAGAACACACATCCTAAAATGGGTGTGTACTGCATGCAAATTATGATATTTGTGGTGTCGATTACTATTAATGTCATAACTTAATGAGTCATAACCAAACACCACATAATATATAACCAAAGATATTTTTAATCATAACCAAAATAATAACAGATCATAACTAACATCACAACAAGTTATAACTAAAAATCACAAATGTCACATATGGTACTGTTGGCACCACATTTAAACCATCTAGTGCGAAAGCGACACGTGGCAAGGGTATTTAGATATCGAAGAGTCCCACCTTCGAAAATGTCCATGTGAGTTGCGAATGCAAGTCTTCATTTGGAAAATAGAATGAACGACTTCTGAAATGCACGTGAGAAAGGAGTTAACAGGAAGGAGTTAGAAGGAAGCAGTTGTTAGCAGTTACATACATACAAAGAAAGGATCATAGCCCTAAGAAGTAGTGAGAATAAAGGAGACCATGGTGGACGTTATCAGCCTAACTACACCAAGAGAAGGCCATAAATAGATGGAAACAAAGATTGAAGAAGGCCCCCTACCAAATCCAGACTCTACGTCTTTGTCAATTTCATTTATCTTTAAATTTCAGCACTTCACTTTTACACACTGCACTTACATTTCGTGGGAGTAGATTAGCTTTGTAATTCCAGAACCCGGTTGATTTAAAAGCTTCAAAGTTGCCCTTACTAAAGGTAACATTTTGTAATTGTTTATTTAGTTAATCAATTGCAATTTATGCCTAGTCTCTCCCTCATATTCTGTTATGAACCTGAGTTAAAGCTTTGGTTCATCTTTTCAACACAATACAGTAAAGTCCTCTTCATTGAGGTTAAGAGAACCTTAGCACAATCGTTTGATAAAAATTGACATTTTTTAGCTGTAAGGACTTTTCAGATCCTTACTAACATGCTTAAATTACATTTCTAACCTTCGAAGTGTCAAAAATAGCCAACATCTATTTTTTAGCATGCCTAGTTGGACCAATTTTGTGTTGAAAATATGGTTTGAACATAGTGCTATGGTGAAGAACATCTAGATGGTGAAGATGTTGAAATATAATAAGAGGATTTTTTGCTTCGAATAGAAGGCATACTTGACCCTCCTTCTATTTATGGCCTACATTTAAAGGGCCATGAACAGGCAGAAGAAGATCCTTTTCTGAGGGTGGATATACCTACCCAACAAATTGGCCATTCGCAATGGCCAAACTTATGAACATGTACCCTCTCAAGGCCGAACACTAGGCCAGAGTAGTCGGAGCAAGAGTGAACCACTAATATTCACTCCTAGCATATCAAATGAACAATGGAGTGGAATGATGTCCAAAATGAGTCAAATAATGACCGTAAACCTAAAAACTTGGTTTGATTCATTCAATGATTCACTTGTTCAAAGAATTGATTATAGGTTGGAAAATATAAGTTAAAGTATAGGTCCTATTTTAAGTAATAGAAGCCCTATTTAAATGTCAACCCAACCTAGAGTAGTTCCTAGCAGCAACCAGAATGGTGGCGAAAATAGAATAAGAAACGCAAAATCATTCTACGAACCAGTTAGACCTACACCTCCAATTGGTTCAGGGCCTTACCGAAGAGTGTTTAATACTCAAGAAACACATGTTGTCTACGTGGAGCCTTAGTTGTTACCTTCGAATACATCTGGTAATACTACGCGTGGTCAGGCTCAAACACACAGTACCACACAAATGGTGTCAAATCTAGTCTTCGAATCTACACTCAGGAGGTCGGCAGAACATTTTAGGCCACCACTTGTTCCACTTAGGGAATAAGATATTATAGGATAGGAGCAGGTACCAAATCCTACAATATATCCTTTGGATCAAATGGTTATACCCTTGGTGCAAGTTGTGCCAAATGCATAGCCTAAAACCCTTGACAACAAATCGATTAAGGATATGCTCCACATCAGGCCTAATAAGGAGTCCCTAATGTTATTACTAGGGACCAATTTCTTAACATGGTGCGAGAAGTGTGTGGTCCTATGGCCCAAAGGGTGCAAACATCAGTTTATAGGAAGCAATACCCTGATTGGATAGATAGACTACATAAGTTTCCAAGGGGATATTTAGGGGGGATGGAAACCAATCAACCATAGAACATATTGCTAGGTTCATAGGGAAATGTGGGGAATACATGAATCACAACTATATGAAGTTTCGATTCTTCCCTAGTTCATTAATTGGCCCAACATTTGCTTGGTATATTAGACTATTACCTGGTACAATTCAAACTTGGCTACAAATGGAGAAAATGTTTCATGCACAATTCTTCAAAACAGAGCCAGAGGTCACAATGGCTAACTTAGCAAGGTTAAGCCAAAGGCTAGAAGAAAAGGCCACTCAATTTATAGTCAGATTCAAGAAGGCCAGAAGTAAGTGTAGGGTGATCCTTCTTGAGCCTAAATTTGTTAGATTGGCTTAAAATGGCTTAGAGTTTAGGCTTCGAAAGAAGTTTGATGCAATGGAGCAAAATAGAAACAATTTCTCATATAGGACCTATTATAGGGACCCTAACATGGAAATAGATGTTGCTGAGATTATAGGCAAACAACCATACGTATGTGATACCTTCATTAAAAAAGAAACTACAATAGATCATCAGTTTAAAAAGAAAGAATTTTATAGAAAATACTCTTTTGATAATTCTAAAGCTAATGAAATATTTGATCATTTATTAGCAACACGGTTTCTAAAGCTCCCTAAAGGAGTGGTTATGCCAACTTCAATGAGTTAAATGGTAAAATGTAATGTAAATGGCATAATACTTGGTCTCATTATACTAAAAACTGCATTATTTTTCGAGACAAGATTCAGGAGCTGATCAAGAAGGGTAGGCTTCAATTTCCAGCCAAGGCTAAGAAGGCAATGGGAATTGACAATGACCCATTCCCAGAGGTGAATGAGGTGGAAACTAATGTTGGAGTTCCAAATTTAATCATTCAGGCTTTGGAAAGAGGCTTGAATATTAGAGAATTGGACGTTTTAGACTTCCAGATGAATGAAATGAGGCAAGAACTTGCTTCAAAAGAAAGGAAGTTATCTCAGAAGACTAAAAAATTTGGTTCTTCCCATGGCTAAAGGCAGTCTGATCACTCAGCGAATGCATGTATTGTGGAGACTTCGGTTGTTCACAAGGCTTGCCCTAGTTACAAGAAAGATTACAAGTGGGTCAAAGGAGTACTTAAAAAGGTCAATGCTAGGGACAACACTCCCAGCTTTGTAACCAGGAGGCCTAGAAGTAGGTTGCGCCAAATTTACGCCCCATATGAACCAGTGGCTCTTTTTCAAATGACAACTTGGGGTAAAGGAAGGGGAATGAAAGAATCATTTAGAGGTGGATTCCATGGGGATTTCATAATAGACTCCCTCTACCAATCACATAGGGAGAGAAGACTTGAGAGAAGTCCAAAAGTTAGACGTTTGAGGCCACGCATTCCTTACTCAATTAAAAGGCAGGTGTATTCCTGGGTATTAGAAGTCCCTGATTGGTTTGTTTTGCAGGCCAGGCCTAAGGTAAGTCAGATTAAACCTCAACAAGATCAAAAGCTGAAGATGGTTAAGCCACCGCCTGTAGTGCCTAACCAGTGGTTTATGCGAAAAGATCCAAAGAGTAGGCAGCCAAATTTGGTGCCTATTCTCTCCAGATCACAAAGGAGAAAGATCTAAAGGAAATTTACCAGGTATCAAAAGGAACTTAAGGACTCTATCAAGATAATCCTAAGAGAAAGAAATGGTAGAGGAAATTGGTTGAGAAAGATCATGTGAGATACAATCGTACTCAAGAAAAGAGAGAACAATTTACTTTGAATTCATGCTAAAATAACAGCTGAAGAGAATCCTAGTCTAGTAAGCATGTCTAAGGCCCTAATGGAAAGAGAATCTGAGTTTGAAGATTTGTTAAGCCAACCATATGACTTAAAAGAAATGGTAGATGGTTTTTGAAGCTTTAATGGTTGAATAGACCAAGCTTGTAGATTTGTAATTGGCTATCACCATGAAAGTAGAGGGAGGCTTGAAATCTGAATGCAGTTCAAAACCTTCGAAGGGGTTATAGACACAAAGTGAGCCAATCTAGATCCAATTTGGCTCATTACCTACTGTTAACATAAATATGGTGCGTGTTTTGCCTCACAGGTTTAAAGTAGATCCTAGTCAAAGGAGGAGCCCATCCATTGAAGAATGGATTGAGTCAAATGAGGAGGCTTTCATCCTAGAGACTGAGACAGTAGAGGAGACATACTTCGAAAAGACAGTGGAGATAAAGGTTCAAGAGACTACGTCTTGCTATCCTTATGAATACCTAACTCCAAGCGCGACTTAGTACATCAATCCCTTGTACATCAAGGCCCATTTCAATGGATAATGAGTAAGGTGTTGATGGACAATGGAGCAACAATCAATTTGTTGCCCAAAGCCTTTCTGAAGAAGTTGGGGTTGAAAAAAAAACCCAAAAATTATTCTAGCTAGCACCTCCACAACAGCGTTCACAAGGGATAAACAAATGGCCCAAGGGATCCTACCAGTCAACCTCAATGTGAGGTCCAGAAGCTGTGTTGCAGCTTTCTTTGTGGTGGATAACAAGGCTAAGTATAATTCCCTGCTAGGAAGAGATTGGATACATACCAACAAGTGTATGCCATTATCATTGCACCAGGAGATCATCATGGCCTTGGGGATGGAAAGATAGAGGAGATATAAGTAGACTCTCAACCATTCAAAGCTCATGTAGATTTTGCAAAGGCGAAGCTATATGAACAGGGGGTGA
Source organism: Camellia japonica (assembly GCA_030407325.1). Classification (NCBI taxonomy): domain Eukaryota; kingdom Viridiplantae; phylum Streptophyta; class Magnoliopsida; order Ericales; family Theaceae; genus Camellia; species Camellia japonica. The sequence goes on along the minus strand of JAPPVO010000036.1, from coordinate 122,344,464 downwards.
TACCTCTACGTGTGTTGAGAACTTAGGGTGAGGATGTAAAATATGGTACAAATAAAGAAGTGGCTTATCTGAACCAAAGGATCCAAGATGGTTTGAATGAGCTAGCATGGAACAAAGATGAGTCAAAGACTGGCTCTGAATCAAAAACAGTGCAACAAGCTTTATTATTGGCTTTGAATAACTGATTGACTTTGGATATTGAAACCCGAATTCAGGAAGTTGAAATTTTTTGGGCAAACTTTGCCTATGAAGATGATAAAGGGAAACAACAAGAAGTTAAATCACTTAAAGAACTAAAAGATTCTGAAGTCTTAGAAAGCTTGGCAGCTAAGGCTCAAGACCCTTTAGAAGAAGTAAATTTGGAAGGAAAAGTAGCTTTGAATCCAGCCTTCACTAGTGCTTAGATGGATTTGATCTCTAAGGCCAGATTGTTGGGTTTATTGAAAGAATATAAAGATTGCTTTGCTTAGGATTATAGTGAGCTACCTAAATTGGATAGGCAACTAGTGGAACATAGGCTTCCTATCAAGCCTAACTACAAAACCACACAAGCAAAAGCCTTAAAAGATAAGTTCAACAGTCACTCTCAAGGCTAAAGAAGAAATTTCCAGATTATTAAAAGTTGGGTTCTGTAGACACCCCATTTTTGACCGTCCTCAAGACTTGGACGTCACCGTTGGAACACTCGGTGATTATCCATGTTTGTGTTCGTTTGGAGTTCCCGGAGTTCTCGGCTGCGCGCGCCGTGCCTCAGGACCTCCGGACTCGACCGTTTGTGTTTGGTTTTGCACCAAACACTTGTGTTTTGCCTTAGGAGGGCAGGGAATGCTTTGTGAGGCATCCCTACACACCACCGGCTGGGGCTAGAGGCCACCGGCTGGCTAGAGTTTCCACCGGCACTATTTTGTGCCGGTCGGCACTAATTTTGTCAAAATGACATTTTTTGCCGGCCGGGCACTGTGCAGCTACTTTCTGAGATATTTTTAGACAGCTGTTTAGCTCTTGTTTCCCCTCCATACACGTGTATAGAGGGATGAGCTTGCTTAGGGACTAAGCTTGTAAGCTTTTTGCCTATAAGAGGGAAGGCTCTTCCCTTTGCTCAAGGGTTACAAAATCTGAGAGCCTTAGACATTGTTAGAGAGTTAGAGCTCTGGTTCTTTTAGGGTTAGAATAGATATACACTCTATCTCTCTTTTTCTCTTTGAAGACTAGGTGTTTTGTGCCTTACTATTGCACACAAGCACCTAGTGTCCCACCTTCCTCTTGGTTCTGAGGTTCCAGAGGTTTATTCTTAGTGTTCTTGACTGGTTTTGAGCTCAAGGACCCATCCACTCCAACCTTTGTGAAGGTGGTCTTCAAAGGTAACAAAACTACCCTTTTTCCCCCATTTTTGTACTCTATTTTTACTTGCTTTAAAGTAGTTTTTGAGCTTAGTGTTTGGCACGTAAAAGTTCTGTTTTTTGACCCTCTTCATTGTATATTAAGAGTGTTTTGTGGTTTGAGCAAGTTTGACCACCCTTAGACCTTGAAAAGGTCACTTTTTGTGCTATTTTGTGGGAGATCCGAGACTTTGGTGTTAGGATCTCTTCACCACTGAAATCTTGAGGGATTTCAGTGGTGAGGAGCATGCCTTAGAGTCTCAAGAAGGAGAGGGCCACCCCCTCTCCTTGATGTCCTTGAAAAGGGCAAATCTTAGCTTCCAAAGGAGCTTCATGCTTGAGTGTGTGTTGAGCATGTTTGACTTGTTTTCCATGCTTATATTGCCATGTTATAACATGATTTCAAGTTGGTTTAGGCCCCTTATGCATGCTTAGCATAGTTGCCTTGTAATGCCTCTTTATGCCTTAACATGCCTAGGTTGTATGCCTTAGCTTCGAGCATGTTTTAGGCTTGCATTTGTGAAGCTTGTATGCTTATTTTGCCATGATTTAACTCTGTCCATGCTTGTTTTGGTCAATCTCATCATGCATTATATAGCTCCTTTGCATTTGGCTTGTTGGCCTTGAGAGTATGAGTGTGTAGCATGCCATGCTTGCTTCATTTTTGATAGTTTGGAACCATCTAGCATGTTATTTCAGACTTTTCAGTGTGCTTGTATGCATGTTTTAGTTGCCTCTTTAATGCTTTAAAAGCATGTGTTGAATACTCCATGTTTTGGTCATGTTGTATGCCTTTGTGCTTGAGCCTCTTAGATGCCATCTAGGTGCTCCTTAGGCTTTGTTTAGGTCTTCTTGTGACCTGTTTTGAGTCCCTTTAGCTTCACGAAGCTTGGTGGACTTGGCCTTGGTTTAAGCCTTCATGGCTTGTTTCAAGACTTGGGCCATTCGTTGCATATTTGGCTTGCTTTATTGCATGATTTGGCCTCATGTTTTGCATGAATTTTCAGAGCTTTATATGCATGTCAATTGCCCATGTTTAAATCACTTCAAGTGTGCTTGAATGTTGTTGTTATGCTTAAGTGTTGGTACCTTAACATGTGTATGTATGCATGTGTGTTTGGCCCTCATAACTTAGCATGTGGCTACTGATTTTGGGCTTTTTAGAGCTGCCCAATTCATGTTTAAGTCCATCTTTCAATTGGTTTGCATGCTTGCCTTGTATGCTTACTTACATGTTTGCATTGTATTGCCATGTTGCATGTTAGTTGCCATGCTTAGGGTTGCATCATGTTGACATGCATGTTAGGCCTCTTGAAGTGAAGTATGATAGAGGTTTGGCACCCTTGTTTGCTTGTTTGCATTGCATGCATTTGAAATCAAAGTTGCATTCTTGGTTCTTAGGGCCATCATGCATGGAAATGCGCGATTGGTGGTCCGGGAATCGAGGCACATGCCCCTTCGAGTCAATAACATGATAGGGAGTGTGTTTGGTGCATACATGCCTTGAATTGCATTGCCATGCAAGTTTTGCCCTCTGCTGCTGTGAGTTGCAGGTTCTGCAGGTGTTAAGTGCCGACCGGCACTTTTTAGTGCCGACCGGCAGTGAATTGGCAGCCGATAGCTTCACTCAGTGCCGGTGGCCACATCCTTCAGCCGGTGATGTTGTATCCCAGCCGGTGGTACTCCCCAGTGCCCTTAGAGGCACTCCTGGGACTTTGGTGATTTTCAGAGAATGATAGCAGGGAAAACAGAGGCACACTTGCATGACAGTGCGATTCCGAGCGAATCCCGGGCGCGCGACGCATTCGGGCCCTCCTCCCGAGGCATTTACTGTTTTAATTAGATTAATTATTTGTCTAATTAATTTAGTTAATTTGTAATATTTAATTAGCTAGAATAGTTAATTATTTATTAATTTCTGTATTATTATTTTGGTCCCTCCGAGTGAGGGCAAAAATGTAATAAGTGTGTGTGAGTGGATGTATGTCTTCCAACCCCCACTTCTTTCTATCCCTTTTATTTACCCGCTTTCGATGGTAGATTAGGGCATTTTAAATTAGCATACCTTATGCAATGCATGCGTGCATTCATGCATTTGTTTACATGCATCGGGCTCGGCACATCATGCAAACTGCATCGTACTTTCAATTCTGAATTGAATACGTGATAGTTGTTGCATTTCATGCGCCATGCTTAGGGTAGCCGAGCCTGTCTAGATTACATCCCTGTATGCGATGCATTAGCCACTTAACATGAACTAGGTCATGCATGTTTGCTAACCGGGTTATTTGTTTTTGGCACGGAGTACGATGTAAGTATTTTATGCTTTAGCATTCGCATGCGTGTGAATGTTAACATGACAGTATGCTTACCATGCGGCTAAATGCTTATGTGTTATAAACTGTTTGAATGCCTGTGGGTGAAGGTTGGATTGCGTGAGTTGGAATAACTCGTTGAGATCCGTATTTTAGCCTACTCACGAGTAGCACAAAAACCAACACGTTTTTCGAGACAAAACGGATACGCAATGTGTATTTCCAAATTAGGCAATCTAGTCTATACTTTTGTGTTGTGCGCATCACATAGTAATTCTAGGCTAATAACTGGAATAAGAACGCATAAAGTTTTCAAAAACGGATATCACGGTTAGTAGAGGCCGGTCTTCGGACCGGGCGAAAGGGGGTGCTCATAGCTGACCTTCCCCGATCGTACCCAAGCTCCCGAGCCAAGTCACTTTGGTGATGACGGACACGTGGCCTTCGGCACCGAGTCAGGGTTTCCTAAATTTCCCATTTTAAAAATATTTAGGTGGCGACTCTGTAATCTGGCAAAGCAGTCCATGTTTGGCACTACTTTTTCAAAAATCTGTTTTTCTTCAAAACGATTTGCCGGATTCGGACTCTTTGGTTCAGATTTAGAACCGCAACAAAATCGGGAGTCCGAACTGTAGCCGAGGTCCCCCGCGGGCGCGCTACAGTTTCTGGCGACTCTGCTGGGGAGTTTAGAGAGCTTGACTCGAACTCGTGATATCCTGTTTTGACTACACTTATGTGTTTCTTTGCATTGCATGTGCATCGGTGCGCCTAGGAACATCGTGTTGGCCATCTGCTATTCCTGAGCGGTTTGCCGGAGGCTTGTCTTGTCAAGGCATGTCCATAAGGCTGACCGGTTGCGGGCTCTGCCAGTATGGGAACACAAACCCCGGTTTTACCGGGGCACCCTTTTTGACCATTCGACCTAGTGCATATTCGGAATCCATAGTGACCATTCCAGACTAGGACAGGTTGCTTTACCCGATATAGGTTGTTTGAAACCGCTGTGTGCGTAGTGAAACCCTAATTCCTGACAAAATAGGACAGGGAAACCCTACCCCAACATAGGGGTGTATTGGCTCCCTTTTATCTGCTATGTGCTTTTAGAATGCATCTTTGCAGGGAGAATGCACATATCAGTTTGCAATCTTTGATATTGGTATTTGGCCCGAGAGCACCAGTGTCAGTTTTTGGGGAATCAGTTATATCCGCGGGTATCAGTTCAGTTTTGAACAGTGAATCTGGGGAACAGTGATTAGCAGTATAGTACCGTTGTTTGGCTACACCCGTGTTTGATCTGTCTGGGGCTGAAGTACCGTTTGTCTTCTGTTTCAGTTCAGAGATTCAGAGAGTTGGGCTAGGATAGCCAGTGTTTTCTTGCTGAGGCAGAATTTAGCATGATGCAGAATCCAGAAGAGCTTGTGGTCATGACGGCCGCATTGAATCAGGGGATCATCCTACAAGATGAAACTACCGTTGACATGCCGCATCCGCCCAGATCGCCGGCTGCGCACCCGGTTTGGGCCCCTCAGCTGTATCAGGCTCGCGAGCCCACTACATTTGAACTAATGGGGATGATAGGTGATCTTCAAAGATCCGTGACGGATCTCGCCTATGGAATGACAGCTTCGCCGCCAGTCGCACCATACGTCGGAAGCTTTATACCCCAGGAGCCCCCGCTACTGGGACGAATTGTGATTGAACTCAACCAACCGGAGATGACCTCCAGTTATGGTAACGACGCATCAAACCAAGTTCTGAATCAGGCCGAGGCCAGAGATAAAGGCAAGATGGAGGCAGATGCCGACCCTATCGAACAACTGCTGTGGGCAGTAGAGGCCTTGAAAGCCAGGGGGATGAACAAGCAACAGGTATCCGCAGTTATGACAAAAGCTGTGGAAGGTGCTTTCCCCACCCCGCCTGAGGGCAGTTCCAGTCAATCAGAGAATCGGGATAGGCCCCGTCATGCCAAAACAGTTCTTCCCGCTTCCAGCCTTGCATCCGGAAAGAATCAGAAATCCAAAGCCGCACCCGCCGATCCGTTCGCTAGTGCATCTAGCAAGAGTGTTCAGGCTCCAAAGTACCTACCCCGAGGACGCAGGGCCTTCCATCCTCTCCACATGCCTTTGTCTAGGGCACTTCTGATCTTGGCCAAAAAGGGGCATCTTACACCCCTCGATCCTAGGCCACTCCCCAAACCCCTTCCAGCAGGCCATGATGCCACTCAGTACTGTGCGTACCACCAGCAGTCAGGCCATGCTACTGATAACTGCTTCCGCCTCCGTCACGAGGTACAGGATTTGATTGATAACAAGATTATCCTCCCGCCCACCTCGGCCAAATCAATCACTACAGAGTTCTTGGAGTACGAGGACACAGATACGGAGGACACAGATACCGTGAGCATATAATCAGCAGATGAATTGCCTGTGGGCAGTGTCTGGTACATTTTTGGATGTGGCGTTTGGCACGCATTTTTTGAGCATCTACCGACGCCAACCTTGTAAATTCTGACTTGGGTGTCGAGTCAGTCTTTTGTTTGTCTTGAACCTGTCTCATTGTTTTGAGACATTCCTTTTGCTTAAGGGTCTGTCTAATTGTAATGAGTCAGTCCCTCTTGTGTAGAGTACCAGGTGATTTCGGGGTTGTTGCCTCAAACACCGTTTTGTTTTATAAACAGTTGTTTTTGCTTTTTGAGTCTGTTTCTGTCAGGGAGCCATTTATGTCAACAAATCTGAATGAAACAGCCGTGGCTATCACGTTCCGTACTTGTTGCTATTTGAGTTGCTATGCCAGAGGGTGCGAATGGAACGACAGTACATATCGCCTGCTCTCTTGCGCCTTGAACATCGTTGTAATGACCTAAGCTTTCCATAAAACCCTTTTTAACACTGTGGTGATGAAAACGAAGAGGAAGTAATTCCTCGGGTTTTGCAAAACTTTGATCATGTTGAGAAAAAGAAGAGCGCATGCTAAGCTTTTTATGAATGAAACCATGCTTGTCGGCGTGAGTACTGAGAAGGACCCTGGCCTGACCCAGACTGGTTCCACATTATCTTCAGCACGAGCGATTTGTCGCTTTCTTGAAAACTTTCAAAAACAAAATGTTTTGTGCGGTCTCGCGAAGATTTGTGTGGAATCGCTCTTGAGATGTTGTAGCCTAGGATCGCTCTCGGCCTCAAGATTCGATTTATCTATTGTAAACCGGCTTCCATTCAGAACATTCAGCTGTGCCATGAAACGCCCGTGTGGCCCGTATTGAAGTAGCCCTCGAGCAAGAGGCCTCAAAGTCAGATCAGGGAGATCAGATCCCACCAAGCAAAGCTCGAAAAGCGACCGCGTTGGACTCTTCCCGTAAATCAACACCACAGTCACTCTCCTGGACACAGAGAGGCTTCAATCTCAAAACCATTTGGCATGGACTTGCTACACTTTTACCCTTTGAGAGGCTCGCTGGGCCGAAAACCCGTAAGGGCGACCCAGGCAAAAGTTAGAGCAAGAAAAAGAAGAAAAAGAAATACAAAAATACAAAAAAGCAAAAAGTGAAAAAAGAAGAGAAAAGAAAAATGCAAAAAAAAAAAGATTGAAAAGACAAAAAAAAGAAAAAGAAAAGAAAGAAAAACATAGCTCGCAAGGTCGAAAACCCGCATTGGGCGCCTTGGCAAAAGTTAGAGCCTAAACAGTGAAGGTTAAAATACCCGAGTGTACCTTGACCTGAACTACGTAAGGCTTGATTCCCATGTTTGGGATACGTAGGCAACTTCATCCTGAAGTCCAGCCCCCAACGCTTTCATAGCGTCTCAGTCCATGTAATGGTTTTGATTACCCATGCTTCCTCCGAATCCGATGTCTCGGTTGCAACAATTGGAGCTGCGTAATCAACTTCCTTCTGGAACCCAGTCACCAACGCTTTCAAGGCGACTGTGTCCATATATTGTTTGTGGCTGTCTTCGCCCGCTCTGCGCCTGAGAGCCCGGTCGAGTTCAATCATCAATGAGCATGCCGCGGCATCATCCAAACAAGGGGCAACTTTCCGTTGCCATCTATTGCCAAAGTTGCCCTCAGTCGTCGTCCAAACTAGGGGCAACTTTCCGTTGCCTTATCCCCCTTTAAGCCAGGGGCAATTTCCTATTGCCTCCGGTCCGAGGTTGCGTGTCTCAAGGGTAAGTTCTGCGCTCGTTGAGCGTTCACTGTTTGCAAAAATAGTTTTTGAAAATTTTCACTGAAGTTGACTTATTTTCTCGAAAACTATTTCATTTTTCAAAATTGGACCATGTTTGGACCCAAAAGGGGAATTTTCAGTGCGCACAGCCTGATTCGTATGATTTTTAAATCAAAAATTGCATAAGTGCGTTAATCCAACGCTCATCTTTGATCAAAACTGTTTTAGAAAGAAAACGAAAAGAATGGTCAGAGTAACGAACTAGGGGCACAGTTGAGCCAGGTGTTCTGTCTCCCCCCTTTATCATCAACGCGCTCGCCAGAAAGGCGCTCTATCTATCAGAAGAAATAGCCGTGAGCTAACAATATTGGGCGTGAACTTGTGACTTTCTATTCGCCCATCAACCACCCTGGGGAGGGATTGAAAAATGAGAGAGTAAAGAATAGAGAGGTGTAAGCCGAGAGAAAAGTGAACAAGAGGGTTTTGAGAGAAAAACCGAGCTTGAGGGCCGAGTGGCGTGAGAATCACACAAATCAGAAAGGGTGGGAATAATACCCGGAGGAACTGGCTCCTCGAAATTTGAGGACCCCCCTTGTAAACATGTCTGTGTGTCGTGTCTTTTGATTTGTCGGTCTCAATTTAGTTTTGAGTCTTTTCCGAGTGTGTCTCGTTGTGTTTAGGTCGTGTGCCTTTTACTTTCTGTACTTGAGTCCTTTCTACTGTGTTCAGTTGTAGGCTCGATACCCCGGTTGTGAAACCCCTTTTCCAAAGATTAATCGTCGGTGCTCAGAATGCCGTGCCGTTCTCTACATCTATGCCAGGTAAGGGAAGAAATGAAAAAATTGGGGCATCCGAGTGTGTTTCAATCTTAACCATTTCAGTCTTGAGATCCGGCTTGTCAGATTGGGCTGTTTGTTCAAAGTTTGCCTTATGCGGAATGGACCAAGTGTTGGGTTATGGGCTGTATGCAGATTAATCCCCAGCGGAATGTAAGCTGTGTTCAGTTTGAGCAGCAGTTTGTATGAGTTGTCTGCGGTTAGTTGGTGGGTTATCCGATTGTTACAATGCAAATGCTCAGATTTCAAACAATGGATCAATAACCATTTACATTTGAGGTGTAAAATGATGCAATGCAATGCAGTATGAAATGCGCAGAGATGTACAAATAAAACACTTTTCAGACAAAAAGTTTGTTTTATATAATCTCTTTCAAAGTACAACTTTTGAAGAAAGCAAAAAAATCTGCCTGCGGCAGTACATAGTACTCTATCTACCAAAAAGAGAAAAGTACAACAAAAGAAATGAAGAAAAGAAGCAGCAAAATCATCATCATCAGCAGCAGGCCTCATGCCTAAGGATCAGTCCTCGCCCTCTTCCTGGGCAAAAGCACATAAGCATCGTCGGAGCCGTCACTGTCGGAGCCCGAGCCCGAGCTGTCCCCGGCCTCCTCCGCAAATGACTCCGTCCCCGCCTCCGACTCGCCATCTCCTGGAACTGGAGCTCGTGAGCTGCTCCCCACGTGGCCACGTCCCCCTCTAGTGCGAGGGAATATCCTGCCATCCCGAGTAGAGAGGGGAGGCCCAGCTGGAGCAGCGCCACCCACTGGAGGGATCGGGAAAGGAGGCTGAAAATACAAAGAACAAACACATCAGGAATGCCGTGAGCAGTTTATCAGTACAGAATGCAGTGTATGAGTACAGTGTGTGAATGCCGTGAGCAGTTTATCAGTGCAGAATGCAGTGTATGAGTACAGTGTGTGAATGCCGTGAGCAGTTTATCAGATTTTTGTGCAGTGTAGCAGATTGTGCGAAACAGAGTGTGATTCGAGACTGTGGTCAGAAGAACATACCGGTAGGCCGTAGACGGCCAAAGCGTCGAGAGTCCGCTGCAGCATCCCCATCAAGGAGGCATTCAGCTCCACTGACTGACGGGTATACTCGGAGGAAGCCTGCAAAAGTATTAAATACATCAGTATTCTGTGGGATATTTGAATGAACTGAAATGAAGTAACAATGCAAGATGCAGAAATAAAGTAATACATACCGGAGGCAAGTCGGGAATGCCGGCCAACTCGTGACCAGCCGGAGGAGGAGCAAAAGGGATCTGGTAGGTCTCCCCACTCTGCCCCTATAAGTCACCATGGTAGGAAGAGCGGGCCAGCCCGTCCCTCGTCCCCTCTGCACTCCCCTCCTGCCGCGAGCTCGGGCCTCTGTGACGACCCCACTCCTGCTCCTGCCTCTGCCCGGGCCGCTGGCGCCGCAGGTCTCGCTGGATCAGCTCGGGAGCCCCCGCTCAAAGGCCGCATCAAGAAGGTCCGGACGTACTCTGAGTAGTCGCCCTCGCCCCTATAGCCGTCCTCGCCCCTATAGCCGTCCTCGCCCCAGCCGAGGGTGTAGTCCTCCATCTGCTGCACAGAAAACCTCTCGGTATCCCTCATGTGCTCGGGAGGGTGAACCGGGACTATCTGCTCTGGCAACCCGAGGGTCTGGCGCAGAAAACGCTCCCCTAGGTACCAAGCCCGACAGACCGGGCCCTCCAGCAAAATCCGGTAGCGCGAGGTCTCGATGGCGCCGGCATACCGATCTCGTATCACCGCTGGTAGTGGAGCCCACGGCTGCCAGGTGACCTGAAATGAAATACAGTTGATTATTTACTGATATAGAAATGTACGCTTGAAAGCGAAGTTTAAACCGACTGTAAGTAAAACATACCTCGGTGGGGGTGATGGTGTCGAAGAAAACGGCGAAAGAAGCTGAATGTGTCTCGGGGCCTCCGAGTGCACCTCCCATCGTAACGGCGAGAGAAGGGAACGACCAGAGGGGTCTCCGTCTCCGGCACTGGCTCTAGTCTGGGGAAGTAGGCATACACCCACAGCTGCAAAACAGATGTCAGTATGACTATCAGATCAAGCAGGATGCAGAATAAAGCAGAAACAACGGAGCCGTGTGTTGTGTATTGTGTGAACAGAGTGTACAGTGTGAACAGTGTACAGTCAGTGTAAAGCAGAGCATGTGTGTGCCGTGTGTTACAATATGCAATCCGTGGGAAGTGGACTACAGTGTGCGCAGTGTGCAGAGTACAGAAAGTACAGAACAGAAATGTAAAGTAAGAGAAGAAGGGAACATAACCTCCCAGGCTCGCCAGTCCCCTCCGCCGAAAATCACTTCCCTCTCTCTCTAGAGCCTTTTTCTCTCCTCGATCCCTCGTTTTCTTCGCGTTTTACGCCCGTTTCGTCGCCGGATTCGCGATTTCCTTCGCGTTTCGGACATTTTCCACCGATTGAAACTTCGTTTCGACGCTCTTTTTGCTATTTCCACCTTCTTGGGACTTGTTCCCTTCGATTTCCTCTTCATTTCCATACCTTTTTCCCATCCCGACCTTTCCGGCCATTTTCCACCCTCCCGGGGGTTGATTTCGGTTGACTCTTCATATTCCGACCCGATTTCCATTCCTCGACCATTTTCTCATCTCTCTTGACATGGCCGACGACATTCCGCGCGGTGGGACTCCCTCAGATCACGAGATGGATCCCGAGGTTGAGCTCCTCCCGTTAAGCGAGCACCCATTCGACCCGGCGACCTACCGGCCGGCGATTCACGTTCTGCCACCCGACGGACTACGCCAGTTCAGGAGCTTCGACATGGCGTTGGATCCTGAGCTCTTGCTACGCGAGCCTGCCTCCCACCTATCCTCCGGCGCTTCTGAGGTAACTTTCTTTCTCTGCTTTACTTTCTGCAATGTAGAATGTTTTAAACTGCCAATTGCCATAACTGATTACAGTCTTTAACTGCTTAATGCCAATACACTGATACACTGTATATTGTAGCTTGATTACAAACGCGTTTGCAACTGATTATCTGTTCACACGTGCACACACTGCACTAGCCTTGAACCACTCAAACCACGGCACACACCGTATTTCACTGCAAACACCATCGCCCGATACCTGTCTGAATCTGAAAAACTTGCACGCATGCCACATTTGCACCGAGCCACTCAAACACACTGGCGCATCATATGTTGTAGTTCACCGTAAATACACCGACACCCGGTATCTGTTTGAATCTGATAAACTTGCACGCATGCCAAATTTGTACTGAACCACTCAAACACGTTGACACATCACACGTTGTAGTTCACTGTAAGCACACCGGCACCCGGTATCTGTTTGAATCTGATAAACTTGTACGCATGCCAAATTTGTACTGATTTTGACTGTTTCTTCAAAACTGTACATTTTATATTGCTTCATAACAATTTGTTTGAAAACAGGGAGATTCCCATACCATCCGCGGGTATGGGAACACTGTCGCTCGCGTGTGGTACGCCGAGCTTCCCGACGCAGTTCGCCGCATCGTAGACCAGGCTGGCTTTGGTGCCTTTTGCAGGGGACTCTCCCGGCTCACGACATGCAGACCTCTTCTTGCCGCCCTGGTGGAGAGGTGGTGGGACACCACCGATTCATTTCACCTGTCTGCGACCGGGGACATGACGATGACCCCTTACGATTTCTCGATGCTCACCGGCATCGGGGTAGGGGTGATCCGATCCCCTTTGACATTGATATGGATGAGTGGACCGCGGCTCAGGTCTACTTGCTTGGCGCGGCACCGCCTCTCGCGCGTCCCGGCTTCGTCCGGTACTCCTGGTTCGAGGTGCAGTTCCGGGTCCAGCCCTTCCTCGTTGATGCAGCTCCGATGACCCCAGAGGCCGTGGAGAGATATGCCCGCGGCTTCCTCATGTTCCTATTTGGGACGACCATCTTCGCCGACCGGGCGAACACAGTTGTAGACACCCCATTTTTGACCGTCCTCAAGACTTGGACGTCACCGTTGGAACACTCGGTGATTATCCATGTTTGTGTTCGTTTGGAGTTCCCGGAGTTCTCGGCTGCGCGCGCCGTGCCTCAGGACCTCCGGACCCGACCGTTTGTGTTTGGTTTTGCACCAAACACTTGTGTTTTGCCTTGGGAGGGCAGGGAATGCTTTGTGAGGCATCCCTACACACCACCGGCTGGGGCTAGAGGCCACCGGCTGGCTGGAGTTGCCACGGCACTATATTGTGCCGGTCGGCACTAATTTTGTCAAAATGACCATTTTGCCCTGCCGACTACTGTGCACTTGCTTTCTGAGATATTTTCAGACAACTTTGTAGCTTTTTCTCCCCTCCATACACGTGTATGGAGGGGATGCACTCCTTCCAAGCTTGTTTGACAAGCTTTGCAAATGCCTATAAGAGGGGAGCTTCTCCTCTTGGTTTAGGGTTAGCTTCTTGAGAGTCAAAACCAGAGCTTATATACATATACCTCTGTCATATATCTATATCAAGATCTCCCTCCCTTTGTGTGTGTGATCTAAGGCCAAAAAGTGTGATTTTGTCCTAGTTTTGCTCCTTTACACACACCATTACACCTTAGCTTGAGTTTGAGAGGCTTGGAAGGTTATTTGTGTTGGTTTTGGACTGGTTTTGAGCACTAGGGAGGGGCTGCACCATTTGATCTTCAAGGGATCTTCAAGGGTAAGAACATCACTTTATATTCCCCATTCTTGCAACCTTTTTTTACCCTCTTTGCTTTGTGTTTTTGAGTTTGTGTTTAAGATAAAAAAGTCTTGTTTTTACTAGCCCAAGAACATTCTTTAAGGTCATTTGTCTATTTGAGTGAAGCCTCACTCTTTTAGGCTTTGTTTTGGTCCTTTTGTGCCTTTTCTTGGAGGCCTTGTTTGCTTGGTGTCCTTTGGCCTTCTCACCACTGAAAACCAGTGGGTTTTCAGTGGTGAGGATGTTATTTTCGAGCCTCATTTAAGGGAGAGACACCCCTCTTCCCTTGGTCCTTGTTTGCCTTTGTTTTGGGTTCAAAGAATAGCATGTATGCATAGTCTTGTTTGGCTTCATTTAAGAGTTTTTTTGAGTGTTTTGGAGCATGTCTAAATTCTGTTTTTGGTCGGATTTGTCATCTCTAATGCGTCTCTCATACTTGCTTTGAAATGCCTTCTTATGCTTAAAAGCATGCCATACTTTGAGACCTTGATTTTAGCATGTTTTTAGCTTAGTTTCATGGGATGCTAGCATTATTTTGCCATGTTAGAGGGCTGTGAGCCACTGTTTTAGTCCCATTTGGTGTGCTTCACATGGTTGTTTTGTACTTTAGGCTTGTAAGCCTTGTATGTTTTGGCTCCTAGCATGCTTAACTTGTCTTGATCCCATGATTTGGCATCATCTAGGGACATTTTTCAGTCCATAAATCATGCTTGTATATATGCATGTGTAGCCTATTTCATGCCATAAGGGTGTGCTCTAGTATGTCTAGGAATAAGCATTGTGCATGCTTCTATGTTTGATGCATTTTTGGGGCTGCCCTATATGGGGTTTGGGTGTCATTTCACATGCTAAAAGCCTGTTTTTGGTTGTTAGATGCATGCCATGAGTGGTTGTGTAAGTGGTGTCAAGTTACTCTCTTTGGTGCCTTAGACTTAGGTCCATTGACTAGCATGCTTGCATAGCATTTTATCTATGTTTTGGGGTACACTTTGCCACTGTTTTGGGGGGGTTTGAGGCCTCCCCCATGGTGGTTAAGACCATCATTGTATGCTCATCACATGCTAGTTGCATACTTGGTTGATCCCATTGCATACTTAGCTCATTTTTGTATCACACTAGCCTCTTTTACATTCTAACATTTTGCATGATTAATGTGTTAGTTGTGTGGTACTTAATTTGCTAACATCCTAGTTTGCATGTTTGCATGTTTGCATGTTTTGCATAGTTGCATTTCATCACTTGGTTTGGGGTGTCAAACCAAGTATGGAAGTTGAGGGGTGTTTGTACTCCAAGTGACTAAACACACCTCAACTCCCATGTCACTAAGGCCCTTGACCTCCACATGATAGGGACTTAGTCTTCATCTTTTGTGTTGCATGCATTTCAATTAAAACATGCAACCTTGGTTCCTTAGGCTATCATGCATCAAATGCATCATTGATGGCCCTAGAACCAAGGGTCAAACCTCCTTGAGTCCCCAAGCATGATAGGAGGCAATGACCATGCTTACATGTCCCCCAAAACCCATGCCATGCATTGCTGTCTTGCTGCTGCTGTCAATCTGTCTGCTGCAGGGACTTTCTGCCGGCCGGCAGTAAATAGTGCCGACCGGCACTATTTTTGGGCCGATAAACACATATAAGTGGCCGGTGGAATTTGTAGACAGCCGGTGGACTCTCTCTCCAGCCGATGACATTCAATGGCCTGCAAAGAAGGTACTATGGAACTTTGGGAATTTTTGGAGGGGCAGGGCAGCAAAAGCAGAAGCAACAGTGCCATGGCACGGGTTTCCGGGCAAGACGGATCGAGCACGCATCACTCGCACATCCCGAGGCAGGGCTGAGGCCCCATTTCTTTTAGTTATTTGCTTTAATTTTAATATTCAGAATTTTGTAATAATTAATTTATTCGTTTATTTCTTTCGGGTCTGTATTATTTATTTATTCGGTCCCTCCGAGTGAGGGCAAAAATGTAATAAGTGTGTGTGGTGGATGTATGTCTTCCAACCCCACTTCTTTCTATCCCTTTTATTTACCTGCTTACAATGGTAGATTAGGGCACGTCTAATTTAGCATACCTTATGCAATGCATGCGTGCATTCATGCATTTGTTTACATGCATCGGGCTCGGCACATCATGCAAACTGCATCGTAATTTCAATTCAAAATTGAATACGTGATAGTTGTTGCATCTCACGCGCCATGTTTAGGGTTAGCCGAGCCTGTTTAGATTACACTCCTGTATGTGTTACATTAGCCACTTAACATTGAACTAGGTCATGCATGTTTGCTAACTAGTTTACTGTTTTGGCACGGAGTACGATGTAAGTTTTTATTGCTTTAGCATATCGCATGCGTGTGAATGTTCGCCATGACAATAGGATTGCCATGCGGCTAAATGCTTATATGTGATATTACTGTTTGAATGCCTGTGGGTGGAGGTTGGATTGCCTGAGTTGGAACAACTCGTTGAAATCCGAATTTTAGCCTACTCGCGAGTAGCACAAAAACCAACACGTTTTTCGAGACAAAACGGATACGCAATGTGTATTTCCAAATTAGGCAATCTAGTCTATACTTTTGTGTTGTGCGCATCACATAGTAATTCTAGGCTAATAACTGGAATAAGAACGCATAAAGTTTTCAAAAACGGATATCACGGTTAGTAGAGGCCGGTCTTCGGACCGGGCGAAAGGGGGTGCTCATAGCTGACCTTCCCCGATCGTACCCAAGCTCCCGAGCCAAGTCACTTTGGTGATGACGGACACGTGGCCTTCGGCACCGAGTCAGGGTTTCCTAAATTTCCCATTTTAAAAAAATATTTAGGTGGCGACTCTGTAATCTGGCAAAGCAGTCCATGTTTGGCACTACTTTTTCAAAAATCTGTTTTTCTTCAAAACGATTTGCCGGATTCGGACTCTTTGGTTCAGATTTAGAACCGCGACGAAAATCGAGAGTCCGAACTGTAGCCGAGGTCCCACCGCGGACGTGCTACAGTTTCTGGCGACTCTGCTGGGGAGTTTAGAGAGCTTGACTCGAACTCGTGATATCCTGTTTTGACTACGCTTATGTGTTTCTTTGCATTGCATGTGCATTGGTGCGCCTAGGACACCGTGTTGGCCATCTGCTATTCCTGAACGGTTTGCCGGAGGCTTGTCTTGTCAAGGCATGTCCATAAGGCTGACCGGTTGCGGGCTCTGCCAGTATGGGAACACAAACCCCGGTTTTACCGGGGCACCCTTTTTGACCATTCGACCTAGTGCATATTCGGAATCCATAGTGACCATTCCAGACTAGGACAGGTTGCTTTACCCGATATAGGTTGTTTGAAACCGCTGCGTGCGTAGTGAAACCCTAGCTCCTGACAAAATAGGACAGGGAAACCCTACCCCAACATAGGGGTGTATTGGCCCTCTTTTATCTGCTATGTGCTTTTAGAATGCATCTCTGCAGGGAGAACTGCACATATCAGTTTGCAATCTTTGATATTGGTATTTGGCCCGAGAGCACCAGTGTCAGTTTTTGGGGAATCAGTTATATCCGCGGGTATCAGTTCAGTTTTGAACAGTGAATCTGGGGAACAGTGATTAGCAGTATAGTACCGTTGTTTGGCTACACCCGTGTTTGATCTGTCTGGGGCTGAAGTACCGTTTGTCTTCTGTTTCAGTTCAAGGAGATTCAGAGAGTTGGGCTAGGATAGCTAGTGTTTTTCTTGCTGAGGCAGAATTTAGCATGATGCAGAATCCAGAAGAGCTTGTGGTCATGACGGCCGCATTGAATCAGGGGATCATCCTACAAGATGAAACTACCGTTGACATGCCGCATCCGCCCAGATCGCCGGCTGCGCACCCGGTTTGGGCCCCTCAGCTGTATCAGGCTCGCGAGCCCACTACATTTGAACTAATGGGGATGATAGGTGATCTTCAAAGATCCGTGACGGATCTCGCCTATGGAATGACAGCTTCGCCGCCAGTCGCACCATACGTCGGAAGCTTTATACCCCAGGAGCCCCCGCTACTGGGACGAATTGTGATTGAACTCAACCAACCGGAGATGACCTCCAGTTATGGTAACACGCATCAAACCAAGTTCTGAATCAGGCCGAGGCCAGAGATAAAGGCAAGATGGAGGCAGATGCCGACCCTATCGAACAACTGCTGTGGGCAGTAGAGGCCTTGAAAGCCAGGGGGATGAACAAGCAACAGGTATCCGCAGTTATGACAAAAGCTGTGGAGGGTGCTTTCCCCACTCCGCCTGAGGGCAGTTCCAGTCAATCAGAGAATCGGGATAGGCCCCGTCATGCCAAGACAGTTCTTCCCGCTTCCAGCCTTGCATCCGGAAAGAACCAGAAATCCAAAGCCGCACCCGCTGACCCATTCGCTAGCGCATCTAGCAAGAGTGTTCAGGCTCCAAAGTACCTGCCCCGAGGGCGCAGGGCCTTCCATCCTCTCCATATGCCCTTGTCTAGGGCACTTCTGATCTTGGCCAAAAAGGGGCATCTTACACCCCTCGATCCTAGGCCACTCCCCAAACCCCTTCCAGCAGGCCATGATGCCACTCAGTACTGTGCGTACCACCAGCAGTCAGGCCATGCTACTGATAACTGCTTCCGCCTCCGTCACGAGGTACAAGATTTGATTGATAACAAGATTATCCTCCCGCCCACCTCGGCCAAATCCATCACTACAGAGTTCTTGGAGTACGAGGACACAGATACGGAGGACACAGATACCGTGAGTATATAATCAGCAGATGAATTGCCTGTGGGCAGTGTCTGGTACATTTTGGATGTGGCGTTTGGCACGCATTTTTTGAGCATCTACCGACGCCAACCTTGTAAATTCTGACTTGGGTGTCGAGTCAGTCTTTTGTTTTGTCTTGAACCTGTCTCATTGTTTTGAGACATTCCTTTTGCTTAAGGGTCTGTCTAATTGTAATGAGTCAGTCCCTCTTGTGTAGAGTACCGGTGATTTCGGGGTTGTTGCCTCAAACACCGTTTTGTTTTATAAACAGTTGTTTTTGCTTTTGAGTCTGTTTCTGTCAGGGAGCCATTTATGTCAACAAATCTGAATGAAACAGCCGTGGCTATCACGTTCCGTACTTGTTGCTATTTGAGTTGCTATGCCAGAGGATGTGAATGGAACGACAGTACATATCGCCTGCTCTCTTGCGCCTTGAACATCGTTGTAATGACCTAAGCTTTCCATAAAACCCTTTTTAACACTGTGGTGATGAAAACGAAGAGGAAGTAATTCCTCGGGTTTTGCAAAACTTTGATCATGTTGAGAAAAAGAAGAGCGCATGCTAAGCTTTTTATGAATGAAACCATGCTTATCAGCGTGAGTACTGAGAAGGACCCTGGCCTGACCCAGACTGGTTCCACATTATCTTCAGCACGAGCGATTTGTCGCTTTCTTGAAAACTTTCAAAAACAAAATGTTTTGTGCGGTCTCGCGAAGATTTGTGTGGAATCGCTCTTGAGATGTTGTAGCCTAGGATCGCTCTCGGCCTCAAGATTCGATTTATCTATTGTAAACCGGCTTCCATTCAGAACATTCAGCTGTGCCATGAAACGCCCGTGTGGCCCGTATTGAAGCAGCCCTCGAGCAAGAGGCCTCAAAGTCAGATCAGGGAGATCAGATCCCACCAAGCAAAGCTCGAAAAGCGACCGCGTTGGACTCTTCCCGTAAATCAACACCACAGTCACTCTCCTGGACACAGAGAGGCTTCAATCTCAAAACCATTTGGCATGGACTTGCTACACTTTTACCCTTTGAGAGGCTCGCTGGGCCGAAAACCCGGAGGGGCGACCCAGGCAAAAGTTAGAGCAAGAAAAAGAAATACAAAAATACAAAAAAGCAAAAAGTGAAAAAAAAAGAAGAGAAAAGAAAAATGCAAAAAAAAAAAAGATTGAAAAGACAAAAAAAAAGAAAAGAAAAGAAAGAAAAACATAGCTCGCAAGGTCGAAAACCCGCATTGGGCGCCTTGGCAAAAGTTAGAGCCTAAACAGTGAAGGTTAAAATACCCGAGTGTACCTTGACCGGAACTACGTAAGGCTTGATTCCCATGTTTGGGATACGTAGGCAACTTCATCCTGAAGTCCAGCCCCCAACGCTTTCATAGCGTCTCAGTCCATGTAATGGTTTTGATTACCCATGCTTCCTCTGAATCCAACGTCTCGACTGCAGCGACCGGGAGTTGCGTGACCAACTTCCTTCTGGAACCCAGTCACCAACGCTTTCAAGGTGACTGTGTCCATATATTGTTTGTGGCTGTCTTCGCCCGCTCCGCGCCTGAGAGCCCGGTCGAGTTCAATCATCAATGAGCATGCCGCGGCATCATCCAAACAAGGGGCAACTTTCCGTTGCCATCTATTGCCAAAGTTGCCCTCAGTCTTCATCCAAACTAGGGGCAACTTTCCGTTGCCTTATCCCCCTTTAAGCCAGGGGCAATTTCCCATTGCCTCCGATCCGAGGTTGCGTATCTCAAGGGTAAGTTCTGCGCTCGTTGAGCGTTCACTGTTTGCAAAAATAGTTTTTGAAAATTTTCACTGAAGTTGACTTATTTTCTCGAAAACTATTTCATTTTTCAAAATTGGACCATGTTTGGACCCAAAAGGGGAATTTTCAGTGCGCACAGCCTGATTCGTATGATTTTTAAATCAAAAATTGCATAAGTGCGTTAATCCAACGCTCATCTTTGATCAAAACTGTTTTAGAAAGAAAACGAAAAAAATGGTCAAAGTAGCGAACTAGGGGCACAGTTGAGCCAGGTGTTCTGTCTCCCCCCTTTATCATCAACGCGCTCGCCAGAAAGGCGCTCTATCTATCAGAAGAAATAGCCGTGAGCTAACAATATTGGGCGTGAACTTGTGACTTTCTATTCGTCCATCAACCACCCTGGGGAGGGATTGAAAAATGAGAGAGTAAAGAATAGAGAGGGTAAGTCGAGAGAAAAGTGAGGAAAAGGGCTTTTTCAGAAAAACCGAGCTTGAGGGCCGAGTGGCGTGAGAATCACACAAATCAGAAAGGGTGGGAATAATACCCGGAGGAACTGGCTCCTCGAGATTTGAGGACCCCTTTTTTAAACATGTCCGCGTGTCGTGTCTGTTTTTTGATTTGTCGGTCTCGTTTTTTTGGCGCGCAAGCCATAGATGGAAGATGATGCAGTGGATGCATGCAACTAAAATGCAATATATACAATATGCAATGGAATGGATATTTACAATGGATAAGTGAAGAGTGAAGGCGAAACATGCGTATCGACGCAAGTGAAGAATGCACGACAATGCGGGTGGAAGCGAAACATGCGCGTCAACGCAAGTGAAGAATGCACGACAATGCGGGTGGAAGCGAAACATGCGCGTCAATGCAAGTGAAGAATGCATGACAATGCGGGTGGATAATGCAGTGGGTGCATGCAAACTATAATGCAATATAGATGGATGTTTACAGAAAATGCATGACATATACACTATATTACAACAAAATGCATGACATATGCATGGTTTTTTTTGTTTTTTGAAATGCATGACATATGCAATATTTATAATGATGCATGGCAATGCAATATTTACAATGATGCATGACATATGCAATATCTACAATGATGCATGACATTACAGTATGATGCAATGGCTGCGATTGCAGTTTTCCCTATTCTCCCAACAAGGCGATATACTAGTTTGGTTCAGTATCCAGAACTGAGGCGTAGACACGCCGCCTCAACCTATGGGGCTTCCATACAGATTTCAAGCCGAGGGTACACCCTCTGGGTATTTAAACCAAACTTTAGTCTCAGAAATCCCGAACCTTTGCGTTCTAGGCATGAGCCGTTCAAACTCTAGTTTTCACCGTCCCCATTGGTCCCCTAGGAACTCATCGCAAACGCAGGCTGGTGGCTTTACCAGACCGCCGAAAGTCGTTCGGGCACGACAAACACCAAAGGAATTGCACCTTCAGAGGATTTAAGGTCTCCTAGACCGGGATGCAATGCATGTTTTCTTTTTTGAAATGCGAATGATGCATGATGTTTTGAAATATGCAAGACAATGTATGTTTTTTTTGTTTTTGTTGAATGCAGATGATGCATGACGTTTTGAAATGCGCGCCAACGCGCGGCTTTTGAGATGCATGCCAAATGAAATGAGGTGTGCACCTTAATGCACCGAAGGTCTTGCACCTCCCGAGGATTTAAGGTCTCCTAGACCGTGCGTGTTTAAGGTCTCGCCAGACCATGGCGAACAAAACAATGCGATGTATAATACAAGCGAGACACGCATGTCATGAAGGAATGGAAAATGATATGTAAATGAGACACGCATGCCTCAAGGAAGGGAAAACGAAATGCAAATGAGACACGCATGCCTCAAGGATTTGAGGCACGCGTACCCCAAGATTTGAACTGAAATGTAGATCGAAAGATGCATGACAATGCGAATGAACTAAAGTGCGTGACAACGCACATCTCTTGAAATGCACGACAATGCTCGTAATAAATGCATGACAATGCAAGTGAGCCGTGTACACCAATGCACTGAAGGTCTGGCACCTTCCAAGGATTTAAGGTCTCCTAGACCGTGCGTGTTTAAGGTCTCGCCAGACCATCAAAGCATGAAGATGTAAAATCATGCAAGTGAGGTACGCGCGCCACATGGAATGTAAAATGATGCAAGTGTGACACGCGTGCCACACGGAATGGAAAGTGTAAGTGAGACACGCTTGCCTCACGAAATACAAAACAATGCAAGTGTGACACACGTGCCACACGGAATGGAAAATGTAAGTGAGACACGCATGCCTCACGAAATACAAAACAATGCAAGTGTGACACACGTGCCACTCGGAATGGAAAATGTAAGTGAGACACGCATGCCTCACGAAATACAAAACAATGCAAGTGTGACACACGTGCCACACGGAATGGAAAATGTAAGTGAGACACGCATGCCTCACGAAATACAAAACAATGCAAGTGAACTCGAGTGCGCGACAATGCACGTTTTTTGTTTGAAATGCATGATAATGCAAAACAAGGAGATGCACGACAACACAAATGATGTGCAAAGCAACGACAACACGAATGATGTGCGAGGCAATGCATGTATTTGAAAATGCAATGTTAAGGCATACGAGATGTGCATGACAATGCACGGGGTGCGTGTTACAACGCGTGTAGTACGTGCATAACAATGCGATTGTGAGTGCATGACGGCGCGATGTAATGCACCAAAGTAGTGCGATGAACGCGTGCAACGCACACGGGGCAACTTTTGAATCTTGTGAAAGACAAAAGGATACAAAAGGATACAACATTGCATGAATTTGAATGCCACGCACAGAAGACATGGTCCGAGGTCAAAACGGAGGCCGGTTGAGCGTCGGAGATACACTTTCTTGCACTTTCTCAAGCTGTGAAGGCCAAACACTACTCATATTGCCTAAACAAGGCTGTGGGAACACCACCGGCCGGGCTAGGAGGCCACCGGCTGTCCACCGGCTACAAAAGAATTCCATCGGCACGATATTATGCCGGCCGGCACAAAATATTGCCGACCGGCAAAAAGTTGCTGAGTCGGGGCAGATTCGACTTTTCGCTTCGGGTGTTTTAAAATAGGGTTTCTAAACCCTATTTTCTTATTTCCCCTCCGCCGAAAATCACTTCCCTCTCTCTCTAGAGCCTTTTTCTCTCCTCGATCCCTCGTTTTCTTCGCGTTTTACGCCCGTTTCGTCGCCGGATTCGCGATTTCCTTCGCGTTTCGGACATTTTCCACCGATTGAAACTTCGTTTCGACGCTCTTTTTGCTATTTCCACCTTCTTGGGACTTGTTCCCTTCGATTTCCTCTTCATTTCCATACCTTTTTCCCATCCCGACCTTTCCGGCCATTTTCCACCCTCCCGGGGGTTGACTTTTCGGTTGACTCTTCATATTCCGACCCGATTTCCATTCCTCGACCATTTTCTCATCTCTCTTGCATGGCCGACGACATTCCGCGCGGTGGGACTCCCTCAGATCACGAGATGATCCGAGGTTGAGCTCCTCCCGTTAAGCGAGCCCCATTCGACCCGGCGACCTACCGGCCGGCGATTCACGTTCTGCCACCCGACGGACTACGCCAGTTCAGGACTTCGACATGGCGTTGGATCCTGAGCTCTTGCTACGCGAGCCTGCCTCCCCACCTATCCTCCGGCGCTTCTGAGGTAACTTTCTTTCTCTGCTTTACTTTCTGCAATGTAGAATGTTTTAAACTGCCAAATTGCCATAACTGATTACAGTCTTAACTGCTTAATGCCAATAACACGACACTGTATATTGTAGCTTGATTACAAACGCGTTTGCAAACTGTTATCTGTTCACTACTGCACACACTGCACTAGCCTTGAACCATCAAACCACGGCACACACCGTATTTCACTGCAAACACCATCGCCCGATACCTGTCTGAATCTGAAAAACTTGCACGCATGCCACATTTGCACCGAGCCCACTCAAACACACTGGCGCATCATATGTTGTAGTTCACCGTAAATACACCGACACCCGGTATCTGTTTGAATCTGATAAACTTGCACGCATGCCAAATTTACTGAACCACTCAAACAACGTTGACACATCACCCGTTGTAGTTCATGTAAGCACACCGGCACCCGGTAATCTGTTTGAATCTGATAAACTTGTACGCATGCCAAATTTTACTGATTTTGACTGTTTCTTCCAAAACTGTACATTTTATATTGCTTCATAACAATTTGTTTGAAAAACAGGGAGATCCCCATACCATCCGCGGGTATGGGAACACTGTCGCTCGCGTGTGGTACGCCGAGCTTCCCGACGCAGTTCGCCGCATCGTAGACCAGGCTGGCTTTGGTGCCTTTTGCAGGGGACTCTCCCGGCTCACGACATGCAGACCTCTTCTTGCCGCCCTGGTGGAGAGGTGGTGGGACACCACCGATTCATTTCACCTGTCTGCGACCGGGACATGACGATGACCCCTTAGATTTCTCGATGCTCACCGGCATCGGGGTAGGGGTGATCCGTCCGATCCCTTGACATTGATATGGATGAGTGGACCGCGGCTCAGGTCTACTTGCTTGGCGCGGCACCGCCTCTCGCGCGTCCCGGCTTCGTCCGGTACTCCTGGTCGAGGTGCAGTTCCGGGTCCAGCCCTTCCTCGTTGATGCAGCTCCGATGACCCCCAGAGGCCGTGGAGAGATATGCCCGCGGCTTCCTCATGTTCCTATTTGGGACGACCATCTTCGCCGACCGGGCGAACACAGTTGTAGACACCCCATTTTTGACCGTCCTCAAGACTTGGACGTCACCGTTGGAACACTCGGTGATTATCCATGTTTGTGTTCGTTTGGAGTTCCCGGAGTTCTCGGCTGCGCGCGCCGTGCCTCAGGACCTCCGGACCCGACCGTTTGTGTTTGGTTTTGCACCAAACACTTGTGTTTTGCCTTGGGAGGGCAGGGAATGCTTTGTGAGGCATCCCTACACACCACCGGCTGGGGCTAGAGGCCACCGGCTGGCTGGAGTTGCCACCGGCACTATATTGTGCCGGTCGGCACTAATTTTGTCAAAATGACCATTTT
Source organism: Camellia japonica (assembly GCA_030407325.1). Classification (NCBI taxonomy): domain Eukaryota; kingdom Viridiplantae; phylum Streptophyta; class Magnoliopsida; order Ericales; family Theaceae; genus Camellia; species Camellia japonica. The sequence goes on along the minus strand of JAPPVO010000036.1, from coordinate 122,319,482 downwards.
GCCCTGCCGACTACTGTGCACTTGCTTTCTGAGATATTTTCAGACAACTTTGTAGCTTTTTCTCCCCTCCATACACGTGTATGGAGGGGATGCACTCCTTCCAAGCTTGTTTGACAAGCTTTGCAAATGCCTATAAGAGGGGAGCTTCTCCTCTTGGTTTAGGGTTAGCTTCTTGAGAGTCAAAACCAGAGCTTATATACATATACCTCTGTCATATATCTATATCAAGATCTCCCTCCCTTTGTGTGTGTGATCTAAGGCCAAAAAGTGTGATTTTGTCCTAGTTTTGCTCCTTTACACACACCATTACACCTTAGCTTGAGTTTGAGAGGCTTGGAAGGTTATTTGTGTTGGTTTTGGACTGGTTTTGAGCACTAGGGAGGGGCTGCACCATTTGATCTTCAAGGGATCTTCAAGGGTAAGAACATCACTTTATATTCCCCATTCTTGCAACCTTTTTTTACCCTCTTTGCTTTGTGTTTTTGAGTTTGTGTTTAAGATAAAAAAGTCTTGTTTTTACTAGCCCAAGAACATTCTTTAAGGTCATTTGTCTATTTGAGTGAAGCCTCACTCTTTTAGGCTTTGTTTTGGTCCTTTTGTGCCTTTTCTTGGAGGCCTTGTTTGCTTGGTGTCCTTTGGCCTTCTCACCACTGAAAACCAGTGGGTTTTCAGTGGTGAGGATGTTATTTTCGAGCCTCATTTAAGGGAGAGACACCCCTCTTCCCTTGGTCCTTGTTTGCCTTTGTTTTGGGTTCAAAGAATAGCATGTATGCATAGTCTTGTTTGGCTTCATTTAAGAGTTTTTTTGAGTGTTTTGGAGCATGTCTAAATTCTGTTTTTGGTCGGATTTGTCACCTCTAATGCGTCTCTCATACTTGCTTTGAAATGCCTTCTTATGCTTAAAAGCATGCCATACTTTGAGACCTTGATTTTAGCATGTTTTTAGCTTAGTTTCATGGGGATGCTAGCATTATTTTGCCATGTTAGAGGGCTGTGAGCCACTGTTTTAGTCCCATTTGGTGTGCTTCACATGGTTGTTTTGTACTTTAGGCTTGTAAGCCTTGTATGTTTTGGCTCCTAGCATGCTTAACTTGTCTTGATCCCATGATTTGGCATCATCTAGGGACATTTTTCAGTCCATAAATCATGCTTGTATATATGCATGTGTAGCCTATTTCATGCCATAAGGGTGTGCTCTAGTATGTCTAGGAATAAGCATTGTGCATGCTTCTATGTTTGATGCATTTTTGGGGCTGCCCTATATGGGGTTTGGGTGTCATTTCACATGCTAAAAGCCTGTTTTTGGTTGTTAGATGCATGCCATGAGTGGTTGTGTAAGTGGTGTCAAGTTATCTCTTTGGTGCCTTAGACTTAGGTCCATTGACTAGCATGCTTGCATAGCATTTTATCTATGTTTTGGGGTACACTTTGCCACTGTTTTGGGGGGTTTGAGGCCTCCCCCATGGTGGTTAAGACCATCATTGTATGCTCATCACATGCTAGTTGCATACTTGGTTGATCCCATTGCATACTTAGCTCATTTTTGTATCACACTAGCCTCTTTTACATTCTAACATTTTGCATGATTAATGTGTTAGTTGTGTGGTACTTAATTTGCTAACATCCTAGTTTGCATGTTTGCATGTTTGCATGTTTTGCATAGTTGCATTTCATCACTTGGTTTGGGGTGTCAAACCAAGTATGGAAGTTGAGGGGTGTTTGTACTCCAAGTGACTAAACACACCTCAACTCCCATGTCACTAAGGCCCTTGACCTCCACATGATAGGGACTTAGTCTTCATCTTTTGTGTTGCATGCATTTCAATTAAAACATGCAACCTTGGTTCCTTAGGCTATCATGCATCAAATGCATCATTGATGGCCCTAGAACCAAGGGTCAAACCTCCTTGAGTCCCCAAGCATGATAGGAGGCAATGACCATGCTTACATGTCCCCCAAAACCCATGCCATGCATTGCTGTCTTGCTGCTGCTGTCAATCTGTCTGCTGCAGGGACTTTCTGCCGGCCGGCAGTAAATAGTGCCGACCGGCACTATTTTTGGGCCGATAAACCATATAAGTGGCCGGTGGAATTTGTAGACAGCCGGTGACTCTCTCTCCAGCCGATGACATTCAATGGCCTGCAAGAAGGTACTATGGAACTTTGGGAATTTTTGGAGGGGCAGGGCAGCAAAGCAGAAGCAACAGTGCCATGGCACGGGTTTTCCGGGCAAGACGGATCGAGCACGCATCACTCGCACATCCCGAGGCAGGGCTGAGGCCCCATTTCTTTTAGTTATTTGCTTTAATTTTAATATTCAGAATTTTGTAATAATTAATTTATTCGTTTATTTCTTTCGGGTCTGTATTATTTATTTATTCGGTCCCTCCGAGTGAGGGCAAAAATGTAATAAGTGTGTGTGAGTGGATGTATGTCTTCCAACCCCCACTTCTTTCTATCCCTTTTATTTACCTGCTTACAATGGTAGATTAGGGCACGTCTAATTTAGCATACCTTATGCAATGCATGCGTGCATTCATGCATTTGTTTACATGCATCGGGCTCGGCACATCATGCAAACTGCATCGTAATTTCAATTCAAAATTGAATACGTGATAGTTGTTGCATCTCACGCGCCATGTTTAGGGTTAGCCGAGCCTGTTTAGATTACACTCCTGTATGTGTTACATTAGCCACTTAACATTGAACTAGGTCATGCATGTTTGCTAACTAGTTTACTGTTTTGGCACGGAGTACGATGTAAGTTTTTATTGCTTTAGCATATCGCATGCGTGTGAATGTTCGCCATGACAATAGGATTGCCATGCGGCTAAATGCTTATATGTGATATTACTGTTTGAATGCCTGTGGGTGGAGGTTGGATTGCCTGAGTTGGAACAACTCGTTGAAATCCGAATTTTAGCCTACTCGCGAGTAGCACAAAAACCAACACGTTTTTCGAGACAAAACGGATACGCAATGTGTATTTCCAAATTAGGCAATCTAGTCTATACTTTTGTGTTGTGCGCATCACATAGTAATTCTAGGCTAATAACTGGAATAAGAACGCATAAAGTTTTCAAAAACGGATATCACGGTTAGTAGAGGCCGGTCTTCGGACCGGGCGAAAGGGGGTGCTCATAGCTGACCTTCCCCGATCGTACCCAAGCTCCCGAGCCAAGTCACTTTGGTGATGACGGACACGTGGCCTTCGGCACCGAGTCAGGGTTTCCTAAATTTCCCATTTTAAAAATATTTAGGTGGCGACTCTGTAATCTGGCAAAGCAGTCCATGTTTGGCACTACTTTTTCAAAAATCTGTTTTTCTTCAAAACGATTTGCCGGATTCGGACTCTTTGGTTCAGATTTAGAACCGCGACAAATCGAGAGTCCGAACTGTAGCCGAGGTCCCACGCGGACGTGCTACAGTTTCTGGCGACTCTGCTGGGGAGTTTAGAGAGCTTGACTCGAACTCGTGATATCCTGTTTTGACTACGCTTATGTGTTTCTTTGCATTGCATGTGCATTGGTGCGCCTAGGACACCGTGTTGGCCATCTGCTATTCCTGAACGGTTTGCCGGAGGCTTGTCTTGTCAAGGCATGTCCATAAGGCTGACCGGTTGCGGGCTCTGCCAGTATGGGAACACAAACCCCGGTTTTACCGGGGCACCCTTTTTGACCATTCGACCTAGTGCATATTCGGAATCCATAGTGACCATTCCAGACTAGGACAGGTTGCTTTACCCGATATAGGTTGTTTGAAACCGCTGCGTGCGTAGTGAAACCCTAGCTCCTGACAAAATAGGACAGGGAAACCCTACCCCAACATAGGGGTGTATTGGCCCTCTTTTATCTGCTATGTGCTTTTAGAATGCATCTCTGCAGGGAGAACGCACATATCAGTTTGCAATCTTTGATATTGGTATTTGGCCCGAGAGCACCAGTGTCAGTTTTTGGGGAATCAGTTATATCCGCGGGTATCAGTTCAGTTTTGAACAGTGAATCTGGGGAACAGTGATTAGCAGTATAGTACCGTTGTTTGGCTACACCCGTGTTTGATCTGTCTGGGGCTGAAGTACCGTTTGTCTTCTGTTTCAGTTCAAGGAGATTCAGAGAGTTGGGCTAGGATAGCTAGTGTTTTTCTTGCTGAGGCAGAATTTAGCATGATGCAGAATCCAGAAGAGCTTGTGGTCATGACGGCCGCATTGAATCAGGGGATCATCCTACAAGATGAAACTACCGTTGACATGCCGCATCCGCCCAGATCGCCGGCTGCGCACCCGGTTTGGGCCCCTCAGCTGTATCAGGCTCGCGAGCCCACTACATTTGAACTAATGGGGATGATAGGTGATCTTCAAAGATCCGTGACGGATCTCGCCTATGGAATGACAGCTTCGCCGCCAGTCGCACCATACGTCGGAAGCTTTATACCCCAGGAGCCCCCGCTACTGGGACGAATTGTGATTGAACTCAACCAACCGGAGATGACCTCCAGTTATGGTAACGACGCATCAAACCAAGTTCTGAATCAGGCCGAGGCCAGAGATAAAGGCAAGATGGAGGCAGATGCCGACCCTATCGAACAACTGCTGTGGGCAGTAGAGGCCTTGAAAGCCAGGGGGATGAACAAGCAACAGGTATCCGCAGTTATGACAAAAGCTGTGGAGGGTGCTTTCCCCACTCCGCCTGAGGGCAGTTCCAGTCAATCAGAGAATCGGGATAGGCCCCGTCATGCCAAGACAGTTCTTCCCGCTTCCAGCCTTGCATCCGGAAAGAACCAGAAATCCAAAGCCGCACCCGCTGACCCATTCGCTAGCGCATCTAGCAAGAGTGTTCAGGCTCCAAAGTACCTGCCCCGAGGGCGCAGGGCCTTCCATCCTCTCCATATGCCCTTGTCTAGGGCACTTCTGATCTTGGCCAAAAAGGGGCATCTTACACCCCTCGATCCTAGGCCACTCCCCAAACCCCTTCCAGCAGGCCATGATGCCACTCAGTACTGTGCGTACCACCAGCAGTCAGGCCATGCTACTGATAACTGCTTCCGCCTCCGTCACGAGGTACAAGATTTGATTGATAACAAGATTATCCTCCCGCCCACCTCGGCCAAATCCATCACTACAGAGTTCTTGGAGTACGAGGACACAGATACGGAGGACACAGATACCGTGAGTATATAATCAGCAGATGAATTGCCTGTGGGCAGTGTCTGGTACATTTTTGGATGTGGCGTTTGGCACGCATTTTTTGAGCATCTACCGACGCCAACCTTGTAAATTCTGACTTGGGTGTCGAGTCAGTCTTTTGTTTTGTCTTGAACCTGTCTCATTGTTTTGAGACATTCCTTTTGCTTAAGGGTCTGTCTAATTGTAATGAGTCAGTCCCTCTTGTGTAGAGTACCAGGTGATTTCGGGGTTGTTGCCTCAAACACCGTTTTGTTTTATAAACAGTTGTTTTTGCTTTTGAGTCTGTTTCTGTCAGGGAGCCATTTATGTCAACAAATCTGAATGAAACAGCCGTGGCTATCACGTTCCGTACTTGTTGCTATTTGAGTTGCTATGCCAGAGGATGTGAATGGAACGACAGTACATATCGCCTGCTCTCTTGCGCCTTGAACATCGTTGTAATGACCTAAGCTTTCCATAAAACCCTTTTTAACACTGTGGTGATGAAAACGAAGAGGAAGTAATTCCTCGGGTTTTGCAAAACTTTGATCATGTTGAGAAAAAGAAGAGCGCATGCTAAGCTTTTTATGAATGAAACCATGCTTATCAGCGTGAGTACTGAGAAGGACCCTGGCCTGACCCAGACTGGTTCCACATTATCTTCAGCACGAGCGATTTGTCGCTTTCTTGAAAACTTTCAAAAACAAAATGTTTTGTGCGGTCTCGCGAAGATTTGTGTGGAATCGCTCTTGAGATGTTGTAGCCTAGGATCGCTCTCGGCCTCAAGATTCGATTTATCTATTGTAAACCGGCTTCCATTCAGAACATTCAGCTGTGCCATGAAACGCCCGTGTGGCCCGTATTGAAGCAGCCCTCGAGCAAGAGGCCTCAAAGTCAGATCAGGGAGATCAGATCCCACCAAGCAAAGCTCGAAAAGCGACCGCGTTGGACTCTTCCCGTAAATCAACACCACAGTCACTCTCCTGGACACAGAGAGGCTTCAATCTCAAAACCATTTGGCATGGACTTGCTACACTTTTACCCTTTGAGAGGCTCGCTGGGCCGAAAACCCGGAGGGGCGACCCAGGCAAAAGTTAGAGCAAGAAAAAGAAATACAAAAATACAAAAAAGCAAAAAGTGAAAAAAAAGAAGAGAAAAGAAAAATGCAAAAAAAAAGAATTGAAAAGACAAAAAAAAGAAAGAGAAAGAAAAACATAGCTCGCAAGGTCGAAAACCCGCATTGGGCGCCTTGGCAAAAGTTAGAGCCTAAACAGTGAAGGTTAAAATACCCGAGTGTACCTTGACCGGAACTACGTAAGGCTTGATTCCCATGTTTGGGATACGTAGGCAACTTCATCCTGAAGTCCAGCCCCCAACGCTTTCATAGCGTCTCAGTCCATGTAATGGTTTTGATTACCCATGCTTCCTCTGAATCCAACGTCTCGACTGCAGCGACCGGAGTTGCGTGACCAACTTCCTTCTGGAACCCAGTCACCAACGCTTTCAAGGTGACTGTGTCCATATATTGTTTGTGGCTGTCTTCGCCCGCTCCGCGCCTGAGAGCCCGGTCGAGTTCAATCATCAATGAGCATGCCGCGGCATCATCCAAACAAGGGGCAACTTTCCGTTGCCATCTATTGCCAAAGTTGCCCTCAGTCTTCATCCAAACTAGGGGCAACTTTCCGTTGCCTTATCCCCCTTTAAGCCAGGGGCAATTTCCCATTGCCTCCGATCCGAGGTTGCGTATCTCAAGGGTAAGTTCTGCGCTCGTTGAGCGTTCACTGTTTGCAAAAATAGTTTTTGAAAATTTTCACTGAAGTTGACTTATTTTCTCGAAAACTATTTCATTTTTCAAAATTGGACCATGTTTGGACCCAAAAGGGGAATTTTCAGTGCGCACAGCCTGATTCGTATGATTTTTAAATCAAAAATTGCATAAGTGCGTTAATCCAACGCTCATCTTTGATCAAAACTGTTTTAGAAAGAAAACGAAAAAATGGTCAAAGTAGCGAACTAGGGGCACAGTTGAGCCAGGTGTTCTGTCTCCCCCCTTTATCATCAACGCGCTCGCCAGAAAGGCGCTCTATCTATCAGAAGAAATAGCCGTGAGCTAACAATATTGGGCGTGAACTTGTGACTTTCTATTCGTCCATCAACCACCCTGGGGAGGGATTGAAAAATGAGAGAGTAAAGAATAGAGAGGTAAGTCGAGAGAAAAGTGAGGAAAAGGGCTTTTTCAGAAAAACCGAGCTTGAGGGCCGAGTGGCGTGAGAATCACACAAATCAGAAAGGGTGGGAATAATACCCGGAGGAACTGGCTCCTCGAGATTTGAGGACCCCTTTTTTAAACATGTCCGCGTGTCGTGTCTGTTTTTTGATTTGTCGGTCTCGTTTTTTTGGCTTTGAGTCTTTTCCGAGTGTCTCGTTGTGTTTAGGTCGTGTGCCTTTTGCTTTTTGTACTTGAGTCCTTTCTACTGTGTTCAGTTGTAGGCTCGATACCCCGGTTGTGAAACCCCTTTTCCAAAGATTAATCGTCGGTGCTCAGAATGCCGTGCCGTTCTCTACATCTATGCCAGGTAAGAGAAGAAATAAAAAAAAATTGGGGCATCCGAGTGTGTTTCAATCTTAACCATTTCAGTCTTGAGATCCGGCTTGTCAGATTGGGCTGTTTGTTCAAAGTTTGCCGTATGCGGAATGGACCAAGTGTTGGGTTATGGGCTGTATGCAGATTAATCCCCAGCGGAATGTAAGCTGTGTTCAGTTTGAGCAGCAGTTTGTATGAGTTGTCTGCGGTTAGTTGGTGGGTTATCCGATTGTTACAATGCAAATGCTCAGATTTCAAACAATGGATCAATAACCATTTACATTTGAGGTGTAAAATGATGCAATGCAATGCAGTATGAAATGCGCAGAGATGTACAAATAAAACACTTTTCAGACAAAAGTTTGTTTTATATAATCTCTTTCAAAGTACAACTTTTGAAGAAAGCAAAAAATCTGCCTGCGGCAGTACATAGTACTCTATCTACCAAAAAGAGAAAAGTACAACAAAAGAAATGAAGAAAAGAAGCAGCAAAATCATCATCATCAGCAGCAGGCCTCATGCCTAAGGATCAGTCCTCGCCCTCTTCCTGGGCAAAAGCACATAAGCATCGTCGGAGCCGTCACTGTCGGAGCCCGAGCCCGAGCTGTCCCCGGCCTCCTCCGCAAATGACTCCGTCCCCGCCTCCGACTCGCCATCTCCTGGAACTGGAGCTCGTGAGCTGCTCCCCACGTGACCACGTCCCCCTCTAGTGCGAGGGAATATCCTGCCATCCCGAGTAGAGAGGGGAGGCCCAGCTGGAGCAGCGCCACCCACTGGAGGGATCGGGAAAGGAGGCTGAAAATACAAAGAACAAACACATCAGAATGCCGTGAGCAGTTTATCAGTACAGAATGCAGTGTATGAGTACAGTGTGTGAATGCCGTGAGCAGTTTATCAGTACAGAATGCAGTGTATGAGTACAGTGTGTGAATGCCGTGAGCAGTTTATCAGTACAGAATGCAGTGTATGAGTACAGTGTGTGAATGCCGTGAGCAGTTTATCAGTACAGAATGCAGTGTATGAGTACAGTGTGTGAATGCTGTGAACAGTGAATCAGTGCAAGATGCAGTGTATGAGTACAGTGTATGAGAGCCGCGAGCAGTTTATCAGATTTTTGTGCAGTGTAGCAGATTGTGCGAAACAAAGTGTGATTTGAGACTGTGGTCAGAAGAACATACCGGCAGGCCGTAGACGGCCAAGGCGTCGAGAGTCCGCTGTAGCATCCCCATCAGGGAGGCATTCAGCTCCACTGACTGACGGGTATACTCGGAGGAAGCCTGCAAAAAATTAAATACATCAGTATTCTGTGGGATATTTGAATGAACTGAAATGAAATAACAATGCAAGACGCAGAAATAAAGTAATACATACCGGAGGCAAGTCGGGAATGCCGGCCAACTCATGACCAGCCGGAGGAGGAGCAAAAGGGATCTGGTAGGTCTCCCCACTCTGCCCTCTGTAAGTCACCATGGTAGGAAGAGCGGGCCAGCCCGTCCCTCGTCCCCTCTGCACTCCCCTCCTGCCGCGAGCTCGGGCCCTCTGTGACGACCCCACTCCTGCTCCTGCCTCTGCCCGGCCGCTGGCGCCGCAGGTCTCGCTGATCAGCTCGGGAGCCCCCGCTCAAAGGCCGCATCAAGAAGGTCCGGACGTACTCTGAGTAGTCGCCCTCGCCCCTATAGCCGTCCTCGCCCAGCCGAGGGTGTAGTCCTCCATCTGCTGCACAGAAAACCTCTCGGTATCCCTCATGTGCTCGGGAGGGTGAACCGGGACTATCTGCTCTGGCAACCCGAGGGTCTGGCGCAGAAAACGCTCCCCTAGGTACCAAGCCCGACAGACCGGGCCCTCCAGCAAAATCCGGTAGCGCGAGGTCTCGATGGCGCCGGCATACCGATCTCGTATCACCGCTGGTAGCGGAGCCCACGGCTGCCAGGTGACCTGAAATGAAATACAGTTGATTATTTACTGATATAGAAATGTACGCTTGAAAGCGAAGTTTAAACCGACTATAAGTAAAACGTACCTCGGTGGGGGTGATGGTGTCGAAGAAACGGCGAAAGAAGCTGAATGTGTCTCGGGGCCTCCGAGTGCACCTCCCATCGTAACGGCGAGAGAAGGGAACGACCAGAGGGGTCTCCGTCTCCGGCACTGGCTCTAGTCTGGGGAAGTAGGCATACACCCACAGCTGCAAAACAGATGTCAGTATGACTATCAGATCAAGCAGGATGCAGAATAAAGCAGAAACAACGGAGCCGTGTGTTGTGTATTGTGTTGAACAGAGTGTACAGTGTGAACAGTGTACAGTCAGTGTAAAGCAGAGCATGTGTGTGCCGTGTGTACAATATGCAATCCGTGGGAAGCGGACTACAGTGTGCGCAGTGTACAGAGTACAGAAAGTACAGAACAGAAATGTAAAGTAGAGAAGAAGACATACCTCCCAGGCTCGCCAGTAGCCTCCTAGCAGCTGTCCACTGCCACGAGAGACCGAGCTCATGTAGCCATAGAGAGTGGCCAAAGCAGCGCCGCCCCAATCATAAACACAAAAGATCTCGGACATCCACCAGTGCACTGAGAGGAGACAGAGGGGCACTGTGTTCGCCCGGTCGGCGAAGAGAGTCGTCCCAAATAGGAACATCAAGAACCGCGTGCATACTGATCCACGGCCTCTGGGGTCATCGGGGCTTCATCGATGAGTGCGGACTGGACCCGAAACTGCACCTCGAACCAAGAATACCGACGAAGCCGGACGAGCCAGAGGCGGAGCCGCGCCAAGTAAGTAGACCTGGGCTGCGGTCCACTCATCCATGTCTATATCAAAAGGGATCGGATCACCCCCACCCCGATGCCAGTGAGCATCGAGAAGTCGTAAGGGTCATCGTCATGTCCCCAGTCGCTGATAGGTGAAATGAATCGGTGGTGTCCCACCACCTCTCTGCCAGGCGGCAAAAGAGGTCTGCAGGCGGAGAGCCTAGAAAAGTCCCCGGCAGAAAGAGCCAAAGCCCGCCTGGTCCACGATGCGTCGAACCGCCTCGGGAAGATCCAAATACCAGTCTCGAGCAGCAATGTTCCCATACCCGCGGACGGTATGGGAGTCTCCCTGTAATCAAGAGCAGTAATTGCAAAGCAAATATTTAGAATATAGTTCCAAGAAGCATACAGATATGGTGTGTGTGCACATTTTTCAGATTCAAGCAGATATTGGAGTGCAGTATGCATAGCTAGTAGGCGAACTACAACGTATAATGTATCAACGTGCCTTGTATGATCCAGTTTAAATACAGCATACAGTGCAGTTTTCCAGAATTTAAACAAGTACCGAGTGTCGGCGAATCGACAGGCAATGTGTGCCGTGTGTTTGGGTGATTCAAGGACTAGTGCAGTGTGTGTGCATGTGTCTCGGTCCTAAGCAGATATCAGTTGCGAAGTTGTCTACAATCAACTACAGTACAGTGTATCAGAGCTAAGCAATTAAGGGTTGTAATCAGCTATGTCAGTTGACAGTTTACAGTTCTACATTGCGAAAAGTAAAACAGAGAAGAGTGTTACCTCGACAGGCCGAAGACAGATGAGAGGTCGGCTCGCGCATAGAAGAAGCTCCGGTCCAGAAACCCTGTCAAAACCGCGGAAAGTGGCCGGAGTCCGTCGGGGGCAAGCACATGGGTAGCCGGCCGGTAGGTCGCCGGGTCAAAAGGCGCTCACCCAGAGGGGAGGAGCTCGACCCCGGGGTCCATCTCGTGGTCCGGGGGAGTCCCAACATGCGGAATGTCATCAGCCATGCAAGTGGCGGTAGGTGAAAATGGCCAGAGAAAAGCCGGAATACGAAAAGTCAACCGAGAAGTCAACCCCGAGAAGGCCGGAAATGGCCGGAAAGGTCGGAAGAAGAAAAGGCACGGAAAGGAAGACGGAATCAAGGGGAACAGCCCCGAAAAAGCGAAACTAGCAAAAAGTGCACCGAAACGGAGATTCGTTCGGTTGAAAATGTCCGAAACGCGAAGAATATCGCGAATCCGACGAGAAAACGGGTGTCAAACGCGAAGAAATCGATGAGAAATCAAGAAAACAAACTCTAGAGAGAGAGAGGAGGAGTTTTCGGCGGAGGCAAAGTGAGGAAATAGGGTTTCAAGCCCTATTTTAAAAGACCCGAAGTGAAATGGCAGTTCTGCCCCCGATCAGCAACTTTTGGCCGGTCGGCACTGTTTTGTGCCGGTCGGCACAATATTGTGCCGATGGATTGTTTTATGCAGCCGGTGGTGGCCGGTGACCACCCCACCCAGCCGGTGGTGTTCCCAAGGATGTGTTTAGGCTATATGAGGGGTTTTGGGTCTTCATAGCTCAATAAAATGCAAGAAAGTGCATCCCCGATGCTCAACCGGCCTCCGTTTCGACCTCGGACCGTGTCTTCTGCGCATGGCACTCAAATTCGAGCAAAGAATGTATCCTTTTTGTATCCTTTTGTCTTTCGTAAGATTCAAAAGTTGCCCCGTGTGCGTTGCATGCATCCATCCTTTTGTCTGTTGCGTCGCAACGCGCCGTCTTGCACGTCCCTTGTGACTTGCATCATTTTCCATTCAAACGAGGTACGTGTGCCTCGTTTTGCATCTCATTTTCAAATGAGGTACGTGTGCCTCATTTTGCATTCCATTGCATCTCAAGGTACGCGTGCCTCGTCTTGCATATTTTTCATTTGCATTTCATCTTGATCCACGTGCGGTGTACTACCTCGCGTGCTTCATTTGCATTTCATCTTGATCCACGTGCGGTGTACTACCTCGCGTGCTTCATTTGCATTTCATCTTGATCCACGTGCGGTGTACTACCTCGCGTGCTTCATTTGCATTTCATCTTGATCCACGTGCGGTGTACTACCTCGCGTATTTGCATTTCATCTTGATCCACGTGCGGTGTACTACCTCGCGTGCTTCATTTGCATTTCATCTTGATCCACGTGCGGTGTACTACCTCACGTGCTTCATTTGCATTTCATCTTGGTCCACGTGCGGTGTACTACCTCACGTGCATCATTTTGCATTCCAGTGAGGTACGCGTGCCCCACTTTGCATTCCATCATGCATCGTGCATTACCTCTTTACGGTCCGGCGTGACCTTAAACACGCACGGTCTAGGAGACCTTAAATCTCGGGAGGTGTAAGACCTTCAGTGCATTAAAGTGCACACCTCATTGCATTTGGCATACATCGCATCGCGCCGAGTGCGCACCCCATTTGCACTTCATTTTCCATCCTTATGAGGCACGCATGTCTCATTTGCCCTATCGTATCACATTATGCAAATTGCCCCAACGAGGGTCCGGCGGGACCGAAAACACGCACGGTCTGGCGAGACCTTAAACCCGCTCATTTGCATTGTTATACATCTCAAAAGCCGTGCGTTGGCGCGCATTTCAAACATCATGCATCATGTGCATCTCAATGCATACGCTGTGCATCCCGGTCTAGGAGACCTTAAATCCTCTGAAGGTGCAATTCCTTTGGTGTTCGTCGTGCCCGAACGACTTTCGGTGGTCTGGTAAAGCCATCAGCCTGTGTTTGCGGTGAGTTCCTAGAAGACCAACTGGGACGGTGAAAACTAGAGTTTGAATGGCTTATGCCTAGAACGCAAAGGTTCGAGATCTCCGAGACTAAAGTCTGGTTTAAATACCCAGGGGGTGTACCCTCGGCTTGAAATCTGTATGGAAACCCCATAGGTTGAGGCGGCATGTCCACGCCTCGATTCTGGATATTGAACCAACCTAGTATATCGCCCTGTTGGTAAGATAGGGAAAGCTGCAATCGTAGCCGTTGCATCATCATGCATCGTCATGCATCATTTGTAAATATTGCATATGTCATGCATTTCAAAAAACAAAAAAAACAAAACACAACACATGCATGTGTCATGCATTTCATTGTAGTATAGTGCATTTGTCATGCATTTTCTGTAACTTGCATGCATTTCATTGCATCACCTCCATCTATGGCTTGCGCCCTTCCTTGTTGAGCTTGGTCTGGTATGTGCCCATATTTTTCGTGTCAAAACACAGTTGTCGAGCTTTTGTGTCCGAGCCTTGAGGGTAGCGGCACCGTTTCTGTGTTAGACATGGTTTGTATGTGTACATGCTCTTCCTAGGCGAGACTCGGTTTGGCCCGCGTGCCATATCCATTGCATCCCATTGCATGCATTTCATTGCATCACCTCCATCTATGGCTTGCGCCCTTCCTTGTTGAGCTTGGTCTGGTATGTGCCCATATTTTTCGTGTCAAAACACAGTTGTCGAGCTTTTGTGTCCGAGCCTTGAGGGTAGCGGCACCGTTTCTGTGTTAGACATGGTTTGTATGTGTACATGCTCTTCCTAGGCAAAATTCGGTTTGGCCCGCGTGCCATATCCATTGTATCCATATCCATTGCATCCCATTGCATGCATCCACTGCATCATCTTCCATCTATGGCTTGCGCCTTTCCGAGAGCGCTTGGTCTGGTATGTGCTCATACTTTTCACGTCTATACACTCATAGTTCTGTGTGCGCTCGCGCCTTGAGGGCTTCGACACCTTTTCTATGTTAGACATGGTTTGTACGTGTACATGCCCTTCCTAGGCAAAATTCGGTTTGGCCCGCGCGCCATATCCATTGTATCCATTTCCACTGCATCATAGTGTAGTATTGTTGCATCCGGCATTAGGATCATTATTCCCTCATCAGCGGGTCGTTTCCCCACTTATGTCAATCCACCCAATACTTGTTCTTATGTCTGTCTACATTACTCATAGTTCTGTGTGCGCTCGCGCCTTGAGGGCTTCGACACCTTTTCTATGGTAGACGGACTTGTCACTTCCATCAATCTATCTGACATTCGTGTGGTTTCGAACCGCTCATGATTGAATCATGATTCAATTGCCCTGCACGTAGTTTGCATCGCATTAGTTTCAAATACATTGCATTATCATTTGCATTATTCATACATAGTTTTGTATATATTGCACATCATTTTGCATTCGCATTGCATATGTCATGCATGTTGCTAACAATATTGTACCTGTTAAGTTTGCTTTCTTTTCAGGTACGATATTGTATGTACGGTTCATTTACCGCTGGTGGAACCAGGCGAGCCGCACAGGTATTGTATCTCCCGAGTGAGACGTATTGAGAATTCCATAATTCTCTTACATCCTTTCTGCATTGTGATGTAGACTGTTGCATGTTAGCTTATAACTGTCGCATGTATTGCTTCATTACAGCTTTCTTTGCATGATCATAAGTTATGCTCGGCTTCTTGCATTGTCAATTGCATTTTGCCCCTGCCTTCGGGCGCATATCTTATCGTTGGCTTGTATGCCTGTGCACGAACTACGCTGGTTTGATTCCCTAAGGGATACGTAGGCAGCTTGCGAGTTCAACCATTTGCGCTTTGTATGTCTGTCCAAGTCTTCGGCCTTGTCAAAAATGGGTCGTCTCTGGGCTTTGACATTCACTCCCGTCATTCTTATGACTTTCGAGTTCTGTCAAAGAGGGGCAACTGTAGACACCCCATTTTTGACCGTCCTCAAGACTTGGACGTCACCGTTGGAACACTCGGTGATTATCCATGTTTGTGTTCGTTTGGAGTTCCCGGAGTTCTCGGCTGCGCGCGCCGTGCCTCAGGACCTCCGGACTCGACCGTTTGTGTTTGGTTTTGCACCAAACACTTGTGTTTTGCCTTGGAAGGGGAGGGAATGCTTTGTGAAGCATCCCTACACACCACCGGCTGGGGCTAGAGGCCACCGGCTAGCTAGAGTTTCCACCGGCACTATTTTGTGCCGGTCGGCACTAATTTTGTCAAAATGACATTTTTTGCCGGCCGGGCACTGTGCAGCTGCTTTCTGAGATATTTTTAGACAGCTGTTTAGCTCTTGTTTCCCCTCCATACACGTGTATGGAGGGATGAGCTTGCTTAGGGACTAAGCTTGTAAGCTTTTTGCCTATAAGAGGGAAGGCTCTTCCCTTTGCTCAAGGGTTACAAAATCTGAGAGCTTAGACATTGTTAGAGAGTTAGAGCTCTGGTTCTTTTAGGGTTAGAATAGATATACACTCTATCTCTCTTTTCTCTTTGAAGACTAGGTGTTTTGTGCCTTACTATTGCACACAAGCACCTAGTGTCCACCTTCCTCTTGGTTCTGAGGTTCCAGAGGTTTTTTTCTTAGTGTTCTTGACTGGTTTTGAGCTCAAGGACCCATCCACTCCAACCTTTGTGAAGGTGGTCTTCAAAGGTAACAAAACTACCCTTTTTCCCCCATTTTTGCACTCTATTTTTACTTGCTTTAAAGTAGTTTTTGAGCTTAGTGTTTGGCACATAAAAGTTCTGTTTTTTGACCCTCTTCATTGTATATTAAGAGTGTTTTGTGGTTTGAGCAAGTTTGACCACCCTTAGACCTTGAAAAGGTCACTTTTTGTGCTATTTTGTGGGAGATCCGAGACTTTGGTGTTAGGATCTCTTCACCACTGAAATCTTGAGGGATTTCAGTGGTGAGGAGCATGCCTTAGAGTCTCAAGAAGGAGAGGGCCACCCCCTCTCCTTGATGTCCTTGAAAAGGGCAAATTTTGGCTTCCAAAGGAGCTTCATGCTTGAGTGTGTGTTGAGCATGTTTGACTTGTTTTCCATGCTTATATTGCCATGTTATAACATGATTTCAAGTTGGTTTAGGCCCTTATGCATGCTTAGCATAGTTGCCTTGTAATGCTCTTTATGCCTTAACATGCTAGGTTGTATGCCTTAGCTTCGAGCATGTTTTAGGCTTGCATTTGTGAAGCTTGTATGCTTATTTTGCCATGATTTAACTCTGTCCATGCCATTTGGTCATCTCATCATGCATTATATAGCTCCTTTGCATTTGGCTTGTTGGCCTTGAGAGTATGAGTGTGTAGCATGCCATGCTTGCTTCATTTTTGATAGTTTGGAACCATCTAGCATGTTATTTCAGACTTTTCAGTGTGCTTGTATGCATGTTTAGTTGCCTCTTTAATGCTTTAAAAGCATGTGTTGAGTACTCCATGTTTTGGTCATGTTGTATGCCTTTGTACTTGAGCCTCTTAGATGCCATCTAGGTGCTCCTTAGGCTTTGTTTAGGTCTTCTTGTGACCTGTTTTGAGTCCCTTTAGCTTCGTGAAGCTTGGTGGACTTGGCCTTGGTTTAAGCCTTCATGGCTTGTTTCAAGACTTGGGCCATTTGTTGCATATTTGGCTTGCTTTATTGCATGATTTGGCCTCATGTTTTGCATGAATTTCAGAGTTTTCATGCAATTGCCCATGTTTCCTTCAAGTGTGCTTGAATGTTGTTGTTATGCTTAAGTGTTGGTACCTTAACATGTGTATGTGTGCATGTGTGTTTGGCCCTCATAATTTAGCATTGGCTACTGATTTTGGGCCTTTTTAGAGTTGCCCAATTCATGTTAAGTCCATCTTTCATTGGTTTGCATGCTTGCCTTGTATGCTTACTACATGTTCATTGTATTGCATGTTGCATGTTAGTTGCCATGCTTAGGGTTGCATCATGTTGCATGCATGTTAGGCCTCTTGAAATGAAGTATGATAGAGGTTTGGCACCCTTGTTTGCTTGTTTGCATTGCATGCATTTGAAATCAAAGTTGCATTCTTGGTTCTTAGGGCCATCATGCATGGAAATGCGCGATTGGTGGTCCGGGAATCGAGGCACATGCCCCTTCGAGTCAATAACATGATAGGGAGTGTGTTTGGTGCATACATGCCTTGAATTGCATTGCCATGCAAGTTTTGCCCTCTGCTGCTGTGAGTTGCAGGTTCTGCAGGTGTTAAGTGCCGACCGGCACTTTTTAGTGCCGACCGGCAGTGAATTGGCAGCCGATAGCTTCACTCAGTGCCGGTGGCCACATCCTTCAGCCGGTGGTGTTGTACCCAGCCGGTGGTACTCCCCAGTGCCCTTAGAGGCACTCCTGGGACTTTGGTGATTTTCAGAGAAGATAGCAGGGAAAACAGAGGCACACTTGCATGACAGTGCGATTCCGAACGAATCCCGGGCGCGCGACGCATTTGGGCCCTCCTCCCGAGGCATTTACTGTTTTAATTAGATTAATTATTTGTCTAATTAATTTAGTTAATTTGTAATATTAATTAGCTAGAATAGTTAATTATTTATTAATTTCTGTATTATTATTTTGGTCCCTCCGAGTGAGGGCAAAAATGTAATAAGTGTGTGTGAGTGGATGTATGTCTTCCAACCCCACTTCTTTCTATCCCTTTTATTTACCTGCTTACGATGGTAGATTAGGGCATTTTAAATTAGCATACCTTATGCAATGCATGCGTGCATTCATGCATTTGTTTACATGCATCGGGCTCGGCACATCATGCAAACTGCATCGTACTTTCAATTCCAATTGAATACGTGATAGTTGTTGCATTTCATGCCATGTTTAGGGTTAGCCGAGCCTGTCTAGATTACATCCTGTATGCGATGCATTAGCCACTTAACATGAACTAGGTCATGCATGTTTGCTAACCGGGTTATTTGTTTTTGGCACGGAATACGATGTAAGTTTTATGCTTTAGCATTCGCATGCGTGTGAATGTTAACATGACAGTATGCTTACCATGCGGCTAAATGCTTATGTGATAAACTGTTTGAATGCCTGTGGGTGGAGGTTGGATTGCGTGAGTTGGAACAACTCATTGAAATCCGTATTTTAGCCTACTCGAGTAGCAAAAACCAACACGTTTTTCGAGACAAAACGGATATGCAATGTGTATTTCCAAATTAGGCAATCTAGTCTATACTTTTGTGTTGTGCGCATCACATAGTAATTCTAGGCTAATAACGGAATAAGAACGCATAAAGTTTTCAAAAACGGATATCACGGTTAGTAGAGGCCGGTCTTCGGACCGGGCGAAAGGGGGTGCTCATAGCTGACCTTCCCCGATCGTACCCAAGCTCCCGAGCCAAGTCACTTTGGTGATGACGGACACGTGGCCTTCGGCACCGAGTCAGGGTTTCCTAAATTTCCCATTTTAAAAATATTTAGGTGGCGACTCTGTAATCTGGCAAAGCAGTCCATGTTTGGCACTACTTTTTCAAAAATCTGTTTTTCTTCAAAACGATTTGCCGGATTCGGACTCTTTGGTTCAGATTTAGAACCGCAACAAAATCGGGAGTCCGAACTGTAGCCGAGGTCCCCCGCGGGCGCGCTACAGGTTCATTGGAATGGCCTGGTATGTTGAATGGCTTTCCAATGTGGTACCAGTTGTTAAAAAGAATGGAAAAATGAGAGTTTGTATTGACTTTCAAAATCTAAATTTAGTAACTCCCAAGGATGAATATCCAATGCTAGTGGTAGATTTGTTTGTGGACAAATCAGTAGAACATGCCATGTTGTCTATGATGGATGGTCAATTTGGGTATAACCAGATATACATGGCTGAGGAAGATATTCACAAGATAGCTTTTAGGTGTCCAGGTAATTTGGGAACCTTCGAATGGGTGAAAATGCCTTTTGGGTTGAAGAATGCTAGGGAAACATATCAAAGAGCCATGAATACCATTTTTCATGATCTCATTAGGGGATTTTTAGAGTGTTACATCGATCACATTATAATCAAGTCTCAGTCTTTTGAAGATCATTTGGCTCATTTCAAAGCTTCATTCAAGGATGATGCACTATTAGCTTAAGCTTAACCCTCTCAAATGTACTTTTGGTGTGTCTACCGGTAATTTTCTGGGATATGTGATCCACAGAAGAGGGATCTAGATTGACAGAAGCAAAGTCAAAGCCATCATCGAAGCTAAGCCACCCACTAGTAAGAAAGAATTGCAAAATTTCTTAGGCAAGTTAATTTCCTTAGAATGTTTATTGCTAACACTACTGGTAAAACTAAAGTCTTTTGTTCTTTGTTGAAGCTTAAAGACCATGAGGAGTTTCGATGGGAAACAGAACATCAAGTAGCATTTGAAGCCATTAAAAGCTATTTGGTAAATGGTCACCTAATTGGGAAGGACCATTTCAAATCCATAAAATGCTCCTAATTGGTGCTTATCACTTAAGGAACCTTAATGGTTTCATACATTAAAGGAAAATCAATGGCAAATTCTTGAAAACATATTTTCCAACTATTTGGGAAACTTCATGCAACAAAGAATTGAAAGTTGACAATGGACAAGCATAAATAAAACAACACAAGACAAGTTGGGAAGTATAATTTTCATTCATATGGTGGAAATTGTACAGAAGCCCATAGTTGGGTCCAAAATGTCTTACATTGCTTGAGTTGTTCCTGTACAATAAGTTTCTTGTTATCTATAGAAGGAAGCAATTAAATTGATTTGGACGTATCATCCTTAACGTCCACTAGTTTAATACTGGAAGGCTTGCATTTTATCATGGTTGGTGACCAAGGTTGTTTCCACCTCTACAATTTCTTTTTCTAGGGCATCTTTCCTTGCAAGAAGAATTCTTTGTTGAGTTGAAGCTTGGGCATGGTTAGCACTAAGGGAAATAACCTTAGTCTGTATAGTATTGACAAGAGCTTGGTCTTGACTAAGTTGCTACTGAGCACTTAAAGCAAGCTCTTGTTGATGAAGGTGAAAGTCCAAAAAGACCATAGCCTTTAGCAAAATGGAAGAGAGAGGAGACTGGTGATAAAACAATGATTACTAGCATAGATGAAACCTTTGTTTGAAGGTTAGATTCTTTAAAGCCAATAAGGGCATCTTGGAAAAACTCTTTATTAGCCTTAAACAAACTTTAGCACTCAAGATCTAGGGGGATGAAGTTGACGGAGAAGCAAAATGGCTAATGAATGAGTCTTTCAATGGAAAATGATTAGCTTCTCAAGGCAGAGATACGGGAGAGATAGCATGTACCAAAATCTGTTGGAGTTCTTGCTCAAATGTCGATAATTCAGGCTCTGACATCTCCACCACTTCACCATTACGGGCCTGAGATGCACCAACTTTTGGTAAAACTTCAGTATGAGTCGGCTCTAACTTGGCCATGAGGGTAGAAGCTTCCAGTATGTCTTTAGATCCATCAATGTTTGAAGAAGAAACCCCAGGTAACTCAAGTTCTGGTGCAAGTATATTTTCTACCGTCCTTCGAACCAGAGAATCAAGGGAAGAAATAATATAAACATGGTTAGAAAAGTCAAGGGAAGATGGTGAGGTAGAGGGGGCATGAGAGGTAAGTGGAGTAGAGAGGATTACTTGTACATGGGAAGCTAAAGAGGGTTACTTAGTGTCATCCTCTAAAAGGTTCCCACGTGCCTCCTCTTCTGCAATGATGGTGGAAAAAATGGCCTGAAGATCAAACGAAGGAGTAGTCCTCACTTTCTAAAGATACATCCTTTTCAATTTATTGCTCATGGCCCTTTGAGTGCTCTTGAAATAGGCATTTAAAACCCCAGCCTCAAGTGAAGGTACTTCTCCTACATCTAGAAGGGTTTCAATAGTTTGTGCTTGAGACTGAGTGAGCACTTGGGATTGTTGATAGACAAAAAGATGGCAGAGTTTGAAGGTTCAAGAACCTTTGGGGGTAGATGTAAACAATGTAGGAAGAGGACCTGAATACTAGGTTTCAAGAGATAAAGTGTCAATCATCCTCCTACTCTAAACCCCAATAGGGGATGTGATCCTCCTCATCATCTTCTTCTTTTATTTCTGGTTGTGCAATGAGAGTTGAGAGTGTCGAAAAAAGGGCAGAGAGATCAACTCCCTTGTCAGCAGGTGAAGTTGCTCCTTTTCTTTTCTGGCTCATTCTAGCGACAAGCATAGCTAGAACTTGCTACCTACTGATGGAAGACTTTAGTGTTGGTGCAAGAAATGGAGATAAAATATAAATACTTATAACTTAGTCACAAGCAGATAAGTACAAGTACTTGTATAAAAATACATAAATGAAGTCTAAGGTACTTCGAATGATGACTGCTTGGATTGGAAGAGGTCCTGGTAGCTCTTTTAGTGGAAATGATGACTACTGCTATTGCAGGGGCAATCTGTGCTGGAGCTTATAATGCTATTGAAGGAATGATAGGGGTTGTGGTTCTAACCAAAGGAGCAGCCTTAGCAGGACCTAGGTTTATGATTATCAAGCCCAAGGGTAAGGTAAACCTAGCCTCTATGTTAGATTTCCACTAGTTCAAAAAACCAGAGTAAGCTATTGAGCTAGAATTGAAATGAATGAAAAATGAATTTCTTTAGACTCTCTTTTAGGAGCTTGGTTGATTCCCTAATTCTAAATTGAGAAGCCCTCGGATCTCTGGATTACAGTTTGGGTTTAGTAGATGCATAGAAGGAATAGGGATAAGCTAAATTAACCCAACTTGTCTGGCAAATTGAGCTGGGCAGTATAGCTCAGCTATGCGCTGTAAAGATAAACACCCAACAAGCCTTGTGGGCATCATCAATGCATTTTTTATCTGCCACAAGACTGTGAATCCATTGAGGACCCCTGATTAGGTTGAAGGGAAGAAAGAATTCTGGTTTTAGATCTAAGGAAAGGTTAAAAAAATAACGACGAAAATACTTGAAGGTTAAAACTTTAAGGTTTACTTTAGAATAGAGCTCACCATAGGTGCAAGGATCCACATCTTTATGATAAGAGAGAATAAAGGTTTGAAAATCTGAGAAGTATGCAAAAAACCATAATTTGAGGATCCAAAGTAGACCACCAAGGTTAGGATCTAGAGGACTCTCATGAAAAGAAGACCAGGCCCTGTAAAGATGGCCTAGAAGAAAAGGAGCAAAAGGCACATGTTCACCCAAAGCAAGAGCTTGGGCTACGGGGATAAATTCTATGACGAGCTTCTGAGAGGCTATACACGTGATGAATTTACATAACCAATATATGATGAAATCAAAAAGCTTTTGGTGTAAACAGGACCAGTTTTCTTATTACTGCTACCAAAAAAAGTAGAACAAAAGGGATTATAGTGGGTTAGAAAACCCGACCCATTTTATTTTTTAGTTAGGAAACATGGTCGTCTCGAGTGACTTTGACCTTTTATGGGTGGTTTGGACCCTTAGAATGCCTTAGGTTGGCTTCGGAGTAGCAACCTAGATTTCCTATATTTGCTTGGTCACACCCACAACGGGCTGCGACCAGGCTACGACCAGGCTACAACCAATTTGGCCTTCAAGTTTGTTGGAAATGGGACGAGGTGTGTGGCCCGCGATAGGGGCTCAAAACCTTCATAGACGCGGCAATGGTGTGGTCTTCATGCCCACGATCTGTTTTTCTATATAAAGCACCAAAAGTTAAAAATATCTATCTTTTGAGTTCATCTTCTCTCTTCTTTCTCCCTTTCCGTCATTTTCAACCCATTTGAGCTTTTAAGCTTGGGGTTCATCTATTTTTACTCATTTTCTACTGCTAGTTTCATATACCAAAACGTAGAGCTTAATGGGGGCTTTCATTTAATCTGAGTGGATCTTCTTTTTGTTGCCAGTGATTTTTGGGTTGTCTTCTCTTCGCTTCGAGAGATAGGAATTCCTTTGCTCCTTTTCAATACCTCGTTGTAGATAGACATGTGGTAGTTTTTATTGCTTTTAGAAGCATGTTTGTTAAGGGATTTTCCAATAGCTTGAAAAGGGGTTTAGGGTTTGACTTTTGGAAGTTGAAATTGTATGTTTCTGGTTGATTTGGTAAGTTGGAAGATAGCTAATCAAATCTTTTTTGATAGTGGTGGAAGGTCCTAATTTGTTATTAAGGGTTTATAAAATGAAAATGGGTAAAGTTGGGTAAGGATTTTGTTATGTGTTATGGGATTGAATTAATGCTTTGGTTGCTAAGAGGAATTAACTGAGTCTTGTGATTGCTTTGTTTAATGTTGTCTTGAGTTGGGTTATAGTCATGTATCATAAATTGGGTTTTATTATAAATAAAGAAAATAAAAAAATAAAAAAGGGTTTTGGCTAAGGGTTAAAAGTGTTGAATAATTGGAACAACAGGTTTGGTTTTGAAGAACGAAATGATGAATTTTAGCTCTTGTTAAGGTCTTTTCAGGAGCCTTTGTGACTCGATCATGCCAAGTTGTCCAATCCTTCTTAACAACGAGCCACATTCGAAAGGGTTTGGCATTTGTTTAAGGGCTCCAGGAAAGATGACCCTAGTAGAGCATAGTATAATCTTTGAGGCGAGGGTAAAGATTCGACATTACCGTTGCTAGAGCCTCTTTAGAAATTAGGCCCAAGCCAAAATCCCCATTGTCGCCTTGAGGGATGAAAAGACAAGTATCTGAGGGGCTATTAGGCAAATTCACCTCAAAGGTCAAGTCAAAAACCATATTCTGCAATAGTAGATATGGAGAAAGTATTCCCTAAAGGGAACAACATCAATGACTTGAGAACCATACGTCATTGGAAGTGAAAAATTAATGTTTCCAAGAAGGAGTGAAAAGTGGAAAGTTAAGTTCAAAGAGTTGAAGGGCAAGGGTGTTGTTTGGACAAACAAATGTCTATTTATATGCTCCTCTCTTCAATGGATCAGTTCAACCCAAGTTGGTCATGTAGCTAAACACTATCAATCTTGGAAAGTAGCCAAGTGTTCAAAATGGGGTCTTTCAGCATATTGAGGATACCAAGAAATCAAAATAAATTTTATTTAATTCTTAGGGTTATCAAAATTGGAAAAGTGTCTCAAAAAGTTGTAATTTGCTTCGAGTTTGCTTCAAATTTTGGTTGAAAAGATGATTGTGTGCGTAAGGTACATGTAACGCCCCCAAATGATTTAAATTAAAATATTACTCATAACATGATTAACTCTCAATAATTCATCACCAACTAACAACATTAACCCAACACCTTCTTTCTCATTGAATTATAATCTCAAAATACAAATTCCATGTTCAACTTTTAGTTACATCAACATTAACATAGTTCAAGAAGCCAAAGGAGATGATACAAAAATGCCCTACAGGCTTACAAATATCAAGGCCATAGTTTGTTATAACAAAATGGACTCGCGGTCCCAAAACACATATGCTCATAGCTTCCACAAAATACATTCATGAGCTTTCTTTTTCCAACCAACACAAAAATTCCACCCCTTTCTCACTGGGGTGGTGACACATCACCAAGTCTTGAAAGGTTAAATAGGAATAAGTCATATGCCCAGTAAAAATACTTATAACAAAGTATCTAATTATTTGAAAATCCATATGGCTTATCACAACCAAACATATTTAATTCAACTCATAATATTGATTTAAGAAAGAATACATGAATTTGTAACTTTCACAATTTCACAATTCAACACCGGGGGGTAAATACGCCATGAAACCCCTAAAGAGAGTCCCAATACATACATATACATAGGTTTATATCCAAAATATCCCCAAATTTTCTAACTATTAATACGGCAAGGAATGGGCACTAGAATCATTTGTTTTTTCACTTTTACCGACTATACTACGGCAGGACTAGTGGACACCCAAAAACATTTTTCCCACATTCGTCCGGTGATAAGCTCAAGACAAGGCAATTGGACACCTAGACTTTCCCTGTGCAAGTACCAACAACACACAATACTTTCCCAAACCGACTCCCTACCTGGACTCACATGCTATTTAGCACCCCCTTAAAACAATTTTTCCAAGACTTCGAAGTGTTTATACATTCAGGAAAATCAGAGTAAATTTCACCATTCAAGTAATTGAAGTAAATATGGAGTGGCAATCCTCATAGTCTCAATAAAATCTCAAGAACATCCCAATTTCACAAATTTCAAATAAAATACCTTTCAAACATCATAATCCAAATATCAATTTAAAGAATTGAAGCTCAATTTCATTTAATCACATTATTTTCAAGTTTCAAAAATTAAGGTTTTTCATAAAATTTCGGGCTTTTGTCCCTCTATCAAGTCAAATACTATTTCTCAACAAAAATTCCCATAATCCATAAATACTAATAGAAATCTTGAGAAAATATGGAAAATTTTCCATTTTTTGAAAGAAAATCTACTTTGTAAACTCAAAATTTTAACCATATCACCAACGCACAACAATACCACATAAAAATCTTCAAACCAAAGAAATACAATGTTAAAAGTAATCCTACCTCAAGAATCAAGACCAAAAAGCTAGGTTTTTTAAGAACTCTTCGTCAAATCCAAATCCAATCGGTAGAAAGCTTTTTCTTCACCCAAACTCCAACTTTTGTAAGGAATTGGGTTGTAAATCTAAGTAGAAAGAGAAATTTCTAGAGAGATACAGCTAGGGTTTTCAGAGCAAGAGAGAGAGGATCGAAGGAATGAAAGAAAAAGTAAAGAAAATGATCTAAAAAGTCACTTTTAAGTAGTTGATATGGCGCAGACCGCTTGAGCGTTCTTTTTACCACTCGAGCGGTGAACATAAACTCTCATTATTTCTGCCTACAAAATGAGATACTAGGGACCCTCTCTATTTCGCTCGAGCAACCATTTCACCGCTCAAGTGATTTCCGGACCTGCAAAGCAAACAACTGAAAGCCTCCCATCTCCGCTCTACCGGTATTTTCACCGCTCGAGTAGTCACCTGGAATGAATTGTCACAATACACTTGAACTATTAAATTGGTGAGGAGATGACCAAAAGTCAAGAAGAAAACTTATGAGAATAAGTGACTATGTATGTGAATGCAGGTTTATTATACCTTCGAATCATAGTTTCGTATAGAATGATCAATGAATGCAAAATACAAGTAATAAATCACAATCTCCATTTTTATTTCATTATCAAAGATTACATGGGAATTGGCTCAATCTCATTAAAGTAAGGAAAGGAAAAGGTTACAAGGTCATGGAATTTGACCCGAAAGTAATCTATGAGATTCCTTTATTTATCTAATCTTTTTGCAACTTCATCCTTCTTAAATTAGCAATGTTGAAAGGATCAAAACTTTATAACCAATTCACGAGCTTTATTCTCAAATGCTACATGTTCCTTCACCCTAAATTCTAAGTATTCCCGAAGAGATGTGTCATCAACAAAATCTAGAGGGAATTGTTATGTGAAATTTAGAAAAGTCATCCAGGGCTTTTTGAGCCTCGCTCTTTACAGAAATGAAGGCATTGTGAGACACTGCCAATGCCTGAGCCTCAGCCTTGGCAATCAAATGCCAGTTTTAGAGCAAAGCAAAAAAGTGCAAAAACACTTCAACTTCAAGTATGGTTAGCAGCGACAAACAAGATATCACAACCCCAAATAAATTTCTTGCGAGGGATTTCCACAAAGATTTCAAAGGGGATTTGGCTGAAAGTAGCCAGAAGGATCTTTGCCCTGAGAATGTTATAGCCAGAAATTAAGCAAGAGGGAGTGTATGTGGGTACCGTGTGACTCTCAACAATCCTTCGAAGCTCTAGGGACCATTGTGGACGGTAAGGCGAAGGAATTGAAAGTTGCTCTACTTGCAAGATATTGCTTGTCATTCATACTCTAACCAACAAAGTGAGACTAACCCATTGTTAGCCTCAAGGTAGGGAATCCATCGAAGAAGGGCCGAAGTTGGCTTTGCAGCTAAATACCAATAGAACAAAAGAGGTCTTCTAACCTGCAATTTTTAGAGCAAGTTCTGTATGGATATGCGCCCAAGGGCGACTTAATGGTTAAGGCAAAACTTGTGTTCGAGAGAAAAATGGCCAACAATTGTTGTAGGGTAGGGAAAATGAGGGATTTCCCAATTAGAAGCTACAGGTTCTGGCTTTAAAGCATTGAGAGGAATTTCAGGAGCATAGTGTGCATTAGCTATGGAATCCTTTGGAGTGAGGACAACATGAGGAGCATCAGTTAGGCTAACGGCTTCGAGACAGAGGTTTAGATCCACAGGAGGAGGATATGTGAACCCAATGATAACATGGGCATTGGCAAGCCTCACGTTGTTTTCAACTTCATCATATGGATCAAAACTGTCCATAGTCAAACTAGTTGGATCTTCAGAAACTCATAAACAAATTGTTTGAAGCTAATTGACCTTGTTTTTCAGTTTGAACCTCATTAAATACATAACCCAGGAGTGCAAGCCAAGAGATCGTGGAGGTAGTTCGTTATAAAGGTTACATTTATGAAGTGGTGATCGTAGGAGAAGAGCAACCGCCAAAGGTTAAGTTCACTAGTGTAACCATTATGCTTACACTAGTGCGGAGGGTATTGTTGGCACCACCTTTAAACCATCCAATGTGAAGGCAACACGTGGCAAACAAAAGGTGTCCAAATACCGAAGAGTCCCACCTTCGAAGGTGCCCAAGTGAGTTGCGAATGCAAGTCTTCAACCGGCAAATAGGATGAGCAACATGTGAGAGGCACACGAGGAAGGAGTTAGCATGAAAGAGTTGTTAGCAGTTACATACACACAAAGAGAGGATTATGGCCCTAAGAAGTAGTGAGAAGAAAGGAGATCATGGTGGATGTTATTAGCCTAATTGTTTCGAAAGCACCAAGAGTAGACTATAAATAGATGGAAGCAAAAACTGAAGAGGGCCCTCGACCAAATCCAGACTCTATGTCTTTGTCAATTTTATTTATCTTTAAATTTCTGCACTTTACTTTTACACACTGTATTTACATTTCTTAGGAGTAGATTAGCCTTGTAATTCCAAAACGCAGTCGATTTAAAAGTTTCGAAATAACCCTTATTAAAGATAACATTTTGTAATTGTTTATTCAGTTAATCAATTGCAATTTCTTCCTAGTCTCTCCCTCCCATTCTGTTACAAATTTGAGTTAAAGTTTTGGTTCATCTTTTCAACACAACACAATAAAGCCCTCTCCATTGAGGTTAAGAGAACCTTAACACAATCACTTCATAAAAATTGACATTTATTATCTATAAGAACTTTTCAGATCCTTACAAGCACGCTTGAATTATATGTCTAACCTTCGAAATGTCAAAAATAACCAACATGTACACAATCCAATAAAATGGGGTGTGTATTATAAAATTTTCCATATATAAAGTACACAATCACTTAAAGTTTGGTCTGTATTTTTTCTATATCTAGTTTGGATCTAATTACTTTGTACACACATAATGTGTATCGACAAATCTAAGTGGATATATATATTAGATTCAACTTATTTCATGTCACATGTTGTTTAGGCCCATAAAATCCACCATGGATTCTACCTTAATCGTTTGAATGGTTTATTTTTTAAATCATAACGTATAGATCATGAAAAAATCAAGTTGATTCGATAATCATAAAAACATTAATTTGTTTTCCAAAATATGCATGTTCTAGTTTCAAATAACATTTGTCATTCAATTTTTTACAAATAAATGTCATAAACTAACTTGACTATGATTATTGGATTTGCCTGATTGTTTCTATAGATGGTTAATGTGTTGTGTTTTAAAAAATAAACAACTCAAATCATTGATGTAAGATTTGTGATGGACCTTATAAGCTCAAACAATGCAATGTGATGGACCTTATAAGCTCAAGCAATGCAATCTAATCCACAAAGTGAACTGGAGACAAATTATTTCGGATATATAGATATATCCAAACACACATTTCAAGGCTCAAGGCCCCATTCAAGTGGATTTAGATCTTTCTCGTTAAATAGCTAGGATGGAGGTTTCCATTTCAATGTATAAGATTGTAACACATTATTAAAATTTAAAATAAACAATTAAGTAATTTTTATGTCAATTTGTAATTTAAAATCGAACTTAATTGCTTTTAAATTTAAAATAAAGTTATATTAATATGATTTTTTTATAATTATAAATCATACAATAAATATTTTATTTATGTATTTATGTAAATAAGAAGATCTGAATCCAAATAAGTAATCTATTTTGGTTTAATAATGACTGAAAAAGGCAACATACCTAACAGAGACACAAAATTTAGTATTTGATTTGTGAAGCTAGAGAAAGGCCAAATATTTTGTAGTCATAAAGATTGGTTGTAATTGTACTGATACTTTCTTTGTTAGAAGTACAGAACTAGGTATTTGTAGTAAATTTGTAGCCAATCTACTAAGGCTTTTTTTAATGCTGAAATTGAAAGTTTGGAGGTAGAAGGGCTTGGTATTTATTGTCAATCTACTAATAAGGGTGTGCAGGTGAACCGAAAAATTTGTAATTTAAATTGAAGATATATGATTGCTAGGTTTTATTGTGGGAGGAATGCAACTGTGAGGTGTTTATATTTATAAATTGTTGAATTTTATGTTTTCATTTCATTAATTTCTCTTTTGTTAATGTGTTCCTTTGTCTACTTTTTGTTTTCCTTTTGTAATTCAAATTGAACATTTTTGCTTATATTATATAATAAGCATACAATGGAGCATATAAAACTACACAAGTGCATTTCATATATTATAAAAAAGAGCAAGATTCAAAAATAAAAATAAAAAAACCCTTTAAAAAATTGGGATTTTGGATCTTTGATACTCTCTCTCACAAAAGTCCTCTAGATTGGAGAATCATCACATTACAACTTATATTTCTTTGGCCACCAATTGCTAAACAAACCACCTATTTAAACCCCAGCTGCTCCAAGCAACCCCCACAACCACTGCTATATTCAAATTTAATTTCCAGATGCCAGGAGTACTTCGAAGTGGTCTATAATATGTTACCGATAGTTCAGTGACAAATAAACTTGTCTTCAGATGATAAACCAAAACATTTCAAGTTCAATTCATTCTATTATTAGAAAAATGTTTGGGAGCTCTAAAATATAAGTTCTAAAGGAGCTCTAAGGGGTGAGCCCCATCCATTGATGTGATATTTTGACTTTAGTTTTTCTTCTTCTTTTTTTTTGTGAAATTTTCACATCATTAAAGCTCGAAAGTTAAGGGGATGTATCATTGCTGCTATTATTAAGTGATGTACATATAGATATTTGAAATTTACTATATGTCCAATGTGGCCCTAAAAAACGAGGTCTAAACTTATGTTGATGTTGAAAAATGATTTGGAATTCTAATTCTTGAATTCTAAGAGAGCTCTAATTATATAAGTCCCACTATAATGTGATATTTAAGCTTGCTTCTTTTCTTTTTTATTTTATTTTTTATTTTCTTTTCTTTACCTTGTCATATGTATAGAGTTTCATTTAGAACTCTATACATATAGCTCTCAATCACTACCGGTTGATATTTTACACTTTTGGCATGTGTTCTGTGGGAACCGAATAAGTAGAAGAGTCGGAAGACGCATACCCCAGAAATTAGATACTATTCAGCTTCATATTGCGTGACTAGGACGCCGAATGCGTTAGTAAAGCCGAATAGACGAAGGTCAGTAGCTCCGAATGAATAAAAGGTGAATGGGATAAAAGTAAGCTCAGGCCCCGAGGCCCAAAAAGCAAGTATAAATACAAGAACCACAAATTTAGAAAGGTATGTAAGAATCACTTCACTAACTTAGTAAACAAGCTATCTGAGGGCTGAACTAACTTGTCCGTCGGAGTGCTAATTCCGGCACCCCGACCGGAGTGTTTGTATCTTTTCAGGTGACTAGCTGAGGATCACTAGCGTCTCCCAGGATCTGAAGAGTATTTCCAAACCACTTCTCCACAATTGGCGCCGTCTGTGGGAATACTCAAATACATCCATGGCAGGCGTGACTGAAGATCCTCCGATAGCCACTGACAAGACCGCACAGAGAGTGACCTCATTCCAGCAAACTCGCTTGGACCAAAAACCATCGCAGCAAGACTTGCCTCGGACCTCCGCTCATCTTCAAACCCAACGCAAAAGACAATACAAGCGACCATGGCACAAGCTAGGCAAACCAAACAGAGGTTGGACAACATCATCGCTGAGAACGAACGCCTTCGTCGCGATCTGGCCTCGGAAATAGCAAAATCCAAACAAACGGTGCGCCAGGCTTTGAGCGACCCCCGAGGGCAGATGATCGACGATCTCGGGCCCGACAGCAAGAAACTGACGGCCGCTATGCCTCAACAGATCATCTAGGAGTTGGCAAAGGACGAACGTCTCCACCAATGCGTCCGGAAGAGTGTGGTCGAAACACCTGCCCTCCGCAGGATGCATTTCCGCTTGACACCGTCCACATGATATACAGCCTACCAGCAGCCCCGGCCGTGCATGCGATCCAATCACATCCAGGCCCCCAACAGCAACTCACGCCAGCAAAGCGGCCCCGAGAAACGCCAAGTATCACCTTTGACGATTCTGATTTGATCGGTGTAACACTCCCTCACATCGATCCGTTGGTTGTTGAGCTGCGCGTAAACCGGTTCACCGTCGAACGCGTTCTTATCGACCAGGGCAGTACCTCGGAGGTTATGTATTATAAAACCTTCACCAAACTCGGATTCAACGAGTCAGACCTGACTCCGGCCCCTTATCCACTATTCGGCTTCAATGCCACTCCAGAGTACCCCTTGGGAAAGATCAGCTTACCCGTTCGAGCAGGCTCCAGAACGGTGGATGTGGAATTCTTGGTCGTCAGGCTGCCTTCACCGTACAATCTCATCATGGGCGATCGTGGTTGCATACATTGCAGGCCGTCCCAAGCACCTATCATCAACTGCTACGTTTCCCAACAGAACACGGCATTGAGCAAATCCGCGGATCCCAGAAATCGGCACAAGCATGTTATCTCCTTGCCGCCAGAACGCCAAAGGAACTGCAAGTAAACTCCATTGAGGTGCCGAATCGGGAGATCCTGGATGACGTTGGGCGGTATCCAAATGAGAAGGCCACGGAAGATTTGACCGAGTTGACATTGATGGAAGCCCAGAAAAGTTCTTCATGATCGGCGCCTCTCTGAATCAGGCCGACAGGCAGCAGCTGATCTCTTTCTTGCTCAACAACCTTGACGTCTTTGCGTGGACTCCGTACGAAATGCCGGGAATAGACCCGTCAGTTTCACAGCACCATCTGAATGTCGATCCGAAATGTAAGCCGATCATTCAGAAAGGCCGACGGTCAGCCGCGGAGCACACTGCCGCCGTTGTTGAGGAGGTAGACAGACTGCTTGACGCCGGGGCAATTAGAGAAGTCACTTACCCTACGTGGCTCTCCAATACAGTGGTGGTGAAGAAGAAAAATGGGACTTGGCGAGTGTGCGTCGACTTCACGGATCTGAACAAAGCTTGCCCCAAAGACTGTTTTCCTCTACCTAGAATCGACCAGCTCGTCGATGCGACGGCACGTCATCAACGCATGAGCTTCCTCGATGCTTACAGAGGCTACCATCAAATCGCCATGCATCCAGATGACCAGGACAAAACTGCCTTCCTCACCCCAAGAGGAACCTATTGCTACAAAGTTATGCCCTTTGGGCTGAAGAATGCAGGGGCAACCTACCAAAGATTGGTCACCGCCATGTTCAAAGAGCA
Source organism: Camellia japonica (assembly GCA_030407325.1). Taxonomy (NCBI): domain Eukaryota; kingdom Viridiplantae; phylum Streptophyta; class Magnoliopsida; order Ericales; family Theaceae; genus Camellia; species Camellia japonica. The sequence goes on along the minus strand of JAPPVO010000036.1, from coordinate 122,286,447 downwards.
ACTCGGCCACACTATGGAAGTATACATCGACGATATGGTGGTCAAGTCCAAAGAAGAACAGAATCATATAGCCGATCTAGAAAAGACATTCAGCATCTTACGCAAATACAGAATGAAACTGAACGCTTCCAAGTGTGCGTTCGGAATCGGCTCTGGCAAATTCCTGGGTTACATCGTCAATCACCGAGGAATCGAAGCCAACCCGAGGCAAGTCACAGCAATCTTGGAACTCGGCTCCCCCCGTTCAGTAAAAGAAGTCCAAAAGTTGATGGGGATGGCCGCTGCACTCAACAGGTTCATCAGCCGGTCTACAGATCGCTGCCGACAATTCTTTCAGACACTACGGCAGGGTAAGGCTTTTGAATGGTCCGCCGAATGCGAATCAGCCTTCAACGGACTCAAGACCTACCTCCGCTCAGTACCTCTCTTGACAACACCCGCCGCTGGTGACCCGCTCATCCTATATCTGGCAGTTTCCGATAGGGCCGTCAGCGCCGTACTGTTAAAAGAGGAGGAGGGGGAACGGCCAGTGTATTATGTGAGCAAGGCAATGGTTGACGCCGAAACACGCTACCTTCCGCTGGAAAAACTCATCTTAGCCCTAGTCATGGCGGCAAGAAAACTGATGCATTACTTCCAGGGACATAGCATTGGGGTGCTAACAGATTATCCCCTCCGATCAGTACTACGGAGTGCAGAAGCATCGGGACGTGTTTCAAAATGGGCTCTTGAACTCGGCCAATACGACATTCGTTTTTACCTAAAACTGCAATCAAGGGGCAGGTGTTGGCCGACTTTGTTGCCGAATTCACCGGCGAGCTTGCCAACCTCAAACCTGATGAAGTTCGACCAAAGGCTGAAGTTCTACCAAAGCCGAACTGGAGAATTTATGTCGGGGATATTTGGCAATTATACTGTGATGGATCATCTAACCAAAGGGGCAGTGGCGCCGGAGTTGTAATCATGTCTCCAGACGGCGCAGTAATTGAGCAGGCCGTCAAGCTTGGCTTCGAAGCATCAAATAACGAAGCCGAGTACGAAGCCCTTCTAGCCGGTCTGCGGAATGCGCACCTTCTCGGCGCGCGGCGTCTGCTTGTGTTTTGTGATTCAAAGTTGGTAATCAATCAGCTAAAGGGGGAGTACGCGGCAAGAAACGACCGTATGGCGGCCTACATGAAAACGGCCAATTCCTTGCTGGCAAAATTTGACCATCACGAACTGAACCAAATAACACGCGACCAGAACACACACGCGGATGCCTTGGCGTGCCTAGCCTCCGCCATCAATTCTGAGATCAAACGGACCATCGAAGTAGGTTTCGTCCCGGAGCCGAGTATTGGCCCTTCGGAGGAAATCCATGTCAATGTTATAGAATCCGCACCAAGCTGGATGGACCCCATTGCTGCATTCCTCTCTTCTGAACAACTCCCAGAGGACAAAAAAGAAGCACACAAGCTGCGAAATAAAGCCCTGCGATACTATCTGGATCCGCAAGGAGGGCTTTACAAAAAGTCCCTCTCTGGTCCATATTTGGAATGCGTGCACCCCGACAAAGTGGAGGAGCTTCTGACAGAGATACATGAGGGCAGTTGCGGTGCCCATTCTGGCGGACGCTCCCTGGCCCATCGAGCTATAACGCAGGGATATTATTGGCCGACAATGAGAGCTGACGCGGAGAGTTATGTAAAAAAATGCGAACAGTGCCAAAAGTTCTCCCCATTAACCCATCTGCCTGCCGAAGAGTTGAACTCTATCACCAGCCCCTGGCCGTTTGCTCAATGGGGACTTGATATCGTAAGACCATTGCCCAAGGCCCCAGGGAACAAGCGATTTTTAATCGTCGCGATAGACTACTTCACAAAATGGGTCGAAGCGGAGGCTCTAACACATATACGAGATGTCGACATTAAACGCTTTGTATGGAGAAACATCATAACACGATTCGGCATTCCGAGAGCTCTCATCTCAGACAATGGCACCCAATTTGATTGTGGCATATACCGAGAGTTATGTAGCAAATATGGCATTCGGCCTTACTTCTCGACACCGGCCTACCCCTAAAGCAATGGTCAAGCCGAAGCCTCTAACAAATCCATCTTGAACGGCATCAAAAAGAGGCTGGAAAAAGCTAAAGGCAAATGGGTCAAAGAATTGCCGAGTGTATTGTGGGCTCATTGTACTACGCCGAGGAGATCCACTGGAGAAACGCTGTTTGCTCTATGCTTTGGAACCCAGGCAATCTTACCCCTGGAAATCGACCTCCCAACTCTGAAATGGCAAGTTTTTGACATGGGCCGAAACGACATGATGTTTGCCCTAGATCTGATTCTAATCGAAGAGCGAAGAGATCGCGCCCTGGCATCCATGGCACGGTATCAGCAGCAGCTCGCCAAGTCGTATAATCAGCGAGTTCAGGTGCGCCGATACACGCCAGAAGAGCTTGTCCTAAAGAAGGTACTTCCAGCCGACCGGAGACCGGCCGATGGAAAATTGGGTCCAAACTGTGACGGCCCCTATCAAATTGAATCCATCGCAGGAACAGGGGCATATCGGCTCTCAGACATGTCAGGAAGAAGCCTACCACGGCCTTGGAATTCAACACATTTACGTACATTCTATCATTGACCCGACTTGTGGGCTTGATACTTGTACATGTTCCACCTTTGCAATACAAAGTTTCTTGTTTTCTCAAGCTCGCTCCCAAGCCTTGATTAATAAAGGCCGATTAAGACTCCGGATTCGGAGCCCCTTTTGGTGCATGACACCTTAAGGCTGATTAAGACTCCGGATTCGGAGCGCCCTTCATGGATATCACGATTGGCCAAAATAAAGCCTCCGGATTTGGAGCCCCTTTTGGTGCACGACACCTTAAGGTTGATTAAGACTCCGGATTCGGAGCGCCCTTCGTGGATATCACGATTGGCCAAAATAAAGCCTCCGGATTCGGAGCCCCTTTTGGTGCACGACACCTTAAGGGTGATTAAAACTCCGGATTCGGAGCGCCCTTCGTGGATATGACGATTGGCCAAAATAAAGCCTCCGGCTGCGGAGCCCCTTTTGGTGCACGACACCTTAAGGTTGATTAAGACTCCAGATTCGGAGCACCTTTCGTGGATATCACGATTGGCCAAAATAAAGCCTCCGGATTCGGAGCCCCTTTTGGTGCATGACACCTTAAGGGTGATTAAGACTCCGAATACGGAGCGCCCTTCGTGGATATCACGATTGGCCAAAATAAAGCCTCCGGATTCGGAGCCCCTTTTGGTGCACGACACCTTAAGGTTGATTAAGACTCCGGATTCGGAGCGCCCTTTGTGGATATCACGATTGGCCAAAATAAAGCCTCCGGATTCGGAGCCTCTTTTGGTGCATGACACCTTAAGGGTGATTAAGACTCCGGATTCGGAGCGCTCTTCGTGGATATCACGATTGGCCAAAATAAAGCCTCCGGATTCGGAGCCCCTTTTGGTGCATCACCTTAAGGCCGATTAAGACTCCGGATTCGAAGCGCCCTTCGTGGATATCACGATTCGCCTTTCTGAGAGATGTATTCGAACCACTTGATTGGCTGAATAAATATTCACTGAGAATCGTTCTTAATTCAGGCCGGTCAATGCATGTCTAAACATTTACGCCACACAACACAAAACTTGCCAGTAAGTTGAAATAATACGATTAATCAAGCACATAACATTTCAAGACCAAATACAAATGTTGAAAATAAAAGAAATTCTATTTATTCGGTGCGAAGTCTACTCATTCGGCACCCTCATCGTCGCTCTTCTTGATTTTGAAATCAGGATAAGGAAAATAGTGGCGATGATACAGGGGCGAGGCCGAATCAATGCCCATGACTTCGAGAGATTCCTCGGTTTGAAGGGCCTTGATCCAGCCATGCTTGAATCCACGATTTTCACATCGACAGACCTCCTCGGTAAGGTCCTGTTTGGTCTTCTCTATCTCGACCTTCAGGCCGTCCTGAAACCCCTTTTCATAACCCGAGGTCCGTTGGGTTACTCTCTTCGCAACAACCAATTTAGATTGACCGGCCGCAACCGACGTGCTCGCTCGAACATTCTTCAGCTCTCGAAGCTCACGCTCAGCCTTTTCCGCGCGAATCTCCAGACTGCGATTCCTTTCTTCCTTTTTCTCGCTCTCACGTCGCGCTTCCTGCAGATGCATGCCGACTTCGTAAGCAGTATATAGTCCTTTTACGGCCCCATGAATGCCGTCTCGAAATACTTCGAAATCTCGACGTCCGACCATCGATTGTTGGACTTCCGGCGGGAATATCTGTCGAGCGAACTCGACTGCCACATCTGGGTCTTTAATGATAGAATCCGCCTCCGTCATTGGTCTATTCCTCACAGAAACGCAAAACTCAACGGTCGTGGCGTCGCATCAAGCTCGATTCTCGGTCGTGGGCGCGGAGAATTTCCCTGTTGTTGCCTGTCCTTTTGGGGAGATCTGCTTCGATGACTAAAGGGCTGCTGTGTTTCCCGATCCTTGGATGTTCTTCTTCCCGTACGCATAGGCTCACTACTACGACTCATTGCGGCGTCTGATTCAGTCAATCTTCGTCCCTCCCAAGTTGCCTGAATGGAAATAAGTAGGGCCTCTGGCGTGCACCCGCTCCATTTATCCTTCAATGTTTGCAGCTCTCCCGAGGCAACGTCAGTAATCCCAAACGTTAACAGCCGGATAAAAATTGTCCAGCCCCCGAGTTAGGCCCATTCGGCTTCCAAAGCTCGCGCCCTGGCTAAGGCAAGGGCTGATTTATTAATCTGGTCGGCCGAGTTTTCAAGCACGAACGCCGATCAATCTGTGCCTCAACCAGCCCGCGAGTTAGGCCGACTCGGCTTCCAAAGCTCGCGCCCTGGCTAAGGCAAGGGCAGATTTATTAATCTGGTTGGCCGAGTTTTCAAGAGCGAGCGCCGATCAATCTGTGCCTCAGCCAGCTCGCGAGTTAGGCCGACTCGGCTTCCAAAGCTCGCGCCCTGGCTAAGGCAAGGGTAGATTTATTAATCTAGTCGGCCGTGTTTTCAAGCGCGAGTGCCGATCAATCTATGCCTCAGCCAGCCCGCGAGTTAGGCCCACTTGGCTTCCAAAGCTCGCGCCCTGGCTAAGGCAAGGGTAGATTTATTAATCTGGTCGGCCGAGTTTTCAAGCGCGAGCACCGATCAATCTGTGCCTCAGCCAGCCCGCGAGTTAGGCCGACTCGGCTTCCAAAGCTCGCGCCCTGGCTAAGGCAAGAGTAGATTTATTAATCTGTTCGGCCGAGTTTTCAAGCGCGAGCACCGATCAATCTGGGCCTCAGCCAGCCTGCGAGTTAGGCCCACTCGGCTTCCAAAGCTCGCGCCCTGGCTAAGGCAAGGGCAGATTTACTTTATTAATCCGGTCGGCCAAATACCTAAGCTAAGCAGCCGATCTAACCATAACCGAAAGCAATATCATTCATCAACATTTTCCTTAGCCAGTTGAGCACAACTCATGAAATTTTTTATATATACTCAAGTTACGAAACAAAAAGCTACAAGCCCGATTTTATATATACTCATGAAAAGTTACTCATGAAATTTTTTATATATACTCAAGTTACTAAACAAAAAGATTTACTCATGACTGTAGCAACAGATGAAAAATACTAAATTAAAAACTGTAAAAATATATTCTACATTCTAAAAGCTGTCAGTCGGCCAGATCAGCCATCGGAATCAGACTCTAATGGCTCAACATCCACTTGCTCATATGGTATTGGCATAATCAATGAAGCGTTAGCAGCAGCAAGGGCTTTGTGCCAGCCATGTTTGAATCCCCGATTTTCAAACTTGGGGACTTGGTCAACGTACTCGGTGAGTCCAGCATTTTTCCCGGCCTCGAATACTTTGGAAGACTCCGAGTCGGTTGCTTCCTTCGCCGCCTTCATTTCAGCCAACTCAGCCTCCAGTTTGGAGATCGCCTTCTGGGCCAATTTGAGCGCATCTTCGCTCGCGTCCGCTTTCTTCTCAGCATCCGATCTCAATTGATCCGCGCTTCGAGCCCTCTCCATCTCGGCGTCGGCACTTGAGGCTTCCTTGTTTGCCCTCAAAGCCTCGACCTCGGCCCTTCTCCTCTAGCCTTCAACTTCCTCGCGTAAATGACCAATCTCTTTGATGGCGTCGCGATGGCGATAGCCCATATCGGCTATCCATCCAACGGTCTGCAAAACAAGAATTTAAAACTATAACTTCAACAGTATTTGGATTAAGTGAAGCTAAGTTCGAATGTACCAAAAGTGCCGATTGGGCGGCAAGTGCTATCGCATTCAGATTCGTTTCCACCCGGAAAGCCTCCTTGTCAGACGGCAACAACACGGACGTAGCCAAGCTGAACGCAACTTCTGGATCTTTAAGCGCCGAAGCATCAGAAGAAACTGGCATGTTTCTTATCATCGGCTGAATGACAAAAGGAACGATCACGTCCGACCCCTCTAATCGAGGACGTTTGCCGCCGTGTTCTTCTGAGCCGGCCTCAAACTCGGCAGGGCGTTTCTCTGCCTCAACTTTTTGGCCGGCCTGCACGATCAAAGCAGATTCGGCATTCCGATTTTCTGCCGTTTCCACCTCAACAACGCGCACGGACTCTGATTCGCTAACAGGCAAGAAGAATTGAGATTCGATGGCGGGTGGTACTTCAGACGGAAGGGCCTCCGCTCTTTGCCGCGCGGCCAACCTTTCCACATTCGCCTTCCTGGAAAGTTTCGTCAGGCTTAACCCGGCCATGTCTTCGGGGTCTGCGGCGGGAATACCCTCTGAGCCATGAACAACGCCGTTAAATGAAAGATCCCCTCGGCCCGAAGTGGATGGGGGATCGGCCGAATTCAATACCTCATCAGACTCGGTTTCGGACTGATCTGATTCGATAACATTAGCTACATCCCGCTCCGAATCGGACCCTTCAAAACCAACCTACCTCAAGTTTTTGAAGTCGGACAAAATAAGAGCGATAAGAGAATCTTCACCCTCCGGAATAGGGATATTTTCAGTCGCTGAGAAGGTCGTATATGTCGGCTCGTAACGAAGCAGAATATGCGCCGACCTCCCTTGTTTCTGAAGACTTCGATGGCCGAAATATTTGAGCGCGACTTCGATATCCGAAAGAACGGCGCCGTCAATTGAAGACAGAACTTTCTTCAAATTGCTCCCTGCACAAGCCAAGCCGTCACATTTCAAAGAAGAGGCTTTACAACAAAAATGAACAAATAATAAAAACAAGAAGGCAATCAGCCACCTGGCTCGCCCCTCCGTCTAGAAATAGGGTCGATGTGATCCTCCCCTTCGCCAAATTCCCAGTTACCCTGGACAACGACCATAACATCATCAACTTGTTTTCCAGAACTGGAAAGCATAGTAATCAGCTGATGGTCGATATCCTTGGCCCTAAGGAAGAAATGCTCGTGCCGACCAGAAGACTTAGCCAAGGCATAACAATGTCGGATGGCTGGAATGCCAAGGTTAATTCTTAGGCGACGGTTGAGCGCTATAATCCCCATTATGATTCTAAAGAAATTCACATTAGGTTAGGAAGGGATTAAACCCCAGTAGCGAAGCACAGCCCTAAGAAACGGGTGAAGGGGGAAACGGACTCCACCCTCTGCAATTGACAAAAGAGGAAAGACAATCGTGGTTTTGTCCTCCCTCTCCATATCAAGAGTGCCGTCTGCCACAAGCAACAGACGTACATCATCAGGAATGGAGAAATGGCGTTTAAAGCCAGCGATTCGATCTAACGAGAGGAGGTCTTTTAAATGTTTCGCCATACCCTACAGTTTATGAGAATATGCCAAGGAAGGAATAAACCAGAAAGAGTCTTCAAAGCAAGAGAGGAGAGAACTTACAAAGGACGAAGGAGATATCGGAAAACAGAGTTGCAGGGACTATCCAAAAGGCAATCCAGCGATGAGCGTCATGAAATACATACTTGAAAGGACGTCAAAATTTTAAATCACAATAAATAGACACGTGCAAAGGGGGGAAGTCGACACGACAACCGAAAGGGGAGCGCTTAGATATCCGCATGACGATGAGGCCAACCGCCGAATTTTGGCTCTGACTTTTCAAAATTCAAAACTAAGCACTCCAACCAACTGTCATCGGTGAAATGCTTGGGGGGCAATTGTGGAAGCCGAATAAGTAGAAGAGTCGGAAGACGCGTACCCCAGAAATTAGATACTATTCGGCTTCATATTGCGTGACTAGGACGCCGAATGCGTTAGTAAAGTCGAATAGACGAAGGTCAGTAGCTCCGAATGAATAAAAGGTGAATGGGATAAAAGTAGGCTCAGGCCCCGAGGCCCAAAAAGCAAGTATAAATACAAGAACCACAAATTTAGAAAGGTATGTAAGAGTCACTTCACTGAACTTAGTAAACAAGCTATCCTGAGGGCCTGAACTAACTTGTCCGTCAGAGTGCTAATTCCGGCATCCCCGACCAGAGTGTTTGTGTCTTTTCAGGTGACTAACTGAGGATCACTAGCGTCTCCCAGGATCTGAAGAGTATTTCCAAACCACTTCTCCACATGTTCCATTGCTACAATCTCCTGCAACTACATTCATAATAACATTCAAATGTCACATAACATGTTTTTTCAAAGTTGGTCATGTTTAAATTGTTTAGTACATAAAAAGATGAGAAGTTAGCTAAATATGTAGTACAATCATATTTGAGTAATGCTATATAAATTATGATAAACATTACAATTTTTTCTTAATTACTGATATAACATCTATCATATTATTGAAATTAATCTTATTTTAAATTTTAAAATTGTATTATTACTTAATTTTTTTTCTATAAAATTTATAAATTTATATTTTTATACTTATTAAATTATGTAGATGCAGAGGGGACAAAAAAAAATAAAAATAAAAAAATAAGAGTACGTGGCATTATTACTACTGCCTTAAGTGTATCTGGCAACATGTCATATTCAAAGTTTATTTATTATTTGACCAGAAAACAAAATATTAGTTACTGCAACAACAAAATTACTATGGGCGAATTATATGTAAACAAGAGAAGAGAAAGGTCCCGTTTGGTGTAGCTGTTAAAACAGTTTATAGATTATAACTTAACAAATTATAGATTATGACTTTAATCAGAAGTTGTTAATCTGTTTGGTGTAATTGTTAGATTATAAATTTAAGTTGCTAAGTAGTGTTTGTTAAATAAGCTGTGAACTAGCTTTTTCAATTAATTTTTATTTTTTGTTATTTACTACTTGTCTACATTTCTCATAAAAAAAATAATAATAATAATCTATAGTCCATTTGGGTCTTTTTCTATTTTTAAAAAAATAAAAAATAAAAAAATCTAAGAGTATAACCATATATTAACATGTCCATAGCAGAAGCTGATAATCAGAAGCAATGGGTGAGCAGCCTCTCAGGATCAGCTTTTTTGAGTTAAAATAAGCTGTTAGAATCAGAAATTATTTGAAATAAGTTTAACCAAACAGTCCAAAATAACTTTTTCAAAACTAAAAGTTATAAGTTAGCATTGAAAAGCTGAAACAAACACCCCCAAAATAAACTATCAATATATTAGGGGCACTGTGATGATCCTAACGGGCGTATTATTTTTATATATTATATTATTGAGCATAAATTGTATGATTATGTGTTTAATTTGTATTTATCTATTTGTTTGTAGAATATCTGTTAAAGTACCGACTTAGAATTCAAAATTAAAAACCAAAACGGATTCAGAAACTAAAATTGACTAGTTCAATAGATTAATTGGAATATGTAGAATCAATTGACAAATTTAATTAAAATTTGATTCGAATCAAAACAAATAGAATAAATTAATTAGACTTGATTAGGATTAACTAAGCTTAAGCTAGATTAATTAACATAATCTAATTCCTTATATATATATATATATGTTAGGTTTTTATTCTTGACAATCCCGTTTGACAAAACTTATTTCAGTTGTAATTGTATTTGATCTTTTTATTTCAATGAGGTTATGAGTTTTAGATGCGAATTCAACCCAAATTGTGCCTTGTAGAGGAGTTTGTGGTGTTAATCTTATCATGTTTACCACTTCGCTCACTATGTCGGGGATCGAGCTGGAAGTTCAAGTTGCTTGTCTGCTCGAGCGGCCATTTGTACGCTCGAGCAGAGAATCTTTGGTTCCAAAAATTTGAACTGTCTACAAAAGTAATTTCCGTGCTCGAGCGGAACTTCTTGCGCTCGAGCGTCAGTCCGCTCGAGGGGCCATTCTTGCGCTCGAGCAGATATTGTGAATCAGTTTTCTATAAATATGTGGTTTCATCTGTTTTTAGGGTTACGGCTTCCAGATCTCCTTTTTGGAAAGTAGAGTTTTCATCTGGAGCTTCTTGACTAGTTTCTTTGATGTTTGTTTGAGTTTAACTCATGGTTTGAGAAGTATACATCAAATGATTGTTTGTTTCATTCAATACAAAAGAGAGAGTTGTTCTTCAGTGGATTCCGTGGAATTTGGGCCTGAAGCTTTGGTGGATTCCGGAGTGGCTCATCGTCATGGATTCGACATTGGTATTGTGGATTCCACGTTGGGCAAGACAATTCCGATGTGAAGATGGGGCTGGAAGAGGCACATAGAGGTCGGTTCGATTCAGGCGTGGATTCGCTAAGTAATTGAGAGTACACTTATGTAATTCCTTTATATCTTCTTAGTGGATTGTTTTGTGACTTTTACCCATGATTTCTTTTATCACAATTGGAGGCGCTCCAATTGTGATTTTTTCACGTAAAATCATTGTATCGATTTGTCATGATTGTTAGATTGGGATTGTTAGTTACTGCTTAAAATTGATACATAATCACAAATAAACATCTATGAGATTTCTAGATTTTTCAATATATATATATATATATATATATCTATGTGTGTGTGTTTTTGTGTGTCTTAAGCATGTTGAACTCATTTTTCCTTCTTCAACAAAGTGTGGCTGAGAATTTAGAGAGAGAGAGAGAGAGACCAACTTTTAGAGAGAGAGTAGATAGATTGTAGAGAATTGAAAGGAATTGAAGAGATTAAGCTAGTAACTTCTAAATTCAGGCTCTCGATAAGATCATTACACACAATTCTTGTAGATAATCTATGTAGAGTTCATGAAGTTTGTAGAATCAATTGCATATAATTAAGAGGAAAATGTTAGAATCACTTGAATTCTTATAGGATTGAGTGGAAATTGGATATGCATGCATAATTCTTCATCTTTAAGCTTGATTTTCTACAAATTCATACATGCATGGAGTTTGTAAATGCTAACTTAAGGGATTTTTCATGTTTTTACACTCCTTATTTCATTTAATTATGTTTTGAAAGGAAAGAAGTTCAATTCATTACATGCATGGCAAAAATATTAAGTTTTGAGCTTTGTTTTGAAGAATTGAAAAAGAATTTGAGAATATGGTTTCATAATTTCTATGAGTTCATGCTTTATAAAGAGTTTCTTCGAGTCCTTATTAGTCATGCAAGCTTTGAACATGAGAGACACATTTTTAAACTTCAAATTGCAATATGGAAAACCCAGAATTCACCCAGTTCGCTTGAGCGACGGATCTGTAGCTAGAGCGCACTTTGCATGCTTTCAATATTTTTACAGATATTTGCAATTGGCTCAAGCGACCAAGTATGAGCTCGAGCAAACTCAAATTTACATTGCACTTGGCTCGAGCAACCAAGTGATGGCTCGAGCCTACCTTAATGCCTCCTAGTACTTTTGCAGTCAGGTCACACAGCTCGAGCGACCAAAGGTGTGCTCAAGCGAAGACCTTGTTTGCAACAATCATTGGCAAACACTCATATGCGCATATGTGCATCTCTATACCCTTTTAAGCATTCTAAAGCATCATTTAGACATTCTTAATCATGGAATAAGCTAGAAACACACGTAAGATAATTGAATTAAGATGCAATATTCGTTTTGCACGTGTGCTTCAATGTATATCTTTGTTATGTATTTTGTGTAGGTGGTCATCTGAGGCCTAATACCTGTGCCAACCCACTGTGAGTAGTATCTTTGTAAAGATATGTTCAAATTTATTTTGAATTACTTCAAGAATGTTATTTTGAAATGTTATTTTGACTAAATGAATGATTGTCTCATTTGAAATGTATTTGTGGCATCCTTTAGTAAAGCCCTCGCTTGGGGGAAACAATATCATGGCCCTTTGTTTGATAAGGCCCTTGCCTGGGGAAAATAATACCAAGGCCCTTTGTTATTTGATTATAGAGATCTCTGATGTTGACCTTAGTAGTCCCTTTGTTTGACCTACATGGTCCCTTCGTTTAGACCCGTGTGGTCTCTTTGCTTGACTTACATGGTCCCTTCGTTTAGACCAATGTGGTCTCTTTGTTGACCTTCATGGTCTCTTTCATATAAGCCTTCAGGCCCTTTACTTTGCGTTATTGGATATACCACATATGAGTTATGATCCATGAACTTTCGATTTGACAAGTACTTAATTATGATTTGTTGCGAAACTCATGAGATATAATTTGTATTATACTAGACATCATTCATTTAACTTCTTTATACTGATATTACTCACTAGGGTTTAGCTTACCCCTTTTCCCCTATATATATGTAGATGAGCAAATGGAGCGTCAAGTTTGGAGAACCTTGAGAGTCCACCCTCTGCAAAGCCGCTTTTGGAGTACCTCCGTGATAAGGCACACTTGGACTTGAGTGGAGCCAAAGCGTATCAACCCTTTGTTTTATGTTGTTTTGTTTTTGTCATTTGGTGACATGTTTTGAATGGATATTATGTATAAGGAGTGTAACTAGATGTGTTGTACTTATGTATCTATGAATGGATGTATGAAGTTTTAAGTTTTAAATACTTTTGAAATTTGCATGTATGCACCACTTGATAGACGTAGTTATATTCTATTATTGCTTTCGCAGAACCCCGATTACTATTATTACTTATTTGTTTCATTTTTGAGGTCAGATAATCTGGGATTACTAGTCGGTCATGGCCTAAACCTCTAGGAGCGGGTTTGGGTCGTGATAGGCATAGTCTTTCATTTGCACTACATCACAAACACACTTGCACCCCATGTATTGATAATTGTTTTTCCCTTCTCCCACTTGCACATAGTTCCCCCAATTACTTTTACACTTTTGGAAAAATAACAATTTAGTGGAAAGTTGTAAAAAAAAAATTCAATTGCATGAAAAAACTCGTGACATTTTCTATAAATATTTTAAAATTTATTATTATTGTCTAAATATTTTTTTAACTTGTACTGAATTAAAATTTCAGAATATTTCAGTTCAGGTTAAATTTAAAAAAATAATTACAGATAAAACAAAAAATTCACAAATATTAATTATTAAAATCATAATCTTTACCATCAAATTGTAACAATTTTTTTAAAATATCACTGTGTACTAATTTTCCCTTAAAATATTTAATTTTTTTTTCTCCAAGCATATTCTCTTTCAATTAGGAATGTCAATGGGGTCAACGGGGCAGATATTAATTATCCGTCTCCATTCTCCTATTATAATTTTTTCCCCATCCCCCATCCTCCATGGGGGCTACCCTCCCCATTCCCTAATGGGTTTGGTTTTCCCTAATCTGGCTTACTTTTCTTTTCTTTTTTTGAGGTATCATTCAAATTTTTTTTTTTATTTAACAGCACAATCAAATACACGTTAGTTAATTAATTCAGAAGTTTATTTTAAAATAATTAAATTTATAATCTTGAGACAATCAAATAAATTTTTAGTAATCGAAGAAAAAAAAAACTCAATAAAAAAAATTTGTGATACTGGTTTTGGAAATAAACCAATTTGAAAATTCTACAATTCAAGTGTTTAAACATGTGGATATATATATACCTTTGGGTTGTTCATGGGAATCACTGAATCGAGAAGAAATCGAACCAAAAATCAAACTATAAGAAGAAACAGCCAACGCCATTACAAATTTCTCAAACTCTCTTTTCTCTTTTCTCTCCAAAATGTAGCACAAATATAGTGAAATTTGATAAAATAGTAGTACAGTCCCCAATTCAATCAAAATGAACTACTCATATACTGAAATAACAAGGCAAATCTAGGTGCGGTTTAAAGGTAAAATTATAAATCAAACTGTGAATGGCGAATTGGAAAAAAAACTACTGCAATTTGGACGGTTTCAACTTCTTCGTTAATTGTAGAATAATTTTAAACAATTATCAAGTATTTGCATAATATATAATACTAGTTTGCATAATATTTTTTTATATACCAACTAATTCTAATCATATATATAACACTATTTTGTAACAATTTCATATCTTAAATCTGTCTCACATTGATTTTTACTTCAATATTTCAGTTTATGCAATATATTGGTATGCCTCAAGAGAAAATGTCATGAAATATATATGAAAGTACTTTGAAGCATTTGTCAATTAGAATCTAAACTAGTACAAAAACATAACAGTTTAACAGGGTTGCCAAGTAAAAGCATAAAACCAATTTGATAAGAGATGAAAATGTTTGAGAGTGTTTGATAGCATTCAAATGATATGAATGTTTTCCATATCAATGTAATAGTACACATACCTCATTTTTAAGAAACATTCAAGTTTCACATTCACAACAAAAACTTTAAGTTCAATTCGACATTCCAATTTCGCCATAAATAAAATTGAAATGTTTCTCGCTTAGGGGTTTTGTGAAAATATCCGCCAATTGCTTGTCGGTGTTTACAAATTCAAGAGCAATATCCCCTTTTTGAACATGATCTCTTAGAAAATGATGTCGAATTTCAATATGATTTGTTCGTGATTGTTTAACTGAATTTTTGTTTAAGTTGATGGCACTAGTATTTTCACATTTAATAGGGATGTGATCATAATGCATATCAAAGTCCTCCAATTGTTGTTTCATCCATAGTGCTTTGACACAATAGTACTTTGGCACAACAACTTCCGAAAGCTATATATTTTGCTTCGACCGTTGATAAAGCAACCAAAATTTTCTTTTTGCTAAACCAAGATACTAATGAGTTACCAAGAAAGTAACAAGTACCGCTAATGCTTTTTCTATCAAGTTTGCACTTGGCAAAGTCGGCATCCGAGTAACTAATCAAGTCAAATGCAACACCTCTAGGATAAAACAATTCCAAATTTTGAGTGCCAACAAGATATCTAAAAATTCTTTTAACAGCACTAAGGTGTGATTATTTAAGATTTAATTGATATCTAGCACACAAGCAAACACTAAATATAATATCGGGTTTACTTGCGGTTAAATAGAGAAGTGAGATGATCATACCTCGATATTTTGTTTGATCAACGGACTTACCCTTTTCATCCTTGTCTAGCTTAATTGATGTGCTCATAGGTGTTTCGGCTACTTTGGAGTCATTCATACTAAACTTTTTGAGTAGTTCCTTTATGTACTGAGTTTGGTTGATATAAATCCCTTCCTTACATTGTTTGATTTGAAGTCCATGAAAATAATTTAGCTCTTCCATCATGCTCATCTCAAACTCACCTTGCATACACTTAGCAAAATCCTTACATAAAGCTTCATTAGTAGCACCAAATATAATATCATCCACATATATTTGCAAAACAAGTATATCATCATTTTTGGTTTTAACAAAAAGTGTTGTGTCAATCCTCTAGTAAAACCATTCTCAACCAAAAATTTGCTTAAACATTCATACCATGCACGAGGTGCTTGTTTCAAACCATACAAAGTTTTGAGAGTTTAAACAAATGATTTGGAAAAGTATGATTTTCAAAACCAAGAGGTTGTTTGACATAAATCTCTTCATTTATGAAACCATTTAAAAATGTAATTTTTACATCCATTTGATAAAGTTTAAAATCTCTAAAACATTCAAATGCATGTAACATGCGAATGGCTTCTAATCTAGCAACCGAAGCAAAGGTTTCATCGAAATCAATACCTTATTCTTGATTGTACCCTTGTGCTACTAGTCTAGCGTTATTTCTAACAATGGTGCCGGATTCATCAAGCTTGTTTCTAAGGATCCATTTTGTGCCAATAATGGTATGATCTTTAGGTCTTGGCACTAGTTCCCAAACTTTGTTTCTCTCAAATTGGTTGAGCTCTTCATGCATAGAGATCATCTAATGTTCATTGAATTCTGCTTCTTGAAAGTTCTTTGGCTCAATCTGTGAGAGAAAAGCCAAGTTACCACAAATATTTCTAAATCAAGAGCGAGCGACAATACTTTTGGTGGGATCTCCAAGGATTAAATCCTTAGGGTGATTATGAACAAATTTCCATTCTCTTGGCAAGTCATCAATGTTTCTGCCTTCTTCTTGAGGCGGGAGAATGGGTTGTTCATCCTCTTTGTTCACTTCACATGTTTGATCATTTTCTTTGTAGATGCTTGAACCTTCCACACTTATCTCCAATTCTACAAAATCATCACTAACAACTTGCTTTGGAGAGCAAATGTTAGTTTCATCAAATGCCACATGTATAGATTCTTCAATAACAAGAGTTCTTTTATTAAAATACGACAAGTTTTACTAGTTAAGCTATAGCCGAGAAAAATTGCTTCATCGAATTTTGAATCAAATTTACCCAAGTTGTCTTTACGATTATTGTGCACATAACATTTACAACCAAATACATACAAGTGGCTAATGTTGGGTTTTCTACCATTCCAAAGTTCATAAGGAGTCTTTTTTAGAATAGATCTAATCAAGGCATGATTTAAAATATAGCAAGTGGTTTGAATGGCCTCGGCCCAAAAATATTTAGAAAGATTATTTTTGCAAAGCATTGTTCTACTCATTTCTTCTAGGTCATGTTTGTTTTGCTGATTAGAGTGTAGGATTGAGGTAGTAATGAAGTGGGTCCCACAATAACTTTTTTGTTTGCTTCCTTATTGAGTGGGACTGCTACTCCACCTAGAGTATTACTCCCACACCCAGTCAGGTTACCTTTCCCTTAGATGAGCTAGGATTGAAAAATCGACCCCCTAGCTCAGAGATTGGAATACACTTTTGCCTTCAATTGTTGCCTATATATATGCATGTGTGTGTGGCAACAAGGAAATAACGGGAAAGACACATCTATGGAAACAAGGAAACGACGGGAAATCATGACCAACAAGAACATCAGATCAACAATCAATTACAGTAATACTTGATTTTGCAAAAAATTATCTTCTTTTCTCTTCTCCATTGATATACATGTGATGGTTAGGGTTTTTTTTTTTTTTACTGGTTGATGTTTCAATGGTTTTTATGCATGGATTGTAGGTTGATGGAGTGTGTATTGCAATTATGAGTCCAATTTTTGGGATTTTTGAAGGATTTTTTTCATCAATTCTTTTTTGGGTCTTCTTTGTTTTGTTATGTAAATTTCACTCTAACAAAACTTCTAAAAAATTCTTGCCCAATAGATCTTATCATATCATCCATGTAACTAGAACAATATACCCAGTAGTCTTGTTTAGCTTTCAAAAAGTTGCCAAATGCTTGGATGATCTAAACACAAACATGTACAGAACATGGTCACTTCCTCTTTTTCTTCAAGCCATATGAAAAAGTTAAATATTAAAAATAAATAAATAAATCTCTATTATGAATCACATATTTTTGTTAATAATTATATATACAAGTTTGGATATGTTTTCAACCTCAAAGAACACAGGAGTAAGAAAAATTATAAAACTCTGCCTCAATTTGTTGTTTATGTTTTCAATCACAAATAAAAGAAAATTTTTTAAATCTCTGCCTCAATTTGTTGTTTATGTATTTTCAATCACAGATAAAAGAAAAATTTTAAAATCTCTGCCTCAATTTGTTGTTTTTTCAAATTAAAACAACGATTATAAATCTCTCTCTCTCTCTCTCTCTCTCTTCAAGAGGTACTGATTGTGCTTCTACTTGTCAATTATTTTTAGTAAACAACAAATGTATATTTTTTTTTTGAAAAGCAAGGGGTAAGTTCATTCTCAATTTTATTATAGAAACTCTCTGTAATGGTTTTTGGAAGATGATATTTGGTGGTTCTGTTTTGGAGGCTTTTATTCTTCTTTGTGATATATGTTTAAAGATTTTACTTGATTGTGCAATTTTCCATTATTTGTTATGGGTTGCACCTGGATCTATTATATGTCTTCTACATTTGTAACCGTTTTCTTTATTCTTTTATATTGGTTGGTAATGTGCATGTTTGTTGTTTGTATGTTTATCAAAAATAGTGTGGATTTGATATCATTAAATATTTCTTTCACTTTAATGGAGTTCGATGGGTGAGAGAAGCTGGTGTTTCCATCAGTTTCATGTTGATTTTGTGTTCCTTTTTACATAATCAAAATCCTTAATTTTGTATCTCTTTCTCTATTGTAGAAACACATTAATGATGACAAAATTTATGTATTTGGCAAATTGATGTACATATTGGCCAATTATTGACTTTCTCCAATGTTTTGTGTAATTGATGGGAACCACCTCTGTGTATATTTTTTAATCTTTCTTTTTAAATTGTTATGCATTTTTGGGCTTACAAATATAGTTCAAAGCTTATTAGAAATTAGAAATTATTCTTTTCACACGATGTATTTAGGCAATGACAACCAAAGTACACCAGGATCTTTTCAACCAAAGTACTAATATGCTTATTATAGATGCTAATTACAATCTTGTGGTTAGTATGATCTCATGATAAAGTAATTCAATTAGCCACAAATTACTTGTGCTTTCCCTCAATACTAACATATATGTATATTCATTTTTTATTTTTTTATTTTGGTGCTAATTTTGGTTTTATATTGTTTGATTCAATGTTTTATTATGTGTGTAGATGGATAATAATTATCCTATTGCAAAAGGGAAGAAGGACCTCAGTCATGCATTTGTATCCCTTTAACATATGTTGCATCCATTAACAATGCATATGTTGTGTACATGGTAATGTTACATGCGGCCTTGGAGACAAACAAAGCTAGGTTGTAATTGTATAGATCACCTCATCCATATAGGACACAAATTGACCATTTGAATAGGTTGGTCAGAAATAGTGAAGTAAGTTGTCATGATATGCTACAAATGAATAGGCCTTCATTCATGTTGTTGTGTGGATTAGTACAAAATACTGGATTGAGAGATTCCAAATATGTTGTCTTAAAAGAGCAAGTAGCTATGTTCTTGAATGTCCTTGCACATCATACTAAGAACCGCAAAATCAAATTTAATTTCATGTGGAGTGGTCAAACAGTTAGTAAGTGCTTCAATGATATTCTTAAGGCTACTTGCACAGATAATAGATGGAGGTGGTTTCAGCTATAACTTATTTGCAAATTGATTTAGGCAATACATTTTTTTTTTTTGAAATACGTTAATTTCTATATTATTTTTTTTATTGTTAGAATTGTCTTGGAGCCTTAGATGGAACCTATGTTAAGGTTCATGCCCCAACAGTAGGCAAACCAAGGTATAGAACACGAAAGGGGGAAATTGCCACAAATGTATTAGGTGTGTGCTCCCAAGACATGCAATTCATATATGTCTTGCCTAGATGGGAAGGGTCTGCTTCTGATTTTAGGATACTTAAAGATACAAAGTAGACCAAATGGGTTGAAAGTGCCCATTGGTATGATAATTACAAATCCATATATAAATAGCATATATTTCTATAACTTAAAAATTTCTTACTTACTTAATGAAATTATTTTATATAATTACAAACTACTACTATCTCGTAGATGCAGGTTACACAAATGGGGAGGGTTTTCTTGCACCTTATAGAGGACAGCATTACCACCTTTCCACATGGAGAGAGGGGTGCTCGCATAACTCCAGAAGAGTTTTTTAACATGAAACACTCTTCTGCTTGTAATTTCATTGAGAGATGTTTTGGGTTACTTAAAATGAGGTGGGAAATTTTGAGGACCTATTCTTACTTTCCAATCAAGACTCAATTCTGCATTATTACCGCATGTTGCCTTCTCCACAACCTCATAAAACATGAAATGCCCATGGATCCACTTGATGATGAGGAAAATGATCCCCAAATTCCTTATCCAACTAAATTAGGGGATGAATTCATTGACGTTGTGGATACATCTGATCAATGGAGTGATTGGAGAACTGCTTTGGCAACCAAATGTTTAATGAATGGCAAGCAAGCAGAGGCTAGGGAAATAACCTATAAATGGTGAAATATTTTTTGTTAAATATTGTTGTATGAAACCTTTTATATTTATTATTGGATGTTCACTAGAAGACATGTAATTCAACTATTTGAAAATATTGCTTGTGGTATTTGTAATGAATATTATTTTGTTAAATATTGTCTTATGAAACTTTTTTCTTGTTATTGGATGTTTAATATAAGACATGCAATTGAAATATTTGAAAATTTTTATTTTGGTATTTGTAATAGGTATTGTTTATGTTGCTTTGTTATTTATGAGAGATGTTGATGTTGCGATATACATATAGGTATGGATAACACAGGTAACAAAAAATCAAAGAACAATGCAAAAGCAACTTGCAGGTTTTGGAACAAGCGTGAGAAGGATTTCCTCATTGGGGCTATGAAGGATGTATTCTTAAGCGATCCTAAGTGGAAGCATGATAATAACCAATTTAGGCCAAGCTTCTACAATGAATGCGAGAAGAAAATCTTACTAGCATTTGTTGGAACTGATCTCCAAGCCTCTCCTCATATAGAACCAAAGATTAAGCTATGGAGGAAACAATATAGAACTCTCTATGATATGGTGAATGCTAGTGGTTTTGGCTGGGATGATTGTGAGAAGATAGTCCTTGTCGATAGTGATGATGTTTGGTCAAACTATGTTAGTGTATAAATTGTAGACGCGCCCCGAGGACTCCCGAAGCTCCGCACTTGCGAAGGCACGAAATCTCGTTTGCTCTCTAGCATACTACAATTCAGACTCAAATGTCACGGTTCTGAATCTATTCTCGCAAAGTGCAATGCAAGATTGATAAATCACCAAAGAGTCCAAATCCGGCAAATCATTTTGGAAAACTGATTTTTGTAAAGAAGTGCCAAACATGGACTCCTTTGCCAGATACAGAGTCGCCACCTAAATATTTATTTTGGGGGGATTTAGGAAACCCTGACTCGTTGCCTAAGGTCACGTGTCTGTCATCACCAAAGTTGCCTCGGCTCGGGAACTTGGGTACGAGAGGGGAAGGTCATGCAATGAGCACCTCTGCTCGCCTAATCAAAGATCGGCTTGTACTAAGCATGATATCTTGTTTTTGAAAACACATGCGTTCTTATTCCAGTTATTAGCTAGAATTACTATGTGATGCGCACAATACACAAGTATAGACTAGATCGCCTAATTTGGAACAAAGCATTGCATAATTGTTGTTTGAAAAACGGTTTGAAGTTTGCTACTCGCAAGTAGGCTAAATCGAGGATTCAATGAATTGTTCCAATTCAAGCAATCCAACCTTCACCCACAGGCATTCAGGCAGTTATGTCACATAAGCAAATAGCCTCATGGCAAGCATGCTATCATGGCAACACTTACACACATGCAAGATGCTAAAGCATAAACACTCACAGTGTACTCCGAGCCAAAATAAAGAACTAGTTAGTAATCAATGCATGATCCTAGTTCATGTGAAGATGGCTAATGCAACACATGCAAAATGCAACTAGAAATAGGCTTCGCTATTCTAAGATGGCATATGAGATGCGACAATTCAATACATGTATTCAAGTAGGAATTGAAATACGATGCTTTTAGTATGATGCGCCGAGACCGGTGCATGCAGTACAGATGAATGATGCAAACATGCATAACATAAGGATGCTAAATGAAATATGCCCTAAAACTAACCATCGTAAGCGGTTAAGTAAAAGGGAGAAAGACGTGGGGTTGGAAAACATACATCACACACACGCACACTTATTACAACAATTGGCCCTCTCGACGGAGGGTCTGAAAGAATAATACAAATCAACTAATTAATCAACTAACAAGCTAATTAATTATTACACAACTCTTAACTAATTAAACAAATTAATTAAGCTACAAAAACAGTAAAGCGGCCTCGATAAGAGGGACAAATGCATGCTCGATCGGCTTTGCTCGGAAATCCGTTGCCATGCCTCATGTTGCCTCTATTTGCACTGTTTTGCACCTCTGAAAACTATGAAAAGTCCTGTGATGCTCTAGAACCACCTCATGGACATGCTGAGAGGCCATCGGCCAAATGGTGAAGCCATCGGCCAAAGGAAATGTGTCATCGACCATTTATAAGGTCATCGGCCAAACACTTTTAGCCGATCGGCACACCAGATAGTCGATCGGCCATCTTTTCCTGTAAAATGATGTTTTGCTGCAACAGAGGACAAACAGAGGTATGACAATACATTTGCAAGAAAATATTTGCAACTACACCCCTTATCATGTTTAAGGATCAAAGGTGTGTAGTTCTCGACCCTCAGGCCACCAATCACACATTCCAATGCATGATGGCCAAAGGAGCCAAGTGTGCAATTCAATATGGAATGAATGCACCAAAATCACATAAGAGACCTCAACCTCTATCATGTTTGATCAAGAGGCAAGGCATGCGCACACAATGCTATGCAAACATGCAAGCATGATGCGATGACATTAGCATGCAACAACATGTAATGGAATTAGCATGTAACAACATGCAATGTACCAAGTATGCAACAAGCATGCGACAACATATAAGGCAAGCATGCAACAACATGTAAGGCAAGGCCTAAACTAAAATGGACAGCTCTCAAACATGCCCAAATCAGTGGCCAAAAGTGCTAAAATGATGGTACCAAAATGCAAAACAAACATGCATGCCAATTGGCTCATAAGCTAGGCAACAAGACACAACTCTCAAACATGAGCAAGGTGTGACAAACATGAGAACGTGGCAATGTAATAAGCTCTAAAAATATGTGAGGAATGATGCCAAATCAACCAAACAAAGCAAGTATAGCATGCAAGAAAGCCTAAAGCTTAAGGCTAGCCAAGGGACTCAAACCATGGCCACACAAGGCAAGCCCCAAAGGGCCAAGGGCACCCAAAACAGTCCCAAGGTAGGTCAAGGTAGGGCCAAAAACAAGCTTAAACCTAGCCAACACAAGCTAGAACAAAAGCCCAAAAGCATGAGGCATGCAAGGCTACAAAAGAGGTGTTATACTACACCTATCAAAACCAAACATGGCATGACTTAACCAATGAAAAATAGAGTTATGGCATAGTAAAACAAGACCAAAAACCCACTTAGATGGCATCCCAAAGACCTAAGCATGGAGGCATGCACAATGATCCATTCATGAGGCATAAAACATCAACCTCCCAATGCATGGAGAAGATGACAAATGCAAGTGTATGGCCACACTTCATGGACTAAAATCTTATATGGAATGATGCCAAATCATAAGAATAGTCCTAGTAATGCATACTAACGACTTGGACACTCAAAGCCAACAAGCTAGGTTGAACCATGGCTATACAAAACAATGCAAGCATGACCAAAACAACACCAAACAGACCTTAAGCATGGTAAAACAAGGCTAAAATCTTCTTTGGGTCAAGCCAAAATCATGCTAAAAACATGGCTTAAAGCACAAAGCATGTTAAGGCAATTTCATGAAAATGCACTACAAGTGCATGAGGCATGCAAAGGCTAACCAAACCAAACCTAAACAGAGGTATGACATGGTAAGACAACACCAAATACATGCTAAAGTGGACACAACATAGGCTAGAATGACATGCTACTTCATGAAGCATACAAAACTAGTGTGTGTGATTTACACTACAAGTGTATAAACCATGCATGGAGTGATCAATCCAAGCAAAAACAGTGGTAAGCCTCAACAAAATAACCACAAATACATGCTAATATACAAGCTAAAGCAAACCTAACAAACATGCTCACACATGAGGCATTTAAGGCAAGTATTGAAGACACAAGGAGAGGGGATGACCCTCTCCTTTTTGGGACCTTAAAACACCATCCCCACCATTGAAATCCCTCTAGATTTCAGTGGTGAGAAGGCCAAAACAAGGTGATCCCGAAGCTCACAAAGAAGGCACAAAAGCAAGGCCAAACAAGGCCTAAGGGGGGGGGGAAACAACCCCAAACACAAAAGTGACCTTAAACAAAGGTCTTAAGCATCAAAAATCAGAACTTTTTGTAGTTTAGAGTTAAGCTTAAAACAATATGCAAATAGGTCTAAAAGCTTAAGCAAGAATGGGGGTTTAAAAGCAAGAAGCTCACCCTTGGAGAACACCTTCAAGAACACTACTCCAGCAGCCTCCTCTGGCCAAAACCAGCTCAAGAACACTAAAAACAACTCCTAAGGACCTTAGCAACCAAAGGATGGTGTTCTACTAGGTGTTTGTGTGCAATAGTAAGACAAAAAGACACTTTAGAGCACAAAACAAGGATCAACAAGGAGATATAGATACAAATGTATATCTATCTCTCAAGACTCCATTTTCTGAACCTCTGATAAGGGAGGAGGGGCTCCCTTCTTATAGAATTCCAATTCTCAAGCTTGTTGAGCAAGCTTGAGTCTTGAAACAAATCCTTCCATACACGTGTATGGAGGATGTGAATTGTGGATACTAGCTGTCACAGCTGGCAGAAAATATCTGCAAAAACCAGATGGAAAGGTCTCGGCTCAAAAATATGGCCGATCGACCAACATAAGTGCCAACCGACCAAAAAGAGTGTCGATCGGCCAACACTTTTGGCCGATGGCAAGAACACAAGGCCGATGGCATCATTCCTTGGCCGATGGATTGAGGGGATGGCCAACAAGACACCCTCTTCCCTCAGAAGCAAAAGGACAAGTGTTTGGTCCACAACCAAGCACAAAACAGACAAGTTGCGAGATCCTAAGGCAAGGCGTGCAGCCGAGACCTCCAGGAACTCAAAACGAACACAAGCATGGATGATCATCGAGTGTTCAAACGATGACGTCCAAGTCTTGAGGATGGTCAAAAATTGGGTGTCTACAATAAATAATTTCTATTTGTTTACTTTTTTAAACTTGAATTTATTGGTTTTTGCTTAGTAAACTATGAATTGTGATAGTTTAAAACTCACTTGTGAAGAAATTGCTGGACGTAAAAGGAATGAGAAACAAGCTATTTCCATATTATGAAGATTGGCTTATTTTCTTTGGCAAGGATAGGGCCACTGGTGAGTTAGCTGGAGGCCCAACTGATTTAGTTATAGCCATAGAGAATGAGGAAGCAACTGGAGAAAAAGGAGTTGAGTCCCCAGTGGAACAATTCTGGTTTAATGAAATTGACATTGATTATTCAATGTCACATTCAGGTAATACAACCAAATATCGTGACTCATCTAAACCTCCTGACTTGTCTAAAGCTGGGAAAAAGTGAGTCAGACCTGCTGCGGGGATTTCCCAAGGACTATCTAAGATGGTTGTTACTTTTGGAGCATTCTTTGAAAATACTAATAGTAAGATGGTAGAGATAGCTCATAAGATAGGGTATTCACATGACCTATCCCAGCAAAGGAGGTTAGTGTAGCCACCCCATTTTGACCAGCCCTAAGACTTGGGCGCTTTCTTTTGATTACCCGATGATGACAATTAGAATGTGTTTCTCACAAAATTCTCAGTAAGAAAGATGGAATTTGAGTTTTAATCCCAACCTTCACCCATTTTTTGGCCAAACTATTTTAGACCTTAAAACCCTCTTTTCAAAATATGTTTTTTTTAAAAATATTTCTACAATGTCCCGAGGCTCCCATTTCGATTAAAATATTGCACTTTTCAGTAAACCGAGTAAGGACAAAGTGGAAATAAATGGAAGGGAGGTGAAACTTTTTGAAAAATATTTAAAAAAGCATCTTCCTATAGGGTTGGAGTTGAAGGAAATAGGAGGGGATGAAAGAAAACTGGTTTAGGAAAAGGATGAGTATCAAATCATTAAGAAGGAAATGAGCAGCCTTTACTAAATTAGGCATATCTCTTTGTACACTTGGAATTTAAATGTGAGGCCACCACCATTGGAAAGTAGACTTCTGGAGCTTCAATTTTGACCCAAGAACCACCTCAAACCAAGTCCAAATAAGGGAGATATGTCCATTTTAAGTTGGGCTTAAGAGCAAATTTTGTTGACCCAGCCCGAGACAGCCTTTACTAAATTAGGTATATCTCTTTGTACACTTGGAATTTAAATGTGAGGCCACCACCATTGGAAAGTAGACTTCTGGGGCTTCAATTTGGACCCAAGAACCGCCTAAAACCAAGTCCATTTGGGGGAGATATGCCCATTTGAAGTTGGACTTAAAAGCAGATTTTGTTGACTCGGCCCAAAACAACAATAGCCCATTTTTTCTTGGTTTTGGTTCGGTTGGGACAACCCATTTACCTATTTTCTGAGCCATTCAAGTGCATCCACTCATCCTCCATTATACCTAATCATCTCCCATTGTCAAAAAGAGGTTTTGTTTGCATTCATAAAGGAGTATCCCATGCAACCACCTTGAAAATTTGCCCTCCTATCACATTCTTGTCTCCCACCTTGTCTCCCACCTTCTTTTTGACCTTTACTCTCCCTCATTGCCTATATAGAATGATCATATTGTAAGAGAGAAGACCACCACGAAATTGAAGAGAAATGAGTGAGAAAATAGTGAAAAAAGAGAGAAAAATTGAGTTTTTGAGCCAAAAATATTCCTATCTTCCATATACACCCCATACCTTCCATAGCTACTGAAATTCCTCATTTCCATACACCAAAACCACTCTAAAAATTCTGATATAGCCAAAGATCAATTGCCTTGATCATAAGGAAGAGTGTTTAGTGATTGAAAGTGAGAAAAACTAGAGAGTTAGCCACTTTTCATACCATAAACTCCATAAACTCCATAATTTCGAATTGAGGATTTGAGAACACACTTTCTACACTTGAGGGTGATCAAGAGGAAGTTTGGAAATCAAGAAGTTCAATCTTTCTTTGGAAGGTGAATTTTTGATCTTTCATTTTCTTATATTTTATGTCTCATATTTATTTTCTTACTTCTTATTTCATAATGTTTTGTTATAATCCAAGTAGTTTGTTTATCTCATATTTATTTTCTTACTTTATATTTCATAGTGTGTTGTTATAATCCTAGTGGTTTGTTTAGCTTATAATTATTTATTTATTTATTTTTATTCGCATGTTTTAATTTCATATTAGTTTTGTTGTAATCTTGCATGTCCTACCTCATATTTATTTTTATTTCTTGTATTAGTCTCAAATTAGTTTTGTTGTAATCTTGCATGTTCTACCTCATATTTATTCTTTTTCTTGTATTAGTCTCACACTAGTTTTGTTGTAATCTTGTATGTTCTATCTTATATTTGTTTTATTGTTTTAGGTTTATGTTGTAAGTTTACACTTTTTATTTTATTTTATATTTGTTTTCGTGTTTTTAATCTAACCGGTAGTGGTTAGTTGAGCCACCTACATATTTTTTGTTTGTGCCTTTTCTTGGTTTCGCAACAAGACAGGTTTTGCTTGGCCTAGTTGGCCGGCAGGCCTATTTGGCCGGTCGGTTAGCTTCTTCCAGACAAGATGGCGTAATCTCCCAATGTTGACCAATTTCCGGTGGCGGTTCCAAAGAACATGAAGTTTTTATTTTTATTTTTATTTTTTTTTTAATTTTGAGTGTATTGTGAGGTTTTTATTTTGTTGTAATATTCCCTTCTCTCTCTTTTATCTGGTTTGTAATAATTTATTCAAAGCGTTGTAATAATTCCCCGCCCCACTTCTTTCTATCCCATTCTTTTATTTGCTTTCCTTATTTGTACATAAACATCATATTTATTTTTCATCATATTCATGCTTTGCATCCATGTTTCATGCATCTTGATTCGGCGAAGTTTGCATTTGTGGATTTAATCAATTCCTATGTGATTATGTGCGCTACCTCATGTTCTTGAGATGATTCACATGTCATATCTTAGAAGCCGAATCTTTAGTTGCATCTCATGAGTGAATTGCATTAGGATTTTGTATATAAGATCATGCATGTTTTACTAACTTTGTTTTGTAGCTTGTTCGCGGGTCGTCAAACATGTAAGTTTTTATGCTTTAGCATTCCGTTTGTGTGTGTTTTTCTTACTATGTTTAAGCATCCTACCATGTGGCTATTTGCTTATGTGATATAACTGTATGAATGCCTATGGATGGAGGTTGTGTCGCTTAATTTGGAATGATATTGATTTTCGTGTTTGTAAACTCAATTTATTTGGGTTATACATTTTCAAAACTCTTTCAAAACTATATGAAATCAAGTTATTCCAAAATGGGTGACATAGTCTATACTTGTATGTTTCACATAGTAAATTTTAGGATTTATTAAATAATCAGAACATGAACATATAAAGAAAATAAAAGTCATATTATGGTTTAGTAGAGGCCGATCTTTTGATCAGGTGAACGGGGGTGCTCAAATAATGACCTTCCCCCTTCATACCTAAGGTTCCGAGCCAAGCATCCTTGGTTACGACAAACAGTAGCCTTGGCACGAGTCATGGGTTTCCTAATTTTCCCAAAATAAATATTAGGTGGCGACTCTGAGATCTGATGACGTAGTCCATTTTTGGTAAAATTGCAATAAAAATGGATTTTCAATAAAAGTTGCCAAATCTGGACTCTCATCTACGTTTCACATTGCACTCGTGAGACTAGATCAAAGAGATCTCGGGAGTCCGAACTGTTTAACGCGCCCGGGTACCCCCCGGGCATGTTACAGTTAGTCAATACAGAACTCTTGAAACTACCAATGAGCATTGGCCAAAGATTGAAGGTAGCATCAATGATAGTCAAAGATGAGGAGCGGTTTGATTTGTTCTTCAGTTTAGAGGAGGATGACAAGATGGAGTGGGTTTGTATGCTGTTGGAAAGGTCTATTATTTGAGTATAGAATTAGCTATATGATGGTCTTTTTGAATATGTAATATATTATCTGTATGATTGCCCTTTTGAATTAGTTGTATCATGGTCCTCAATGCTTGTGTAATATGACTTCAGCAAATGACCCCTAGGAAGGCACAATATGGTGCATAATTTCACATGGAAATTGTCAACAACACTAGGTTATTATGGACTTACCTGGAATGCTATGAAATTTTCATATCCCAAGCTGTGAGAGAAAAGGCTCACTTTTTTGTAAGTATGGGAACAATCAATTTCATATATTTTGGACATCTTGCTATACTATGTTATAAATGAATATATGTTTTTAGTGGTGAATATTATTGTTCTCTCTCTTAGAAGATGGTGATTTTTGTCTATACATCAAAATGATAATTTTTTCCTATATAACATGCATTTGCATTATTTAATATTTAATTTATTTTGATTTTGCACAAGTTAATTTTATAGGTTCAAATTTTGGCACGTTTACCGATGCTTATTTATCATTTGGTCAAGCAAATTATAATAAGAAAGCCATGATCATATTTGGTAGCCGGGTTTAACATTTAACCTACCCAGATTTTATTCTTCATGCATTTGTTAGTTTGGCCTTTGCCCAGATTTTATTGTCAATTGAAAAAGGGCATTTATGAAATTTCACATATTAATCCCATTTAAAAATAACCAAACAAACAAAAATAATTGCTATGGTATTACTAATCTAGTGGTGTATAAACAAACACTCTTTATCTTATATCTCCAATCTAATACCACCACATTACTAATCCCCTCACCCAATCCCACCGTACTTATAATCTCATCCAACCTAATCCGCCAAACAAACGTGACCCTAAGGTTCTATTCTTCCTTTCTACTACACCATTTTGTTGAGGAGTTCTAGATGTTGAAAAATTATCTCCAATTCCATGCTCTTCACAAAATAAATCAAAATTTTCATTTTCAAGTTCTTTACCATGGTCAGTTTGAATATTAGAAATAAGAAAACCTTTTTTCATTTTGAATTTTGTGACAAAGTTTTGTGAAAGAAAAAAAGGTTTTATCTTTCTGTGTCAAAAACATAACCCAAGTAAATCTTGAAAAATCATCAACAACAACAAGGCAATAATGTTTACCACCAAGACTAGATGTCCTTGAGGGACCAAATAAATCCGTATGCAATAATTGTAAAGGTCTAGTGATGGAAATATGAGATTTTAATTTGAAAGATGTTTTGGTTTGTTTTCCTTGTTGACAAGCACCAAAAAGTTGGTCTTTTTCAAATTTAATTTTTGGAAGTCTAACTACCAAATCCTTTCTCAAAAGTTTAGCAATTAAATCCGTACGAGCATGACCAAGTCTTCTATGCCATAACCAATTACTATATTACTAGGACTAGCATATAGATCATTGAGATGAAAAATATAAACATTGTGAAGGCGATTTCTAACAAATAGTACTTTGTGATCAATTGTCCTTTCAATTGTGTAATGAGATTTATCAAAAATAACTCTATTGCCCTTATCACATAATTGGCTAATACTAAATAAATTATGCTTAAGTCCATCTACAAGGAGAACATTTTCAATAGAATGGTTAGGAAAGATACCGATGCCACCAATACTAATGATTTTTCCTTTCTTGTTGTCTCTAAAAGTGACAAATCCTCCATCTTTGGATAATAGGGTAGTGAAGAATGATTTGTCTCCAGTCATGTGTCTAGAGCATTCACTATCAAGGTACCACCTTCCTTCTTTAGCTTTGGACTTCAGGCGTACCTGCACTAAGACAATCAAATGTTAGATTTTGGTACCCATGATTTCTTGGGTCCTTCTTGTTAGTATGATTAGTACCTTTTGCAATCCAAAATTTTTTAATCCCCATGTTCATATTCTTTTTGAATGGACAAGATATATAATGACCTCTTTTCTTACAAAAAAGAAATGTAATATGAGGGTGCGTAATGGGAGGTCCTTTTCAAAAATTGTGTTAAGTTTCTTTTGTTTCTTAATAGGGTCATATCCAATGCCTACCTTATCAAAAATACATCTTTGATTACCAAAATGCTTGTTGAGATTATCTCTTCCTTTTACAAAATTTTCAAGAGTTTTATTCAAATCATCAACACTGTTTTTTAAAACAATTTTCTCACTAGGTTTTTTTTCTTCAATTCATCCACATGCTAGATAAAGATGCAACTAATTTCTTTAACACATTATTTTTGGCACATTACTTTCTGAACTCATCACGTAATTCATTGAAAGCACTCTCATGTTCTTCATAATTAACAGTTACCTCATCTTGAGTGGTTTCTTCATCTCTAAGAGCCATTAGACAAAGGTTGACTACTTCATCATTTTCAACTTCATCATTTGAACTATCATCATTACTTTCTCCCCAAGCTGTTATTATGGTCTTCTTGTTCCTTTTGTAGTCTTTTCCAAGTTTCTTCAATTTTGGACAATCCATCTTGATGTGTCCCAGATTCTTGCACTCATAGCAAATGATGAGTTCTTTCTTTCGGATGTCATCTTTATTATACTCTTTCTTAAAGGGACTTCTTCCTCCATGATTGCTCTTTTTGTAGTACTTTTTGAGATTTCTACTAAATATGGCATATCATTTATCTTCACTAGAATCCTCATTTTCTTATTCATGGCATGAGACTTTGAATGCAATTCCATTCTTCTTTTTGTCCTCATCATTCTCATGTTCGTTCATAGTGATTTCATGAGTCATTAGAGAACCCATGAGCTTATCTAATTCAAGAGTTGAAAGGTTCTTTGCTTCAATAATGGCTGTGACTTTAGCCTTCCAATTCTTTGGTAAACACCTAAGAATTTTTCTTACTAACTCACTGTTAGTATATGTTTTGCCAAGAGATTTCAAAAAAAAATTCAATTTTAGTAAATCTAGTAAACATGCTTGAAATAGATTCATCAGATTTCATTTTAAACAATTCATAACTGTGAACAAGCATATCAATATGAGATTCTTTAACTTGGTTGGTGCCTTCATAAGTAACTTCAAGTTTGTCACAACTAGATATTCTATTATACTCCTTAGAGTCTAAACCACATACAAGGATGAGTTTTGCTTTGGCATTGGCTTGCAACAATCTATGATCCCTCTCATCACATTCATCTTCAGTTTTAGGCACACTAATGTTGTTCACTAATTTGGTAGGGATTTTGGGACCGTTGGTGACTATAATCCACATAGCATAATTGGTGGCTTGAAGATATAGGATCATATTATCCTTCCAATGGCTATAATTTCCATCAAACAAGGGTAGCATATTGATGGCTTGACCTTCAACAGTGCTAGTACTAGCTATGATTGCCGTGGATCGAAAACTCTCAGATTGTTAAATCTAAGCAAGAGTCTAGACTCAGATACTAATTGTTACCCAAAAGACAACCTAAGAGGGGAGTGAATTAGGTTTCTACAAAAACAAAATAATAATAAAATCAAATCAAATACTAATACCCCAATAAAAATTACAACTAGTATAGCAAAATATTAATAAGATGTTTGGAAGATTAAGATGAACAAGCAATAGATATATAGCTAATGAAAAGAAGATAACTTGATTAATCACAAAGAGAAAATATCAGTGAATGATTTTTGACTTAACAGATTGTGATATAGATAAATAAGCAATTATAACTCTAACACTCAATGAAAGATAAACATCAAATAGCTATATAAGGTAAGTGATGAGATTTGATGATTAGCACAACAACAACAAATACTCTGTCAGCTATATTAGTGAAGTATAGTTAACACAGAGAAGTTTGTCAAGTGAGGTAGATAGCACAAAATATTAGATAGCTATATAGTTGAAGAGATTAGATGATTAGCATAGAAACAACAATTAGTCTAACAGATATAGCAATGACAAAATCAACACAGTGAGTATATCAAATAGTTATATCAGTAAAGAAAATAAAAGAGATTAGGAAAGAGGAGGCAAACAGATTTATAGTGGTTCAGTTTCAACCAAGCCAACATTTACTCCTCAAGCTTCACTTGAGATTTTTCACTATCTTCTAGCTTCACAGGGGTGCTAGCAATCTCTACACAAATGGAGCAATCCTCCACAGATTCTCCATAGACTTTCCAAGTCCAAACCCTTGCACTCCTTAGGTGATTCTCATTGACACTCAAAGAGTCAAGAAACCTGAGTGTACTACACTCTTACACGATTGAAATGAAGATGTTTTTTCTTTCAAAGAAAGTTACAAAATTAATCTCTCAAAGATAGATATACAATATTGAAGCTCAAAGTATTCTATAAATCCTCTCACAAGAATATATGTTTAAGGCTAAAGGCTTTGTATATTTTCTAAAGAAGAAAGAAATCTCAGTTGAAGAACACTTCAGAGAATAGAGAAAGATGAGAATGATGAAAGATTGAGAATTGTGTATAGCACGTTGTATCTCTTCTGTATCAGTTGTTTGTCTCAGCTGCTTGTTTAGAGCTCTATATATAATACAGATTTGAGTGCTCTATTCTTCTGTTCTTCTAACAATGCCCATTCTTTTCTTTCAGTTGAAGAGATAGGTTGGTGATGGCTGAGAATAATATATAAATCATTATATAGATATTCACTGACGTTTTGCCCTTTGAGTGATGGATCATCTAATGAAAAACCTTTGTTTTCTCTTCTCAGCATCTGTTATATATAACAGTTCTCTACACAGTGGACGTTTGCCCAAATGTCCCAAGTGAAGTTCTGTGTTTGTGGGTCGTCCGCCCGGATGTCCCATAAAGTCCCGCTCGTCAAGGTTGTTATTCGCGGTCATCAAGCATACTGTGGTTTGACGTCCGAAGCGAAATAGAACTAAACTGGAATGAAACTGGGCCGAAATGCCCTAACCGGACATTTGCCCAGTCGTCCAAGCCTGCCCAAAGCTGCAAAAGAAAATTGCCAAAATTTGGCCTGATCAGTCGACCGGCCGGTCGTCTGGCCAGTCGACCGCCTTGTGTCGGTTTTGGCCTCCTGTGTTTTGCTGCTACTCTAGTGCACTGGTTTGGTACCTGTTTAAGCCTCATTTAGAACCTCCAAATGACATGATTAGTATATAAACAAGGATCAAAATATCATGGAATAAATCATAAGAATTTAATCTATTTTAATCTTCCAAATAAATCAAAACAAAATAAAAAACAATCATCAAAATACAATATGTCTAATAGGGCTTTTTATCTCCATCATCATAATTATGTTCTATTGACACCAATTTCTCATAATCAATACTAAAATATAAGACTTACTCTTTTTATTTAAAACACTAACCACCATCTGCATGCATTTCGAAAATCTCTTCGCAAAATCACATTTTTCATACAATAGAAAACACCACATATCTATTTATAAGATTGTATTGAAGAGCGTCAAAGAAATCTCTACTTCACAAAGTGAAAAGGAGAAAACTCAAAAATTCACCAACAACGAAAAGACGAACTGCTTAGATAAAAGAAAGATTTTACTGTGTTTTACGTTTGGTATATGAAACTAGGGGTCAAAGGTGGTTAAAAGTGGATGAAATTGAGGGTTAATGAGCTTGGAAGCTTAAAAATGGCCAAAGGGAGGGAGAGGGAGGGGGAGACAGAGAGAGAGAGTGAGAAGTGAGGAAAATTGAGCCAAAAGTGACTTTTAAATGACTGATTTCGAACAGATCACTCAAGTAGTGAAACGAGCGTGGGAGATATAAGACTGCTCAAGCAGTAAAACATATGCTCAAGTGAAGAAAACAAACTCCCAGTATCTCAGATTGTAAAATAAAGTACTAGGAGTCCCAATAGACTGCTCGAGCGGTAGTCCCACTGCTCAAGCGAACAAGGATTTTTCAAAAGTGTTACAAACGCCCCATACCCTCCTTAGATTTGACTTTTCAATAATTTTCTCATTTTATTATTGTATAGAAAAAGAGTTATAAATTTTATTTTTTCAGTTAATTATATTCAATAATTTTTTTTGACATGGGAGTATTTGTAATTTTCAAATTATAGAGAACAATCTGTATTTTGAGCAAACTTCAGAGGTGTATTCGTAATTTACCCTATATTATTTGGAAAAAAAAAATTTTTTTGATCTAAAGCATTTCTAAGATAGCAAACACAAATACCTATATTGAGATAAGGTTTTTTTTTTTTTTTTAAAAACATAATTTTATTTATTTATTTATTTATTTATCTATTTATTTATTTTTGTTTAGAGAAAAAATACGTGTATCCATGTGTGTTATGATCCGCATATATGTCTGTAAAAAAATATATTAAACCCTTTAAAATATGAAAAATGCTATGAATTGCACTATAATTATTTGGAATTTATTCTGAAAGGGATTCTGTGGTTGAAATTAAATTTGTGTGGTATAAGATTTATATATGAAATAAATTTGAACTATAAAATAAGGATTATAGTTCATTCCTGGATAGTTAAGTATGAATTTGTAATATTACTATTAAAATATTTCACATATAGGGCATGTTCCAAACAATTTTTTTAAGTTAAAATATTTAATAAAGATAAAAAAAAATTACAATAGTCAATAAAACAAAATATTACATTCTACATATTAATCAATTATCTTATTTTTTTCACAATCATTTATTCAATTACAAAATTAAAATTTTACAAATTATCCCAAATATAATTTTTTTTTATCTCATAAAATAATCAAAAAAAATTTTAAAAACTAATTAAAATAATCAAATTTCTAAACGATACGATAATAACCTTCAGTATGTTTGGTTTCAGTTTTCTGAATTCAGTTTTTTAAAAATTGAATTTTTTATTTTTTGTATTTTTTTAAGTGAATATTTTTTAAAATTTTAAGCAAATTTTTTTTTTACTTTTTTAGATGCACATTATTTAGATGTATCCAATTAGTAAAATATTTGTAAAAAAATATTTTAAAAAATTAATAAATGCACAAAAATACGAAAATATATTGAATTTTTATTTATTTTTTTGTATTTTTAGTATTTAGTAAAAAAAATTTTAAAAATCATAAATGTTATATTTTTTAAATATATTTATATTAGATATGTTTAAAAATTAAAAAAAAACATAAAAAAAATACTAAAATTCAATAATAAAAAAAAAAATAAAAAATAGAATTTTTCGAAAAGTAAATTGTGAAAATTTAAAAAAAATGAAAAAAAAAAAAAAAAAAAAATTGTCTCTCTCTCTCCAATTATTTTTGTTTCACAAACAGCTGCTCCCCTCCCAAAGCAAAGCTTTCTTTCTCATCTCCGCTTAACCATTCCTATCACACCTACACACCCAACCCTTTAAAATGGTCCTCCCTCCAACACAACACCTCGAGCCCTCCTCACTCTACTTCTGTAGATGAATGGCCACCCAACCCAAATGCTTCTTCATTTTCTCTCGCCAGTGGTTCAGTAGTAGGCTGATTTCTTGATGGATCTTGGTGCTGGTGGTATGCTAATGGTGGGTTTGGAAGATGGGTTTGTGGGTGGTGGTTCAGACCCATATACCTCTTTTTCTTCAGATGCTCCTCCTCACACCAATAAGCAAAAGCTGTACGGATCATGGCTTCTCAATAAGCAAGAAAGGCCTGAAGAAGAAGATGACTGGAGAAGCAGCTGCTTAAAAGTGGCCAAGACTACTACTAGTGAAGATGACTTCTCAGCTTCCAAGGCAGCATTGCTGAGAAGTCCTTTGTTGAGATCCAATAGCTCTGATGGTCAGCAAATGCTCAGCTTCTCTTCACCCAGCTCACAAGCTGTGCCATTGCCTTATTTTCAGTATCAACACCACTCATCAATTCCTACTACTACTTATGGTAGAGATACAACAGGTAATAACATTGACCATTTTTTTAAGGCTTTTTAGCTATGTGGGGGTATTCAGAGAATATATATATATATATATTTATATAAATGAGGGATTGAAAGTGATATATCTTAAAAGTTTCTAATTTTGGGGGAGTAAAAATGACTCTGGGGTAATTGGTATCTCTCATATTTGCTTGTTAAGCTGGGAAAAGGGAGATGGTATATGTGTGAGACGAAAATTAGATAGAATAAAGTTTCCAACACACTTGTGATTAAGGAAACATTTGGGTTTTGATTCCCAGTACTGGTCGGATGGTCTTTTCATGTAAAATATAAAGATGTATTGGCTTTTGAGTCTTGTCAATATATATATAAACCCAAATTGTTGGTAATGTTTTCCATACAGTAGAAGCTGTTGAGTACAAATGAAGGAAAAAAAATAAGCAAAAGATAGGAGGAATAATAGATTAGACCCATCTTGCTTTTGATTTCTTTTTCACTTTCTCTCACTTCTACTTTGTTTTCTTGTCATATGAGAGACAAGAAATCTATTATTGGTGTAGCCTCCTTAAATGTTGCAGACAAGTTTTAAATTTTGAGTTTCTTGCCATATCCCTTTCTATACTCAAATTTTTCCTCTACGCATATAATCGACTCTGAAGCTACCAGTAAATAGTTTTGATAATTGTTCAAAGGCTTGATGATTTTTTTATTTTTTTTTATAAATATTTTTAATGTAACTTGTATGAAGCTACTGACAAAATCGTTGTTTCTCTTTTTATTTTTATTTTTTATGTTGTGTTTGGATGAATTTGTGGAGTGAAGAAAAATGGAAAGTAAAAGGTCAAATTTTAATTTCTACTAATACACTTTTCCTTTCTTATCCCATTTCCATACTCTGATTTTGCTGTACACTTGACATAGTAGACTGAAGTTAGCAGTAAATGGTTCTAGTAATTGTTGAAAATTTGTTTGTAGAAGCTGCAGACAAAGTTATTATTATTTATTCAATTTTTACTTCATACACTTAACCTTTGCTTTTTTCCAATTTTTTTTCACATTCAATCCAAACACAACCTTAATGTTTCTCTCACATATTTTAAAGATGAATCTTTTGGTTATTGAGTTACAGGGTATGGGTGTGGAGGCATGAATGGTGCAAATATGCATGGGGGATTAACAGTGGTGAGAGGCCCATTTACTCCATCACAATGGATGGAGTTAGAACAGCAGGCCCTCATCTACAAATACATTACTGCCAATGTCCCTATTCCTTCCAATCTTCTCATTCCTATCAGAAAAGCCCTTGATTCTGCTGGTTTCTCTGGCTTTTCAGGAGGACATCTAGTACCCACTACTTGTAAGTTTGATCTCTTTCTCACTATCCAAATATTACCACTTAACTACATTTATTAATGGTTTATTTTTTGGCAAGTAAATTGATGTATATCTGCACTGATCCTCTGTTTCAAATCCTTTTGTTCCCTTGTCATGTCTCACATTTCGAGATTTTCACATGATTTAATAGTGATTGTGAGTATTTTGGTATAGTTGAATAGGGGATTTGGAGGGCCATCAATCACATAACAGGGTTTTGTTAGGATATGTGATCGGTTTGTATGTTTCTAGACTTTTTCTTGACCATGTATGTCTGATGCAAAGACTGCCACACTTGATATTGGCAGCGACAGAACTAGAACAAGACTATGGGGGTCATGGCCACTTATTTTTGTGAAAAATATGATTTGTCATGGTATTTTAAAATAATATATCTTATTGTATACATAAAATGGCCCTAGTATAAAAAAGACATATCTCATTCTTATCCTATCTTGCATTCTTTTTTTATTTTACACCGAAAAAGACTTTTTCATCTTATTAGAAATTGCTTCTATAATATTTGAATTTTTTTTATGCGGATAGATATAATTTATATATCATATTATACATGTGTACTTACGTATATGGTAAAAAAAATTATTTGAAATCCTGGTCCGTCCTTGGATATTGGGTATAAGCTCTCTCTCTCTAATATATATTTTTTTTTGATCGGCAAAGAAAGAACTTTATTGATGTAAGAGTAAAGTACAACGTACGTAAACAACAAACATCAAAAAAGAAAGGGGAGTGTAAGGCATCACAATGAGTTAAATCATCCCAACTATGTTGGCACCAAAAAACTCATCCTATAATTTGCTAGCACCCCCAAAGTTGGAGAGCAACCAACCAAAAGACAGAAAAACAAAAAAAGGAAAAAAAAAACCACCAGCACTATACACCAGCACAGCAATATGCACCAGCACTATACACCAGCAGAGTAACAGCAGTTCCACCACTCACAACAGCAGCAAACATCTCAATATCTATCAGAAAAACCACCTCTCACATCAGCACAAACACTCTGCACCAGCAGCAATACACCCTACAGCAATATGCACCCTACATCATACACCTCTCTCTCTCTAATATTGTATACATGAAGATGGGGAATCAATTATCTATCAGTTTCAAGTTCCACTAATCATGTGTAGTTTAGTGTTTTTAGCTGCTATATACCCCATTTTTTAAAAAAAAAATAAAAATAAAAATAAAAAATCCCCATATATATGCTTCTAGTGGTTTCGATATGGGTTTGTTGACCAAGTACTGAGTTCATTATAGGTGATAATCTCCCATAAATCCAAAATTTGTGCATAAGCCAGACTCACCCCAGCACTAGAGTTGGGCTTGGAGGGGTTTAGAACACAGGTGTTCAATGTCTTGTGTGTGTTTGTTAAATTGATTGTGTCCATATTTTGTTGTATGTTTGGTAGTTGGATGGGGTGCTTTCCGTCTGGGATTCTCCAACACCACCGATCCTGAGCCAGGAAGGTGTCGTCGGACTGATGGGAAGAAATGGCGGTGCTCGAGAGATGCAGTTGCAGATCAGAAGTATTGTGAGCGGCACATGAACAGGGGCCGCCATCGTTCAAGAAAGCCTGTGGAAGGCCAAACTGGCCATTCCGTCTCCGGACCCACCACCACCACCTCAAAGCTCATGCCGATGGCTTCCTCTATGACTGCATCGGTGGTGCCCGACAGCCTCTCCCACCATCCTCAACTCAAGAATTTGCAGACTGGTGCAGCTAATGACAGGTGAATAAAACGCTTCTTATCATATTTTGGCATGTAATTGCCCAAGTCATGTTCAGCTGGTTAAAAATTGGTTTGAGATCAACTCGTTAGGTAAACAAATCAATTTGAAACAAATTTTGAAATCGGTTAATTTCTGAGTCTGGCTTGGACTCGCTTGATTTGTTTAAAACTTGTTTGACATTAGCTCAAAAATAAATATATAAAGCTTGAAACATATTTTTTAAGCTAGTTAAGTTTTTAAACTAAATTTGAACTGATTACTTAGCTAGATCCGCTTGTTTACAATCATAGTTGAATCGTGTGTGGTTTTACTCTCTTCATACATAGATTTTCCTTCCCAACAAGTACATGGATGGACAAAATTTTACAAGATTTGTTGGTAGAGCTCACTCCTCAAAAGTCTTATTCATGAATTTGTTTTCAGTGTCCAATTATGTGTTTGGCATACACCTTTTGCAGATTTATATTCCTTCTCAAGTACACCGTTGGTTTACGTTTGTAGAACTTCCAAATGACGATAAAATATGTATGTTAACATGGACTGATTGGTTGTTTCTTTTCCCTATTTCTATTATGATAACACAGGCTTTTTCTGAACAAAGAGAATGTGGGGGAGAGAAGTCAAGCTGCAACAGACCTATGCATGTTATCTCCTGCAATTGGCCTAAAAGAGAACCAATATTGCATTCCAAAGCAGCAGCAGAACCCATATGGTGAATCCTCCCGATCTGAATTTGGACTCGTTTGCTCCGACTCCTTGCTTAACCCTTTGCATAAAAACTCTTCCCACATCAGCTGCAGAAACTATGGTTCCTCCCAAGACCTCAATGATCGTGAAAACGGCTCACAACATTCAGTAGTTCGTCAATTCATGGACGAAAACCACACTGATCATCATCATCGCTCTGCCGTTTCATGGCCCAATGTCGATCTACAGGCAGACAGGACCCAACTATCAATTTCAATCCCTGTGGCTGCCTCCTCTGATCCCTCTAATGAAAAACTTGCTCTCTCACCACTGAGATTGTCCCGCGAGCTTGAGATGGGTTTGGGAGTGGGCAGTGTAGTGAGTGAACCAAACCAAAGGCAAGTGAATTGGATACCTATATCGTGGGAAAATTCACTGGGTGGACCTCTTGGAGAGGTATTGCATAGCACTAACAACAGCAGTGGAGGTGATTGTAAGAGCTCATCGGCTCTTAACCTTATGACCTGGGGCTGGGACACCAACCCTAGCCCCCAGTTAGCATCATCTCCTACAGGAGTCCTGCAGAAGATGACATTTCGGTCACTTTCTAACAGCAGTGCTGGGAGTAGTCCGAGAGCAGATAACCACAAAACCCATTAAGGGAATTCGTCCTTGTTGCCAGCATCATAATCATTTGACCTCCAACGAGGAAGATGATAATGGAAGGAGGAAGAGTTTTTTTTTTTTTTTTTTTATGTAGCTTTAGAGAGAGTGAGAGAATTTGTTTAGTTCTGTAATGTGTTTAATTCATGGATAATGGATTTGCTTAGTGGTAAAACATGACTTTGTAAAACTCTTCAATTGCTATTTTAGGTAATCAATTAATGTTGTATTGTTGTGGATGATGATGATGACTCTCAAGGTTTTGTTTGGTTTTTTCATGTGCACATGTGATGTTGGTAGATTGTCTTTATAGGGAATTGCTTCTAAGTAGGTTGGAGGCATGTTGGTCGTTGGGTGGTTGTTAAGATGTTAAATGTGGGTGTGTAGTTTCAAGGCACCCAACAGCTCTAATAACATGTGCAGTGATCCGTCCCCCAAGATCTTGGTCCCAGTCTAAAGGTCTTTTCACATAGCAAATTAATTAAGGACTTTGGATATAGGGTGGGATAGATGGACACAGAATTTTGGGGTCTGGATCCCATGCTATTGTTATCCAACAATAAAATTAAGAGTTTCTTTCAAGTTGGCCATTCAATTTGTGAGAGCATTTGGGTTTTACAGACTCATTTTTTGATCGATTTCGGTGATTCAAATAGTTCATTTTTTAAGATTTATTGAGAGGAATATTTATGCAAAAAATCAAAATGATCAGACATCGATAGCTATATATTTGAATCAAATTTGTATTACAAAAACTGAATAGCTATTCTTGAGATTATATTTGTTTTCCATTTTTTAAAAACAAATATTAGTCAAACATAGAGTTACTGATGTCCAATTGTCTTGATTTTTTACATGAATATTCTACTTAATGAGTCTTAAAAAGTGAACCAGTTTAGATCACCAAAATCGGTCCCAAAATGAGCATATCAAGTCCAAACGCTCTCTCAAATTGAGATGACAACTTGAAAACCCTAAAACGAAGCACACATGCAAAATGAAGAATGAAACACAAATATTCCACAACACACCTTTTGTGAGATATCTTTGTTTTATATTGTATTTTGTATCTATGCACCTACAACACTGCTGGCTATCTAATATTGTTGATATATTTTGAACCACAAGTACTGTTATCTAATGTTGTAAAATAATTAAGATTAAACATATTCGATTTTGATGATATGAACATAAAAAATAAACAAAATAGAAGATTCCTACTGTGAGTTGTGAGTACGTTCTTCTCTCTTTGAGAGAGGAAGAGAACATGAGGTGAAATGAAGAGAGCAGAAAGTTGCCCAACCTTATGGAAATCCAAGAGCCACTAGCTTTGGGTGCACCAAAATGGATATGGGTTGTGGGACAATGACCCGGCCATACCCAAAGACAAGCTTAACAAAGTTCCATCACCCATGGACCTAGACCTGGTTCCGTCCAATCTGGGTGCCATTGGGGTTGCCCAACCATATGGAAATCCAAGAGCCACTAGCTCTGGGTGCACCAAAATGGATATGGGTTGTGGGCCAATGACCCGGCCCAAGCCCAAACACATGCTTAACAAAGTTCCACGACCCATATAGATAAACGTGGTCCGGTCCAGTCTGGGCAACAGTGGGGTGTGTGTGATAATTTTTAATACAGCAATCCCTTTTTCAGCAATGCTAGGTATCATGAAAAACCTTTCATAAAAATAATCATGAAAGCTTTGTGACCATTGGATTACACTTAGAATAAAACACCACACACTAATCAAGGTAATCCAAGGATCATAAATATTTCATGATCATTTTCATGAAAAAAATTTCATGATTCCTAACTTTTCCCTTTTAATAACAAATATGGTCCATAGTCTTGGCACAATTCCATCCACCACTTATCCATAACTCACTTCCTTCAAAAAATTTAGATACCCAAAGGGCCGAAA
Organism: Camellia japonica; assembly: GCA_030407325.1. Taxonomy (NCBI): domain Eukaryota; kingdom Viridiplantae; phylum Streptophyta; class Magnoliopsida; order Ericales; family Theaceae; genus Camellia; species Camellia japonica. Next base: position 122,243,293 of record JAPPVO010000036.1, on the reverse strand, counting down.
CTTCTTGCAAAACTTTAGGATATAAATACTCATCAATGTATTCAACTTTCGCCAATGTGGGATAAGTGAATTTTCACCTTCCCAAAACCTCTACCATTATGCCCACTTTATGAGACAATGTGTATTCAATTTTTAATGGTTTTATCCCATTTTTTGTGTGGTGTAACCCACTCAGACTTACCTCAATTGATAGTTGGATCCTACTTTAATTTCGTGTTAAAGTAGCCGAAAAACTGTAATTTTCCAACAACTAGAGTTACACAAAATACCTACAAAACTCGATTATTGAACCAATTTAACATCTATGGGTTGAGTTGAGATGGTTTTGGCTTTTCATTATATTGGTTCAATTTTTTATCTTAAAATCTGCCTAATAAAATTGAATTGAAACTCGGTTTAGACATGACCCTATATATAATATAAAATTTTTATTTATATTCACATGTCTTTATATAATTGGTCTAATTGGTTTGTTGAAAGGAAAAAAAAAATGGTCTTCATACAAAAGTTTTTGTTAATCAGAATTTATTTTCGTCAAGATTCTTCTAACCCATCTGTGAAGGAGCTCTTTATGTCCCTTGAAGGTTCTTTGCATGGGGGTTTGGAGGCTCCAATGACTGATATCACTCAAGGCCAAACTCTACCTCATTCAGAACTTGGCGTGATCCATCTTCACCACTGCCACATCCAACTTCTAGCTCATTATCACATAATCTTCTCAGCAAAGGAATCTCTCTTTTGAAACAAGTTCTACCTGGACTGCATTATGCTACCTGTGACAGTCACCCTTTTGTTATAGCCAATGAGTCTACAGAAAGTTCGCATATGCCTTCTTGCTTGACGATGTCTGAACCCACTCTAACTATCCATCCTACTATGATAAATTATACCCAACCTTTTTCTTCCTCAAACCCTTGTCAAGAAGAAACTTCATTATTGTTGGGTCAAACCTTGTTTAATCCATCAAGTACCCACACCAGTCTTATTGAAGCCCAACCCCTTGTCATCATGGGCCCAAATGTTTCGGCCCAAAATACTGAGTCCCTTGGTCAAACACATAGCAACCAGTAGTACCCAGTTACTTTATCCAGTGTGTTTTTCTAGTGATTTGTGTTTCCCATTGTATTGCCCCTGATTTTACAGACTGTATTGCTTCTGAGGGAGAAGAAGAGCCACATTCTTTGCCAATTGATGAACCAACTCTCCAACCTATCTTGGCTTCAATATCTCTTCAGTCTAGCTCAACAGCTCCATCATCATCAATGATCACTACGAAGAAACGCTCCCCTGATTTAGAGCCAAAACTTTCCAGTGGTGGTAAGAGACCTAGACTCATTCCCTATTCTCAAATGGATTCTCCTCTATGTATTTTAGATCTTCGTGATTTTCCCTTTTGTTTTGATTCTGGTTCCTTCTCTTTCTCTTTGTCCCCTCAGCCCTTGTCTTGGTTCCCTTCTTCTTTTCTTATCCCGTTTGAATCCAACTAGGGTTTCGGTGGTTGTCCCATAACAACCCCACTTAGCCCAATGAAAATTGTAAGCTGGAACTGTAGGGGTTTGGGTCAGCCCTTGACAGTTCGAGTTGCATTTAAACTAATCCGCTCTCATGGTACTGATCTAATATTTCTTATGGAAACAAAATCTAATTTGATTTCTGTACAACCTAAGTTTTCTAAATCTGGATTTTTTAATTGTTTTGGAGTTGATCCCATTGGGCTTAGTGGAGGTCTTTGGGCAGGTTGGAAGTCTTATCCCAAACTCTCTTGTCTTGTGTCCTCTCCCAATTTTATTCTTGCTAAAATCTTAGATGAAGTAGGTTTCTCTTGGCATATTGGTTTTGTGTATGGTCATCTGAATTTGGTATATAGACCCCAAGTTTGGTCTTTTATCTCCTCTCATATCTAGAGTTTTTCTAGTCCTTTACTCTTGTGTGGGAACTTTAACCAAGTCCTCTTATATGAGGATAAATGAGGGGCTAATGCTTTTTGTGTTCTAGGAAGCTTCTTTTTCTTTTGGATAATTGTGGCCTTTTGGAACTTAAAAATTGTGGCTCTTGGTTTACTTGGACTAACAACAAAGATGGTGAGGCATGCACTTTTGAAAGGCTTGATAGGGCTTGGAACAATCAATGCTTGGTTAGCTTTATTTTCTAGAGCCTTTATGGTCAACCATGGTATTTTTCGGTCTGACCATGCTCCCATCTCAAGTAATACAAGACCACCTTTGTATAGTTTCCCTAGACCTCTTTATTTTGAAGCTTGGTGGCTTCACCACTCTTCCTCCTTTGAAATCATCCAATTCATTTGGTCTCTACCTATTCATGGTTCTCCCCTATTTCGTGTCGTTCAATACCTTAAAATCATAAATAATGTTCTCTCTAAATGGGGTAAAGATATGAATGTTTCATTCTCTTCTCAAATTGAATTGGTTCAATCTAAGCTTTCTTGTGTTCAAAATAATCTTTCTGCTTCCTTCCTTGCATTTGAAAAATCTCTTACAGCTAAGTTGGATTTTCTTTGGAATTGTGAAGAAACTTTTTGGGCTCAACGGGCTAAAGTCTGTTGGTTAGCTTTGGGGGATAAAAACATGAAATTTTTTCATTCAATGATAAGAGTAAGGAGGTCTAAAAATCACATTTGGCATATAAAGTCTCCTTCTGGCTTTGTCATTCATGATGAAAAGGAAATCAAAAATACTTTCTTCGACTATTTCCAAGGTTTCTACTCTTCTAGTAAAGATCCCTCTGATCAACAGTTTTCTACTATAAATGTCCAGTCATCTTTATCTCCTGCCCAAATTGATTTTCTAAACAAACCTTTTTCAGCTTGTGAGATAAAGGATGTTGTTTTTTAAATGGGTCCTCTCAAAGCACTTGGTCCTGATGGCACACCACCCATCTTTTTTCAAAAATGTTGGCACATGGTTTCTGTCCCCATTACTTCTGCAGTGCTCTCTTTTCTCAATTCTAGGCAGATGTGTCACGCCCCAAAATTTGGATAATTAAATATTAAATTAGAACTAAACCCTAATTAATATTCCATCATCCAAATTTTAGAGCGTGACAATTTGGTATCAGAGCTCTAGGTTACCCTAGGCTTGTGAGAGTTTAAGTGATCGTAGGATTGTGGAAACATGAGTTAGCTGGTTTAGGTTGGTGGTTAAATTTATTCTAAGTATTCATGAACGAATTTTTGTGTGTTTAACTTGAAGGTGATGGCTGGAATGTATAATTTGAGAAGCGTTGAGCCTAATGGCATAGGGGAAGAAACAGCTGCTAACACAGCGGTAGCGGCGACTGCTACCGAGGTAACCAATACGGTGCAGGTTAATGTGAGGGAGATAATGGCTCAGTTACTTCAGGTTGTTTAGAACAATAATCAAGGCCAGTAGAGAGATCCCTTTATGAAGAGAAACAAAGACTTTCGTTATTTGGGAGGTCAAAAATTCTCTAGAGATGGAGGACCCATTGTAGCTGATGCTTGGGTTAAAAAAATATGAGATGGTGTTTGGTCGTATGCAGCTCACCGAGGTCCAAAAACAAGAGCTGGCGACACATCAGCTTGAGGGAGTAGCCCTATTTTGGTGGAACTCGTGGAAGGAGGGTCTAGATTTAACAACTCTGACTTGGGCAGATTTCAAGACTCGTTTTGACCGGAAGTTTGTTCCTACTGCTATTCGGTCTCAGCTGAGTGATGAATTTTCGAAGCTGACTCAAGAAGGTAGAACAGTGATCGAGTATGTCACCAAGTTTAATGAGTTGTCTCGATATGCCCCTTACTTGGTTGACACGCAAGAGAAGAAAAATGTGAAGTTTATTAAGGGATTGAATCATTACCTGTCTAAGTCCCTTATTCCCTTTGATGCTGAACCGTTTGACAGAGTTCTTGACTTGGCACTGAAGTATAAGGAAAAAGAGAAGCAGTTTAAAGAAGGGAAGGCCAAGATCGGAGAGACTTCTAGAGGGAGTCACTTCCAGCAGCGGGATGGGAACAGATACCAACCCTATGATCAAAGGCATAAGGGTCAGCAGTTTCAGAGGCCACAGCAACAGGGTAGTCAGGGAAATTTCAGACCTCAGGGTAATTTTCGGCCTCAGGGCAATTTCTGGCCCCAGGGGCACTATTATCAGAGACAGGGTGGTCCGCGCCCACAGGGTTATCAAGGACAGCGGCACAAAGTGCCACAATTGGGTTATCGTCCTCCCGTACCTCAGTTAGAAGGGCCCCCACCTATCCGACCAATAGCACCTCAACCGAGCAATAGGAAGTGTTTTGGGTGTCAGCAGTTGGGGCATGTAATCAAGGATTGCCCTCAGAGACAGCAGGCGCAACAGGGTCAGGCAGCTCCAGCCAGGGCATTTGCGGTGATGCCAAGAACTGACAAAGTGCAAAGTACTTTTAATCTTTTTCAAGAACCCATTAGAGTACTTTTTGATACTGATGCCTCTCATTCTTTTATATCTAGATAGTTTGTAGAAAGAGAACATATTGTAACTACCTCCTTATCTAGACCTATTCGTGTTAAGACCCCTTTAGAAGGGGAAATTACTCTTTATGAGTTGTGTAAAGATTTTGAGATTGAGTTTGCGAGTAGAGTCTTGTATGCGGACCTAATTGTGTTAGGGTTTGAGGGGTTTACAATTATTTTGGGTATGGATTGGCCGTGAAAATATTTTGTGACTCTAGATTGTGCTAGAAGGACTGTAAATATAGATATTCCTGGTATGCCGCGACTTATCCACACTTCTAGCGATAGAGAAGAGTCGGTGATGACGAGTTTTTTGTGCTCGGTAGAAATCCATAAGCAAGATATTAGTGAGGTAGATGTGGTGCGTGAGTTTGAGGATGTATTTCAAGAGATACCTGGACCTCTACCTCGACGGATAGTAGAATTTCGCATTGACCTAGTGCCGGGAACTGCACCAATTTCTAAGGCGACATACAGAATGGTGCCTAAAGAGCTTGTGGAGATGAAGAAGCAGCTGAAAGAGATGTTTCAGAAAGGCTTCATACGTTCAAGTAACTCCCCGTGGGGAGCACCTGTGATCTTTGTCTCCAAGAAAGATAGCACTCTCCGTATGTGCATAGATTATAGAGAGCTGAACAAGGTGACTATCAAGAACAAGTATCCGCTACCTAGAATTGATGACTTGTTTGATCAGTTGAAGAGAGCAGCCATGTTCTCTCAGTTTGATCTCAGAACGGGTTACCATCGGATGGGTGTATAAAAGGAAAGTATACCGTTTACTGCTTTTCGGACCCAGTATGGGTTGTACGAATTTCCTATAATGCCTTTTGGTTTGACCAATGCTCCTGCCTATTTCATGGACTTCATAAATAGAATTTTTCAACCATATCTAGATAAGTTTGTGATTATCTTCATAGATGATATCCTGGTGTATTTGAAGAATGAGAAGGAACACAAAGAACACTTGAAAGTTGTATTGCAGACTTTGAGGGAGCAACAGTTATACGCTAAGTTCAGTAAGTGTCACTTTTGAGAGAAAGAAGTTCGATTTTTGGGGCATGTCGTATCCAATCAAGGGATAGCGGTAGATCTTGAGAAAGTTATTGTGGTCAAAGAATGGAAGCAGCCCACGAACCCTACAGGGGTGAGAAGTTTTTTAGGACTAGCTGGTTATTACAGAAGATTTATAGAGAAGTTTTCCACTATCGCAGCACCCATGACCAAGTTGACCCGCAAGAATGTGAAGTTCTTATGGACAGATGATTGTGAGAAAGCTTTCCAGGAATTAAAGCAGCGGTTAACTACAGCTCTGGTGTTAACTATACCGGTACAAGGGGAAAAGTTAGTAATGTTTACTAATGCAAGTGGAACTGGGTTAGGATGTGTGTTGATGCAGCATCAGAAGGTTGTATCTGATGCTTCTCGACAGTTAAAACCTCATGAGAGACGATACGCTACTCATGACTTAGAGTTGGCAGCAGTTGTTTTTGCGTTGAAAGTGTGGCGACACAACTTGTTTGGGGAGCACTTTGAGTTATACACAGATCACAAAAGCCTCAAATATTGAATTCGTCAGTAGTTATGATTTCGAGATCCTTTACCACCCAGGGAAAGGAAATGTGGTCGCTGATGCACTTAGTCGACAACATGGGATTATAGCTTCTTTGATGATTCAGGAATGGAAGTCCTTGGAGTTAAATTCGATGCATGATGTTCAACCAATAGAGAGTGCTGAGAAGGCATACAATGGTAGTTTGACCATGCAGCCGATTTTACTGGGTAAAGTTCGTCAAATGCAAAATTTAGATGGGTTTCTCATCAGCAAGCTCGATGATCCTATAGTGGATTTGATTAATGATTGCCCTACTGATTGGTCTGTGGATTCAGATGGGGGATTGCGATTCAAGGGCAGATTGTGTGTACCTAACATTGTTGAATTGAGAAAAGAGATTATGGATGATGCCCATAGGTCCTGATATACCATCCACCCTGGTGGGACTAAGATGTATCATGACCTGAAGAGGACGTTTTGGTGGGAAGGTATGAAGAAAGACGTAGGAGAGTATGTTTCTCGATGTTATGTGTGCCAACAGGTTAAGGCAGAACACCAGCGACCGTTTGGACTTTTGCAGCCTCTTGAGATTCCTACTTGGAAATGGGAGTACATCTCTATGGACTTCGTAGATAGATTGTCGCGGTCTAAGCGAGGCAATGAATCTATTTGGGTGATAGTAGATCGACTTACCAAGTCTGCTCATTTTATTCCTATCAGTGTTCACCGAACTGCGAATAAACTAGTTAGGCTGTATATTCGGGAGATGGTGCGACTTCATGGCGCACCAGTTTCCATAGTTTCAGATCGTGATCCGTTGTTTGTAGCAGAGTTTTGGGAGAGTTTTCAGCATGCTTTGGGTGCTAGGTTAGACCTGAGCATGGCTTATCATCTTTAGACAGGTGGGCAAACTGAACGGGTAAATTAGATCTTGGAGGATATGTTGAGAGCTTGTGTTCTCGATCTTGGTGGTAGTTGGGAAGAACACTTTCCATTGGTGGAGTTTGCTTATAATAATAGCTATCACTCCAGTATCGGGATGGCACCTTTTGAGGCTTTGTATGGGAGGCCATGTCAATCACCTGCATATTGGATGGAAGTAGAAGATGCGCCGTTGTTAGGGCCAGAGTTGGTGAGAGAGACCACGGAGAAGGTGAACATTATTCAAGAACGTATTAAGACTGCACAGAGTTGTCAGAAGAGTTACGCTGATAGAAAACGTAAGGGGGTTGAGTTGAATGTTGGAGATTTTGTGTTTTTGAAGGTCTCACCGATGAAGGGGTCATGAGGTTTGGAAAGAGGGGAAAGTTGGTACCTAGATTTGTGGGACCATATGAGATCACTGAGAGGATTGGTAATGTGGCTTACAAATTAGCTATATCACCTGCTTTAGCTATGATTCACAATGTGTTCCATGTATCTTTATTGCGGAAGTGTGTACAAGACCTTTCTCAAGTAGTATCACCAGAAGTGTTGGAGATTAGTGATGATCTAACATACGTGGTGCGACCAGTTACTATTCTAGATCAAGATGTAAAGCAGTTGCGGCGCAAGAAAGTGAAATTGGTGAAAGTGCAATGGAGCGAATATGAGAACGATAGTACTTGAGAGTTAGAAGAGAAAGTCCGGCGTATGCACCCGGAACTTTTTGCCTAGTACTCTCTCCTATCGAATCTCGGGACGAGATTCTTTTGAGGTGTGTATATTGTAGCGATCCTAATTTTCTTAAGTCATTATTTATTATTATTATGATTATTATTATCTTATTTTATTTTTGGCTTTATTAATTATGTGGATCCATGAGAATTTAATGTGGTATTTAATTAATTTAACTTGTTATTTAATTATGGATAATTAATTTGAATATTGATATATTTATATGGTTTGAAAAAAAAAAAGTGGTGTTTATATATTGATAAAATATATCATATTTATATTTATATATATTATATTTATGTTTCTTTTTATAATATAAATATAATAGTCAAATAGGTTTTATGTATTATAAATAAAATATAATCCTAAGTTAGGTTAAGCATATATAAGTGGCTGATGCTAATAAGAAAAAAAAAACAGAACCAAAAAAAAAAAAAAGGAAGAGAAAAGTGTGTGCGGCAGCCGAGTGCGAGAGGGGGAGAGATTAATCAAAGAATTGAGAAAGAACAGAGAGACGACGGAAAATGGAGAAAAGAAAAAGAAAGAAAAAATTAGGGTTTTGTTTTGGTGGCTTTATTGGCTTTTCAAATAATTCTTTGATCTTAAAAAAATATTGTGAGTACAAAACCCACTTCCCTTGATTTATATTTAATTCATTATTTTTATTTATTTGATGTTAGTTTGATTTTGTATTTATATAAAGATGATAGATTGATTTTAATTATTTTGATTAGTTGTGTATGTAAGGTTTAGGGTTTTTAGATAATTGATTGATTTTAATTGTTTTGTTTAGTTGTGTATGTAAGGTTTAGGGTTTTTAGTTGATTGATTGATTTTAATTATTTTGATTAGTTGTGTTTGCCAGTTTTAGGATTTTTATATAGATTTATTTTATGATTGTAATCACACTCATAGTTATATGAAATTAAAATTAATTAGGAACCTATAGATAAATTCCTTATACTCTACCATGACTCTATGGATTGTTATTTTATTTGAGTGTTGGTGAGAAAGAGTGTATAAGAAAGAAAAAAAAGAAGTAAGGATTACGAGATTTATTTGAATGCCTTAGGCTTGGCATTGTTATGCTTGTTCTCAAGAGTGAGATGTTTTGTAAATGTATATTGTTGCCTCGTTCTCATGAGTAGACGAGTACTTTGATTTACACGCGTACGTATATGCTAACCATCCGGGGAGTGTGAGTCAAACTCGGGACGATATCCCCGTGCAAGTTTGGCTTCGGAGCGGTATTAGGTATACGAGAGGCACATGGGATATATGTATAGGCCAGAAGTGGAGGGCCGAAGCGGTGGAGTTAAGGTACAAAGAATTTAATCATGAGTTTATTAGTATAGTGTGAATCGTATTGATTTGTACATCTTCAAAAATAGTAAACGACCTCGATAAATTATGAAATTTGAGAAGAGACATATATACGTGATTCTAGACAACTTTTGTGTTTTAACTTTTTATTAAAAAGATCGATTAGAACTTATAATCAGATGATCTTAAATATTATAGTTTTGATTCATTTTAGCAATGCAGATTTTAGAAGCTGTTTTAACCCACAAAACGAGCTCATTTTTTTTGGTTTGGTGAAAATTGAAGTAAAACATTATTCTGCACACTTTTCGTGTTTTGAACTTTTCCGAAATAAATCATCTTAGAGCAGTTTTTGTTCATTTTCAGCTTCAGATTTTTCGATTGAATTCCGTCTAGGTTTTTCTATCAAGTTTTTCTCTCAATCTGTTCAGTTTTTGTTAAATTCATTCGCATAGTCTTTTAGGAAATTTGATTCTGTACAGCTTTCGTTCTTTGAGTTTTGGTCAGTTCAAATTATTTAAGCATGAAACGGTACATTTTTATACTTCTTCAACAAGTTACTTATGATTAAATTATACTAATTTTATTTTTTTTGCAGGATGGTAGGTCTTACTAACTTTTTTGTCACGTCGCGAATTTTAATTACTCGAAAACATTACCAAAGCCTGAAAATTTAGGTCCATATTTTTTTTTAATATATAGATCTATTACACTTGAGTAATAGAAACATGCCAAGCTTCCGCTAGTTTTCGAATCTATTACACTAGTTTTCACTCTCAAAGAGTGCAACAACAATAATACATGCCAAGTTTCCGCTACAGAGCTACAAATAAATAATTACAAACCACAGATACATTTTTTATTCCCTTAACATCTATGATAGAATTTATACAAAAAGAAACATGGAATCCATACTCTTCAACTAATGAATCCGAAATTCTCTTCCTGAAAAAGAATAAAACAACGAGGGGTGAGCACTAATGCCTAGTAGGAATCCCATAGTTCTACAACAATAGTTAACACATAGATAGAAATGATCATGCATGCAGAGTGATACCATATAGTAAGGTGACATTTTGTAAGTTCAAAATATTATACGAAAAGTATATTTTCTTAAAATTTCACTTGAACCTTTAAGAAAACTCACTGCCATAAATGTAGTATCTCATCATTAGGAAGCCGTAAATTCTTTTTGAAAATAAGTATACTTAAGGAAGAACATCATCGTAAATTTATTAATCCGATTCCAAATTATTCCTCATTTTGTTTCCATTTTAATATCCCACATTTCATTTCCATTTCCAATTACCATACTCCATAACATCAAAATCCAAAAGATTAGAGTTCAAACATAACACAAGAATCACAAACCCTTTTTAATTCAATTTCCCAATTACTTACAAAACAAAACTCATAATCTTCCCTTTTGTGACAAGCAATCCATTGAGTTCATCATCACTAGCCCCTAATCCAATTGCCCACATGATGCCAATTTTAATCCTTAATCCATTTTCCTTTAGTTTATTTTCAATTCATTTATTCTTCTCAATTCATGAGTCAATTTCATTATTTCACAATAACCAAACTGAGACTACAACTTAGTGGTTTTCCAGTCATACAAAACGCACATAAACACATCAAACTGCCATTTTACAAAAATTTCGTCCGCGGGATCGGCACCCATGAATAAATTTCGAGACTTTCACCCAGGACACTCCGGCCAACTTAGTTATAATGGAGTCCATCCCCTTTCTCCTCCCAAACAGTGGAGTCCATCCCCTTTCGCCTCCCAAATAAACATACATATACAATGTATTTAATCACATAATCACACATGGAGTACATCCCCTTTCTCCTCCTAAACAATCACACATATACAATGTATTAAAACACACAGTCATATTCAATGACAACCATTTCTCAGATTTATCATATTATTTACTCTTTTCAACTAGCACAATACATGTGATCCAAAATATGATTTTCAAAATGAAATAAGTGTACTTAAAACATAACACAAGAATTTCCAAAATCTCTTTCTAAAACATATAGTTTAAATCCTTAAAATCCATTGCATGCTCCATGATATGCATGATTTATAAATAGTTCGCTTTGCCTAGTCAACATGAAATTTCTACAACAATCATAGCTATCCTCCACCGATAGCCCAAAAAAAATATATTTAAACCGATAAATAAATTCCTTTAAAGATACGTTTTTTTTCCAAAATCTCATATGGGAGTGATAATGCATATCAAGCTCCACCATCATCATTAATAATCCTTCGATTTCACATTTACAATGACAATTTCAATTATTTTTACAAAATAACAATTTGACCCAATTAGGGCAAAACTCCCTCCACTTAATTCAACACAATTCAACATGATCAACACTATTCAACATGATTCAATTCAACACCACTAAATATAATTCAACATAAATCAAGGTGAACTCTTAAATCCCCATTTCATCATTTCATCCCAAGTCTCATGCCATCCATATCATTAACAAATCTTTTTCCCCAAATTTCATTTCATATTATAGCATGATTTACAATATCCATAATAAAGGTTCATTCGCTAATTTTTAACATAATTTTCAAACACTTCCAAAATTCAATTAAACTGTCATATATATCATTCAATATCTCAATTTCATGATTCTACTTTCAATTTAGGCAAAATCATTAATTATCACCATGAATCAACTTAGGGTTTTCAAGAAAAATCAAGAATTTCAAGAACAATTGAACTTCTCACACCATTACTTTTAATTACAATTTTCTCCTTGATTATACACCTAAGGTTCATAATCCACAATCTTAATTGAACCCCAACATTTCAAACCCTAAACCCTCAAATTCCATGACATAACACTATATGCTCAAAAATGGAGATTTTGTATTTATATGATCAAAATACCACAAATCTATCTATAAATGCAAGTATTGAAGAAGAACTAGGACCCCTACCTCAAGATTCAAGCAAAAGAGTAAAGCTTTGATGAGATTCCTTCACAAATCCAAACTTCAATCAGTTGAAAAGTGAGATCTTCAGGCACTCTTCACTTTTTGGTAAGAGATCTTGGCCAAATCTTTGATGAATGGAAGGTATTTGGGTCAAGAGATCAAGGGTTTTCGGACCTAGGGTGAGAAGAAGGAAGAAGGAAAAGAAAAGTGGAGAGAATGATCTAGAAATTCACTTTTTAAGTCGCTGAATTCGTGCATCCGCTCAAGCGTCACTTTTCCCGCTCGAGCGTAACTGTTTCCAACACAGATACCAAAACTTCAAACGGGTATAACTCTCTCATCTGGACTCCGTTTTAGGTCGTTCTTGTGTCCAAATTGAAGCCCCGAAAATAAGATTTCCAATGGTTCTAGTCTTACATCCAAATTTAAAGTGTGGAAAAAGAAAAGGGCAAAAGAGTGATGGCTGTTCATAGGAAAAATTACCCGAATTAAATTCTTGGTTCACTCTTACTTTACCATCATATTACCACTTTGATCAACGACCCAAAATAAAATAGAGAGGCTCCAAACACAATAACAAAAGGTCAAAAAAACAATCCCACTAGCCTTAGAAATTCAAACTCAACCAGGTAGACCGCTCGAGCACCCATTCATGCGCTCAAGCATGCAGACCAACAAAACCGGCCGCTCGAGCGACCACTCCTACGCTCGAGCGGGAATTCGTAACTCTCACAATCTCGGACAGACTGCAAAAGTACTGGAAACTTCACAAGTCCGCTCGAGCATCAACTCTCCCGCTCGAGCGGAGGGAAAAATTCTGGATTGCTACATTTTTTATGCAGGGCTGACCGACCATATTTTTATTTCTATTTTGTTTATTTTATAATCAATTTATATTCTGTTGTGTATGGACAAGAAATTAAATGACACCGTATCTCGGGAAACTACCCATTTGTTTCAGTGCGGTTGGAACTACTTGTCTTGTCCCGTAATAAGAATTATATGTATTTTTGTTTGTGTCTAGTGGACACATGGGTATTAAATCTTGTACTCATACTAGTATACCTGTATACTGACATGTTTTGTCTCTTGGCAACTCGGGTGCGTTCTGTTTGAGCGCAGCTGAGCGTCCTTTGCAGGATTAGTTGGGGCTACGGTGGTGACGTGGATTACTATAGTGTTGGACTTGTCTTTTGGACTTCTTTTGTTTTCTTGAGCTTAGGGTTGATATTAGTTTATGTATTTATTATTATTTTCTTTTATGACTTTAGTATTGGGATAATTTTAAGTTATTTAAGTTAATAAAAACAAAATAAGCTAAAATAATCAATAAAACAAAATGTTATCCAAACCAAAATCATTTTACTTTTTCTCTCACAATCATCAAATTAATTACCAAAAAAAAAATCAACTCTTCCCAAATATAACTTTGTTAGCTAGAAATAACCAAAAGGTCAACTAAAGTAGCCAACTTTCCAAATGAGTCCAAAGTTATTTCTATTGAAAATTTAAAATAGTATTATATACAAACATATAAAATTTATAATTTTTTTTAACGATGTAATGTGACACCTATTATTTTAGTTTATTGATTTTCCTAAAATTTTAGGACAAATTATAAAAAAAAAAAAAATTAGGTTGCTTTTTAGAATTATGATTTGATAATAGAGTTGTATTTTGAGTTTGTGAGTTTTGGAATTATGATTTGAGTATGGAAAATTTATTTGATTATGAATTTTAAAAAGAGTTTGAATTGAGTGATGTGACATATTATATTGAAAAGTGGGTGTTTTAAAAAGTAGGTGTGGAATTAATTTTTTAAAGCTATAAACTATGGGGTAGAATTAAATTTCAAAATCCCTACCAAACAGAGCCTTAAGGTTTCGCATGTTTTTTAATTTAAACTCTAGGATTTCAATTGTAACAATTAAAATCCTGATATTACTTTCGTATCACAGTTTAGCCCCTCTGTTCATTTCCGTCTCATTCAACTAAAAGAAATCTAGGCAAAATGTTTAGAGTCAAACCCACATATTCAAGCCCTTGTATCTCCCTCATCGTAATTCTGTTTCGCCGCATTTTCATGTCGTTGGATTCACCTATGGCCTAGTTTTCATTCCACCCTTCATACACCTTATTCCACCTCTTTTTACATGCCGTTAGAGCTCCGAAAATTGACCAAAAATAAGATTTTTTTTTTTTTTTTTTGGTATGTGTGTTTATAGATTCAAACCCATGGTCAAGATCTTGTATCTCTCTCGTTGTAACTTCGTTTCGCCTTATTTTCACTTCGTTGGATTCACCTCATGGCCTAATTTTAATTTCACTTCTCATATGCCTTGTTCCATATCTTTTTGTATGCTGTCAGAGTTCCAAAAGTTGGCCAAAAATATTTTTCTCTTTTGGCTTCTTTTCTTGGTTACAAAACTAAGCCAAGAATATTCTCTCTAGAACAAAATGAAACTAAAGTTTTAACCACTCGATGGCATCGCCACTGTCAGAGGTTCATAAAGGAAAAGAAAAGGAAGGAGAAAATAACAAGCACAAAGATAGAAGATAGAGGAAGGAGAAAAAAAATGAGAAAAATTTTATTTTTGGCCAACTTTCGGAGCTCCGATAACATACAAAACGCGGTGGAATAAGGTGTATGAGGGGTGGAATGAAAATTAAGCTATGAGGTAAATCCAACGACGTAAAAATGAGGCAAAACAGATTTACGACAAGTGAGATGTAAGGTTTTGAACATGTGAATTTGAATCTGGAAAAGAGAAAGAGAGAGAGAGAGAGAGAGAGAGAGAGAGATAAATCTTATTTTTGGCCAACTTTTGGAGCTCTGATGGTACGCAAAAAGAGGTGGAATAAGGCATATGAATAGTGGAATGAAAACTAGGTCATGAGATAAATCCAAGACATGAAAATGAGGTGAAATGGAATTACGACAAGGGAGATACAATAGTTTGAATATATAGGTTTGAATTTGAAGTAAAAAAATGAGAAAAATCTTATTTTTGGCCAAATTTAGAGTTCTGACAGAACGCAAAAAGAGGTGAAACATGACGTATGAGAGATGGAATGACAATTAGGCTATGAAATGAATTCAATGACACGAAAAAGAGGCGAAATGGAGTTATAATGATGGAGATACAAAAATTTGAATATATGGGTTTGAATATGAAAATTTTGTTTAGATTTTCGTCAATTAAATGAGACAGAGATGGACAGAGGGGTTAAATTGTGACACGAAAGTAACATCAAGATTTTAATTGTTACAATTAAAATTTTGTGGTTTAAATTAAAAAATACACGAAGCCCTAAGTTTTTTTTTAAAATAATTTATCCAAAATTTTATTATGCAATTTATACGAGAAAATTTATTTGTATATTTATTTGAAAAATCACACTCATCATACATGATATGATGAGTTGTATGATTAATGATGTGATGCTGACTTCCTTTATTGTCAACAAATCAATAATATCTGTTAAAAAAAAAAAAAGTTACGAAACAGCTGTACTTTAAGAAAATAATTACTAATACATGGAAAATTTTTTATCCTTAATAATTAAAGAATAACATTAGGGATCATAAAAAAAATATTATAAAATGCATTATGAAAATTTTTTATTCTTTAATTAATGTGTGATATTTTATTGTATGTGTAATCTAAAGGTAGAGAATCTTTCATGATTATATTCATGATATTTTCTTTATGATCCCTAGCATTACTCATAATTAAAATTTGTAAAGTTTATCATTAATTTAGTTATTTTTTTCAAAATATACACTGATATGTTATTCCCCTGAAAAAAAAAAAAAAAAAAAATTCATTGATGTACAGGTAGAACTCTTAATTAACCAGTTGATTTTGGATGTACTCTTTCAAAGATTTTAGATGAAATCTTGAATTAATATTCATTATTTATTTACTTATTTATTTTTGTTGTGCTATTTTTAAGTCAACATCTATCATTTATGGCGAGGTGTTCAATAATTTGCATCAAACCAATCCCATGCATGTATGCCATAATCACATATCAGTAATATTTGAAAGATTAACATATCACATGTCATATGCATCTAACAAGTATGTTTAGAGCATTGTTTAATATTAATTGGAGTGCAAATTACGTTGGAAATATATATATATATATATATATATATTAATTTATAAGTAACGAAAATTATTTTAAATAAATGAAAAATATCTTATATTTTTCAATTTGTATATTTTTCTTATTTATGTGACGCAATTGTTAATAAGACCCATTTTGTTTTTAAAAGACATACTAGCAAATGCATATTGTTATTTATGTAAAATTAACCAATAACCGCTCATATTATTGTTGGTATTTTTTTCATAAAAATACAAGGAAAATATATAAAATAAATTAAATAGAAATGACAAAATAATAATAATTATTATTTTTTATTAGTAAAGAATGAAATATATAACAAACTATAGAACTAAAAAATAAAACCCAAGAATGGACTAGATTACACCACGGAACATATTACAAGATGGATTCAAATGGACATATAAAATAATATACGAAAAATTATTTATATTTAAAACTTTGAAGAACAAAAGATAAATGATGCAAACCGAAACCTATATAATATCACAGTTTCCTTAAAACAAATTCATCACCTCCCGGTGAGTGTTGGAGGTACGCCAAGCAATTAAAATTTGTTATCAGAATTATACCAATCATAAAAGTTAACCGATATCCAATCATAAAAGTTAACCGATATTCTCGGAACTGAGCCCATTATTTATGAATAAAAATAAAAAATATTTTGGCCAATGCTAAAAGTTGGTTTCTTTTCCCAAAACTAAGCACTTTGAAAATAATCAAATTATAACCAAAGACTTTCTTAAAACTTGGTTTCCTAGCACTTTGGGAATAAAAGATTAAATCCAAAGATTTCCTCTAATGACAAAGGTTTGAAACCAAATCCATCTTAATTGCCATTTCTGAACAAATCAGAAACACTTTTTAGCCAAGGCTAAACTTTGGTTTCCATTACAGAAAATCAAAACAATCTGAAAATAATAAAATTAATCCCAAAGATTTTCTCTAAACCCGAAGGTTTATAATTTCTCACATTCCTCATTTCCTTTCACTATGGTGAAACTATTAAAAATTAGAAATTAAAAACACTACAAATGGAAATGGAAATGGAAATGGAAATGGAAATGGAAATGGAAATGGAAATGCAACTATTACAATCACAAATTGTCTAAATTTGCAAAACGGAGTTCATGGTTGCATCCAAAATCGTCTGTTTAGCCAAGAGCACACTTCTCCACTTATGATGCTTATCTTTGTGTAAAACAAATTACAAAACTCTATCCTCGTTGCCACTAAATCTCCATGCTCACTGTTCATATACATACTTAGATACAAGATGAGTTAATGAACCAATAAAGTGAATATTACACAAGTAATTTCAGTTATAACTCGGAATGTGTAAATTAAAGGCTATAGATGCATTGTTGTTATAAGAATGACATGAGTTGCATGGCTATAAATCAATTATACACACAGGAATATTATGGTCATAATGTTAGCAATCCAACCATGCAATTATGAGCAAATATATATAACAATAGAGTTAAACTTCCATTTACCATTCCATGAATACAAAAAATATTTTGGAGTAATTTCCTTGATTACCCATCAAGACATGAAAGAACTCACTACCGAAACAACAATTAATTAATAGAATTATAATACAAAATTATTTCACCATGCACTAATTCTCTCTTAGGATCCATCCACCTTAATCATAAGCAAACTCAGAAATAAGACCATTATATAGAAAGAAACGAAACTATTTTATTAAATTTCTTCCTAAAACAAATCTGTTTTGAGATATTTTATACTGTTGAAAACCTTTTGACTAGACAAGTCGCTTGAAATTCTCAAAACACGAATTCCAACACTTTGATTTTCTCCGAATTTAATAAATCAAATTAAATCAAAATTGTTACTAAACTTTCAAAACAACATACGGAATAAATCTAAAATCAAACTAAACTATAAAATGAATAATTAAATTCACTAAAATTCCAAAGATCCAATATTTTTCCTTATTCCACGCAAAGGTAATCCTGTTCAAATCACAATTAGTAGTCAAATTTACTAATTCCAATTTATTTTATTTGTTCGTATTATATATCATTCTTTCTCGCTTAGGTAAACCTGTAAAGAAAGTTAGTAACAAAAGAAAGCAAATAACAAACAAATCAAATCAAATAGTAAGATTATTACAAAATAAAATTCTTATTTTTATAAACTCCTACCAACTTAAACACTAACAATCAAATAACTCATGCAATAACAACTAATCAACATAAAATAAATTGTATGAATAAATTATTAGAAATAAACAACTCAAAACAACCCAATAACTCTAGGCAATTAAATTAATTTTAATTCCAAGAGTTACTAGAAGAAATTAAAATAAAAGCTAAATTGTTTTTTCAAAAACTATTTTAAAAAATATGTTTCGAGATTGTTGGTTTTTTTCCATAAAAATACAAGAAAAATATATAAAATCAATTAAATAGAAATGACAAAACAATTATTATTATTATTATTATTATTATTATTAAAGAATGAAATATACAATAAACTATAGAACTAAAAAAAAAAAAACCCAAGAATGAACTAGATTACACCATGGAACATATTACAAGATGGGTTCAAATGGACATATAAAATAGTATACGGGAAATTATTTAAATTTAAAACTTTGAAGAACAAAAGATAGAGGATGCAAACCGAAACTTGTGTAATACCACAGTTTTCTTAAAACAAATTCACCACCTCCCGGTGGGTGCTGGAGGTACGCTGGCGTCTGTCTCCCAGGATAAGACGGTTGAAACTAGCTAATGCAGAAGTACATTCTGAATAGTTTCGACGAATTTGACAATAGCTACACTCTTTCTAACAAGAACCAAAGAAGAGGCTAACAAAAAAAGATAGAAAAAATTTTCTTTGGTGTAAAAAATCATCTCCAACTTTTTATTTCAAAATACCATATCATTTTCCATCACAAAACCTCTCTAAAAAACAACCTACTAAGTTGCAGGAGAAATGGCTTTATTTATACTAGTAGGGGAGAGCCTTAACCATGAAAGCTAACATCAATGGAGTCATCAAATGTCATCAACTCTAGCCATTAAGGCTAGAGTTACAAAGGTTCAAAACTCTAAAACCATTATATAAAACATAATGTGTATATAATGTATAAGTTTTGAGAATTAAACTAGATGGTTTGCAAAATGGATACGGGTGTTGGGTCACAACCCGATCCAAGCCCAATCTCAAACACATGTACAAACTAAGTCCAACACAGCTCAGCCCAAAGCTCAAGACTAGATCTAAGTCCAAATCTAAGACCAAACCCAGCACATGAACAAGTACAAGCCTAGGCCTAGTCCAAACGAAGACTAAGTCTAAATCTAAACCCAATTTTATTGATGCCCACTTTATGAGACAATTCTTATCCACAACTCTATGATTTCGACTCATTATTTTTGTATTGCAATCTTCTCAAAACTACTCAGACCCATCTCAATTGGCAGTTGGGTCCCACTTTAATTTCGAATTCAAGTTGCTGAAAACCCATTATTTTCCAACAATTTATTTATTAATTATTGTGACAACCTAAGAGTTACACTGAACTAGTGGGGCAGGCTAAATCAGTATGGTCCATAGTCTTAGATCGAGCTAATTATCATGGTCCTTAATCTTGGGCCAGTCTATATATGATCATAAGTTTTGGGCCGAGCTAAGTTTGTTGACTTGGCAATTTGAACCGAGCTAGAGATGTTGATCGATCAAATAAAGCATGCATGTTGAGCGAGCTAAGCGGCTTATTAGGTCATTGACCGAAGTGAAGAACCTAATAGAATGATGAATTGGACAAATTTAGCATTGTTTTTGTGTTGAGTTTCAGCTTGGCAGTCTCACTAGAGGTTAGTGAGACTCAACTAAAGCGGTTGTGCAATTGACATACAATCGTGTTAGAATCTTGAGTTAGCTTAGTTGTCGACTCGGGAGTTGAGCCGTTTTACTTGAATTTTGATAGTAAGTTATCCTTTAAAAGATGGAATCCTGATAGGACTCTACATGTAATGCCCCAACTTCCGGGCTGTTAAATACGTATAATAATACAACACAAGTAGGATAGATAACCAAAACATCTTAATATACATATATAACTAGAGTTAATATCACAGATAATTCGTTTATGTTCCACTACAGGATTATCAAAACATTGCCAAACCAAAAGTCAAAAAAAAAAAAAAAAAAAAAAAAAAAAAAAAAAAAAAAAAAAACAGCAACAACTAGTCTAAGTCTTGAAATGAACCACAACTCCAACACTTCATCTTATTTGCCTTCGAAATAATCTTCACCATTGTAAATTGCTTCATCACCTGGCATTACATGCCATGAGCTTGGAATGCCTAGTAAAAACACACACACCCCCATATCTTCTATCAACCAATCAACCATACACAGAACAAATTGGGTAACATAACATACAATAGTTCTATGAATTAGTAGTTAGACTAGACATCTAGAATCCCCCAAAGAGATCCTTCTACCCAACCACAAGGATTGAACACCAGACTATTCAAAACTCCCCATTTTGCTGCTTTGCAGACCTTACCACCTATGCCCACCTCTCAGTTATTTACCAGTCAATGACATTGATGGACCTCAAAAGGGACGGCCAAACAAGTGGGCTTGCTTACACCTAAATCGTGCTTAGGGCTCGCTTACACCCTGTACATACCATACCAAATCGTGCCTAAGGTTCGCTCACACCCTGCACATACCATACCGAAGGGCTCACTTACACCCTGAGACCACCGCATAGAGTCTGAATACATCCGTGTCAACTTAGGGGCTCGCTTAGACCGCTTGCGCAAGACTTAACTCATTTGGTTTTAATCCCATCATAATTCATGTCCTTCATATGTATAAATTATTTCACAACACTAATGTGAACGTCACCCATTGGCAACCCCTTATCATTTCCCATTTATTAGACCTTTTGCCAAGCAAGTTAGTCACATTCGGTAATTCGGTAATATAAAAGAGCATGAGACAAACGTAAGAGAGGAAATATAGCCCATGATAATCATACATAAGTATGGTAAGGCAAGCAAACAACATTAGGCATGCTTTGAAATACTTGGAGACAAATAACAAAATAAAACACCATTTTCAGCACTATTTAGTTCTACAGGGCTAACAAGAATGCTTTGGTAAAAATACTTCCAGGTCAAATTAGGGGCTGAAATTGCACAGAAACAATAATCAACCTGTCTAGTTTCAGTTCTAATTCTCAGAATTTGCACAGAACCTCCAAAACAAGCTATATTCGAAAAACCTGTCCAGATTTGTCACCCTTTGGGAAAATTAGCTTTCCTCTCAATCTACCCGATGATTTTCACCCAAATAAATTCTGTTGGAAAGAGGACTCAGAATTCTAAATTTTGACAAAATAACCCACATGAGATAATTTTTCTAAAATTTTATAAAATTGAAAGAAGTGGACTGTTTTTCAGGGACTTAGGACCAGATTTTTAAACACAATATCCAAACCCTAAAATCCCACAAGGAGGGGCTAATAAAATTATCACAAGCTCTAAACACACAAAATATCCTACATGAAATTCATATTTGAGAAATAAATAGGTTTGATATTTATTTTAAATTAGAGAAGTTGCAGCAGTGCATAATTTGACAAACTTGTAAGGCAACGTCACTAAATCAAACCCACACTTTTCATACACATCAAAAACCCTATTTACCTTTAATATGCAACATAAGAGGGCATCTAGACAATAGGATGAGATGGGTGAAGGATTGGAGAAGATAAGGGAGAGATGTGTTCTTACCTTGACTCAAGAAAGCGCATTTTCTTCCTATTCTCCCTTCTTTTTTTTCTTTTTTTTTCCCTTCTTCTTCTCTATTTCCCCCTAATCACTCTCTCCTTCTCTCACCCTCTCCTTGGCTGCTGAAATATGGGTGTGAAATTGAGGCAAGGCTCTCAATTTATAGGCCATGAATTTGGGTTAAAAAGACCATTCTACCCTCTTGCTTAAAGACTAAGGAAAATCATAAAAATCTAGATATTTTGTGTTCCACTAATTTGCTCAAATAAAGAATAAAATAAATAATAAAAATATTTATTTAAAGATATTTATTTGCTCAAATAAATAATAAAGATTCAAATAACTAATATTCAAATAGGCTAAAAAAAATGTATGAATTAATTTCGAAACTAAGAGGTAAATAAATAAAAACCAAGTTTTAGGGTATTTCTAATTATAAAGTGGTGTTCTAGGATTTAATTATAATACAAAATAAAATACAGAAAAATTATTCTTTGTTGGACCATTTTGTAAAATTTTATGAAATTTGGGACTAAAATGCAATTAACCTAAGGCTTAGGATTTCAAGTGTAATTACCAAAAAATAGGGTCTCTACACTACAAGTAAGGAATTAGAGTTCAACTAAAATTCTATCATGCGAAAGATATAAAAACTCAGAGTTAACCTTAATAGACGTAAACGCATATTTAGTTTACGGAATTTATAGAGTTTTTTTTTCATGTAGATCTTGAGAACTAACTTAAGTATCGGAGGAGTTTTCCAACACACACCCACCAGTCAGTTCATCGTTGTTGTTTTATAGGAAATACGACGCCGTTTGGAAGAGTTTAGATTTGATCACAAAGAATACACGTGTGAAGTATTTTTGTGATCAAATCTGAACTCTTCCAAACAGCTTTAGTTGAGTCAGAAAAGAAGAGCTGAGGAAGGGCTGCAAATATGCGTTTACCTCTATTAAGGTTGTTTTACAGGAAATTATTCATACAACCCACGTACACAACCCATAATTATTCACACAATAAACCCCACACAAAACTCATTTTAACATTGAATCACTATATGTGTGTCGTAAGTGAGTGATCTACAAATATATATTGTATAAAGAATAAACAAAATACTGTAAATGTAACATATAATTATAAAATAAAAATATTATGTAAATTAATAATTTTTATAATTTTTTTCACTTACACTCGTATTATTTAATTATAAAATTTTAAAATTTAAAACGAAATGCTTTATAATAATATAATTGTTGGCACCTCAATTAAGAAAATTTATTTATTTATATTATAATATATTGTTGCAAATTGCTACAATAATATATCTCTCTATTTCTCATGGAAGTAAACTATCTTAATTGATTATTTAACTTTTTGATTATTTTAGTCTGGTTAAATAGTTGTATTTGGAAAAAATAGTTTTTTTTTTTTTTTTTTTTTTGTAGTTGATTTGATGGTTGTGAGAGAAAAAATAAAATAATTATGGATTAGATACAATGTTTTGTCTATTAACTATTTGAACTTATTTTATCTTTATTGCCTATTTTAGCCCAAAAAAAAAAAAAAAAAAACAACTTGCCAAACAGTGCCTAAATGACTTGCATTAATTGCCTTATAAAAAGTCTAGGCGCACAAACGATTGAACACAAATTTGAACACAGAAACTGTGCATCCGATCACTTGTCAATCGTGATTGTCATCTTGATCAAAACTTATTGGCTGTGACTATCATAATATCCTCCGGTCGTCTGGACAATTGTCTCACCGATCGTCCGGTAAAACAGTTTCCATATTTGACCCATGTGAGTAATGTGGGTGTTGATTTTTCACCACACAACCAAACGGGAAACTTAGCTAGAGAGCACCGGCAGAATAGATTAAACCCAACAACCTGTACAAGAAGATAAGAATCTGGCGGTGGTTCGTCCACCCGTGAGCACTCCGACGATCAAGTCAGTAATCAATATCTCTCATAGATAGCAAATTGTGCTTAAACTCACAAGAAAAAACTTACCTCAGACCCATGAGGGTGCCCTACTTTTATAACTAGTAGTAACCTGATCCCTTTAGAAGCCTTACTTCAGTGGACTCAGGCTCAATGCTCACCCTGCTTTTATAACTAGCAGTGACCTGTCACGCACAATCTTTCCAACTGTTTCATACACGTATCCTTTCTTTGTTGGTTTGTACCTGAGACACGCTATCAGAGCGCGTTATTCCTGCCCATGCCACCTGACAGACACGTCATCCAAGGCAGCTCATTATGTTTTTGCCGTATATTCACATTTTTAACAAAACTTCTTCTCTCTCTCTTTGTCTCTTCACTTCGCATTCTCGCATTCTCTCTCTGTGTTCAAATTTTCTCTCTCTAAAGTTCTGTATGAAACCTACTATTTACAATCCCTTCAAAGCTCTACAACTGCTCTGTTTACCTCCTCCGGCAAGTTCCTCATTGTTTGTTTCCAGTCATTACCGTCATTAGACTCTGGCGAACTTTATCCCAACGTTCGCTTCTCTGGCTCCAATCGGTTAGTCCTTGACTTCTTCCTTTTCATTTTTCTTGTTTTTCAATATACTTCCTTTTCGAATTTGCCACATACTTGCACTGTATCTATTGCTATGAAATTTGCCTCTGTATTTGTAGTTGTACGCTGTTTTTCTGCTATGACGAATTACTTTTCACAATGCCCATGGTTTTTGTACACAACCTTGCACAGTCCTATTTCACGAATTTTGTCGTTTGGTGTGGGCATATCGATTTTTTTGTTCTCTGCCTCATTCTTGAATGTCTGACATAGTTCTTACACATGTGTATTTGTCTTTTCCTGATTTTGAATCATGCTCTCTTTATGGTTTCTTGGTGTTTTTTCCAGATCTTTGCCTTCGAATATTTGTTCATTTGTATAGAGTTCTAGGTTTGGGATTTGATTAGAAACCACACACTTAAGAAAATTGAAACAGATTCCCCCTTAGATCTTCACAATCCTTATCGTAGTGCTCTTCTAGGGTTTAGCCGAGGTCTTCAGACCCTTTTCAACCACTTTTTCCAGAAGTCTAGTACTGATTTTCTCAAGCCAACATTATGGATATGTTTAGGTAGAAGGTAGACCACTTCTAAACTAGAGTACTTTAGGTAAGAGTTTTCTATTCCAACCGACGTTCAACTTCGGTTGCTGCTGGAGAGGATGACTCTATCATGCTCAGGAAGGACTACATGCCCTTTCCTGTAGTCTCCATCATTGAGGGCGGAGTCAGATTTCCTCTCGACATTCTCTTCAGGGAAGTCCTCCACTATTATAAACTCAATCCCATGCAGCAGGTTGTTAACTCATTTAGGATTATCAATGGTTTTATTGAGCTGACACGTAGGCAAAATGCCAGGATTACCTTAGCCGATATCCAGTATTGCTATACTATGTGTGGCCTTAAGACCAACACAGGCTACACATACTACCTCAAGCCGAGATCCACTCAGTACAAGCTAATATCTAACATTCAATAAGGGCGTGGCAGACGACTACCTGATTGTCTCAAGCAATTGAGAGTTCGCGCCAGACGATGAGCTCCACCTTTTTCTATTACACCGTGAAGTTTTTAGGGATGACAAGGGTAAGGACTTAGTCCCCCCGTAAAGTCCCTTCTCTATTACCTTACTTAACAATCTTTCTGTTAATCTATTCTAATGCTCTTCTTTCTGTCTTTGCAGCCTTTCATCAGCCAAAAAACAACTTTTGCCAGACATACGTTCCAAGCAAGGACTTGGTTCGCCTCCTCGGCTTACCAATTGAAGTTTGTAAGGCTCCAATCCTCCTCAACTACATCCCGACGTATCGGAGCCCTCTGCCCGACGTCCCTTAAAAAAGCAAGTCTTCTCTGTTTGCCACGACTCCTCCAGCTGCTTCATCTCCAGGGCCAGATCAGGCCTCCACATCTGATCCTGCCGACCAGCCGTCCACTTCTACCCCCTGCTAATTCCTCCAGCTCAACGACAGCGCCGACACCTATCTAACCCTTCTATTGCCCTCCCAGCAATTTGTTTCGGTCCCAGAGTCACTGTTGTCGTTACCGCCGACGAGATGGGCCGCGCTAAAATTATTCCAGATGACCTTCTTGCCGACATCCCTAGGGTGGTGTCAGTCCACTCCTCCTCCTCTTCTCAGTCTCAGCTAAAGCCCAAAGTCAAAAGGGTAAAAAAGGGCTAAGTCAAAGGCCACTACTATGGAGGTGGAGTCTAAGGACACCGTGCCGATCTCAAAGTTGGCCGAGATTGAGAAAAAATCATCTGCTGCTGAGAAGAGGTCTGCCGAGGTCGGATCATCGGAAGAACCTTCATAAAAAAAGCCAAGGTCAAAGGGTACAGCTCATCTTGGCATATTCCATGCTGACGAGCCTTAGGCTCCTGCAGTTATGGTTGGAGACTGACCTCTGGTAACCGGCGATAGTGCATTTGACAGTGTGGAGGTTGGGGCCGCTCTCTCCACCGCTGTACTCCTTTCAGTCGATATTAATCTCATGGCCAAGCTTGCTGAATATGAAAACTATGCGTCGATGATGCAGCATTGTGTTCTAGTAAGCTTCTACACTTTGCTTCTTTTTGTTTTATTTTTTATTTGTACTTAACCAAAGTTTTCTATTTTCCTTTTTCTCTAGAATTCTCTTTCTCTCTTGATATTTTGTACACTTTTGCCTAGTTTCTCTTAGTTTTTGCTCATTAACCCTTAACCAAATACTCTCACCTTTGGGCTGAGATCCCTTGGAGCCTTGTTTGAGCTTTAGAAGGAGGTTTGGGCTTGGATTGTTGCCTATTTTGTGCCTTAGCTTCAAGAGGTATAACGCTTGTTATTTAAGCTTGCTTTCAATACTTGCTTTGCCATCTTTTTCTACTATTTTGGGGCCAGTTTTGACATGTAAAAAGTTCTGTTTTTGAGACCTAAAAGTGGTGGTTTGAGCCCCTTTTGAGTTAGGGGGTTGTCCATCTCTTTTGCTTCTTAGCTTGTTAAGTTTTTTGAGCTATTTTTCATCACTTTGAAATCAAATTTTTTGGGCCTTTTAACCACTGAATTTCAGAGGTTTTTCAGTGGTAAAAACCTTGTTTTGAAGTCCAAAATTGGAGGGGTTAGCCTCCCTTCCTTGTGTCTTGTTTGCATACCTAGTTAGCTTCATGAGTTAGCATGTTTTTCTAGATTACCTTAGCTTAAGTCCAGCATGCTTTTGCTTCTATTTTGACCTATTTTGACTTTGTTTTGGGCTGGTTAGCTCAGTTGAGGCTTGTATTTCATAGTTGTAGTGTAATTTCCTTCACTAGCTTGATGTTTTAATGCTTTAATCATCATTGCTTTGAGTTAATAGCATGTTTTAGTGTTGTTTTGCACTTCATTTCAGCACTAAAATCTCTGCAATCTCCCTCTATTCTTCACTCTTTTATTTGCTTTGAAAGTGGTTTCAAACCACTTGTTTGCCTAAGTATGGAATTGAGGTGTTGCACCTAATGGTTTAATCTCTTAGGGGGTTCATTACCAACAGTGTAATGCCTCTTTCATGCCCAAAGTAACTTGTGGTTTGAGCCATCTTTCCATTAGAGGACACTCACTTTTGGACTTAATCGATTAAAGAATGAATCGGTAACTAAAATGAGTAAACAAAAAATGACAAGTAAAAGAGGCAAGATAAGCATCTTTCGTGTTGCATGTTCGAATTGGATGTTAATTCGAACACAAGGAAAATGGAACATTTCATACTCAAAGTAATGAAATGTGCCACTTTCCTTGGTCAATATCACCCTTGATCATGCATGATAGGGTGGTGGTCTTTTTGAGTCTTGTTTTGCACTTATTAACTTGTACAAACTTGGTTCTTTGGTAATCATGCATGGAAATTGTTTGGTTAGTGGTTTGAGAGCCAAGAGTTTCACTCCTTTGAGATTGTTTGATGATAAGGAGTGTAAACAGTACACACAAACCTGTGAGAATACACTGTTTTGCTCTGTCTGCTCTCTATTGCAGCAAAAAGAGGGGTTCATGTCATCAATGACCGACCGGCCACCAGTGGCAGCCGACCGACCCCCTATCGGCCACCAATGAAAATTGCACAGTGTGTTGGTAAGTTGAAGCAGAGGCATTTTGGGAGTTAACAGCACTGTTGGTATTCAAATGTGCAAACAGAGGCGTTCAGTGGCAAGGCGGTGGCTTTTTCGGGTGAAGAAACCGAGCATGCATGCATCCCTCGCTTCCCAAGGCCATTTAATTGCTTTGTTTAGTTAATTAGTGGTAGCTAATTAATTAGTTTAATTGCTTTGTACTTAATTAGCTTAGTAGTTAGCTAATTACTTCGATTTGTAATATTTAATTAGTTTAGAATAAGTTAGTTAATTCGTTTCAATTGTTGTAAGAATTAGTTAGCTTAATTAGCGTAGCTAATTGGTTAGCTTATTCATTTGGACCCTCCTTCGCAAGGGCATAATGTTGTAATAAGTGTGCGTGCATGTGTGTATGTTTTCCAACCCCACGTATTTCTCCCTTTTATTTAATCGCTTTTGATGGTTGGATTAAGGGCATGTTTTAATTAGCATATCGCATGTTTGCATCCATTCATTCGAATTGCATGCACCGAGGCTCAGCGCATCATTCAAATTGCATTGCCATTTCAATATAATCCTTTGAATACGTGTTTAACCGCATATTGTTCAAATCAATCCATATGCCATATTAGTAGCCAAGCCTATTAATTGCATTATTGCATACGTTACATTAGGTATCTTGTATAGTTAGGATCATGTATCTTTCTAACTAGTTGTTGTTTTGGCTCGGAGTACTCGGTGAGTTTTTATGCTTTAGCATACTTGCATGTGTGTGATTGCCATATTGCCATGATTAGCATGCTTGCCATGAGGCTATGTGCTTAAATGCTAAACTGCATGAATGCCTGTGGATGAAGGCTTGTTGTTTAAATTGGAATAATTCAACAAATGTACGTTTTAAGCCCACTTTGTTGAGTGGCAAATCATTTTTTAAGCCCACTATGTTTGGTGGCAAATTCGCAAACTTTAAATCCACTTGAGGTGGCAAATTCAAACCATTTTCGCAAATAAACATGAGTTGAATTGTTACAACTTAAGCAAACTAGTCTATTTTTGCTTGTGTACATCCAATAGTAAAGCTAGTTTAATAATCGGAATAAGAATACATAATGTTTATAAAACATCATATCATGGTTAGTAGAGGCCGATCTTTGATTGGACGAGCAGGGAAGCTCAATTCAGGACCTTTCTCTCTCATACCCAAGTTCCCAAGCTGAGGCAACTTTGGTGATAACGGACACGTGACCTTTGGCACGAGTCAGGGTTGCCTAAATTTTCCCAAAAATAAAATATTTAGGTAGCGACTCTATATCTAGAAAAACAGTCCAATTTTAGCATTATTTGATTTAAAATCGATTTTCTAAAAAGATTTGCCAAATTTGGACTCTTTGGTGATTATCAATTTCACATTGCACTTTGTGAGACTAGATTCAGAACTGCAGGAGTCCGAACTGTGAGGCCTTTCTTTTCAAACCTTTCCAAAAGGGGGCGGAAAAAGGCGAGTCCACAGAGGCCTAGGCCTAGACCGAGCTCCAATCGGCGCTTGCCACAAAAGAGGCCGAACTTAAAGCTACTGACGAGAAGGCCTACGTTGAAGGGGTAACCAACATCCGTGATGCCTACAAGAAGCAAGTCAATCAGGCATGCAACAAGGATTACACCCTTGGCTGGATGACTGCTTTGAAGGAGTTGGTCATCCCGGACGACTCGATTCTTCGAGATACTAGTTGACTTGTCATGCTATTCCCTCATACTCCAAGCCAATCTGAGGATGAGGCTAAGGGGGAAGAAGAAGCTGAGGCCAAAGTCGATGCTGAAGAATCTGCTGGGGCCAAGTCCCCAACACTGAATGAGCAAGTCCTAGACTTGACTTAGGATGGAGAGGAGGTTGAGGTCCCCAAAAATATTACTTCTGCGAAGAAGAGTCCGGACTAGACCCTTCTTGAAATTGATGCCAAGATAGCGGCCGAGAAGGAGGGAGCTCTGCCGACTGAGGCCAACACAATGCCAATAGTCAAGGTTAAGTAATCCGATGTTAACGCTAATGTTTCCAGTACTTAGAATTTTTTCTTTGCTTGTACTTTTTTACTTGTTGAACAGTTGTAACTTTTTGTTGTGTGAACAATGTTTGCTTTTGTTTGGCCGATCTGCCCTCTGCTGTAATCCAAAACTTCATTTTTCAATGCAAGTCTTCTTTTTCTCTAAGTGTTGAATGTCTGTTTCCTTATGTTTTATTTGTCTTCATTATTTTGTATGCTTCCATCCTTAGAATATTTTTGAAATTTTTCCAAGTATATCTTAACTTGTGTAATCATTTCGGGTCGGAACACATCCTACATGTATCACCTCAGACCCATTTTGTCATGGGTGCAACCTTGGTCATCTCGAACCTACTTACCTCGGAATTCACCTTTTGCTGTGATCTCAGCCAACGGGCACTTCAGAAACATTCTTTGAATAATCAACAAGTATTGTTTCCTTATTTGTACTTGCTGTCTTTTATCAAGATTTCACCCTTTCAACCCTTCCAGGTTTGACAACTTGATTGGTGATCTCGGGTAACAAACAATTCGAGTGTCCCTTATTTGGATACCTCAGCTGACTCTAAATTGTAAATTTTTCAAACATTCCAATAAATGTCAAGCCTATTCCTACTTCCTGCCCCCTAACGTGAACCTAAGTACCACTTATGTTCACATTACACATGCAACTCCAATTCTTGCAGAGGTCTGATTCAAACAAAGATTAGCTGAGATTTTCTACCTCGGTTTTGCTGTTAATCTAACCAGATCAAACTTAGGTTAACTCTATCATATGGCAAGTGTTAATTTAACTCTACCATATGGCAAGTTTAAGTTATTCGTCATTTTTCATTTGGAAA
Source organism: Camellia japonica (assembly GCA_030407325.1). Taxonomy (NCBI): domain Eukaryota; kingdom Viridiplantae; phylum Streptophyta; class Magnoliopsida; order Ericales; family Theaceae; genus Camellia; species Camellia japonica. The sequence goes on along the minus strand of JAPPVO010000036.1, from coordinate 122,212,445 downwards.
CATCACAAACTTAGTTCAACTCTACCATAGGTAAGTTGAATTCAACTCTACCATATGACAAGTCTAAGTTATTCGTTATGTTTCATTCGAAAACATCGCAAATTTAGTTCAACTCTACCATAGGCAAGTTGAATTCAACTCTACCATATGGCAAGTCTAAGTTATTCGTCATGTTTCATTTGGAAACATTACAAACTTAGTTCAATTCCACCATAGGCAAGTTGAATTTAACTCTATCATATGGAAAGTCTAAGTTATTCGTCATGTTTCATTCGGAAACATCGTCATAAGACTGCTAATCCTTATCGTACAAATTTTAACAAGAATAAAAACAAAATCTAGCTAGTGTTTTATTATAACGTCGACTAATAAAATAATTACATAAATCTCAAAAAACAAAAACTAATGATAGAAAAACTTTAGAATGCAAATGTTCCAGGGTCGTGGCAACTCTTTGCCATCAGCGTCTTCAAGCCGATATGCCCCATTGCCTGCAACCGAGATGATTTTATAAGACCCCTCCCAGTTTGGGCCAAGTTTGCCCTCCTTAGGATCCTTCTTATTGCCGACAACTTTCCTCAAGACAAGGTCCCCAACCTTGAACTCTCTTGGGTTGACCTTCTTGTTGTAAGTCCTAGCAAGCTACTGCTGATATGCCCCCAGCCGAATTGCTGCTCTCTTTCTTCTTTCTTCTAATAGATCTAGATATCGGGCCCTGAATGCCTTGTTGGTTCCATTCTCCACTCCCTGGGTTCTAATTCCAGGGATGCCAACCTCCAGTGGGATGACTACTTCAGTGCCATATGCCATGGCAAAAGGGGACTCCCTAGTTAATCTTCTAGGTGTGGTTCGATATGCCCACAGCACATTGGGTAATTCTTCCATCCACTTGCCCTTGGCTGCTTCCAGTCTCTTCTTGATCCCATCCAAGATGGTCTTGTTGGATGCATTTGCCTATTCATTGCTCTAGAGAAAGCTGGGGGTAGAGTAATAGTTTTTGATTTTGTATTTTGCACAGAAGCTCTTGATTAGCTTACTGCCAAACTGGGTGCCATTATCTGCAATTATGGCCCTTGGGATTCCGAATCTGGTGATGATGTTCTTTCAGATGAAGCTCTTCACATCAATATCTCGAATCTTCACAAGGGGTTCGACCTTTACCCATTTTGTGAAGTAGTCTGTGGCTACTAACAAGAACTTTCTTTGTCCAGTCACCTGTGGCAGTGGTCCCACTAGGTCCATGCCCCGCAGGGAAAACGGCCAAGAACTGGACATTGGGTTCAGATCTGCTGCTGGTTGATGTATTAAAGGAGCAAACCTTTAATACTTTTCACACTTCCTAACATAGGCTTCAGCATCATTTTGCATGTATGGCCACCAATATCCCTGGGAGATGGCTCTATGGGCAAGTGACCCTGCCCCTGCATGGCTTTCACAAACTCTTTTATGGATCTCATATAAAAAGTCCTCTATCTAAGAGGGATGCACACACCGGAGTGAAGGTCCAGTGAAGGATCTTCTATACAGATGACCTTCTGCTAACAGGCAGAACTTGGCCGACTTTAACTTGGTTTTGTGTGCCTCTTTTCGGTCGTCTGGCAGTCTATTTGTAACAACCCTCGTACTGATTACCGATAAACCACTGAAATACGTACTGATTACTGCTAAACTGAACTGATAATGACTGATAATCGAATTAACTGAAGTACTGAATGGACTGATTGAAATCGAAACTGAAATTGAATAAGTTTATTTGTTGTATTGCATATTGCATCTGTTTGATTTATCGATTATCTGTTTGTGTTTATGTGTTTAAACTGCTAATTGAAGGCCTTATCGGCGGCCGAATTAGGAACCGTTTAGTGTTTCACGATCAGTAGAATATTTGCGATTTAATGGTATATTTATTTAAAATGTGATTAGGAACGATTAAATTGGATTAATTTGAGCCAATTAGAGAACTTGGACTTATTTACAACTTTGCCACCCATAGTGGACATTTTGTTTATTGTTAGTATTGAGCCTTAACATTTAATCAAACTTCTCCTCAGCCATTTTTGTGAGCATAGCCGAAAATTAGAGAGAGAGGAGAGGGAGAGAATTGATTTCCTTCTTGCATTGCTTAACCTTGCTTAGAAACTTGAAGATTGGTAACATAGATTGCTAACTTGAGCTTCCAAGACTTGTGATTGGCACTCTAGGTAAGGAAATCATCATCTTCTTGTTGTTTTTAAGTTCCCTCTTGCATGTATCATGATTATAGGGAAGTAAGTCATGAATTTGCTCATAAAATTGTGAATTGAAGCTCAAATGTTACATGCATGCTTGAATTGATGCATTTTGAAGTTGAATTCATGATAAATTGTGCATGCAAGTCCATGATTTTATATTAGTCCATGCTTTCAAGTTGTTTTCAAAGATTGGAGCTCATTAGAGCAAGATTTGAAGCTTGGTTTTGGTTTAAAGTTCATGCATTGCATGTTTTAAACTTGTTCTTGAAATGGGTTTGAGGGATGGCTTTAATTGACCAACTCTTGGCCCTTGCATGTGTAAATCGGCTTTTGAAACTTGTTGTATATTGAATGTGGATGTATTTTCCAGAATTTGGGCCTAAGAGATTGAGAATCGAATTGTGAATGCTTGGTTTGAGCTTGGAAGGCAAATCTGGAAATTTCCAGATTTGGCTTCTTCGCTCGAGCGAAGGATTCCTCGCTCGAGCGAGCACCTTTATTCAGGGCTCCGCTCGAGCGAGCATCGAGCGTGGTATCGCGCGTAAAAATCGAGCATCCAGTACTTTTATTGTTCATCAGACCGCTCGAGCGAAGGATTGTTCGCTCGAGCGAAGCCTTTGATTTTGGAAGCTCGCTCGAGCGAAGGAAGGCTCGCTCGAGCGAAGAGCCTATTTTCAGCAACTTTTGAAAAATGCCTTCCAACTGTATTTTTGCATCCTCATCTCATCCTAGGCATTCTTAGGCCTAGTTTAAGACATCTTAATGAGGATTTAGACATAGAACCACACCGAGGAAATTTAGGGATTTAATTATCATCCTTCCCGACTGTGAAACTTAGTGTGTGTTCTATTTGTTAACTGTTAGGGTTGGCTCTCGGGGACGCGCTCTAGCTGCTATTAGCCCAATCACTGTGAGTAACAATTGTGTAAAGATATGTTCAAAATGACTATCTTTTGAATACTGAACTGAACTGTTTACTGAACTGGAATTATTTACTGAATGAATGTATGTCCTTTATTTCTGAACTGTACTGTGGCATCCTTAGCACTACTGTTACTGACTGTTACTGTTACAGAGATCTCTGTCGGTTTCCTTGTGGAACCATACTGTTTACTGAATGACTGGCCATCATTACTGTTCGGTCTTTTTGACCTACTGTTACTGTTATGCTAATGGATGTACCACATATGATTGTTTATTGTACTGAACGACTGTAATACTGATTGAAACGAACTGTTTTCATTACTGTAAGGACATTCATTCTAAACCTCTTTACGCTTTATGTTATTCACTGGGCTTTAGCTCACTGTTTATATATATATGTAGGTTCTCAGCAGCCAGACCAGAGCTAGGAGCGTGGGTTGGTCCCCAGTTTTGTCAAGCCAGCCTATGTGCCTCACTGTGAGGTTCCGTGTTGCCACGTCATGGCTTTGGGATTTTGTTTTGGGTTTTTCCCATCGGTCTCCTCACAGTTTTGTATCATTGTATAGACTGAATGTTTACTGTACGGTTATCGAGGGATTAAGTCCCCGTACTGAATGTTGTGTGTGATTGTATAGACTGTTTATGGACCGTACTGTTTGAACTGTATGAAAGGGATTAAGTCCCCGTACTGAATGTTGTGTGTGATTGTATAGACTGTTTATGGACCGTACTGTTTGAACTGTATGAATGCATGAAAAATGTTTTTGGCATACCGATTTTCACAGCTCAATGGACACTAGTTATTTACTGTATTGGCTTCCGCCAGGCCCTGAACTCTGTTATACTGTATTATTGTTAAGCAGGCCTTCGGTAATCACGGATTACTGGCCGGTTACGGTGCTAAACCCATAGGGCCGGGTTTGGGTCGTGACACTATTCTCTCTAAGGAACACAATTATGGCGTCCATCCAACTAGGACCCATTTCCACACACATTGGTTCGTACTCTGTTATCAGAGGCTCTACATTTGGTCCTGTCAGATAATCAACCATGATTGTTCTTGGTTCCCCTGACTTTATTGCACTAGCCAGGTTTACCAAGGCATCAACATGACTATTATCATCTTGGCTAACCTGTTGTAGCCGGCAATTCTCAAACAGTGTTAGCAGCTTGACAACTTCTTTGACATAGGCTATCATCCTTTCATCTTGGGCTGCATACTCGCCTATTGCTTGATTCACAATAAGCTGGGAGTCACAAAAAACTATCACCTCATCGGCTTCCACAACTGCTGCTAGTTTCAATCCTACAATTAACACCTCATACTCCGCCTCGTTGTCTAAGGCCTTGAACCCCAAACGAATAGATTGCTCAATCACTCGCCCATCTAGTGATACCAACACCACTCCTACCCCCGCTCTTTGACAGTTTGAACTTCCATCAACAAATAGGCAGAAGGAGTCGTCGATGTAGATGTCGCAGGGTTTCCTTCTTTTGCGCTGCTGGTGCGGGGTTCTTTGGCCCCAGTTAGGTTTTCTCTAGTTCTCTTGGACAATCCAAGCCGCGGCTCACTAGAGCCCGACATGGGATGGTACCAGGGGTGAACTTGGCCACAAAGTCGGCCAGAACCTGGCCTTCGATCGCTGTTCTAGGCTTGAATTCCAAGTCCTATTGGCCCAGCACCACTGCTCATCTGGCTACTCTACCTGTCAGATCTCCATGTTGTAACAAGAACTTCAGGGGATGCTCAGTCAGCACCATAATCTTGTGGGCTTGAAAATAGTGATTCAATTTTTTGGAAGCCATCACCAAGGCTAATGTTAACTTTTCTAAGGGCAGTTACCTGGTTTCTATACTTACTAGGGTCTTATTCACATAGTATACTGTCTTTTGCTCTCCCTCATTTTCTCGGATTACCACTGCACTGACAACTTGGTCTGATACTGCCAAGTACAGGAATAATTATTCCCTCGGTATTAGAGTTGACAAAACTGGAGGTGTTGTCAGGTCAGCCAACGCGACCTCGCACTCTTCTGTCCACAAAAAATTTATGGCATTTTTTAACAATTGAAAAAACGGCTTACATTTCTCAAAACTTCGACTGATAAATCTATTCAAGGCTGTTGCCTTATTGGTCAAAATCTGGACTTGCTTGGCTGATGTCGAGCTCTTTAAGTTAAAGATGGCCTTGATCTGATCTGGGCTTGCCTCAATGCCCCTCCTGGTGACCAAGTATCCTAGGAATTTGCCAGACCCGACTCTAAATGCACATTTTGAAGCATTGAATCGGAGCCGATATGTTCTTAGGATGTCAAAGACTGCCTTCAAGTCGGCTATGATTCCCAGGTTCTTTGGTCCTCATGACCATATCATCAATATAGACCTCTACTGTCTTTTCAATCATATGCTTAAACATCTTGGTCACTAACCGCTGGTAGGTTGGTCTCGCATTTTTTAATCCGAAAGGTATTACTCTATAACAATAGAGTCCTTTCGGGGTGATGAATGCCGTCTTCTCTTCATCTGGGGCATACATTGCTATCTGATAGTAGCCTCTGTATGCCTCCAAGAAACTCACCCTCCTATGCCTTGAAGTGGCATCTACTAACTGATCAATTTTAGATAGTGGGAAACTGTCTTTGGGGCAAGCCTTATTTAGGCTGGTGAAGTCCATGCAAACCTTCCACTTACCGTTCTTCTTTTTCATAACTACTGTGTTAGACAGCCAGGTTGGGTAGTTCACCTCCCGAAAGGTCTTGGCTTCCAACAGCTTGTCCACTTCCTCCTCAACTACTTCCATATGTACTACTGTCGGCCTCCTTGCCCGCTAGATGACAGGTTTAGCCGACCTGTCAACATTGAGTCTATAGCAAGTGAACTCGGGGTCGATTCCTGGCATCTTATAGGGTGTCCAGGCAAACACTTCTATGTTCACTCGCAAGAAAGTTTCCAACTTCCTTTCCTCCTCCTCGGCTAAGCCTAAGCTGAGAAGGAAGAAGCGCTCTCCATTATCTTCCTAGACCAGAATCTTCTTCAAAGCCTTCTCACTCTTGTCGGCTGGTTCTTTGCTGACATCATCTAGGACCTCCATGTCCTCGTCTTCAATTTCAACTAACTTCGTTTCCTACATATTGCATGTGGACTTCATTACTGCCATGGAGCAATTTTTTGCCTGCACCTGATCCCTTTTGACCTCTTTAATTCCATGCTCCGTTGGGAACCGCAACAGCTAGTGCAGCGTTGAGGGACCAACCCTCATTGCGTGCAACCACGGTCTTTCCAAAATAACATTGTAAGGGGAGGGGGCATCAATTACTGTAAATTTCGTACTTACCTTCTTGGTGCCTGTCTGTACCTCCAAATTCGTGGCTCCTAAAGGCCACATCGGCATTCCGTTGAATCCCACCATCAGGCTGTTAAATTGTTCTAGGTCATCTGGGTGAAGGCTAAGCTCCTTGTAACATCTAACATACATGATGTCACAAGAACTACCTTGATCAACTAGTATGCATCTCACCTGGCACTCTCTAATATTCAGCGTTATCACCAAGGCATCGTTGTGTGGATGCTGCACCATATATAGGTCTGCCTCAGTAAAAGAAACCACTGGCCCCTGGTACTCATTTGTCCTAGGCTTCTTTTGCTAAACCTGGTACACATGTTGTAGGTGCTTTACTCTTTGAGTTTCCCCACATACATCATTCTCATTAACCTTTGAGTGAATCACATTAATCACCCGAGGTCCATCTGCTTGTTGCGGTGACAGTAGTGGAGGTGGTGCTGGCGATGCTTGGGGTAGCCTTGCTTGCTCTTCCCTTGTCCTGGCCTCATTTACTAGGTCACTCAAGTGACCCTGTCTGACCAAATCCTCCAAGTGTGTCTTCAGAGCCCTATATCCTTGAGTTAAGTACCCATCTTCATTATGGTAAGCACAATGCTTCCCAAGGCTCATTCCCATAAACTCATCAAGGATCTTCTCCAGTGCTCTGTAATATGGTTGGTTCTTGATCCTTTTAAGAACTTTGTAGACCGGGATTCTGAATACATTGGTGACTGCTTGTGCAGCCCTCAACCCTGTTTCCTACCTGTTGAAACCAGTATTACCTCGGCCTCACTTCGGCGAGCTGTTTTTCTTCTCTTGCTTTGGTGTCTTTATTCCTGGCATATCCTCTTCTGCCTTGGTGTATTTCTCAATCCGAGCCATGAACTCCTCCATACTTTTTGGTAGGGTCTTGGCCAGCGATTTCTGTAGCGGGCATTCATACCTCCAGGCCATTCTTAAAAGACACGACCGCTAGTTCCTAGTTGCAAGCAGGAATTCGGTTGAACACCTTGTAATATCTTTTGGCATAAGCCCTGAGACTTTCACCCTCGCTAATGTTCAAAGTCAGCAGAGAGTCTACCCTAAGTGGCTGCAATTTGTTTATAACAAACCTGGTCACAAACATCTGGGCCAGGCCTTTCCAATTCTTCACAGTTCATTTCTACAACTTATGGAACCAGTTCGATGCGATTTTTCCAAAAGATAAAGGGAACACCTTGCACAACAACTGCTCATTCTCACTCCACAAAGCCATCGAATTAAAATATAAACCAACATGAAAGTTCAAATCAGACTTACCGTCATAAATCTGGAACCTTGATATGTGGAATTTTTTCGGGGCCTCAAATCTATCTAACTCCACTAAGAATGGTGTCCTTGGCTTGACGGGGGATGTTACCTCGGTGTTGAGTCGCTTCCTCTGGTCTCTCAAATCCTCATTTGTTCGGCTGGGAGCTCGGCTATCAACAGATTTCAGCCTTTTTGGCAGCTACTCTCGGCGTCATTGTACATCCTCTTCGACTTCTCTTCATTCATTGTACTAAAACACAGGCCCTTCCCCTGGACATGCCAAGGTTCTCTAACATAAGTTTCCTTAGTACGAGGTGTCTTTTGCGACTCACCTCTCACTGACTTTGCTCGCCCGACATCTCGTGAAGGCCGATGTGAGCGCTCCTTTTCCTTGCCATGCTGCAGGACTACTGGGATTGTTTCCTATTCCCCTTTCTGAGTGTCAGTCTTTGCCGCTGGTACTGGCGTATACTGCAACGGGAACGATGGTTGCATCATATTGTTCTACATCATGTATTTGACAACCGATTGTAGGTCTACCAACTTGTTTGCCATTCCTTTCATCTCGCCGTCCCTCTTCAGGCATCTATCTTTCCATACCTGAAGGTCATTTTCGTTGTAACACTCATCTCGGCCTACTTTCTTCGGGGCGTTACCCTCTTTGCCGACATCCTTCTCCCCAAGATTCGGATCCTGTGCTCCTTCATTATAGTTTTTTCTCCCCGACGTTAGGATTTGTATGCTCACCACTCTCACTGATAATGTTATCTTCAATATTTTCTTCCTGTTCGTCGTTGGCCATCTATTTTCCTTAAGTTTCCACAGACGGCGCCAAATTATAGATGTTGATTTTTGACCACACAACCAAACGGAGAACTCAACTAGAGAGCACCGGCAGAATTGACTAAGCCCAACAACCTACAAAAGAAGATGAGAATCCAGTAGTGGTTCGTCTACTCGGGGGCACTCCGACGATCAAGTCAGTAGTCAATATCTCTCACAGATAGCAAATTGTGCTTAAATTCATAAATAAGAACTTACCTTAGACCTACGAGGGTGCCTTGCTTTTATAACCAGCAGTGACCTGATCCCTTTAGAAGCCTTACTTCAGTGGACTCAAGCTTAATACTCATCTTGGACCCTCATCTAGATAGAGATAAACTCTGCTTGAGCCTTATTTTTATCCAGAATGAGATCCTTCTCTGTTCTAGGACTCTTGTCCTTTATCTGCTTAACTCAGATTCTAGTATTTCCGCAGATAACCTCAGTCTAGTCGAGATCATCTCTTTAGCACGACTAAGCCACATGGCACATCGACTGACACTTCAGTGTTACCTTAGCCACGTGCTGTCGTTCATAAAATATGTCCCCACAAGTAAGAGGTCGTTTGGCACTGGCTAATATAGCCAACTTTTTTAGCCTTGAACTTTTTCAGCCTCGTTTGGTTTTTGTTTTGAATATTTTTTTACTTTTGTGAAAGAAAAAGTGTAATGATTATGGGTAAAAAATAGATCTTATTGATTTATATAAATTATTTTGTCTTTTTATGTTTTTTTAATCTCAAAATCTTGGCCAAACGAGTACTAACATTGCCGATTACTTTACCCTTCTTCCAGCGCACGTTAGTACGTGGCTCACAAAAAACAGAACAACCTATCATGTAACCCACCACGCGCACTTTAGGCACACCGCCATTACAACCACTAATAATCCTACTTACTAATAATCCTACTTATTAATGTTTAATTTAATAATAATCATGATTCGAACCTAATTTTACACGTTAACACAGTCTAATGTGGATTAAAACTTAATTAACACAAATTAATTTGGGGCCATAATACATCTTTTTCTCAATTTTTTTCTCATCATCTGAGATCTTCTTCAATATCTTGAGACAAAAAACACATAAATTTGCCGAACCCAAAAGAAGAAAGCGGTTGATTGATGATACGATCAATCGATTGATCCATTAGAGGCAATCAAGAAACATTCTTTGAATATCAAAGAGAGATAGATATATATATATATATAGAGAGAGAGAGAGAGAGATGGGATGGAGACGAAGTTAACGAAGGAAGAAAAGGAAGATGGCGAGGGGTGGGGGTGAGTGGGGGTATAATGGGAGAGGGAAATGGTGTTCGTACAAGCGAACCACTCTCAACGTATGCTCAATCAACATTGGCGTTGCTCTCTATGTTCTTCACTCTTTGTACAGTTGTTAAGTACACCCCAGATCAGATTAGAAAAATGGAAGATTCAATTCGAATACGAAAAGCATCCGAACCTGTAGAGCTAATTAAATTGGTAAGACCCATTTTAGGTTTCAGCGAATCTGTGTACCATGTTTTGGAATTTTTTTTGATAAGTTTAATTGGATTGATAAAATATAGTGTAATGAGGAACATTTTGTTGTGATAAAAGGTAAAAGAAATCAAGAACGAATTTTGAAGTGAACAAAGCCCGGTCGAATTGCCGCAGCACTTGAAACAGAAGATGACGGATGAGATCGTTGGAAGGTTGAGGGGCTTGAGAGCTGGTGCCAATGTGAGCGAGCAGCGAGGTCAGTACATATTACTTAAACAATTAACTTTACCAATTCTGTTCATTCTTTGCCTGCATTGTGATGTTAGTGTTAATTCATATTTGGTCCTCTATTCTTTACCCTGTTACAATTGTCTATACTATACTATATCATCTTTTGCTACTTTAATTCTGCTTGGAAAGTTGCAATATAGAACAAGATTTTAAACATTGTCTCTTTTACACTTTGGCTGTTTCTTGAAAATAAAACTTATTTATGGAAGTTTATGGGGACTTTAAGCCATGTTACTTTGAACCTTCTTGCTTATTTAACATTTACTCGCATTAGAGTTGATGCCAACAATGACAATATTTTGTACAAGGTGGAAGTCTAATTCTGTTGTAAGTTTTCATAGTTTTTACTTTAGTTTGATTAAGTGGGCAAATAGTCAAGTGCCTAAGAGTTTGTTGAGCTGTAAATTGTTAAAAGTTGTGGTAATGTTAAGCATATAGCAGTGAGTTATATAGTGGATGTATTAAACATTGGCAGTGCAACTTGATGAATGAGTGAAAGATTATGAACTGATTATTTCCAATTAACACATAGTTGGATCTTTTTTCTATTTTGTTTAAGGTTAAATTTAATTTTGACAGAAATCCTGCTTCTTTGGAAGTCTATATATTTGATGGGAAACTCCTAAAACTTTGGAAACCCATTTTCTATGACCTAAGAAGCATAGATGCGGACACAAAACACGGGTATATACAGTAATTTTTAAAAAATAAAGACAGGACGATAGATAAAATATATGTTTTAGATACATAATAATAATAATAATAATAATAATTACATTTATTTGTTATATATATATATATACATTTTATTATATCAAAACAATTAGAGAGATTTTCCCCCCATCCTATATATTAGAAAAGAAGTGTTAATGGCTACCTTGAAATGCCCTAAACAAATTGGAAGTTTTACACTTCAGACTTAGGAATTAATAGGTATGAATTCACATTATTTTGATTTTAATCATTGGCTTGAGCTATTTTCTTCAAATTTGTGATGTGTTTTGTGTATTTAAGTGATGGGCACACACTTCCTACAAGTATTTGAAGCATGTTTGGTTCTAATTTTTAAAAATAAGACATATTTCAGGGGCATGTCCAATATGTATCAAACATAACACAATCCTTTCTTAATGTGATTCTTATCTGACACTTTCTCGGAAGAATATGTGATTCTTACCCTATGCTTGCAGATCGAAAAAATTGTTAGCCTATGTTGTCTGATACAAATGGTTATGCATTGTAAAGTGATCTTTTCATCTACAAAATATTTTCAGAACTTGTTTAGTTAATGGCTAACAAATTAGCATAGTTTATTCAGGCATTTGGTTGTGTTGGTTGTTTTAAAATTTTTAAGAACAAATATGAAACAGGTTTCCATTTATTTTCTTTTATGATAACAAAAGAAAATGTTGATACTTATGATGTGTTGTGCTTGGATTGAGAAGAAAAAAAAAACTGATTTTTGTTTGGTTAGGATGCGTCTAATTGCTATTTTTGAACAAAGGCTCTAATTTCCAAGTAGGGAAAAAAGATTTTTGTGCGTGCAACCAATTATCTAATTTATTTGATACGTGCACCCAACAAAAATTATAGAGGTAAGATATATATAGGGGAGAGAGAATTTAAGAAAGAAGAATAAAAGTAAAGAACCTAAGATAAATGATTAGACCCATAAAGATTATAATAATAACAGAGAACTTATGAAACAAAAATAAGTATAATCAGACAGAAACTCATCTAAAACGATTTCCATGGTCTATTATTGATGGAGTAATGCTAAGGATCCCAAATGTTTTACCAACATTTCTACTAAATGTCTCACATGGGTGTGAGACCCGCATGGGACCCACATAGTGTGGGTCCTACACCCATGTGAGACATTTGATAGAAATGTTGGTAAAATATTTGGGGTCCCTATCATTTTTTCTTATTGATGGGTCATGGTGTCAAGGGATACATGGGTGTGAGTCAAAGGGCACTAACTTTATACAAATAAATCAAAAGTTGGGTGCAAGTATAGACAATCTCCAAACACTCCATATAGATAGGATAGGCAAGCTATGGCCTCTTAGGAATTTGAATATATGTATTAGTTAGAGTAATGTATAGCATTTTATTTTGTTAAGAACCCCACTTTGACACTCCCTGCCACCAACCAAAAGAAAGGTACCAACAAGAAAATAAAGAAAATAAAGAAAAAGGTGAGTAAGCATAAAGAAAAAGTAAACTATAGAAGGAAAAAGGTACCAACAAGTTGATTTTGTTCTGGACATGATATGAGTATGCATCAATCTTTTAATTGCTGCGAAACAAGACCGGAGGACATTCTGATGCTTAAGTCAGCGAAGGTCTTCAAATATGAATGATAGTGTTCTTGTGTTTTTTTCTATCACATACCTTGGCCTATGAGGTTGTAGGTCTATTTATAATGTGAGGATCCTTGCTATGTAAGTATGCTTGTTGCCCAAGTCCCATCTTTTAGAGATTTCCCTTAATGATAAGATATGGTGCACATCTTTTTTTGATAATCCAGGGTATCTCGCGCCTTGCCCAGCCCAATTGGGTCCGAGTTACCTCATATGTGAACAATCGAGAACTAATCCTTGGAGGCACTAAAGTTAAAGACCAAGCAAACCTCTAGTGGCCACATCTTATTGCTAAGTTTCTTATGTTTGAGGAAACTTCCTTATCCCTCATCTCTTTAATGAGGTTGTGTTCATATAGGTTACTGAATTGTTATTTTGATGGTGTTGACATGCCACATGGTGGCTCTCATTAGAATTATGGCTAGCTTAGCCAGCATGGGATCCAAGCTATTTCTTTTATTATTTTTCCTTCCTCACAAACAAATAATCATAATAATTAAAAAACCATGTTAATGAATCATACTCTATGTGGTGGTGGTTTGGATTATTAATTATTTCACTCTTCTTAAGAGTGTGTTAAGAGCTGCCTGGAAATCTAAACACCTTCAATGTACCCATCAAAGGAGATGCTGCTGCCTTGTTAATGTAGTAGGACCCACAACAAGATAATAAATTGATTATTACTATTAAATGGTTATTTTTGTTAGGAGCCTTTGATTTAATGTTGCTCTATTTTCTTTCTATTAGGACTTTTAATAACTTTTGTGATACGATTTGAGTCTTACTAGGTATTTATGTTGGGTGGGATTAGTTTGAGAAGGTTTCCATGAGTTTTTAGGATTGTCTACAACCTATAAATAGGAGTTATCCCTCTTGATCCAACTGCACCAATGTTCAAACCTCAGGGTTCATATCAAGGAGATGCATTGGGTAAATATGTTTAGTCACCTGCCTTGGTCAACATTCTCTATCTTCGTGTAGACGCCTCTCTCTCTGTCTCTCTCTCGGTCAAGGTGAGTTCTATGTGGAACCTTGATGAAGGGTCATGAGTCGGCTGGACTCCCCATGATTGAGGCACCACCCCAAGAGGAGGTTCCCGAGCCCTGTTCCTCAACTAAATTGGCATGACAAGTATCAGAAGATATGCACTTGAGATGGTGAGCCACTAAGCCGAGCATGCCAAGCGAAGCGGCCTAAGAGTTGCCTCTTGATGGCTGCCTCACAAAGGATGACTACCTCATGGAGAGGTACTATGGCGATGACTTGGGAAGCCATGTCGGAGATCCAGATGCATTGGGGGTTGGATCTCAGATGGACCATCTAAAAGTAGGTGGTTGGATCTCAGATGGACTACCGAACCTGTCAAATTTTGTTGAAGTTGAACTGGACTTGTTGCAATGTGACATTCTAACTAATATGTTTGAGGTTTGCATAAACAACATCAATCTAATCAGTATCATGTGGTTTGGCAAATCTCGTGATTTAGGTGGATATGGCATGTTTGGATTATTATTATTAATTCAACTCCAAATAAACCACAGGGAATTGCTTGTAAAGAACACCTTAATTTTGTTGATATCCTGCATTCAGGTGATCATTTTAAAAATCCTGCTAATAGAACCCTTCCAAAGTTGAATTTGTCCATCTTCACAAGAATTTCATTTTTGGTCTTCATCTTAGTGAATTTGGATTATGAAAATGTCCCTTATTTTGAATTTGCATGATCAAAAGAATGGAATCTGTTTAGGCGAAGAGATGATCCTTCTTCAATTGTCATTGCCTCTTCTCTTATAACCAAATCTATCAGGACCTTTTTCCCTGGATATTGTGAAAAACATTTTTTTTATGCTATGGGATGAAGTGATTGATGTTAAAGCTCATGGATATTATATTGCCCTTAATTATAATGTTTTATGTCCACTATTTTTGTGATACATTTGTATTGAACATTTGACGATCTTTGGTTGGTTGCTGCATCCTTGCAAATTGTCAATGATTCGTAAGCTTCCTTGATTATTATGTTTTATTTCTTGACTAATGGACACATTCTTATCTGATATTTGATTATCAATTGGTGGGTTCAGTATGTATTTGGTTTTGATTTGATGTCTCCTAGAAGATACATTGGCATTTTTAATTGTTTCATGGACAAACAAGTCTTTAGATCTGATCACACTCTGTCTCTGTAGTGTTGCTTTACATTTACTACACACTGAAAATCTTATTACTAGAATTTCCAATGCCACATCACACAGAAAGTAGCATTGGTTATCCTTAGGTACATTTCAATATACTTTGGGTTTGATTGAGTTCTCAGAAGTTGTTTTCTGATTTTGTTTTTTTTTTTTTTTTGGTTGAAAAATTAGAAACTAGTTTGACAAAACTAAGCACTACAAAAGATATTTTTTTGAATTTTTAAAAATTATTTCCTTCCAACTAAAAAGAAAACTATATGAAATTAATGATGAGTGTTCTTTTTTTTTTTTTCACCAAAATATTTTTTCAAAATTTTCTAGAAAACTTAACCCAATAGTATAGGGTAGTGGGAAATTATTTCTTGTTGAAATAATGGCAGGGGTTGGATTTGGATCATGAATCTAGTTACTCTAGACTTGATAATGTAGTGCTTTTATATATATGGTTGATTCAAAAGGTATTACCTTAAATTCATATTTACTATGAAGTCAACAAAAATTTGTTTTCTTAAATAAATTTGGAACCAAATGGGTTGTGTGTTGGAGCTAGAGCACAATCTTATTGCTAGTTTTTCCCCTGGTAATTCCTCGTTATGGATGGTGCACCAGTGCACCAGTGTAGTATTTTCTGCCAATCTGAAAGGGGTATTATCTCTGTGTCTACCATGGGATCTTCCAAGGAATGTATTGGAAAAACCAAACTAACCCGACCAGACCATTTGGTTCTCGGGTTTTCTGGGTATTTTGTGCACCCTTAATGATAATAATGTGAAAAAACAGTTGTACTGAATTATGTAATCATCTATCTCACCATCTTTTTGTTGTCTATAATATTAGCTCCCCTTATCTTTCCTGATATCCTATTGATATTGTTTTCTATGACAGAAGCTGTTGAAAGCTGGCGCAAGGAAAAGCTAAAAGAAGCAAAACTACTAACTCTTGGAAAGACCTTGAGCTCAACTGTTCCGCCAAAGGAAGCTGGTAGAATCTCCTCTCTTATCATATCCATGTTTGGAAGAGTTATTTATTTATTTTTTTTTGTTTTTATGGGTTTGAAGACTATTTGGCCTATAGGAAATATTTAAAATCCATCAGTAAGAATTTAAGTCGCTTTTGTGACAATTTTTGTCTAGAAGGATCATTGTTACTTAGAATTGCAAGGGGATATGCTTGTAGGGACGCTTGCAAGAGCTTTAGAGTCCGGTTGGAGTCAGCTGTCAAACGAAATTGGTCTTTGGATACCAGTTGAAATCAATAATGAGGAACATGATGACAAACTGGAGGGTGCAACAGATTTCGGTAATAAATCAATATTTATTTTGCTAGTTTGAAGAATTGATCTCCGATATATGACCTATTTTGAAAGGGAAAAAATTAGATTGTATTGTTTTCTTGAATTGATATTTACTGCGGCATGTATGTTCTCTCCAGATGATGAAATTTTAGCTGGAAGGCAACTTCCTCCTTAATGCCACCCTGAACTTCATACGGATTATGATGGTGCTGCGGTCAGATGGGGCCTTACCCACCATAAAGAAAGTGCATATGACTGTTGTCAGGCTTGCTTGGATCATTCAAAATGTGCCAGACCGGGCGAAAAGAAATGCAATATATGGGTATATTGCCCATCAGAGACAGGGTGCTACTCCCCCGACATTTATGAGCACAAACATATGGAGTGCTGGCTCAAATATGTAAGCATTGGCGTACCTTCTTATGAAGTTATTAAGTTCTCTTTTTTAAATAAAACCTAATAATTAGAAGTAAAAGCTAAAAGCACTGTTGCTCCTGCTTTTTTTAAGCTATTTTGCCTCACAAGTTGTAAATAAAAGCTGCGCTAAACACTCGACCACAATTTTCATAATAAAGGAATGCTATAAGCAGCCCCATAAGCTTCACCAAACAAGGCCGACCTATTTTGCAATTTAACTTTAATGGCATCTGAATTTTTGGCTGTTCTTGCTCTGATCTTTATAACACGGGCGGAAAAACCCAGAGTGAATTTCAAAGACAAGTATTCGGAATCTTATAGGAACTCCCACCCAAATGTGCCCGTGATTGTTCCATGGGTCTCTGGTGTTGTTACTGCATAATTGGTTTCTGTCAACAATTGACAGCAAATCTGAAGACGGTAGAGTTAGTAACTGTTAACTGTTGTGGAAACTTTACAAATACTACCTACATGAAGCCCCTCTGTAATTGTAATCTCTAGACTTGCAATATGCTCATATATCAGTTGGGGCTTTCAACATTTGTCTTTTTTGTTGTTTCACTCTTTTTGATGTTGGTCGGATTTTGTTGATGATTCATTGTGGTGGGTTTGGTGCCGATGCTTTGAAGTTGAAGTCCGGTGCTAAACTGAGAAAAAAGGGGCTTTCTAATAGTCAGATGTGCAATTGTGCAAATGCTTGTGCCCCAAGGATGTAATATGATAAATTGTTTCAATATATTATTGGTATTGTCAACTTATAAGCATCGCTCTCGCTCTCTCTCCCAAATATTTTTAACTATCTCGGCTATGCATGATTGTTAGAGCATTTGGTTTTTGGCAAAGCAAATGCAACGAGTATTCAATAATTCAAACAATATTGATTTTGTCATTTTCTTTTATCTTGACTATGTTTGATTCTTTGAATTTTTGTTTCAAATTTTATTTTGATTCTTTATCTTCTAATTGTAGTAGTTAAGTCCTAATACTTTAATCCTTATATTTTATTGTGGTTGTCAGTTTCTCATCTTTATGGTTTGATATGAAAGTTGAAACATAAATAATTATAATGAATTTTGAGTACAAATTAAGGAGAAAAGTAATTTTTTTAATAAAAGTTTTTTCTCTAATATTTTAAAAATGTGCTTTACATAGTTTACATGAGTCTTGATTTTAACTGTAAATGATAGAGGAAGATTATATTAAAATAAAGTTAAAATTTAAAAACTTAATTATTATAATAATTAAAAACTTGATGTTCAAAACTAAAATTAAAAGATGAAATTCGGAATCCTATGTTTGATAAATATAAATAATAGAACATGCCACCTGTGGGACGCCCCAGTAAGTTTTGAATACGTTTAAAATAATTTAGTCAAAATGAATATGAGAATCGAATTAAGGGGTGGTTTGGGATATTTTAAATAAGTGTATTTTTTGACTTTTTATAAAAAGATGTGTAAAAAAGTAGAGATGAGATATTGATTGATGTGACTTAAAAAAGATAAAAAGATGGACTAAAATAGGGTACTCCAAACAAGGCCTAAGGCTAGAACTCAGGTATCTTACACTATGTTTGGAACTTAGGAGAGAAAAGAAAAGAAATGATTACTTAAGTAATAAAAGAAAAGAAAAGAAAAGAAATGATTTTGATTTCTCTCCTTTTTGTTTGGATAAAGAAAAAATCAAAAGAAAGAAATGATTGTGATTTCTCTCATTCTTATTTGGTTAGATTTCATTAAGAGAAAAGAAAAAAAAAAGAAATTATTTTATGTTATATTACCAAAATAACCTTTTTATATTTTCAATCATTTTATTTCTTTTATTTTTATAGGGACAAAATTAGTATTATGAAAACAGTAGTTTCTTTTCTCTCTCAATCTCTCTATTTTTGAGAAGATTGAAAATGAGGGTTATAAGAGAAATGAGTTTCTTTTCATTTCTCTCCATTTCTTTCCATTTTTTTTTATTTAAGTTATCCAAATAAATAAAAAATATATATATCACCCTACTTCTTTTTTTTTTCCTCCAAATCACTCAATCCAAACATAACAGCAACTCGAAGAAATGAGGCATATGGATCCTATTAGCTATTTTAGCTAATATGGATCCTGTTAGCTATTTTAGCTAATATTATCCTAATGTTCTTACTACAATGGCCTAGTTAAAGGGCTTCCTATTTTTTCTCATCCCTTCTCCGCTGGCTACAATTGGAGAGTAATTGAAGGCTCTCCAAACACTACAGTGAAGCCTCTCCCGCGAAATCGATCCTCTACTTCAGCGCAAAATCGATCTTCGCCTTCAGCGTCGTCTGCAACTCCCTCCATCTGACATCTTCCTCAAGGTATGGATCCTGCTATCTCTTTGTCTTCCCCTTCTATGCAACTCATAAACCCTCTCTCTCTCTCTCTCTCTCTCTCTCTCTCTCTCAACTCTTCCCCCCCCCCCCAATATCTGCAAACCCCTATCTGTGAATCCTTGTTTCCCTTTTGATTTTTAGTTCCCCTTCTATGAACCCCATTTTTACCCATCTTTGCGAAAGCCCCTTCCCAAAGCTATCTTCGAACCCCCATCCATTCTTGTTCGTCTATTATCTGTATGTTATTTTCTTTGTTTTTCACATGTATGTATCTGAGATTGGTAGTCTTGCATGCTGTTGCTACAGTTGTTTAGATTCATGCATGTGAAAATATTGCTAATTTTAATTGGTTGAAATCTTATTTTTTTTCTACATTCAATTATCGTAAGACGCCAATTTGATGGGTTTTGGGAAAGATCAAATTAGGTTTGTTTTACTTTTATCTAGTTCTTTGATTTGCAGGTCATGTTTATGTGTTTTAATTGAGTTTTGAGTTTAATTTCTGTGAAATTTTGAGGTGGTGTTACCCTATTTCCTTCAATATAGATGACGTTTAGTTTGGTGGGGAGTGTGTAATAGATAGTTAGACAATTGTTATCTCTAATTGAAGAGGCTGTCCTAATTGGTGTGTTTTACTTTTAATGATCAATGTTAGTTTTTGATGTGTCCTTGATAACCATGGAGAATATAGCCAGTCCTATGCAAATCTCTGCATAGTTTTTTGGCCTCCAAATCAGAGAGAGCAATGCCCTAGTAGGGAAGGTTGGACGACACATTGAACTGTTGGAGAATAAGGGCTCAGCCAGCACATGAATGTGCAGCCCCAATACAGTTTAAGCATTGACCTGTTCTTGATATTCTTGATAATCACTTCAGCATCCGACTCAATAATTACTTGTCAAAATTTCCATTCGATGACAGAATGAAAACTGCAATCCTTGATGACTAGGAATAGCAAATATGGAGATCATTAAAATGCAGGGAAACAATATGGACAATGCCTCACTCTCACTCCCTCTGTATGTGCAGAATAGGTTTCTCTCTATAAAAATTGTATGCTCCCCCCCCCCCCAAAATGCTTAATAAGATCTCTTTCAGCATAGATAGCTAAATATATGAGGAACAAATTACAGAGAGACACAATAGCTAATCAATTGCCAAAATAAAAATAAAAATAAAAATAAATTACACTCTTTCTCCAAAATTATAGCAAGGCATGAAGAGCGATTTATTGTTATTCAAGTTCAGAGGGGGATGATACCATATGCCCCATCTGCCTAGCGAGTCCAACCATTCCATTTCTAGCTCATCCCTGTCAGCACAGGTTCATTTTGTATATTTTTTTTGGGGACAGAGGTTAGGGCTGCATCCTTCCCACCTTATATAATATAATAGTATGCCTCCGTTTGGGAAGTGGGTTGGCTTTTTGACTTTTTTGGCTATTTTAGCCTGGGCTAAAAAGTTTGGTTTGAGAATGGCTTTTTGGCTTTTTTTTGTGAGAGAAGAGTGTAATGATTATGGGTTGGATGTGATGTTTTGTTTGTTGTGGCTAAAATAGCCTATTTTGTTTGTTGTGGCTAAAATAGCCAAAAAAGCTCTTGCCAAACGGAGCCTGAAAGTTGCAGTTTTGTGAATGTATCTCTCTTATTGCTTGTTGGTTCTTTTCTTTCTTATCTAGATTATTTTGGCTCATTTGAAAGTTACATTTGACCTCCTTTTTGTCCGACTTGAGTGTTCCTTCTGCGGTCTGGAGCAAAATGAAATCAGTGCCAAGTCCGTGTGTTTGGAGGTCATTGATGTTCATTATTAAATGAAATGGTTTGTATCTAATCGCCCTAATATTACCTTTGGTTTTACTTTAAGCATGTTAGGGTGCACCTCCAAAACATATGATTTGAGTAGTTTCTTGCTCTACTCAAATATCCTTCTGTTCTTTCTTTACAGCGAGGATACTCTCTGTATCTTGGTAAGAGAGTAATGATTCTGAACTTGATCTTATTGGTTATACCCCCTTGTAAAGATTGTTATATTATTAGATTATCATCAAGTAGGTCTACAACACCTTCAATTTTGTAACTTTGCATGATGTTGCCGTGCTCTTAATGACATAATATGTGTAGTGAATGAAATTTGAATAATTAGGGCTTTGACTCTTGCATATCTGTGTAGTGATTTGGTTTTGTTTCTGCATGGTTCTCAAATGCAGGAAAATTATTCTCTTAAGAAACAATATCATTTTATTTTCCATAAAGCAATTAGAAATTGATGTATCATCTGAATTGGTCTATATTAATTTCACAAACCATACATTTTATAAATAAATAAAAAATTAAATATTAGTTAAAAATTAATTTTTATAATATTTTTAAAACTAATATTAAAAAATATTATCGCAAATGTCACATTGACAACCATATTAGCATTTGGTGCGTATGTGGCATTTTATGAAAAATACAGTATATATATAGCATTTTTTATTTTGAAAATTGGTTAAGTTAGTTTGAATGACTCTTTAAAATAAAGAGTATGATTGGAACACACAATAGTTAAACTAATTAGGTAAAATAAAGAGTGTAGCTTTTTTATACTTTAGCTAGTGAAAAATAAAGAGTGTGGTTGGAGTTGCTCTTACTGAGAAATTTATAAGATAGTATATTTTAATTTTCATCATCAGGTGTTTGGAAGGAAATGTTCAAGTCTTAATATCGGCTAAAATGGGATGTCTACACCACCATTTGATAATAAATAAAGATTTCACTAGTGTAATTATTTTTCAAAATCACACCTCTATTATAATTACATTATTAATTTTTAGTTATTGTTTTTGTAATATTTACCTAAATCCAAATTTCTGCAATTTACCCCAAAACTTATCAATATTATAAAAATACCCAATTTAAAAAACTAGGTCAATTTTTCAGCCTCTCTTCCGTCGTCCGTCTTCTTCTTCGTCTTTCATCGATCGTGACGAAGATCTCAGCCGCCAGTACTCCCAGCAGCTGATCGCAGCCGTCGGGTATTGCCTAGCTTCTTCTTGAATTCTAGAATTAAAATTTGACGAGCTTGATTGTGACCTCTCTGTTTCTTGTTTTAATGTTAATTTTGCTTTTGGGTTTGATTGTAAAAAATTATTGATTGATTTTTCTGTCCTTTATATAGTGATTCATTCTGGGAAAAAGAATGTCTTGCAATTTGTGGATTAATATAAATTGATTTTTTTGTTGTTCCCTCAACAATCAAAAACCCATTTTTAGGCAAGTCATTAAGTTGTTTATTTATGCTTACTTCTTTGTTTATCTGTGTTTTGTGCTTTATATGTTTTTTATTTTAATTTTTTCTTAGGGTTGTGTTTGGTTCATGGATTTGAAAAGGAAAAGGGATAAGGTAGGTTAAATGGGAATGAAATCTCCCAAAATCCAGGAACCAAACACAGACTAAAAGAAAAGAAAACTGAAATGGATGGGTGGACGGGGCAGAGATGGAAAAGGAATTGTTTTAAGAATCTTCTATGGAAGTGGATAGGTTGTTCAATAAGGTTTGGTTTGGAATCCTTTTGAGCTCAAATCATGTGTCATGCTTGTAAATTGTAATAGTTAGCTTAGCGGTGTGCAATAGCTAGGTAGGTAGCTTCAATTTGGAAACTCATGGCTCACCTAGCAAAATTGTGATGATTGTTCCCAAAATGCAGTGAAGTCTACAATTGCTTTTGCTTCATTTGGATCATGGATTTCGTGAGGGAAAAGAGACAAATGAAAGCATTTTTTCTTGTTTAGGTACCATGGAAAAGAAGAAGCAGATAACAAAATGGAGAATTTTTACTTTAGATGTCATTTCTCTTATTTTTCATGATTTCCGATAATTTTAGAGAATTTTTAGTATTTTAAGTAGTAGGGAAAATACCAAAGGAAACTGGTTTCCTCCTCATTTTCTTTTCCTTTTCCATTTCCACTACAATTTCCCAACACCAATCAGCGCATTACAGCATTAGTGTGTGTGTGTGTGTGTTTTGAAGTTATTGCTTCCTTTGGTACTGTTGAACTGTTTATTGTTCTTGGAAAGTCTTGAACTGCTTTTGTCTCTCAATTTGTCTTCAATTGCTTGCCTTGGGATGTTAATATTGTTGTTAGAATTATAATATTGTTCTCCTCAGTACTTTATTTAAGATTTAGTTATTTTAATTTTTAGTGCAGTTCCTTTATGTATATTTCCAAAAAAAAACTACATGAGAAATGTTTTGTGCATTTGCAGTGGAAGTGGTTTGTTACAAGCTACTTGCAATTTTCAACCATGCTTTTAGGCAAAAAATTGATGGGTAAAACCCATTATGACATTCTAGGTGTGAGGGAAGATGCAAACTATGAAGAAATCCGTACAAGCTATCGGTCCGCCATCCTCGATTCCCATCCAGATAAATTGCAAAAGACATCCGAGACTTCCTTTCCCAACCATGAGTCGGGAAATAGATTTCTAGAGGTGCAGAGGGCTTGGGAAATCCTCAGCAACTCAAAGTTGCGCGTGGCTTATGATAGTGAGTTACAAGCATCAAGGCATGATTTTGTAGCTGCAGAAGATGTTGGTTTAGAGGATTTGATGGTTGAAAATACTGGAGAATTTTTGGAGCTCTTTTACCAGTGCCGATGTGGTGACTACTTCTCCATTGATTCTTCTGAGTTGGAGGAGATGGGGTATCAATTGTTGAGGGATGGGAGCAAGATCTCTTTACATATATCAGATGCTACTTTGCCTTCATCAATTATTCTTTCTTGTGGTTCTTGCTCTCTACAAGTCCGTTTGTTGATTAATGCAGATATTAAGCTTCAAACCAACGATCATCTGTAATATAGGATATGGGTTTTGCTTAAATTATTTTGGCTGATGATCGTTGCTTATCAATGATCTAACAGTCTATTTTTTGTCGTCTCCTTTCAAATGGCAGAGTAGGTGTTTTGAGGCTGTCTTTCAGTTTGGGAAAAACATCCAAAAACTGGAAATGCATTGGTGCTGATATTTTGCCAAAATTTTTAGTATTTGGCTGTCTATACGGGTTTTGATGTAGGCAATTCTGTTGGTTGTTTCTTTAAGAATATTGTTTGTTGTTTGTACGCGTATATAGACACAGATCAGTGTAATGATTATTCTTTCTTCTTCTTCTTCTTCCCTTTTTTTATTTTTTTATTTTTCTAATGAATTTGGTTTTAGTTTGGGGCTGCCTCTTTTTCACAAGGTGAGACCTACCCATTTGAGATTGGGTGTTGTGGATCCTTCTAAATTGTGGATTAGAGATAATTGTCTACATTTGGACCGGCTAAGAGAACATCAGAAAACAATAAAGATATGAATCAACATTAGATAAAAATGTCCTGAAATGAAAAAAAACGGTTGAACCGTTAACTAGTCTGGACTGAATCAATTTGTATAATTTGGCCTGGTTTTGTGAATGATAGATTTTTAAAAGTGGCAACCGTAGGCCACACTTCATGTTTGCAATGGTTTTAGTACTTAAAGAGTAGTGATATTGTTGCAGTTTTCCTAGAATGTATACCAAACAACCATTTTGTTACTTTCTGATCTTTTAGATTAAACTTATATTGAGGGAGTACTATTATTTTTATGAAATTTGTGGAGTAGAAGTGATGGTTTGGTGCCATGTCTAGCTTAGTCTTATCTTAAGCTTTAAGTGAAACTCAAAATCTCCAAATGTGGCACCTCAAGCAGGCATGGTAAGATAGCAACAAATGCATACATCAACTTGTCACTTCGATGAGCTGCAAATTAATCAAGTTGTTTATAAGCTCATTTCATTAAATAAATAAACAAGTTCGAATCATTTAAATTCGTTTAATAAATGAGCACAACTTAAATAAATTCAGTTCATTTATTATTTATTTAAATAATAAAATAAATATATAAATAATATCTAAAAAATTTCTCATTGTCAAAATTCAAGCCGAGCTCAAACTTGCTTAATATTAATGAGCTAAGCCAAAAGTTTAATTAATTGTCAAGTTGTGTTTGAATGTGATTTTCAAGCTCGATAAACAAATGAGCTGAGCTCAAACTCTACAAAATTTAGCTCAGCTCGACTTTACAAAAATCTGTTTTCTCTACTCTGATAACGATCAGATGCTCAAGTGAAATTTATAAGTAATTTGTTAAAACTTTCTTATCCTGTTTCAACGTAGTCTTTACCCCAAAGGATAGAAGTGCCGAATATTGGGATAAGCTGAGAGGCCACTATCGCACGAAAGATTTCAATTTTCACATCAAACCAAACATGAATTATAAATATTCACTTCTATACATAATAATATCATTCT
Source organism: Camellia japonica (assembly GCA_030407325.1). Classification (NCBI taxonomy): domain Eukaryota; kingdom Viridiplantae; phylum Streptophyta; class Magnoliopsida; order Ericales; family Theaceae; genus Camellia; species Camellia japonica. The sequence continues at coordinate 122,187,135 of JAPPVO010000036.1, read as the reverse complement.
AACCCACAAACCCATCAATAATTTCCACCCAACTTTCTCCAACAATGAGCTTACTTTATCATGAGGAGCCACCAAATCCAACTAGCAGATGCAAATTCCTCACCTCAACCCTCAAGGATGCTTTTGCCAAGTGCCAAACGTGCCGTGGACGGATTTCTTCAAGAAACGCGGATGAAGAGGATTCAGGGAAGCGATGAGGATGATGATCAAGAAGTTAGTTTCTAAAATACCAAAGGCTCATTCAAGTTCAAGATCATTTTCTGGCAACATACTTCTTTTTTGGGTTAAAATCTTACTGGGTATGATCTTTCTTTCAGGTAGTGTTTCAGAGATTCGAAGCAGAGCAATGGAAAGCAAAAAAACAAGACGTAAAGCCAGCTTTTCGAGGATAGCTTTAACTGGATCATCTCTCCAAGTACCAGAGAATTGTTCACAACTCCAAAGGCAATGCAAAAAATGAGGACAGTGATCATGAAGAAAAAGAGGACTTCTTCTCTGTTGGCAGTGTCTCTCTCGCTGCTCGACAGTTACAGTGTTGTGGAAGAATTTTTGTCTGTGAAGACACAATTTTCTCGGTGGTTCAAGCTTAAGCAGGCTTGATTGTCGCGATTTCAGGCCCTTTGTCGTTTCAGGAGTTGTGGCATGGCATTGATTATCAAGAATTGTTGCGTCGGCGCTCAATTATTCAAGAGTTTTGTCACTGTAAGGGGTGGCCTTTTGGTCTCTGCCGGAAGGCTCTGTTGCTTCCACCTCTGCCCAAATCTCCATCGGAGTCATGGTCATGGCGTAAAGGTGTTAGACTGGTGAAGCTACCTTGATGAAATGATGTTCCTGTATTCATGACTGCAAAATAATGTGAGAAAAAAAGTGCATTAGTGTTGACATTAATGTAATAATGCATAAAAGAAGATTTGAGTTGCAACGTGAAAAAGGAATATACCTTTCCATTGCAAATAAGCAGTTTCATCCACTTAACTCTTATTTGTTGAAGAGATGAGTGCTTTGGTGAGTGCATAATAGTACTAAAAAGTCTAAAACCATCTTGTGGAAAATGTCATCATCATCCATTATCATCTCAACAAAGCTATGTTTATATAATTTCGACAAATATACATCCAACTGAAATTTGCAAATAACAGCATCTGATCAAAGTTTTTAAAGGTGAATGTGTAACTTGATGCGTTTTACCTCTTATGAGGCGAGGCATATCTTACGATGTCAAGGCGTGAGTGTTTCAATTTTAAAATTTAATATTTAATAAATAAATTAAATATTTTAAAAAATGTTAAAAATTTAAATATTTCTTCTTTAAACTGTAGATAAAGAAATTTGCCTTTATTAAAAGTGAAATTAATATTCTTAGTTTTGACAATTGAGCTTCTCACTTGAGTATTAATTGTGTTTTTTTCTTAATTGATCGTTTACTACTATAAAATATAATCATAAAAGGAATACTGTTTAGTTTTTACCTTTTTATGTTTAAACCATGTTTAACAATTGAAATGTTAGAGATCATGAAATTTTTTTCATGAAAATGATCATGAAAAATTTGTAACCCTTAGATTACCTTGATTAGTAGTGTGGTGTTTTATTCTAAGTGTAATCCAAAGGTCACAAATCTTTCATGATCATTTTCATGAAAGACTTTTCATGATACCTAACATTGCTGTGTTTAACAATAGCCTAATGCAACCTCTTCATATACGTACTCATATGCATACGCATAAAAGACACATGTCTTAAACTATGATGTGAAACCTTTGGGGAGTATAGCATAAAAATCAAAATCTTGATGCGTTTTACTTATAATTGAACAAGCCTCAATAAAAAAAAATTTAAAACTTGGTAAAATTGTAAATACATGAGACAATCACAAAATAAGTGCACTAAAAATGAACCTTTTTTTTCTTTTCTTTTTTTTCTTTTGATGCAACTCTGACACATTGCACTAAGCACAAGAATAAATTTACACCATGCAGACAGAAGAGTTACACCATCATAAAAATACAATTTTTTTGACACTGCTCCACTCCATTGAAATGCAAGTTTCCCTTAAAACTTTGCACCCTGATAAAAAAAAACAAAAACAAAAAACATATCACCATTTGCATTACCTCTTTATTTTCTTTTTTCTTTTTTTTATAATTATTATTATTATTACAAATCGAGCCTTGTCATTCTGGATAGGCCTTTTGTAGTATAAAATTTTCTTGTTTGCGTACAATTTTCCTTAATTGCACCACCCTTCATCAGCATAATATAATATCCCAGCCAAGGTATTTATTTAATACTAGATGATGCTATAATCTTCCTACATAGGTAATCTAACACAATTAAATAGAAATACTCAACAATGGCTCAAAATGACAGGACAAACTAATGGCAAACAAACATTTCTAACCCCAAGGAAACCAATTTCCTACCACGAGCTTTCTGATGTTATGTGCAACATTAAGTTGTAATTATTAGTTTCACCAAACTTCATTCAAAAAAATAAAGAAAAGAAAAGAAGAAGCAGAGCACATGAGATCAAACTGGGTTTATTTAAAAAGTAATGACAGCACCAATAAAATGCCTGAAAGAGGAACAAACATGAATGGAAGTTCCCCAAGAGAAAAGACAACATGAAGACATGATGCTTTTAACCATCTCCAAGAAACTAAGCTCTGTGCTCAACATAGGAACCTGAAAGTCCAGAAGTCCCCAGAACTGTAACCTGCAATCAGAACAGGAACTGATTCAATAATTAAACAAGCTACTTTATATTCTTCATAATATTGCACAAAAGAACGGTTACAGGCATGAGTTGTAAAATTCATGATAGCTGATATTCATTTGGTGTAATTAGTGGTCAAGACTTTGTCACACTATACCTGCATTTAAGGATCTAGACCGATTTCATAAAAAGGGCAGTCCAATACACGAGGTTCTCGCTAAAGCGGGGTCTCACAAGGGCAGATGTATGCAACCTTACCCCATTTTCGGACAGACTGTTCTGCGACTAGAATCCATAGCATCAAGGACGCTAACGACAAGCATTACTGTTGTTGGGCAAAGCTACCCTTTCATCTAGACCAATTTCATGTACAGCCAAAAAAAGGGAGCAGCTCAAGGCTATTGACTTATTTCAGTATGTAAAGTTTTTTAAGACAACACAACTATTTAAGGAAGGGGTTTTCCCACAGAACAAATGATCTGAGTTTCCTAAAAAATTAATCTTCGTCTAAACTTTCCCAAACTCCAACATAAGCCCAAACTAGCACTATACACTATTGGATATGTGCAATTATGTACAGATCACATAAGTTAAAAGACAAGCTGATTGTAAACACGATTTGATGATTACTTTAGCTTGCTTTCTGTCTGTTTCAAAAGAAATATAGTAATTGGTTAGGTGCCCACAATATGTAGCACCTTAAATCTCACACACCAAGCAAAATAGGCTCTCATAAAACTTACATATTGTGGTATGGCTGGACTGGAGTGCTCTAAATAAACATAGTGACAAGAAAGCAATGTGCAAAAACTACAATACCTTTACCCACTCAGAACCAATACCACTGCACCTCATCTTTAAGTGTATCATTTTCGTTCCAAGCTCAGTCTCAACTTTCTTACGCAAATAGGTCTCTCTGGCCCAAAAGCATCTAAATATGCAGTATATCTTTGATAGACTGTACGCAATGCGTTCACAAATTCCTCCGGCAAGGGTTTTACATTCTACAATAAGTAGCAAAATTTTAAATCATTAGACCACAAGAACTTGAGAGACAAAAAAAAAAAAAAAATAATGTCATTCTTCCCATATAATTTATGTCACCTCGCCACTCAATCCAGTGCTGTCATCTATTGCCATCCTCAAAGACACGAGCATCCACTGAACTCCTCGACTGCCTCAGCTGCACGGAAAACATTTGCCACAGCTTCTTGGGCAGCCTTGTCGTCTGTGTTTTTAGACAAAGCCTTTTTTACATCACTGATGAGTGTATCTGGAAGCTCATCCCAACTTGCAGCCATTAAGTCCTTAAAAACAAATAGAATTTCAGGGTCTTTATGTCAGGAAAGTGGGTCACATCTTCACTAAAAAAGCGTGTACTTCCAATGGCCATTGTGAAAGGAGGCCGGCAATCTGTATGTCACAATATGAGACCATAATTCAGAAAAAGGGAAGCTGAATATGAAAATAACATATGAGCAAAGATGTACAGAAACTAGCAGTGAGACAAGCATAGGAATGCACATGAGCCAATAATAAGATGTTATTTTGTTTATCAAGGAACTCTGTCTCACTACTTATCATCCTCTCAACTTCGACCATGGAACCAGTGCTACCATAAAACGTTAATACCCGGGTGTGTTATGCTATGGACCGCGCGTTTTGAAATCCAGAATATTTTTCAAAAAATGATAAATTTAGTTGGTGATCCAAAGTGATTCTAATTTTTTTTTTTTTTTTTTTTTTTTCTTAAATTTTTTCCTTTCACTGAGGCATCTTCCTAAATTCGTAAGCATATAAAAAAGTAAAATAGGATGAAAAAAATACAAATATAAAAGACTAGAAATAAATGAATTAGATGAAAAACATTTTAAAAAAAAAAATCCCCAAACTAATGGAATGGAATGTTTGGGTGATGGATAGGAAAGGAGGTAATTCCACTTAAATAGAAAAATAAAAGAAAAAAAAATTAGGAACAGTGGACATTAGATTAGAGTGCACTAATAGGTCAACAAGACATATAATCAAACAGATGAAGCGCTCAAAAGAATTGCACACTAAATTTCATAAATACATAAATTCTTGCCCTAAAAAGAAGAATAATATGTTATAAGTATTTAGATTAGTCTCAATCAACAAAGCACCTGTTTAGATATATGGGTAAAAGCAGAAAGATGAGGAAGAGAGCGAGAAAGTACCGGAAGGATGGTTTTGGGAGAAAATGGAAAGGGGAGAGGAGGAGAGAGATGGAAATAGCGGAGGCCCTATGGGAGGTGTTGACGGTGGTTGACGGCGGCGGAAGAGGAACAAAGATATCTGAAGCAGATCGAGCGGTACAACGACCTCATCATCGCCATTTTCTCTCTCGATTTCTCCTGAGAATTTGGAGCTTCTTTTCAGGTAGAGTTTTCCTCGGGGTTTTTGAATTTGTTTGTGCAAATGGGCAGTTCGGGCCAACCCGTATGGACCATACTCCACATGGTGGGTGTGTTTTGTAGATGAGTTGAGTTCATGGTTGTTAAAATCGGGATCCTATATTGGATCGTTTGAGGTGTTTAGAGGATCGGATCGTAGAATCGGATCAAGAATCGTAAAATTCTACGAAAAAGACAAATTACATAATAATTTAATTTAAATAAATATTTCTTGAAAGTATACAAAAAATGAGCTATATTTATTAAAAAGAATCAAGATATTGTGAAAAATAATAATCTATGTAAAATGTACATATAATATTATACAATATCAAATTCGATGGTAAAAGTTTTGTATTTCATCAAAAAAGAAGATGAAGAAGAAGAATTCTATAATAAAATACTTTACAATCTACAATAATGCATAAAAAGTGAAGAAAAAATATTTAACAAAATTGGATATGAAAATAGATTAAGAACTCAAAAGAACAGCTCAACCGAATGATAAGGTTTGTCGTTAGCATCCCTGGTGAAGCGGATTCGAGTCACAAAAATAATATCTCCAAAAATTGGGATAAAGTTACAATCATCTTACCCTCCGTAAACTCTGCTAAAGTTAAGTTTGTTTTTTCAACTCGTTAATTTTCTTAAATTACCGCAATATTTGAATGTTTATTTCCTAATTTGTTTTTTTTAGTCTATTTGATTCAATACTACTTATTTTTTATTATTTGTTTTGATCACATAACTTGGTATTTAGACAACAAACATAAAATTTATAATAAAATATGTCATACAATACAAAACAAGGCTTGTAAATTGGATCGGATAGGATCGGATTCGGATCAAGATTTCACGATCCTATAAGATCTCATTACCAGGATCGAAAGATCCTACCTATAAGGAATTTTTTACACGATTCGGATCGATTGTACTCAAATGGATCGTAAGATCGTAGGATCGTAAGATCCGGATCGGGATTCTGGTAACCATGATTGGGTTTGGTCAAGGGTCCATAAACTAATGGGCTTATGTCCACCTTGTAAAAGCTGGGTTTACTCAGCTCGATAAGCTCTGAGCCTCACTATATTTGTATATCAGGCCCGACCCAATATATATATATATATATATTTGATTTCAATTTTTACTACGAAAAATAGTGAAAATATTTCTATTTTAATTATTTTTTAGTGAGAAATTATGTACAGGACCCATGACTTCTCTCACAAGAAATGAAGCCCACCTTACAGTTCACTTATGTTGTATTTGGTTGAGAGATTTAAAAAGAAAAATAAAAAAAATAAGTGAAATGTGAATAAAATATATCTACATTTCATCTTATTTCACACACCTTTTTCTTTTCCCTTTCTAAATTCCTTTCCAAATACTCTAACTATGTTATTATGCTCTGCTATGCTACATTAGAGAAAACCTCAATTCTTTATTTTTTCTCACTCAACTTATTTACAAAAGAGCTATTATATATTATTTAATTATTTCATCAATTTTATTTATTAATTTATTTATTTATTTTATGTTGCTTCTTAAGCTATGTGATACAACTCAATATTTTTCTAAAAAAATATGATAAATTTTACATAGGATGTTTTTTAATCCCATTAATTATTTGAATCGTAACTTCTTATTCAGTCCATTATAAATCTATTAATTTGAACATTTTATTTTTAATGACTTTAATAGATTTTTTATTTAAAAATTAAATTTATCATGTATGAATATTGACATGTTTAAATCATATTTACTTTTAAAAATGTATATTAGAAATAAACTACCTAATTTTCTTCTTTAGTTATGATAAAATTTCTTATTTAGTTATGATATTATTTTACTTTTGACTCATAAATTTTTAAGGAAAATGAAAAATCCCCCTAAAAAACTCCCCCTAATCCCCTAATTTCCAGTTTGGGCAACTGTTTTCTTTTTTTTTTTTTTTTTATTTGATATGGAAATTAGGGGGATTAGGGGGAGGGGAATTCGGGGGACATAGCAACACACATTTTTTAATTATGCCTTATGTTGGCCCATTTTGGGAATTCGGCTAAAAGCCAGCTTTTTAATTTTGACTTTTTTGAGTCACATCACTTCTTTACTTTTTTACATATTTTTTCAAAAAAAATCAAAAAGTTAACTTTTAACATACTTCTCAAAATAAGCCGTTGTATTTAGTTATCATATATATATATATTTTAGTTATGACTCAGAAAATAAAATTATGTCATTTTTTTTTATAGTTATGAGGTATATATGGTATACATTCTTTGAAAGATGTGCACCATAGTGTTTTCCTAAGTTCTAACACCATCACATTATTTTATCTATACTATATATTAAGCAAAAGGGAGTTTTTAACCCCAAGGCCTGTGGGAGCTCCAATGTCCTAATCCTAATTTCTAATTTTTTGATTTAAAAAAAAAAAAAAAAACCTTAGCATTTATTAACTTCTCCAATCCAACCTCAGCATTTATTGACTTTTCCCAACCCACAATCCCTTTTGACTTCTCTCATAATTATTGCAACATCCTTTTCAATTTCTCCCATAAACTATGGTTTACACACAAAATATAAAAAATAAAAAAGATAAGAATTTAGCTATAGATTTCAAAAAGATATAAACATCTAAATTTGAATTATGATTTATAATATAATTATGTATTTTTTTATGTATATCTATCAAAATTTTAAATCACTTAATGGGACAAATTAATCAATTTCCAAAATTATTGATTTTTAATTTACAAAATAGATTAAAAAACTATTGATTGATTTTTATTTTAAAAAAATATTTCATAATCTCTCTCTTAATCTCTCTCACAAATTTTCAAAAAAAAATATTAAAACTTGCATTTATTTTCTCTTCTCCAAAAAATCAGATAGGAGCTCCAATCTCCTAATCCTAATTTTCTAATTTTTGATTTAAAAAAAAAAAAAACTCAACATTTATTGACTTTTCTCAACCCAACCTCAGCATTTATTGACTTTTTCCAACCCACAATCCCTTTTGACTTCTCTCATAATTATTGCAAACACCTTTTTCAATTTCTCACATACACTATGGTTACACACAAAAATTTTAAAAAAAAAAAAAAGAATTTAGCTATAGATCTCAAAAAAGATATAACATCTAAATTTGAATTGTGATTTAATAATATAATTATGTATTTTTTTTTTATGTATATATCAAAATTTTAAATTACTTAATGGGACAAATTAATCAATTTTTCAAAATTATTGATTTTTAATTTACAAAATAGATTAAAAAAACTATTGATTGATTTATTTATTTAATAACAAAAATATTTCATAATCTCTTCCTCCTAATCTCTCTCACAAATTTTCAAAAAAAAATATTAAAACTTGCATTCATTTTCTCTTCCCCAAAAAATCAGATAATATTTTCTATTAAAGTTGTAAATATCTACATATATTTTATATATTATATTATAACATAACAAAAAAAACTAAAAAACTAAAAAAAAATCTTTAAAGTTTATCTAAATAAACTTTAAATCAATAAAATCACATGTCTATCACATATCTAACACACATCATAACTTACCTAAAAATAATAATTAAAAACAAATGGAAACCACAGATAAATCAAATTTAAAAAAAAAAGATACCTATAACTCCATCTTAAATAAATTGAAAAAAAAATACATGAATAGAAATCACACAAAAATAAAAAAAAATAAAAAGATATATCTATCTATCTATCTATATCTATACTATATATTAAGTAAAATGAGGTTTTTAGCCCCAAGCTTTGTGGGAGCTTCAATCTCCCAATCTAAATTTCTTGATTTTTTGATTTTAAAAAAAAAAATCTTAGCATTTATTAACTTCTCCTAACTCCCAAGTCTTACCCTCATAATAACACTTTAATGCATTAAGAACAAGCATAAAAAAAATTCTTTGAAATCCAACACATATGAATTCTTTGAAAAGTCCCAACACATGATTATTATCTCTCAAAATAACACTTTAATGCATTAAGAACAAATATAAAAAAAAAAAATTTCTTGAAAAGTCCAATACATATGATTATTATCAAAATATTAAACTTTAATATAATATAAAAAAGGAAAAAAAGAAGACATTTAAAAAAAAAAATATTTAAAAATCACAATTCACATATATAGATATTGTAAACACAATTCGTGCATAGCACGGGTGATATGCTGTATATAAATTATGAAAAATTCTATTATATACGTCCCATATCATATACACTTAGTTGCTTTTTTTTTTTTTTTTTTAATTATGACAATTTTTTCTTTAATTATGACATTATTTTAAAATTTTAATTATGACTTTTTTATATTTGGTTATAATTTTTTTAATTATGATTCAAAAAGTGTAAATTTATGCCATTTTATTTGTACGTCGTTATTCAATTATTAATTTATATTGTTCAAAGCGCATTCGAAGATGGGTCACAAAGATTTGGGGTTTTGATGGGTGGTGTTCGAAGGTGTTGTTTGAGCTGTGTGTTCCCCTGCAAACAATTATCTTGGGTTTGACCATATTATTTATCACTGGAATTGGGGTTGCTGCGTCCGCGCAGCAGTAACTGTTGTGTGGTAAAATAGGCTTATTTCAGGGCTTATTTTAATAATTCGAACCGTTCATATTTTAGAATATATCAAGTAAAACATGTCTGTAAAAAATCAAGTTAATCGGATATCGTTTATCCATTCATCAACGCACATTTGTGTCTATAAAAATAAATAATAATTGTGATTTAAAATATTAAAATGAATATAAATGTGAGTGGATGAATAGGTAAAAGATATCCGATTAACTTGATTTTTTTACAGACATGTTTTACTTGATGTATTCTAAAATTTGAATGATTCGAATTATAAAAATATATCCCGAAATAGGCCATTTTACAATACAACAGCTTCGCGGACTGCATAACAGCCTCCCCAATTCCATTATGGAGGAGGTCCCTCCCTCCTTTGAAGAAAATGTGTTCCAACATGTGAAGTGTCAAGGCAACTTAGTGGTACATTGTCTCGCTCGAATAGTGGTTGCCTTTGAAGAACCCATGATTTGAATGGAGGAGGTCCCTCCCTTGTTAGTGCATCTTGTTTTGTCCGAGACTTCAAATTTTCTTATTTGATGTATTTCGTTTTAGCTGTTATTCAATCTTTAAAAAAAAAAAAACAAAAACAAAAAATGTATAGACATTGTGTATATATCTATGTTTTCTTTGGTTATCTCCATAAATTTTTTTTGTTGAAATTGGCAAAATATTCGTTACTTCATTCATGAATTGAATAAAAGAAGAAAGTTCAATGTTAATAAGAAAACTTAGACCGACCAAAAGATAGGTTTTCTTGACATAGTTCATCAAAAATCAAAATGATCCTTTTGGCTATCTAACTTAATACTTGAGGTTTTGTATTTTTAAAATGAAAAAAAGGCCGAAATTAATACTTAAGGTGAGTGACGAGTTATGCGTGTGTTTGTAACCAAAACTTAAGACAATTTATTTATCTCTGACTTTGCTTATCTATAATATAGTGGGTGTTTGGGAAGTGGATTTTTATGTAGGTTTTTTTAGTTGTAGGATATTATTGGAAAAAAAAAAAGAATTTGTGTTTGGGAAGATAATTGGATTTTTTTGTGATTAAATGTGATGTTTGTGAGATAAAAAATAAAATGATTATGGAGTTGAATGTGATATTTTGTTTGAATATATTTTTTTTTTATTTTACAAAAAATTTGTCTTTTTGTAAAAAAAATTAAAAAAAAAACTCAAGTCCCAAACTTCCCAAACACCACCCTAATGTTAAAAATAAGACTGCACAACTTGTCCAATAATTGAGCTCTCTTACACAGAATCTCATAGGAGTGTTCCAGTGCCCACCACCCCCTAAAAAAACAAACTTTGATGTTGGCTTTTATATATAAAATAAAGTGGATTGATGTTCAATTTTTTAACAAACTTTGAACAGTTTAAAATAGGGACATGCCTCCATCAATTTCATGTGATTAATCTATTGATTTTGTCAATCAAATATATTTATTCCTTTTATTAAATTTTCATTAATCTACGCACAACTTTTGTAATAATTTTCAATTATTACATATTAATGTACGTTTAAAAATAAAAAATTAGATACACACTTATTTTTTGATATAGTGCACAAAATAATTGCCCCAAAATTTGAATCCATAATTCCAAAATTATTAGGCTAGACACAACTTTTGTACAATTTAAAATTCTTCTTGAACTTCTTTTCTCCAAGAGGAGTCCTTGTTGTGGGAACAACAGTGGAGTTTTTCTTTTGTTTTTATTTTTTATTTTTATTTTTATTTTTAGATTAGTTAAACTGAAAACCAAGTAACGAAATCTCAGTCAAGACTAAAAGACAATAGAGTGTTGGGGGATTTTCAAAATTTATAATTTAGATTTTGGGTGTTTTTAAAATTTTTATTGTTTTTCTTTAGAAAGTTTTAAATAAGTTTGGGGGATTTTGTCCCATGTTGGAAAGAGAGAAAAACATAGAACACTTAAGCCATATTTGTTTGGATGGACATGAGTTGAGTCCGGATCCTCGGCCGCACAATCCTGCGGCCATCCCTGCGGCACCCCCAAAACGACGTCGTTTTGGGAGAAATTTCAATTTAAAAAAAAAAACAGAACAGAAACGAAGAAGAGAGAGAGAGAGGAGAAGAAGGAAGGAAGATGGGGTTTGATCGATCGATCGATGTATATGCATTAAAGATCTAATTGATCCTGATGTTGCAGAAACAAGGAAAGCCATGGATCGTGAGGGTGGGTTTGATTTTGGCCCCCCTCCGTCCTCTCTCTTCTTTCCCTCTATTTCTGGGTTTGATTTTGGTCTGTCCTCTCTCTTCTTCCCCTCTGTTTCTGGGTTTGATTTCACCTTCACGCCACTCACAGGTTTGACACAATGGACACCGAAGAATTTGGTCACTAGTGAGTTTTCATACCGACAAACATGTTGGTAGTAACTTGGAAGCATCTTAATAAGCACCTGAACACAGATTTAATAAACCCAATAATTAATCAATCACAATGATAACATAAACTAAAAAAAACACTTTTTTTTTTTTGAATCAAAAAACCCACAAACCCAATCGATAATTTACCTAATACCCAGTTGGAGATTCAGCATCAAATCATAATTCTTATGTCCTTTCGATATCGTCTGCCCTGGTTTCTTCACCTCACCATTCAAACAACAGGGACTCCTCTGAAACTTCCTAATCCCATGACAATCAAACCCAGTACCATCCCTACAGAACATCGAAGCCTCCACATTATCAATAATATCACAAGTAATATCCCCAGCTTCCCCTTCCGATTCCCAAATACAAATCCTCGGAAAAGCCCTCTCATTCAAGCTCCCCCTCGACCCATCCACCGACGATCTCTTCTTCACCATTCCACAGTTCTCATCCATCATCAACGGCGCAGAAATCTTGTGACTGAAACTCAAGTTCTGCTTCTGATATTTGTTTCCAGGATAGAAAGTCCCATTGAGAATCTGTAATGGGTAGTCCTGTTGGCGTAGCGTTTTTGGCCGTATCCATGTTTCCGATCGACAGACCAAGACCCCCTGTAGGTGTCTCCATCGGATCCGATGAAGGTTCCAAAACCTTCCATACGACCCGACTTGAATTCACCTTCCTCTGGTTTCTGTTCTGTTTTTTTTTTTTTTTTTAAATTGAAATTTCCCCCAAAACGACGTCGTTTTGGGGGTGCCGCAGGGATGGCGGCAGGATTGTGCGGCCGAGGATCTGGACTCGACATGAGCTTGGGGTCTAATAAAATTATTAATCCGATATTTGGTTAAACAATTGAAGTACGGACTAACAATCCATCCGGATATGGTATTCCACACATGATAGACTATTCAATCCTACAGAGAAGGGTTGGATATAAATTAGAGGACTAAGTCAAAGTCTGGATTATTAGTCACTCCTTATAATTCTAACTTAATCTAAACATAGGATATGATACACAATTCAAAGGGATTCATAGTCCTAGGACTATTAGTCATGATAATGTTAATCCAACCTAATCCAGTTTGCCCAAACAAATATGGCCTTAGGGTGTGTTTGTTTGGAGGCGGGATTAGAATCCACTGGACTGTTAGTCATGGAATACATTGTCATCGGACTATTTGGTTGGACTGGATTTGTATTCCATGTTTGTTTAGTAATGGGATTAGATGTTAGGAAAGAACTATTTGGTTGGATAGGATATGAATCCTATGTTTGTTTGAGATATTATGGAGAAGGATAAATGTTCAAATTACTACTTTACCCTTTTCAATTATTTACTAAGTAATACCAATATTAAACATATCTTTAATATTTTAATTATTTTTGACTAGATTAAATAAATATATCAATAAAAATATATGTTATTTTTTTAATTAAAATTTTAAATAAATTTATTTAAAAAAATAATAATAATTAAATAATGAAATTAAATAAAACCTCTATTAAAATTTAAATAATGAAATTAAATAAAATATAAACAAAATTTTAAAATAAAACATCAATAAAATATCTATAAAAAATTATTTAAAAAAATTAAATAAATAAAACATCAATAAAAATTAAATAAAATTATTTTATTTTTAAATTGAAACATTTAAATTTTATTGAATTTTACTAAATATAATACATAATTAAATAGTAGATGGTCAAAATTGTCATTTCACCATCTAATCACATATCTCCCCTTATCCCTCCATTTGTGTCCACCCCCCCGCCTCCGCCCTCACCCCCGCCCCGCCCGCCCCGCCCCGCCCGCCCCCGCTGGGATATAATAATCTAATGGATTTGGAACTAATAGTCTGGTGCAAAAATTTTGAACCAAACAACGGACTATTAGTCCAGATTGACTAATAGTCCAAGCCCACCCCTCAATCCCCTAAAACAAACACCATCTAAGGGATATTTGATAATATGATTTAGTGTTTAAAATTGAATTGATTAAGTGATAATCAATTAAGGTTTGATAATCATAACTGATATCATTTAAAAATTTAAGTGCCTCTTAAAATATAAGCTAAAATTTAAGAAAATTTTAAGTCATATAAAACTTACTTAATTCTGACTGAATTTATAAATATTAAACATAAATATCGATATACACTATTATAAACTTAATACCACCATCGCTACCACCACCACCACACCACCACCACAACCATCATACCACCACTACCACTACCACTACCACTATCGCTACCAACATGCCACTGCCATCGCTACCATTACCACCACCACCATCATATCACCACCACTACTACCACTACCACTAGCATCACTACTGCTATCACTACCACCATCACCATGCCACCGCTACCATTATCGCTACCACCACCGCCATCATGGCATCATAGCCGCCACCACCACCACTACTACTACCATCAACTTTATCACCATTGTCATTATTGCCATGAACATCACCATCATTTTACTACTACTATCATCGCTACCACCACCACCACCACTACCACTACCACTACCACTACCAAGCCACCGCCACCACTACCATCACCACCACCACTATACCATTCCACCACCACCACCACCACCATTACTGTCATGACCCAAACCCACCCTACAAGTTTAGCACCGTAACCAGCCAGTAATCCTTGGATTACCAAAGGCCTTCGAATAGAATAACATATAGTTAGGGGCTGCGGAAACAAATATACAAAATATATGTAGCCCATTGAGCTGTGAAGATATACATAGGACTAATAATTTAAAACTTTTATAAACTAGCGAGTGGCGTCAAAAGATATAGTATTTACACATCACTCCATGAACATATTATCAAAAATCTTGCTCGTAATTCAAAAGAAACAAAATCTAGTACATTCACAAAAACAGCCACTAAACTTGACTTAATCCGGAACCTCCTCGGGAGGCACAAAGGTTGGCTGACAAAAACTAAGACGCCAGGTCCTCAACTCTGAGCCTGGTCATGTGCTTGATCACCTACATACATAATATAAATAGTGAGCGAAAGCCCAGTGAATAATAACAGAGTAAGGGGTTTTAATGAATGATATCCATACCAGATTCAGAAATCATAATTCAGATTCATAAACAAATTCATATTCTTGTTCAAATCATATACAAAAATCAGAGTTCATGCTTAATCATACATGGTACATCCATTAGCGCTAACAGAACAGATACAGAACAGATGCAGAACATATGGTGGTTATGAGTAACCAGTTCCATAAGAAACCTCCAGATCCGGGTAATAGAGAATAAACATGCTGAGCCCTATGATGGAGCCTCCGGTACGGGTAATAGATGACAGACAGAATAAGTTCCATGATGGAACCTCCGATACCGGGTAACAACTAACAGATATCACATGATGCTAATGATGCCACGAATACATTATTAGAAATTGGACAATTATTCATTGTACAGAACATATCATTTCAGAAAACAGATCTTAATTCATCATACAAAAAATAAATAAAGTTGAACATAACTTTACTAAGTTATTACTCACAGATAGCTTCGGGTGCAAACAGACAAACAGACTAATCAAACGGTTTACGGCACGTGACCTATATCAACACATAACAAATACACATTTGAAACACACGTTTGAATATATTTAACTCATTACGTTCCGTTCTTAGTGTGTTTCTACATTTTACCCTCATTACTATGTCTTAATCTTGGCTTAGGAATGCCTAGGATGCAATGAGGATGCTAAAATGCATTGGAAAACACTTGGTCAAATTTCTTAAAACAAGGTCCCCCGCTCGAGCGATATGCAATGTGTGAGGGAACGCTCGAGTGAAACTTCCCACGCTCGAGCGTTCTACAAATTTTGAAAAGTACTGGTTATGTGATTTTCATGCTCGGTCGTCGCTCGAGCGTGAAACTCATGTCCTCGCTTGAGCGCAACTCTTGACGCTCAAGCGGTCTGCAAAAACATGAAACTTCTGGGACCATGTATTTCACGCTCGAGCGAGCTTCTGGTAGCTCGAGCGGAGATGCAAAAACAAAGGTGGCCGCTCGAGTGTAAAATCTCACGCTTGAGCGGAAGTACAGAATCTGGAATTTCTAGATTGCACCCCCAAGCTCCAAACTCGAATTCCATACCTCAAAACTCATTTTCTTGGACCAAAATTCTAGAAAATATCTAAGAACTTGTAAAACATCATGGTTTGAAGTTCATTTCATGAAATCAAGGCCCAAAAGTAAGTCAATTGCGCAAAAATTTAACTTGAAATGTAAGAACATGCTATAAATATGACATGCATGTATTCATTTGAACTCATAGCTTCCAAAACATGATCAACTAAGGTAATTTGATAGAAAACTTGATGAAATTACAAGACTATGGTAGACTTAGTACATGTATGTGAAAATCCTTTACCATTAGACTCAAAATAGAAGGAATTATGGATGCATGTATAGTATGAGTTATAATTCTCAAATTTTAGCTTGATTCTCATGCTTAATCTTCAAATTTTCTTGAATTCTTACACCAAGTAATTCAAATTCATAATTAAGGAGTTGAATTTCCTACCTTAAGCCTTGAGTTAGCAAGTGTTGGAGCTAAACTCACTCAATTCTGTTTAATCTCCCCTATTTCCTTCTTAATTCTCTTTCTCCTTTAATGTTGGCTTCAATCTCTCTCTCTCTCTCTCTCTCTCTCCTGCCACACGTTTGAGCTCAAAATGAATGAGGAAAAAGGGAGTCTTAGGCTTGGTAGTGGCCTTATATAGGCTAATTAGTGAAGCTTCATGAAATATTGCTTAGACTAATCATTTGGAATTATTTTATTCTAACATAATCGTTCCGAATCGAATTTCAATTAAACCTACCACAAAATTCTATAAATCCCAAATAACATATAAATCAAGTCAATTTCTAAATCGGATGCCAATAAGGCCTTCATTTCGCAAACCGAAAAAGAAACATGAACAGATCTTTCTACGTTAAACAGATATAAACACAAATAAGGTAACATATGATGCAAAATTTCACTTTAATTACTCATTAGGCATAATTAAACATGGATTAACGTTAATCATGGGTCGAGGTTGTCACAATTACAATCATCGCAATATAAAAATTAAAATATATAATTTAAAAATAATAAATTTCAAATTTTATGTTACACATAACAAACAACTTATTTTTAATTCAACATTTAAATTTTTATCAAACGGTTTTTCAACTTCAAAAATTTAGCATTCAGTTTTCAACACTTTATTTTCAGTCTTTAGTTTTCATCTTTATCAAACACTACCTTAATAAAGTGTCACATGGAATATTCCTTTGAATATAGAATTGTAGAATGGATGCTAGTACACATGCACTCACACCGCAAGGATGGCGGTTCGTACCATCCACATACGCACACGTGCGTTTGTGTGGCGTGGGCTGTCACGACCTAAACCCGCCCCTATAAGTTTAGTGTCATAACCGGCCAGTAATCCTGGGATTACCAAAGGCCTCTGATCAAATTAAACAAATTAAGGGGCTAGTTGAAGCAAATAACCAAATATGATGTCCTTAGAGCTGTGTAGACATACATGAGATTGAAAATTTAAAACTTAACTTACATAATTAAGACGTCATACCCACGTCACCATTCATACATACAGACAAACAAAAGACTTGTCCAAAACTTAACAAAAGAAATACCAAAAGGATCTTTAATATGGTTTACAACTTGATCACAACAAAACGAGAACCTCCTCTGGAAGCACTGTGGCTAGTTGACAGAACGGAACTCTAGGCAATTAACTCTGAGCCTGATCACGCGCCTGGTCACCTACATACATACATAATAATACGGTGAGCTGGAGCCTAATGAATAACAACAGAGTAAAGGAGTTTATGAATGATGTCCAAACAATTTCAGAAATCAAAGTTCATATCATAAACAAATTCAGGTTTATATACGTAACCAAAAATCATAAGCAGTTATATGTGGTACATCCATTAGCTATCATATCATCTTAGTCCTAGGACCCATATACATAGTCGGTACCTACGACCCCAAAGGTCATATCTTATGCACAAGTAGTCATGGTATTGTTTCCCCCAAGCAAGGGCCAAGTATGAACCACGGTATTGTTTTCCCTGGGTAAGGGCCATATGATCATAAGCCATGGTATTGTTTCCCTCGGGCGAAGGCCATATAAACATATGCCATGGTATTGTTTTCCCTGGGCGAGGGTTATGTGAACTAAAGATGTTACAACCACATTTCAGAAAATTGGACACTCATTCACTGTTCATAAAATAGCATTTCATAAAACAGATCATATCTTAACATAGCTTTACAGAGTTGTTACTCACAGATAGCTCAAATAGCAGAAGAGTCAGAACAATCAGATCAAACAATCTATGGCACGTGACCTACACAAACACAAAATGAATACACATTGAAACACACGCTCAAAAGATACTTAATTAATTTCTTTTCTATCTTGGTGTTTTTCTAATCTATATCCTCATTAGTATGTCTTAATTAAGGCTTAGAAATGCCTAAGATGCAATGGCGATGTCAAAATGTAAGTTGAAACACTTAGTTAAATTAACAAAAACAGAGCAGTCCGCTCAAGTGCAACATCAGTCGCTCGAGTGGTATGCAAAGTCTGCAAAAGTACTGGTTATATCATTTTTACGCTTGACGGCCGCTCGATAGTCGCTCGAGCGTAAGACTGGGTAAAAAGGGTCTCTACTCGAGTGGTCTGCAAAAGTCTGTAAAACCTCTGGGAGCTCTCATTCTATACTCGAGCACAACTTCGGTCGCTCGAGTGGAGGGTCAAAAATAAGGGTGGTCGCTTGAGCGTAGGTTCTGCCACTCAAACTAACCCCCAAACTCTACAAAAATATTGGGAGCTCGCATTCGCTGCTCAAGTGCAGACTTCACTGCTTGAGTGAATGGTGCAAATTTTGGAATTTTCAGATTGCTGATTCAAGACCAAAACTCAATTTAAAACCTTCAAAACACATCATTTTGGGCCAAAACTTAGTAAAACACTGAAACACTCATAGTATATGATGAATTATAAACCATTTTGCAAAATCAAGCCCAAAAGTTTTGCCAATTGTACAAAACTAAACTTGAAATGTAGAAAACATAACATGCATGAGGTGACATTAGCTTCAACCTTCCAAAACATGATCAAACAAGATAAAATGGTATGAAACTTGATGAATTTCCAAAACCAAGCTATGATCAATGCATGCATGTGAGAATTCTTCAAAATCAAACTCCAAATGCAAGAGAATTTGCATGCATGTATGGTTATCTTTCTAACTCTTATTCCTTAACTCAATTCTTGGATTAATTATCCTACTCTTTTGAATTCATGCATTAAGTGCTACAACTAGACAACTAAAGGAGTGAATTCCTACTTCAAGCTTTGAATTCTCAAGTGTAAAACCTTAATCTTCTCAAAGTTGAACAATTCCTTGACAATCCTTTTAAGTTCCCTCAATTCTCTAGCAAGTTTCCTTAGTTAAGCTCAATTCTTCCCTTCTCTCTCTCTCTCTCTCACATGTTTTTGATGCTCAAAATGGTAAAGATGAGATGACTAAATAATGTAATATAAGCCTTATATAAGCTTGATTAGCATTAGTTCTATAAGTTGAGTTAAGGCTAATCCATTGGTATTATTTTATTCTAATTATTTGGTTCCGAATCAAATTTCAATTAAACCTACCATAATGTTCTAAAAATTCCAAATAACATATAAACTAAGTCAATTTCGTGATCAAATATCAATAAGGCCTTTAATTCGCATATCGATTCGGAAATACAGACAGATATTCCTACAGCCGACAAATATAAACACAAATAATGCAATACACATGCAATTAATTTAGAATTTCATTTTAATTATTCATTAGGCATTCCTTAATCATGATTCATAGGCTAATCACAGGTTGGGGTTGTTGCATGGGCAGTGGGTTATTGTAACAACCCCGACCCATAGTTAACGTTAATCCATGTTTAATTATACCTAAAAAAAAAGAAGAAGAAATTAAAGTGAAATTTTGCATCATACATTGCATTATATGTGTTTATATCTGTTTAACGTAGAAAGATCTGTTCATGTTTCCGTTTCGGATTATGAATTGAAGGCCTTATCGGCATCCGATTCAGAAATTGACTTGATTTATGTGTTAATTAGAATTTTTAGAATTTTATGGTAGATTTAATTGAAATTCGGTTCGGAACAATTAAATTAAAATAATGTAATGTCTACTTGATTAACTTGATCAACAAATAATTATACTTTTTCCCAAGCCTATATAAGGCTTCTATATACATCTCAACTCTCTTTTCTTCACCATTTTTTTTTTTTTTTTGTTGATGCCAACTGTGAGAGAGAGAGAGAGAGAGAGAGAGAGAGAGAGAGAGAGGGGGGAAGAGATTGGAGTCAATTTGAGGCCAAGCTAGCAACTATTAGAGGAATTGAAAGGAATTGGAGAGATTAAGCAAGAGAACACTAGCATTTAAGGAATTGAGGACTCTTGGTTTAACTTTCAGCTGATGATATCCGGATCTGAGATCAATCTTAGAGAATACTTGAGCACCTTGTAACTGATCAAATAAGTCATCAATACGTGGTAATGGATATTTATTTTTCACAGTTACCTTGTTCAGTTCACGGTAGTCGATACAAAGTCTCAGTGAGCCGTCTTTCTTTTTCACAAACAAGACAGGTGCGCCCCACGGTGAAGTACTAGGCCTGATGAACTTTTTGTCTAACAGTTCTTGCAGTTGAACTTTCAATTCTTTCAGTTTGGTCGGAGCCATTCGGTAAGGAGCTTTAGACACTGGCTGTGTACCCGGAATCACATCAACAGTGAACTCAATCTCCATATCAATCAAGTCCCCTGGCAGATCATCTGGAAAAACATCTGGGAATTCTCTAATTATAGGAATACTGTTCACATTAGCTTTATCATCAGTAGGTATAGTCAATACATAACACAGATACCCTTTACACCCCTTCTTAATCAATTTACAGGCTTTCATGGATGAAATCAGATACGGGGGAGGTACTACTCCAACTCCATTAAACACAAATTCAGGCAAACCAGGTGGACGGAAAACTACTTGTTTCGTTACACAGTCTATGGTAGCACGATATTTTTGTAACCAATCCATCCCCAATATTACATCAAAATGGTCAATATTTAATGGCAGTAAGTCAATACACAGATGCATATCCCCAACAATAATTTCACATGCAGGGTACATGTAAGCACAAGTCACAGATCCCCCAACAGGTGAAGATACAGCTAATAAGTAATTCATGAGTTCCAATGGTCTATTCAATTTTCACGAAAAAGCATGCGATACATATGAATGTGTAGACCCCAAATCAATCAGTACATAAGCATTTTGAGTACAAATAGAGAGAATACCTAACACAACGGTCTCGGTATTCTGCACATCTCCCGGTACTAGTGCGAACACTCAGCCCTGCCTCATAGGCTCTTTCCCGGTAGCTTTAGGGTTAGGTTTTGGTGCAACAGTTGATGTCGCTGTGCTAGGTGCAGCTTTACTATTGCCTTGTGAAGTGGAAGGGCAATCTTTGACCATGTAGCCCACATTGCCACACCTGTAACAAGCACCAGAAATTTTATAACAAACTCCCTTATGGTTCTTACCACATTCAGAACAGGGCAGTGTGGAACGGTTCCCTGGACTAGAAGTAGGCGTTGACCCTGTATTTTGCTTTTTGTTCAACGAGTTTTTTTTTCCTTTCTTGAATTTAAAACCCTGCCTTTTACCACGCCATTCAGATGCTGGTGTTTCAGTTTGTTTCAGTGCCTCGATGTTTGACTCAGCCATTAATGTTCAGTCATGAACATTTACATAGTTCGGTAGCTTTAAAACATTTATTCTGTCAAGTATTGCAACATTAAGGCCGCCTTCAAATTTCCTGGCCTTCTTGTAGTCAGTGTCCACCATATGTGATGCATATCTAGCAAGTTCGGTGAACTTTGTTTCATATTCAGCAACGGACATAGTACCCTGTCTCAGCTGTTCAAACTCAGTCACTTTTCTGTCCCTGACACACTGAGGGAAATACTTTTCGAAGAAGGCTCCTTTGAATTGAGCCCAAGTCATAACGGTGTTGGTGTCACGGACTAGCATCCACCACCTTCTCGCCTCTTCTTGCAAGGTAAAGGTGGCCAACAATACTTTATGTGCCTTAGAGCACGGGAACACTTCGAATAACTTTTCTGTTTCAAGAACCCAGGCTTCAGCTTTTAGTGGTTCAAGGCCTCCCTGAAAGGATGGCGGTTTCATTTTGCTGAACTTCTAGGTGAGAGCAATTATATCCCCATCATTAACATTCGGTTCCGGCTGGACCGGAGGAGGAGGTGGGGGCTGTTGGTTCTGTTGTTGCTGTTACCTTAAGGCTTCAGTTAATAGTTCAATAGTTCTTTCAAGTCTTGCCATTCTGGCCTCGGATGATTCAGTTTCATTAGCAGTGCTTGCATTATCCATTTCACTATATGCAACATAGTAATAATAAACATAGGGAGTTGTATACTTTAAACATTTAAACATAACTAGTTATATGTTTAAACACATTAACACATATTCATGTCATGTCCACACACACTTTTCATGCTCATGTGATACCCTAATTACTTTTCTAGGACACCCTATAGCTCATTTGGACACGTGTGTGTGGTATAACTCGTGGTTAAGTATCGCTCTGATACCACTCTGTCACGACCCAAACCCGCCCCTATGGGTTTAGCACCGTAACCGGCCAGTAATCCGTGATTACCGAAGGCCTGCTTAATAGTAATACGGTAATACAGAGTACAGAAGCTGGCGGAAGCCAATACAATAAATAAATAATATCCAATGAGCTATAACAGTCTGTATGCAAAAAGACTTTTCATACATATGTACAATCAGTGCAAAACAGTTTGTACAACATTTACAATCATTAAGGACAGGGACTTAATCCCTGTTAAAACAGTACAGTAACAGTCTATACAGTCTATACAAAACAAAACAGAAGGGGGGAAACTAAAACACCCCAAAGCTGTAGCTTGAACGGGCTCGGAACCTCGCAGTGAGGCACAGTAGTTGGCTTTGACAAAAGGGAGTCTAACCCACGCTCCTAGCTCCGGTCTGGTGCCTGAACACCTACATATATATATGAGCAGTTAGCTAAAGCCTAATGAATAACATAATGCGTAAAGCGGTTGAGAATGAATGTCCTTACAGTAATGAAAACAGTTCATTAACTCAGTATTTCAGTCATTCAGTCATAACAGTCATATGTGGTACATCCATTAGCATAGCAGTACAGTGTGCCTGTTTGGTGCAGCTTAAAAGCTGTTTATTTCAGCTTTCAGCTTAATTTAAGCTATTTTGATGTGTTTAGTTTAGCTTATATCTTATAGCTTATAGCTTTTTAGAAGTCAAAAATCAGCTTATTCTTTGAGTGGGGCAGGAGATGCTTAATTTATAAGTCAGAAATCAGCTTATGTTCACAGTTATAAGCTATAAGCTGTTTAGGCATAAGCTATAAGCACTTTCCCACAGCTCTACCAAACAGGATCAGTAACCAGTAGGTCTTAAAAGACCGAACAGTCAGTGATGGCCATCATAACAGTAAACAGAAGTTCCAAGATAGGAACTGACAGAGATCTCTGTAACAATAACAGTAACAGTAGTTGCTAAGGATGCCACAATACAGTTCAGAATAGAGGACATACATTCATTCAGTTAACAGTATCAATTCAGAAACAGTACAGTTTAACCATTCAGAAGATATTCATATTTGAACATATCTTTACACAGTTGTTACTCACAGAGTTCTGGGCTACAGTTAAGCTAGAGCGCGTCCTCAGATGCCAACCCTACACAGTTACAGATTGAACACACACTAAGCTACACAGTTGGGAAAAATAATAACTTAATCCCTAATTTGCCTCGGTGTGGTTCTACATCTATATCCTCATTAAGATGCCTTAAACTAGGCCTAAGAATGCCTAGGATGAAATAGGGATGCAAAAATGCACTTTAAAAGCATTTTCAGAATTTTCAGAAAACAGGGGTCCCGCTCGAGCGTAGGTTACTCCGCTCGAGCGGACATGCAGACAAAGGTTTCCGCTCGAGCGTATACTTACCCGCTCGAGCGTACTGCAAAATAGTCAAAAGTGCTAGATAGGTGAAATTCACGCTCGATTGGGCACTCGACACCCGCTCGAGCGTAAGACACAATGTCCCGCTCGAGCGTCAATTATTCCGCTCGAGCAGACTTCAAAACAGTGCAAAGTGCTAGGAGCACGATTTTCACGCTCGAGCGCCAGTCACCCCGCTCGAGCGTGAGTTCAAAATCTGGAATTCCCAGATTTGAACCTCAAGCTCAAATTCAACTTCAAATGAATCAAATTTGATTCCTTTGGGCCCATTTCCTGGAAAACACTCGTAAATACATAGTATGACATGATTTAAAGCTTAATTTGTAAAATCAAGGCCCAAAGGTAGTTCAATTAAATCCAAATTCAAACCAATTTTCATGAACATGGCTTCAATGTAACATGCATGGGTTTAATCAATTTCAAAGCTTCAATTCCATGCTCTAATGAGTCAATATCTTCAAAGACAAGATGAATTCATGGACTTTAACACAAACATGAACATGCATGCAAGATTTTCATGAAATCAAACCTCCAAACTCAACAATGTAAACATGCATGCAAGATTCAAGCTCCAATTCAACAACTTAAGCTAGTTCTAGGCTCAATCCCCTAATTTTGACATGAATCATGCAAGAACAAGCTCAATTCATAAACAAGAGGGTGATTATACTACCTTAGGTCTCCAATGCAAGAGAAGGGAGCTCAATATGCAATCTATACTTCAATTCTTCAAGCCAATTCACAAAACCAAGTTGAAATCACTCCTATCCTTTCACTCTCTCACTCTAGTCGGTTGTGGTCTCTAGAATGGCTGAGGGAAAAATGTTATGTGATCAAGTGTAAGGCTCAAATGTGCTAGGTAGTGGGCCACTAGGATGGCATGTTGGCAGTTAAGTCCAACTTATATAGTTAATCATTATTTAATCTAATTTAATCACACTAAATCACATTTTGGATAAATATGCCATAAAATCATAAATTATGATTAACACAAAACATCAATCAATTTCGGATTCGGCCGCCGATAAGGCCTTCAATTTACAGTTTAAAGCATACAACATAAGATAATTTTACCAGTCAACAGATAGGTAATGCATTTAAACTAGCACATTCAATCAGTCAGTTCAGTATTTCAATCAATTTGATTACTAATCATATTCAGTCTCAGTTTAGCAGTAATCAGTAGGGTTATCCGTGATCGGTGGTGAGGGTTATTACACCTTGGGCAAAGGTGATTATCTCCCCTTTGCCAAAGAACACTTTCTTGTTTCAGTTTGATGATGTGGAAGACCGACGACGGGTCCTCTTGGAGGCTCCTTGGTCGGTGATGGGGCATTTGTTGGTCTTTCAACCCCTCTCTGTGGGAAAATCTTCCGTAGAGATGGAGTTTCAATGGTGTCCATTTTGGGTACAAGTTCATGGTATTCCGGTTGCCAAGATGACACGCCAGAATTGGGAGATTATAGGACATCAAATCAAGAGGCTTATTGGGGTTAAGGCTATGCAGGATGGTTTTCTGCTTTATCGTAGCTTTCTCCGTATCCGGGTGGAAGTGTATGTTTCCAAACCACTGCCACTTGGTTTTCTTCTACAGCAGAAGGGCCCTGCGACCAAAGACACATGGATCTCCTACAAGTATGAGAAGCTTTCGAATTTTTGCTATGACTGTGGAATAGTGGGCCATGAGAAATCTGCATGCAAATTTGTATCTTGTGAAGAAGGAGCCAAGTCGGGGTATGGATCGGAGCTGAGAATTGGTCGAGCACCTAAGTTAGCCATCTCCGATGCCCACATTCACCATTGGGTGGACATAGCAGAGGAACGAGTTCAAGTCTTGGTGTAGCAGCAACCGCCGGTGGCGGCGTGTAGGAAGGACGAGCCACGACCCGATAACCACAAGCCCACTAGTACAATAAGGACAAATGTGGGTGTACATGCAGTCTATACACCTTCCCAGAGGCCCAGTGTGGAGAGTGGTAGGAACAATGGAACAGGTGGCCAGACTACGACCCCAACGGTAATGGCTGAAGATGTGGAAGCGTGTTCACTCAGAGGGGAGCAAACGCCTAACCTAGGAGTGAAGCAGCACTATGCAGACTTGGGGCTTGTGAACCAATCAACGTCTCAGGCCCAATCCAATGTTGGGATTGGGCCTCAATATTTTGTTACTAAGCCTACAGAGCTGGGGTCCAATTTGTTGGATAGCCACACTCTTGTGAATGGTGTTGGGCCCAATCCTGACTTTCATATCAAAGAACTGAGCCCAAATTCTAGCTCGTACAATTTCTCTGTCTTGGAGCGGACTGTCGATAAGGGCATGGCCCAGATTTTTCAAGCACTGTCTATTAAACAAAAGGTTTGTGATGACTTTGATGCCTCACCCCATGTATCCAAAAGATTGAAAGCTGGGGGAATGACTGAAGCTAGGGCATACAAACGGATCACCCCAGCGACAAAGAGAGAAATTACTCCATGACAGCTCGACAAGCTATTCACGTAGATGAAGGAAAGCAGGGACCTCTAGCCAATCACTGTTTGAGGTTCGAATTGCTCATTCGAAGATGTGGTGGACGATGTTTCTTCGGTGCCGATTCCGGTCCATCCGGTACATGAGGAGTTCGATGATTATGTTTCTCAGGTATCAAGCACTTTTTGGGCTTTGGTGGTGGCCCTTTACAGCCACAGGCTCCATGTTGATGCTCAGCTGGAACTGTCAAGGATTGGGGCGACCGCTGACAGTCCGGATTCTCCGAGGGTTGGTCACAACCCATCGTCCCTCTTTATTTTTTTTTAATGGAAACTAAGAATGAAGCCTCTAAACTTGATTGTCTTAGGAGGCGGTTTCACTTTCCTAACAAATGTTACGTCAATCTTATGGGTCTATCTGGTGGTTTGGCACTTTGGTGGCTGGATGATCTATGTGTGGATGTTAGATTCAAATCTCGTCATTTGATTTGGTGTGTTATCGGCACCCCAACAGGTGCGGGGCTTTGGGGGGCGTCTTTTGCCTATGCTTCTTCAAACCGGGTCGAACG
Organism: Camellia japonica; assembly: GCA_030407325.1. Lineage (NCBI taxonomy): Eukaryota > Viridiplantae > Streptophyta > Magnoliopsida > Ericales > Theaceae > Camellia > Camellia japonica. The sequence continues at coordinate 122,159,761 of JAPPVO010000036.1, read as the reverse complement.
CAGGCGATTTTGGAAATTTTTGATCACTCAAGCCAAGGCTAATCACTATCCTTGGCTCTATGTAGGTGACTTTAATCAAGTTGGTTCCATATAGGAAAAGACGGGTGGCTTGGAGTGCAGTCGGTCTCAGATTGTAGAGTTTCAACAGTTATTATCTAATTATAAATTGATGGATCTGGAATTCAAGGGCCACTCTTATACTTGGTCTAACAAGCAGGGTGAAACTAACATTCGTGAGAGACTTGACAAAGCCTATGCAACTGTGGAATGGCGTGAAAAGTTCCCCTATGCTCAAGTTCTTCATGACTGCTTTATTGGGTCGGGCCACTGTCCATTAGTTGTCCAGTGTTGTCTTCCTCCAAAACCAGCCCCAAGGCTGTTTAAGTTTGAAATGATATGGTCTACGAGTCCTGTCTGCGGTGAAGTCATCAAAAATGTATGGGCCACTCAGGTCCATGGGTCTCCCATGTTTCAGTTAACAAATCGTCTGGAGACTTGTCGCAAGGGCTTGATTGCTTGGAGCAAAACTGAATTTGGCAACAATAAAAAACTGCTAGCAGAATGGAGACACAAGTTAACCACCATTCAAGGCCAAGAGCCTACTGATGAGAATACGAGTCAATTGGCTTTCTTATGGGGATCGAAATTCAGCATTCTTCCATGCTACTCTTACCTAATGACGTCAACGGAATCAGCTTGTCAGACTTAAAACTGAGGAAGGGATGTGGTTGGACTTTGATGATGATATTAATTCCTATATACATCTTTATTTCTCTCATCTGTTTACATCAGTGGATTATAGGAATATGCATTAAGCTTTAGCAGTGGTGCATCCGATGATAACGTCTGATATGAATAGGCTGTTAATCAGGGAGGTGTCGGAGGAGGAAATCAAGACAACAGTTTTCCAACTGGGCTCTATAAAGGCCTTGGAGCCTGATGGGTATCCGAGGTTTTTTTACCAGAGGTATTGGGCAGATATTGGGGCAGATGTTTGCATGGTTGTCAAAAGTTTTTTTCATTGGGGGGTCTCTCCTACAGGAGATGAACCAAGCAAATTTACTTCTCATCCCAAAAGTCAAGGCGCCGGAGAAGCTTTCCGATTTCCGGCCAATTAGCCTCTGCAATTTCAACCTCAAGATTATCACTAAAATTCTGGCCAACCGGTTGAAAGAGGTCCTAGGTAAGATTATCACTCCAAATCAATCGGCTTTTGTTCCGAGTCGGATGATTCAAGATAATATCCTGGTCGCACATGAGGCTTTCCATTTCTTAAAGTTATAAAAAAGGGGCACAATTTCAAACATGGCCATCAAGTTGGATTTTGATAAAGCGTATGACTGAATCCAATGGGACTTCCTTCTAGTGGTGTTACAAAAGATGGGCTTTCATGATCAATGGACAAACTGGGTGATGCAATGTGTTACTACGGTCACTTTCTCGGTTTTTGTCAATGGAGCTAAGCGTACGTCTTTCATACCTTCTAGGGGTCTTCGACAAGGTGACCCTCTGTCCTCATATTTGTTCATTTTGGTGGCGAATGTTTTATCGAAGCTCCTTCACTAAGGTTTGTCGGCGCGAGAATTCTCGGGCTTGAAAGTTCGGCGAGCTAGCCCTGTTTTGTCCCATTTATTGTTTGCGGACGATGTTTTGCTTTTCCTCAAAGCGGATGTCCTTCAATGTCAAAATCTGCTCCACATTTTGAAGGTTTATGGAGATGCGTCTGGCCAATTGATAAACTTCCAGAAATCAGGCATTCAATTTTCCTCCAATGTTGGGCCATGTCTCAAGTAACAAATTTGCTCCACCTTGGGTATGGCTACAGTTAAGGAGGGCTCCAAGTATCTGGGGCTTCCGTCCTGCTGGGGCCAATCAAAGACGGAGGCATACAACTTTTTGGTAGAACGAATGATGGATAAATTGCAAGGTTGGAAACTCCAATTGCTATCCCATGCTGGTAAAGAGACTTTGATAAAGGCGGTGGCTCAAGCTATTCTCACCTATGCTATGGCGTGTTTTCTTTTTCCCAAGAAATTATGTGCTTCTTTTAATAAGCTTGTGAATAAATTCTGGTGGAACGGAGACCCAGCCTATAGGGGTGTCCATTGGGTCGCCTGGGATAAAATGAGCAAGTCAAAAAACCTTGGTGGTGTGGGTTTTTGCGATTTTCAGGCTTTCAATAAAACTCTGCTAGCTTGCCAGGGGTGGAGGCTCATTCATGACCCAAACTCCTTTTGCTCCAGATTCTTGAAAAGTATCTACTATCCACATTCAGATTTTTTGAATGCTAAAAAAGGGGGTCGGGCTTCGTGGGTATGGGCTAGTCTAATTGAAAGGCGGGAGGTTCTCACTAGAGGGGTTCGCTGGTAAGTACATAATGGAGCTTCAATCAATTTCTGGAATGATAGATGATTACCCTCAGCTAAGGACTTTCGTATTCAATCCCAAAAGCCTAGTGGCTGCCCTCTTACTCGGGTAAGCGAGGCTATTAACCCACGTACCAAGACTTGGGATGAGAATCGGTTGGAATCTCTGGTTTCTGATAGGGAGCTGGCTGCTATTCGAATTATCCCTGTTTCGGTGAAAGACAAGGTTGATTGTGTGGTGTGGCATCACGACCCTAAGGGGACATACTCGGTCAAATCAAGGTACCGTATGGCTTTGGACCTCCATCACAATTTGCGGGAGCAGCAACCATCTTCTTCCTTTTATGTCCCAGAGAGTGTTTGGAAGTTCTTATGGGCCCTCCCTGTTCCCCCCAAACTCAGGCACTTCTGGTGGAGGGTGTGTCACAATTCGGTGGCCACGAAATGCAATCTCTTTCGGCGACAGTGTGCTTCAGACGGCCCATGTCCCATATGTGCCAAGGAATTGAAGACTGTGGAGCATTTGTTATACGGGTGTAACTGGGTGCAGGCTGCTTGGTTTGGTAGTTTGTTGAATCTCTCCTTCTAAGGGAGATCTATTCCTTCCATAACCAAATAGACTTGCGACATCTTTGCCGGCTTCTCAAATACGCAACATCGGTAAGAATTCTTTTGTAAATTGTTGTGGTTGGCTTGGCACATCTGGAAGGGAAGAAATGATTTTATCTTTAATCATGTCCCAATTGACCGTCTGTCTGTTATCTTTAAAACTGGAAAGGACTAGAAGGAATTTGCTGCTGTGTTTCCCATCGGACAACCTGTGGTTGGCCGCCAGGATTTTGTTCTAAGGACCCATCAGGTGTGGACTTCGCCTTCCCATGGGAGGTTAAAAGCAAATTGTGATGTGGCCTTCATTCCAGGGTCGTCTAGAGCTGCTATAACGGTTTTGTTTCAGGACTGGCCAGGATCTCTCGTGTATAGGGCGGTACGAATGGAAGCGGTGGGCTCTGTCATGCAAGCAAAAGCTATGGCTGTTAGATGGGCATGCCTTATGGCCCAATCTCTTAACTTCTCCCAAGTTGAGATTGTAGGCGACAACAAGACAGTGATCCACTTGTGCACCTCTGAAAAGGTTCCTTCGTGGGAGTGCTCTTCCATTTTTGCTGATATTCGGACTTTGGCTTGTAGAAACAATTTCCTTTTTCTTTGGACTCCTAGAGAGGCTAATGGTGCTGCCCATTAGATTGTTAGACAGTTCCTTAAGGGTCTTTTGCCCCATGACTGGTTTTGTAATCCCCTAATGCTTTGCGTCAGGCTTTGATTTTGTGATTAATCGATATCCTTATCCCAGTTCAAAAAAAATATAACTATCCCCAAACAACCAATTTGGCAACGTCTGGTTTAGTTTTCAAATTAACATTTGGATCAAAAAATCAAAAAACATGTTTGGTTAACCAATTTTCAAAACTCTCTTCAAAGTTTTTCTCTCATCTCTCCTTCTCTTTATTTATTTATTTATTAATAAATAAATAAATCTATTTTTCTCTCTTATCTCTCTTCTCTCTTCTCTTATTCTCTCACATTCTACACATTAATCAATCAAATTTTCTCATACCCATATTTTCAACTACAAATATATATATATATATATATATATACATATATATAAATCATCCCAAAATAATTTTCAAAACTCATAACCAAAAAATTTTTAATTTTCAAATCTCTTTTCAACAACTTATATTTTAAAATACAACTCAAAACTCAATACTCAAAAGTTTTTGCAAAAATTAAACCAAACAAAGTCAATATTTAAAATCTAATATTCTAAAATGTGAAGAACAAAAACACCCTTTTTAAATAAATTTTTTTTGGGGGTAGAGCATAATATTTTTCGTAAAAAGTTTGCTCTGAGAGAACTTATGAAGGTAATTGGATTACAAATGATATGTCTATTTTGAGAATTAGGTTAGATGTCAGTTTATTAATTTATTATTTTTTTAATCATATTATCTCACTACCAGAAAAAGTGTTTTTTGCGACGGTAGGCGGCCGTCGCAAATGCCCTAGATCCCGTCGCTAATACTTTTTGCGACGGTAATTTGATTTTTTGCGACGGAGAAGGGAGGGTCGCGACTAATGGGGTTGCAAAAGAGCTTTAGCGACGGTAAGTGCCGTCGCCATTAGTTTCTGCGACGGGAGGGTGCCTTTTTTGCGACGGCACTTTTTTCTGTCGCCAATAATGGAAGAATATATCAGTTTTTTGCGACGGCACATAATTCCCGTCGCTAAAAGTGGGTTATTAAGACGGCAGAATTAACCGTCGCTAAACTCTGGCAGCTTATAACTATTGGCGACGGCAACGTCTACCGTCGCTAAAGGTATCTTGAAAATTACAATTCCACAGCTTTTGCGACTGTTTTGGTGCCGTCGCAAAAGCCTATTACTCTTTTTTGCGACGGGTTTTATACCGTCTCAAAAACAAAAAACAAAAAAAAAACCTGTTGAGAAATTATTAAAAAAATCAAAATAACTTGTATAAAATAAAAAATAAACTATAAAAAATCCAAAAATTACAGAATAATATAAATCCATACATAAACAAAAGTTGACAAATAATAAAAATTAATAATATTGTTCCATTCAAACAATACATAAATAAAAATTCATAACAATAAAAATTATGCCACTACATAACGTCGCATAATACATACATAATGTTGCTCACAAATTTACATAACATAAATCAAAATCAAAACCAAAAGTTTTCGTCTTGATTCGTTCGTGGGTTACAAAAACAAAAATTGGTCATAATCTTTATACGCCCGCATTCCAGAAGAACCCAACTGTACTCAGGAAATATCTGAAAAAAACAAGATAAAAATAATTAAAACCATATAATGGTGTTAATATTTCAATTACAGAAAAATATTAAAAAAAAATTGACTACTATAGCATCAAATACAATATTTTTTTTGTTAATCATCAAATCTCACATGGATAATTAAACATCTCAATCAAATACAAAAATAAAAATTTAACTACTATAGCACTTAATTTAAAATGTCCAAGTTGCCAACGGGTAAAACAAAGCTCATCTCTTTCCCTCTATCAAATTGGTAAAGATTTGGTTAACAATTTTCTGCCTTTAATTTATAATTAGGTATATATATATATATTTCTCCATTAAACATTAATAGGAGGGTCAAAAAAATTATGCTTGTATTACCAAATTCACTTAGTTAAGAAAGTCTTAAATAAATTAAACAAAATGATAAGGATAAAAGGCTTTAACCTTATGCAAAGCCTTATTAATATGAGGCACAAAGAAAATAGTCTCTTCTCTTTTACAGGCACTAAACCAAAAACAAAAAAAAACAACTCAGGACGTGTGGGGTGAGCACAAAAATAATTTTATTTTATTTGCTAATTACAACAATATTTATAGCTATCAATTAATTTGATCACTATAGTTTCAAATGCAACAAATTTACCTATTAATTTGTCTCTATCAAATTAATCCAACTAATAATGATATTCACGAGAAAAAAAGGGGTAAATCAATAATTTGATGTACCATATACGGGTTTCAAGTCTCATTCCCTCCCTGTACCATATACGGGTTGGCAGGAAAGCAAGTTTTGTATCTATTGTTTATTTTATTTATTTTATTTTTTAAGTCCAATGGGGATGCAGGATGAGTCCAGGATTTATTAAAAGAAAAAAAAATAATTTCCTTGAAATTTCTGCTGTGGAATCCTATAATAATCCTAACAATCAAATGTCCTCAACGACCATCATCAAAACATTCTACTGCAACTACACTTACAGATTGCAACCTTCGTCTTTACAAAGTATTTGTTACAAAGTATTCAAGGTCCTCCCTCAATCAACATAAAAAGCTAAAATAGTATATTAATATAGTTATCGTACATCACATTCCACCGAAACACTCCACCGACACTTGTCGACACTCCCCAAGATGTGTCCTATCTTATTATTTTTAATTTTTTTTCAAAAGACATGTTTTGGATACTTAAGATACACAAGTGTCAATCACATAGAGATGCATGGAAACACATTGCATGTTTGAAGAAATAACTGGGAATCGAATGATAAAATAAAGTAAAGAAAATTTATGCCTATTAATCCCTCATCCTTAAAACTTTTTAGTTTTAGAAATTCTGAAACCCAAAACTTCAATTTATTCCCTACTTCAGGATAAAGGTACATACTTGCAATAGGACAAATAGAATTGCAGCATTTGCAGGGGCTAGAGAAAGGCTCATCATCCCTCCACGCAACTCATTTGGTATATATACCTGTGTATGGAACAAGCAGCAAAGGATATATCAAAAGTTTCTCTCAAATAAACAAATAAATGAATGCAATAACATCCCAACAAGTAAAAGCCACAACCAACTAGTAATTAGAAGTAAAGAAGCACTAGTATAATTTACATAGTCCTCAATCTGGCAAGTGAAGGTAAAAGAAGGCCAACACAAGCATGAAATAAGCAGAATAGTGCTACAAGAACTCCAATTTCCTGCACATACAAGTACAAACTGTAAAAGTTCAAATCCAATTTTCAAAAAACAAAATATTAGGTAACAAAAAAAAAAAAAACAGACGGAGTCTCACTATTATGTAGCACTAGAAGGGAGAACCTTTTTTTGTCCAATAAAACATCACAATAGACTGAGGTACCTACCTGCTCTCATTCTCAAAATTGCATAGATAACAGGTGCAGAAAAAAAAAGAAAAGAAGTAAATATAGAGTTCAATCCCATAAATAAAATGCACTGTCTAATCAATTAACTACACACTTCTAAATACAATAAAGATGTTCATGCATTAGCAGATTTGGCTAAAATGCTACACCCTTGTCCAAAACCATATAAAACATAATCTACTTCCAGAAGCGCACCCCCTACCAACCACACACACACACAAAACAAATTCAATACATTATCATCAAGAAGCCTAACATGAATTCAAAACTGAAATAACCCTGTAAAACTCAACGTAATCAAATACCACTTTAGTCTACAATTAAGAAACAAGCAAACCGACAAATAAAATACCTTCTTCATCCGAGTCTTGACCTCGGATTTCCGAGCTTTGTTGTAGACTCGCCTCTTCTCTGCTTGACGAGCTCTCTTCGCAGCCGAATCGGCCTTCTTATTCGGAACAGCCTCGCAAATAAGATCATAGGTGTAACTAAGAATGATAAACCTCCATTTTTTATTTTTGGGCAATGATAAATCTCAATGGATTACAAAATTAGACAGTTACTTATTAATTCCAATATGCATAGAATATTCATACATACAGTGGAAGTTTAATGTGGAAATTGTTAATCATCACATATGAAGAATTGAGAGAGGGAAAATATTGTTCACAAAATGGAAAAAATTAAGATCAAGGGTCAACAGACTAACCTTTCTACAAGAGAAGCTCACATTTATGTGATGAATGGCAAACCGGCTTAATAATCCACCCCCTTAGGATATATGGCCACACAAAACATAAGAGATACAAATTGGAAAGGAAGATGGTAAAGGGTAGTCCCCAACCTGTGTCGCTATCCCAGCATGATCCATCCCAGGCACCCACAAGGTATTGTATATATATATATCAGATATATATATATATATATAAAACAACCATCGGGCCGAGAGAGAGAGACAGAGATTGAGAGAGAGAGAGTTTACCTGTGAGTAGATCGGCGGTGCGATGATCAGTGCGAATCGATGAGATGAACAACGAGAGAGTGAGAGAGTGATCGGTGCAGAGATGAACGAACGTGTGCACAGAGAGAGAGAGGCGACTGAGAGAGTGATGTGAGGGAGACGATTAGGATTAGGGTTTTTGTTGTAAAGAGTATTGGGGATTTTGGGGGCGCGGGAATAGAAAAAATGGGGGGGAACCGAGCGCGCCAGGATGGGAAAAAAAAAAAAAAAAAAAATCATCATAAATGAATATTTAAATAATAAAAATAAATAAATAATAATTTTTATTTTCTTTCGTTATTAAGGTTGAAAATTTATTTGTTTCATATATATTTAATGAAAATCATAAACTAATTTTTGTGGTAGAGGAAAAGGGGCGGCAGCATGTAGTGAAGGTGATTGATAAGAGATGATGGTGGTGTGATGGTGATGTGATGGCGAAAGAGATTAGTGGTGAAGTTGTGGTAATGGTAGTGTAAATGGAGGCAGGGGTGAAGAGAGGTAATGGTAGTCAGTAGTGTAGTGGTGGTAGTGGAATGGTGGCGATAGTAGTAGTAATGTAGTCGTAGAGGTGAAGTGGCGACAGTAGAAGTAATGATGGTGGTGGAATGGTGTTTGCAGTAGTGGTGAAAGTAGTAGAGAGATGGGTGGTGAGAGAGAGAAATAGGAGAAGACAAAATGAGAGATAGAGAGAAGAAAGATGAACGAAAGACACACAGACAGACAACAAAAATAGATAGACAAACAGACAGAGATAAGTGCATTTTCTTATAGTGAGAGACGAATAGAAAAGAGATAGAGAGACAGAGTGATGAGTGAGAAAGAGACAAAGTGGTCGCTAAAAGTGCATTTCTTATAGTGGATCGATAATCGATAGGGAGCTCAATAAAGAAGAGAGATAGAGAGAGAACATAGATAGAGTGATGAGCGAGAGAGAGAGATAGACAAAGTGGTTGCTAAAAGTGTATTTCTTATAGTGATCGAAAATCGAGAAGGAGCTCGATAAATAGAGAAAATGAGAGTAAGAGAGTGAGCAAGGCGAACATAGTGAGAGAGAAATAGACAAATAAACAAGTAGACAGAGAGAGAGAAGAGTGATGAGTGAGAGAGAGACAGGGAGAGACAGATAGACAGAAAAAGAGATAGAGAGAGAAAGAGATGGAGAGATAGAAAAAGAGAGAAAAACAGAGATGAGCGAGAGATAGACAAAAAGAGAGAGAATAGAACGAAAAAGAGATGAGCGAAAGAGAGACACAGAAAAAAGAGAGAGACAGAAGAGAAGAGAAACGAGCGAGAGAGATAGAGAGAGAGAAGAGAGAACAAAAAGAAATGAGAGAGATAAAGATAAGCGAGATGAGCGAGAGAGACAGAGAGAGAAAACAGAATGAGAGAGATAAGAGAAGAGAGATAGCGAGAGACACAGAGAGAAAATAAGAGAGAGAAACAGGCAGACATAGAAAGAAGAGTGATAAGTGAAAGAGATAAAGAGAAGAGAGACAGATAGACAGAGACAGAGACAGGAAGATGAAAAAATGAATGAAAAGAGAAATGTTATATCAAAAGAGTAAGACGACATTGTTTTTTTTATTTTTTTTGCGACAGAAAATACCGTTGAATTTATTCAAACCATTTTGTGACTGTATATATATGAAGCTATCTCAAAACCACAATCACTATGCTAGGTTAGAGTTTTCCAAAAACTCTTTTGAGAAAATTATTTTTTCTTGTTTTCCTGTTATATTGTTTTTATTGAATTTTTTTTAATATTTTAAGTATTTTTTAAAATTTTAGACACACCTAACATAAATACACCTAAAAATTTTAAAAATTGTAAAAAAAATCTTTTAAAAAATTCACTAAATACCAAAAATACAATAATTCAATACATTTTTTTTGTATTTTTATGTATTTATTAATTTTTAAAAATATTTTTCATAAATTTTTTATTTTTTAGATACATCTAAGTAAGATATATCTAAAAAAATATTTAAAATTTAAAAATATCCACTAAAAACAAAAAAATACGAAAGCCACTTTTTTGCGACGGCAGAAAATGCCGTCTCAAAAAAGCAGAGTATTTGCGACGGCACCATTTGCCGTCTCAAAAAAGCAGAACATTTGCGACGGCACTAGTTGCCGTCTCAAAAAATGAGAGTATTTGCGACGGCAGACAAATACCGTCGCAAATACTCTCATTTTTTGAGACGGCAAATTGTGCCGTCGCAAATACTCTGCTTTTTTGAGACGGCAATTTTCTGCCGTCGCAAATACTCGCTTTTTTGAGACGGTATTTTCTGCCGTCGCAAATACTCTGCTTTTTTGAGACGGCATTTTCTGCCGTCGCAAAAAGTGACTTTTTGAGACGGCAAGCGCACCGTCGCAAATAGTTCCGTCTCATATACCCAGTTTTCTTGTAGTGTCTCTTTATTTTTTTATACATTTTTTTTTAAAAAAAAAGTCAAACAAAATTAAAAAAATTAATTTTTAACCTACTTCCCAAATAATTTGTTTGAGTAAAAACAAGATAACACAACAAAGTAATACCTCCGGTTGACTTAAGCAATTGGAGTAATTATTGGGTGTTCTAAGAGTATTATAATTGACAGAAACGGTGAAATTCAAGATTTTGTATCAAGTAAATAGAGAATACGAAGGGACATAATATATGATGATTAGTGAAGAGTATGAACACGCGATATTCTAAGAGTATCCAATAATTTTTCAAGCAATTGCAAGCTGATGTGATTATGACAAATTCAATAAGAGTTTAGTTTAACTCGATTTCTTAAAGGAGGAGAATCCTCTCTAGTTCAGATTTTAGATTGGAGAGCGTTGTTTGGGCCCATGGAGCCCACTACGGTTTCCGTTTCAAAATTCAAACCTTTCATTTTGTTGAGCACTTTGTAAATTTCATTCAAACAAAAAATTAGATCGATTCGATAACTGTAACTTGTTCAATTTATTACATTTGTCACCAAAAAAATATATGATTTATTTTTAAACATACAATTTTTTTGGGTTAAAAACATTATAAATTGAATAAGTTACAGTTATCAGATCGACTTAATTTGTTGTGTGAATGAAATATGCAAAGTGTCCGACAAAATAAACAATTCGGATCATTGAAACAGGACTCGTGGTGAGCCCCATGGGTCCAAACAACTCTCTCCCATAAAAAATTTGGACTGAAGGGATCCTCCTTTATTAAAATACTTGACTTTTTTTTTTTGTTGGTTTTATTTTGCTTTTTTTTTGTTTTTATTTTTATTTTTTTTTAAATTTTAAATTTATTGAAATTTAACTTTTCTAACTTTGATTGTTATTTTCTATTATTTAAAAAATATAATAGTCCTATATATACACATAAAACTTAAAGTAACAAAATTTCTATTGGATTGATAATCAGATCGTATTGAATATTTATTGATAGATTTTTTAAATTGAATTCAAATTAATTCTGATTTGGGCAAGTGTAATTAGATTATCGGAGCGGAATTTATGGCGACGGGCAATGGACATCTCCTAAGTTGGAGAGAATCTAAGGTTAAAGTCTTGATATTTTATTTTGCCCGATGGCATATATTTTTGAGTTTTCATTTCTCGATTCAAAGGATCGATTCTTGATTATAACAGGATGAAAAAAAAAAAGAAGAAAGTTGTCAACGTGATAGGCACTGTGTATTAAACTTTGTTTATCAGTGCATTAATAATTTTAAAACCAGTATTGACTTCAGAATTAATCATAATTAAGTAAAACACGCAATACAACTAAAAAATTAATTAACAACAATTTGAGCCTTTACTTCGCTGGCTGTTCGAGAGATGGACAAGTTAACAACCTTGATGGATGTCGTGATCATCGACAACCAAAACCATGATGGATTTTAAAATTAATACAAATGTGTATAGAATTCATACACAACAAAATACATTGAATAAAAACAAGTGAGTCTCTACTGAAAAAATGAAATAGATGTCCAAAATAGAGATATAGGGGAAGCTCTGTGACGTCCCGAATCTACACTATTGGTTGCAGTCAAGGAAAAGTCACTAATGAGTCCTTTGGTCAATAACCAAGTAAGATCCCAGATCGCCGAATGAGTCAAATTAGCCTCCCTTCTAAGTCCAGCTTTCTTAGGCAGCGCACTACGCTTTGACAGATCTTAAAAGTTATTGACACAAGGTCTCATAAGCAACGATAGGATTTATATATATGCATACATAATAACCACGAATATCCTTAATTACAAAAGCTCGTTCCATTACATTACATCCAAAAAAAAAAATTTTAATCTTCATATGAGCCTTACAAAATATCAAAGGGAAATTTCTAACTTTTCTAAGATAGCCAAAAGTCTTCGAAGGTTTCAGGCTCGTCGTCTCCAGCTATAAGTTCCTCTTTGGCACTTGGCATGATACGCCGTGAGCTTTGAATGCCTAGTAAACGCACACACACCCCGTCCCTTTTTCCCAATCCAATACACAATCACAAATATGACAGCAAGTAATAAAGCATGATACTCAACTAAATAAATAAAAGGTTACAAGGTTAGATATTAGTAAACTAGAAATCCCCCAAAGAGATTTCGTCCTCCCAACCACAAGAATCGAACGCGGATTATTCGGTATGCCCCCTCTTTTGCTGCTTTGTTGCAGAACTAACCTCGGATGCCTACCAACGGTTATATACCGCGTAGCGCCAACCGCAGAGCCTCAAAAGAGACGATAAAATAGGGCATTGCCCAAATCCCTCCTCACTCCAAACCACCTAGGGTCCGAATACAACCGCTCCGTTCAAGGGTTCCGAAAACCACTTGCACAAGACTTTAACTTCCAAATATGGAACGCATCCCAACAATTATCATCTTTTCATTACTCAAGTGATCAAAAATCCAATACCATCCCAATTAAGTTTTCTGTTGAGTTAAATGTTTTAAGTTAAGGTTAAACCAACGTAACAAGATAATAATATCCACATAAGCATGCATCATTAAGATGAGGAAGATAAAGAACATAACCATAACACATATAATATTATGTCAAGATATGATCATAAGCTAGTAAGCATTTTCATGAACACAAGAGCATAAAACATCCATACACAACAAAATTTCCAAATTCAATATCACATAAGGATTAAAATGAAAGAACTATTTTAGATTTTTCACCAGACTCGGCCTTTCTATGGTTCGTAGAGAATTTAATCTAGTTTCCAGAACATATTTCGGAAATGGGATAGCTTTTCTAGATTTTAAGTTAGAAAAAACTCCAGCGATGTCCAGATTCGTCGACCGTTACGAAAATTTGATTTTCTTACAAACCGCTCACTGTTTTTCAATGAAACCAATTTTGTTTGAAAGCTAACTCCTTATGGAAGATTTTGAAATAAAATAGAGGTCGAGAATAATTTTATACATTTTTCTAGAAATTTTGAAAGTTGGCTGCGAAAAACAGATTCTAAGGCACAATACCCAAAACAAGAAGATTTGTGAGAAAAGAGATCCACTACGGGAAAATTTTCATTTCTTTTGTGATGAAAACATGCCAACTAACATATATTAAACTCAAAAAACTTGCTTGAAGGTGTGCCTTTGAAAATTTTGAGAGATTGGTATGAAAAAGATAGTTTTGGTACCGAAATGAGGGAAAATACAAGAGAGATAGAATCATGGCTCAACTCTTATCATTTCTAACACAAGTAACTCATCAATAACACATCTGAAAACAATATTTAGAACCCTTAAGAACATGTATTTGAAAAAGGAAAATGAAAGAGAAGGTTGTGTTGTAGCTTACTTGCTAGGCTTGAATCAGAGTGCTCTCATCTTCCTTCCTCTACCTCTCAGGACTTCTCTCTTGCTCCCCTTTCTCTCCTCTAGGCCGAATGTGTGTGTGAGTGTGTTGTTTGTGTTTGCCATGCTAGGGGTGGTGGTATTTATAGGCAAATTTTGGTGTAAAAAGACATAAAGGCCCACTAGTTGGAATTGGATGGAAAAGTTTGGATTTACTTGGAGTCCAATGGAATAGGGAGTGAATAGGGACTTAATCATGGGATTAGGCAATATCTAGTTGGTCTCTAGTTGAAATGAAACTAGCATTGGAAACAAAACCCTAGGTTTAGGGGTACTAGGTGTTAGGGTTTCTAGAAGACCATGATTACAATTCTTGAAAATAGGCTCCTCACATCTTCCTAGGGTGGCCGGCCATTGGGAAGGGTGATGGGGCTTATTTTTTATTCAATTTAGGTACTAGGGGCATATCTCCCAATGTATATATATATATATATATAGATGATGGTACCTATAATATAAAAGTACATGTACTAGTTTTAGGGAAATTTTTGAATTTAAATAAAGAAGTGAGGGCTTGGAATTAAATTCATGTATTAGAACCTTACTTATGTAGAATTAAATTAAATTAGGCTAAGGAACCTAATTCGGCTAGGATATTCTTGTTTTGATAAAAATAAAAATAAAAATGCTAACCGACAAGATTCGAATTAGTTCAAGGAACTGAGGGGCTTTAAGAAAATAATTCAAACATTAGGGTTTTAAAGAGAATAAAATTTTCAGGGGCTTCACAACGTATCCCCCTTAAAAAAATTTCATCCCCGAAATTTAACTACATATTGCCTTCGAAAAGTTCGGGGTAGTTTGCCTTCACCCAATCCTGGTGTTCCCAAGTAGATTCCCCGATGATGCCATAGCACTTTTACCAAGTGAACTGTTTTGCCTCTAAGGTTCTTCTCTAGACTATCTTGTATTGCTACCGGTCCTTCTTTAAATGTAACATCTTTGTCAAGACTGATTTCTTCCCATTTGAGGACGTGTGACGGGTCGGCGATGTATTTTCTCAACATAGATACATGGAAGACGTTGTGTATCCCTGCTAACTGCGGGGGTAGAGCTAGTCTGTATGCTACTTCGCCCACTCTTTTCAATACCTCAAAAGGCCCAATATATTGTGGTGATAGCTTCCCCTTTCTTCCAAAACGTACGATTCCACGCCTAGGTTGCACCTTTAAGAACACGTGGCTGCCTACTTCAAACATCAATGGCCTTTTTCTCCTATCAGCATAATTCTTTTGACGGTCTTGAGTAGTATTTAACCGTTGTCGGATCAATTTGACCTTCTCAGTAGTTTCTAGAACAAGTTCAGGTCCGATCAGATTTGCATCACCCACTTCAGTCCAACAAATCGGCGATCTACAAGGTCGTCCATACAATGCTTCAAAAGGCGCCATACCGATGCTAGCTTGAAAGCTGTTGTTATAGGCGAATTCAATTAAAGGTAGGTGTCGTTCCTAACTTCCTTGAAAATCCATTGCGCAAGCTCTCAACATATCTTCGAGTGTCTGGATGGGTGTTCAAATTGTCTATCTGTTTGCGGGTGAAAGGCGGTGCTAAAACATAACTCAGTACCAAGAGCTTCCTACAGGCTTCCCCAAAATCGAGAGGTGAACTGTGGATCACGATCTGACACAATAGATACCAGAATTTCATGTAGTCGAGTGATCTCCCCAATGTAGAGCCTGCACATAGACTCTAAAGTGTTGGTCATCTTATAGGGTAAGAAATATGCTGACTTGGTGAGGCGATCCACTATTACCCATATAGCATCGCGCCCTCTAGGTGTCTTAGGCAACCCTATCACAAAGTCCATCGTCACATACTCCCACTTCCATTCGGCTATTGGTAGAGGTTGCAACATTCCCCCTGTTTTTGATGTTCCGCCTTCACTTGTTTGGCATATTAGACATTTTGCTACAAATTTAGCCACCTCCTTCTCATCTCCATTTCCACCAATACTGCCTCTTCAAATCTGTGACGTTTTAGTCCCTCCTGGATGTACTGCAAATGCAGAATGATGACATTGCTTAAGTACCTTTCCTCTAAGTAACTCGTCACTTGGTACAAACAATCTACCTGGTATCTTAAACTCCCATCGGGTGAATTACCCAATTGGGCATTGTTCTCCTGATTCCTAGACGTCCCTTGATATAGGCTACCTCTTGATCGTGCTTTTGGGCCTCCATGATCTTATTCATCAACTTAGGCATCACCTTCTGTGCACTAAGACATGCTTTTGTATCTTGAGATTCTACTTGGATCCTGAATTCATTGAGTGTCTTAACCATATCCCTTTTTTTGACGGAAATCTTAGCCATCACTCCTCTGCTCTTGCGACTTAGAGCGTCCGCTACTACATTGGCTTTACCGGGATGATATGAAAGAGTGAACTGGAAATCCTCAAGATATTCCATTCATCGCCTCTGTCTCAAGTTAAGGTCCTTATGAGTAAACAGATACTTCAAACTCTTATGATCTGTGAAAATCTCAAATTGTTTCCCATATAGGTAATGTCGCCATTGTTTTAGGGCAAAAACTACGGCCGCTAATTCCAAGTCATGTGTGGGGTAGTTGTGCTCATGTGGTTTCAACTGCCTAGATCCATATGCAATTACCTTTCCATTTTGTATGAGCACACAACCTAATCCTTCTTTAGACGCATCGCAATACACAGTGTACCCTACTTTTTGTTCTGGGATGGTCAAAATTTGCGCACTAGTTAACCTCTTCTTTAGCTCTTGGAAGGATTTTTCGCAAGCTTCGTCCCGCTCATATTTTACTTTTTTTTGCGTCAAACGAGTCATTGGTTTAGCTAGTTTGGAGAAATCTTGGATGAACCTCCGGTAATAACCGGCCAATCCTAAGAAACTGCGGATTTCTGACACGATTTTTGGTTGTCTCCAATCTAATACTGCCTCCACCTCGGTTGGATCCACCGCAATCCTATTCTCCAACACTACATGCCCTAAGAATTTCACTTCATTCAACCAGAACTCACATTTGCTTGTCTTGGCATATAACCGATTATCCCTAAGAACTTGAAGGACAATCCTTAAATGTTCCTCATGCTCTTCTTCATACCTTGAATATACCAAGATGTCATCACTGAACACTACTACAAACTGGTCAAGATATGGTCTAAAAATCTTATTCATTAGGCTCACGAATACTGCCGGTGCATTGGTTAGCCCGAAGGGCATTACTACAAACT
This sequence comes from Camellia japonica, assembly GCA_030407325.1. Classification (NCBI taxonomy): domain Eukaryota; kingdom Viridiplantae; phylum Streptophyta; class Magnoliopsida; order Ericales; family Theaceae; genus Camellia; species Camellia japonica. The sequence continues at coordinate 122,142,603 of JAPPVO010000036.1, read as the reverse complement.
CATAGTGGCCATATCTAGTACGAAAGGTAGTTTTTGGTATATCCTCCTCCTTGACTCGTAGTTGATGGTAACCTGACCTGAGATCGATCTTTGAATAGCACCTTGAGCCTCTAAGTTGGTCAAAAAGGTCATCAATCCTTGGGAGTGGGTATCGGTTCTTAATCGTGACTCGATTGAGTTGACGGTAATCAATGCATAGCCTTAACGACCCATCATTCTTTTTAGCAAACAACACGGGTGGTCCCCATGGTGGTGAAGTACTTGCCCTAATGAATCCTCTCTCAAGTAATTCCTGTAGTTGTGTCCTCAATTCTCGTAGTTCTGCTGGTGCCATGTGATACGGAGCCATGGATATTGGGGTAGTCCCAGGTTGTAGCTCAATACTAAAGTCTACCTCTGTAACAAGCCCGCGGGGGGACCTCGCTACAGTTCGGACTCTCCTTTTTGGAAGTTGCGGTTCTAAATCTTGAACCAAAGAGTCCAACTCTGGCAAATCGTTTTGAAGAAAAACAGATTTTTTGAAAAGTAGTGCCAAACATGGACTGCTTTGCCAGATTACAGAGTCGCCACCTAAATATTTTAAAATGGAAATTTAGGAAACCCTGACTCGGTGCCGAAGGCCACGTGTCTGTCATCACCAAATGTCTTGGCTCGGGAGCTTGGGTACGATCGGGGAAGGTCAGCTATGAGCACCCCCTTTCGCCCGGTCCGAAGACCGGCCTCTACTAACCGTGATATCCGATTTGAAAACATTATGCGTTCTTATACCGGTTATTAGCCTAGATTTACTACGTTATGCGCACAGCAAACAAGTATAGACTAGATTGCCTAATTTAGAAATAAACATTGCATATCCGTTTGTTTTGAAAAGCGTTTTGAAATTTGCTACCCGCAAGTAGGCTAAAGCACGGATTTTAATGAGTTTTCCCAACTCAGACAATCCAACCTCCACCCACAGGCATTCAAACAGTTAATCTCATATAAGCATCTAGCCTCATGGTAATCATGCTGTCATGGTAACATTCACACGCATGCGATATGCCAAAGCGTAAAATACTTACATCGTACTCCGTGCCAAAACAGAAGCTTATTAGAAATCCATGCATGGACCTAAGCATACTGAAATGTCTAATGCAACACATGCAAAGATGTAATCTAGGCAGGCTCGGCTATCCTAGACATGGCATGTGAAATGCTACAACTATCACGTATTCAATTTGGAATTGAAAGTATGATGCAGTTTCAATGATGTACCGAGCCCGGTGCATGTTAACAAATGCATGGATGCACGCATGCATTGCATAAGGTATGCTAAAATAAACGTGCCCTAATCTACCATCGTAAGCAGGTAAATAAAAGGGAAGAAAGAAATGGGGGTTGGAAGACATACACCCACTCACACACACTTATTACAATTATGCCCTCACTCGGGGGGACCAAATAAATAATACAGTCCGAAAATGAAAGAATAATACAGTCCGAAATATACAAATTCCTAATTAATTAATAAATTAAACTAAGAAAGCTGTAAACTGGCATGCAAGCCAGGGGCTGCCTCGATCCTGATGAATAATGTATGCTGGGCTGCCTTTTCGGAAATCCACTGGGATGCCCCGATTAGCCTCTGTTTGCAATATTTCTCGAAATGCGTACCAGACTGCTTGAAGAGTTGCTGATTCTTGATATGCTGCAACAGAGAGCAGGAAAGGGGCACAGCAATGTATTTCACAAATATATGCATGCCTCGATCCTCGTGCCACCAATCACGCATATCGATGCATGATGGCCGAGGAGTCGGATTGCACAACTCTATGGATGAATGCAGATGAATACTACAACAAAACCTAACTCCATCATGGATAATCCGGAGTGTCGGTGACTTGGGAATTGAGACCCGTTCCGTCACTCGGAGTACGGAACGTACCTCGTTTCTCGTGCCCGGGCTAACTCCTATCCCGAACACGATGCAATATGCATGATATGCATGAATGCAACTAAAATACAATCCTAGCATGCACAATGCTATGAAAATGAAATGCCTTGAAATGCGTGCACGCGGGCACGCAAACCGAGGTGATGATCCCAAGGCATGAAATGCAGCATGAAATATGACAAAAATGAGACTAAAATGAGATGTCTCGAAATGCGTGTCCACGGGCACGCAAACCGAGAAAATGGCATACGGAATGCAATGAAGCTAAAATGATATGCAAAATGCAAAATGGACTTACACTAACATGAGTGAGCCTCAACCACACTCACATAAGAGGCCGTCGGATGAAAATAAAGCGCTCGAAATGCGTGCATACGGGCGCACAAACCAGAGGCGATGACATACGCAATGCAATGAGATTAAAATGGCATACAGAATTCAGAATGGACTTATACCAACATGAGAGAGCCTCAGCCACACTCACATAAGAGGCCGTCGGATAAAACTGAAGTGCCTCGAAATGCGTGCACACGGGCACGCAAACCGAGGCAATGGCCGTAAGGCATGAAATGGCATGGAAATGATATGCAAGCATGCAAATGAATTTCAAGCACTCACAAATGATACAAAACAGTCCCGAAAGGCGGGGAAATGACACCAAATGCACGGGATGGTCCCGAAATGCGATATTAAGCACCCGAAATGGCCTACAGCCATACTAAACATGCGTAATTGGTACATGACATGCAAAACAGTAGCAAGGCAGCCCCAAAAATAGCATTTTTCAGTCTAGAACAAGGCCAAAGTGCAAGCAAAGATAGGGCAACAATAGCATGCAAAAATACGGACCAAGAGAGGGGTATTGAAACAAGTGATGCATGCGGTGATCTGATCAAACTGAAAAGTACCCTTCTACAACACTGATGAGGGACTAAAAATATGCACATTTCAGTAGATTACATCCCCCAACTCAGTATGCAACCATGCTAAAAATGCCATGCAAGATTGAGGATATACAAGGCTATAACATGAGGTACCCCAAACATTCATCAAACCAGAAAAGACCCTTAATGAAATATGTCAATAAGGTCAAAATATGACTCTTTCCAGTTCTGATGATGGCCGAAAAAAGAAGCTAGATAAGCTTAAAAAAGCATGCAAGAATGGGGGCCAAAGAGGGGTTTAGAGACAAGTATAACATGGAGACCCCCAACAAGGTTGGTACCTTCTACAATGTTGTAGAGGGACACAAAATAAGCTTACTCACAGTTCATGACATGCTCCAAAACAGACTACATGTAGGTCAAACAAATCATGCAATTTTACGGTAAATATGAAAGATTATGAAGCAAGTGCATGATAGAGGACCCAAACAGGGTTGAGCCCTTCTTCAATGTTGAAGAGGGGCTCAAAATAGGCCCTCTTACAGTTTACATTATGCTCGAAAACAGATCACTCATAGGCCGAATATTCAATGCAAAATAATGACATACAAGATGATATTGAAGCAAGTGCAAGATGGAGGGCTCAAACAGGGTTGAGCCCTTGAACAAACATGAAGAATAGCTCAAAATAGACCTAGTTTCAGTTAAGGTCGGAGCCCAAAACAGTGAGCAAGTAGGCTTAAGAAATGAAGCAAAAATGGGCTACAAAAGAGGGAAAGTGAGACTTACCCTTGAAGACCTCTCTTTCTTTGCTTGGCTTGAGGAATGTTGCTTCCAAGCCCTTAAGAACCTCTCCTTGCTGCTGGAAATGGAGAGTGGTGATGGTGGTGCTTGATGATGATCAAGAAATGGCCAAGGATTTGAGAGATTTTGAACTTGGAAGTGTAGAGAGAGAGGGATGTTTTAGAGTGAGAAGCTCCAAAACTTGCTTAGGAAGTTCTAACCTTTTTGCCATTATGATATAAGGCTCTATATATATCAAAATAAGAGCTTTTGGTCGAAATATCCCACTTGAAAATATCTGCCACAGTGTATTGATAAATATCTGTCAAAAAGCTGAGTTCTGGACACTTTTGGCCGGCCGGCAGTCTTTTGTGCCGGTCGGCAGCCGGTAAGGTCACAAAGTGCCGGTGGAAGTCCAGATTGAAGCCCCGGAAGTTAGCTTTCCAATGGCGCAAACCTTACATTTAAATTCCTCCTGTAGAAAAAGTTATGCCAGTTTCCGTAAAGCCGCGCAGATTCAGTCCAACCGGACTTCAATCAACCATATCTCCTCCCCCCGGATTTGGACCTAGGAGATTCTTGAGTGAAAAATGAAGCCCCGGAAGTAAGCTTTCCAATGGTGGTGGCCTCATATTTTAATTCCTCTTGTGCAAAGAGTTACGCCCGTTTTGGTGAAGCCGCGCAGACTTTTCTCCTTCCTGGATTCATGCTGAACCACTCCCAAACTAGTTTTCTCCCCTCTTCTCCTCTTTTCTTCAACTTCAAACCCCTAAGTAAGGTGTTTTGAAAGATTTTTCAAAGATTTCATCTCTCTTTCATTCATCTCCCCTTTGTCCTTGCTCGGTTTACCGAAAAGCGCAACATTTACTGAATGCGAGCGTCGGAACATCGTGGGAATTTTATTTCGAAAATGTTTTGAAAGAGAGGGTTTTAAGGTATAAAAACCATCCAAAATAATTTTGGTCCAAAATGGGGGTGAAGTTGAGATTTTCTCTCTCCTTGCTGAAGAAATTGGACCTGTGCCCTGCACACATTTCATCATCGAGCAAACCATCAGTGGTGCCCAAGTCTTGTGGGCGGTCAAAAATGGGGTGTCTACAACCTCCCAGGTTGGTGGCAATCCCAATAATTCCGTAAGAAGTACATCTGCATATTCGCATACTACGCGCGAAAGTTCTAATTCTCCTTGGCCTCCTCATTTAAAATCAGACTTGCTATCCTACCCGCAAGTTGATCGCGCCACTGCGTCCTACCTTTCGTTGAAGCCGTGGGGTCTTATCTATCCCCCTTAAAATGAAAACATGCTCCGTTGGATGGGTAAGTCATCTCATTCTTCTGGTAACTATCGATAATTGTTAAGGTATGAGTAACAAATCTATTTTTAAGATGAGGTCAGAGTAGGGTATCTTCATGAAGTTGAGTTTCCTCCCATAAGCTCCAAGTCCTCTTGGATCCTACCTCCTTCCATTCTGAAGTCAATGTTGTGCCGATTATTTCCACAAAGATGGTAAGACTCCTCCAAAATTTGATTCTTGATAGGGTTCGGGATTTTAGCCATGGTTACTAGTCCATTCTTAAGGTTTCAATTTCCTGGTACCGCATTTCTATTGTTGCTTGCAAGCTCATGTTATTACTTGTCTCGAAGTATGGTCCACCATTTGTTTTTCTTAGAGTGGGGGTGAGGCGTAAGTCAAAAACTACAGAGGCAATTCCTTATGGGTAAGCTACTAATCTTAAGTTAGAGTTTAATTATCCTAGGGTGTTCACACAGCACAACTTCATGTATACATAATAATAATTACAAGATTCCCAAAATTGGATTGAAGTGGAGACGAAGAATATGAAGCAGTTATGGTGATAACATCAGGATTAACTGAAATATGGATGAACGGTATGATGTTATGGTTTCGAACTTCAATGTGATCAAGGTTATAGATGTAGTGACTAAACTAGATATTTAACTTGAAACTGCGTTGGCCATCCGCGTTTCAAACTGAATATCCAAGATTCATCACCGAGTAAAGAAAATGAAATTATTTACAAGAAGCCTTGGGCTAAATAAAATAATCAAGGGTCAAAGGAGGTCAAATTTACAAATAGTAGTATATAAAACAGGACTAGATGGACAAGACTTAATCTTGGAAAAGGATGACATTGAATAAAGGTTACGAATACAAGGTGAGGGTACGACAATCGATAGAAGGCGCGTAGAACTAATAGTACCCCCTACTGCGCGATGTGAGGCCACACTCAAAGTTAAAACCATTTCACGTTCCTGAAGTAGGTCCTCATGAGTTGATGTTGGTGTGCTCGAAATTCGAAGAAATTCCCTAAGATAGGTCAAGAAAGGTTCTATTTTTGATGTCTTTTAGTTGATAGAATAGGTAGTGTAATAATATAACATAGTCTGGGCAAGGTAGTCTCTAACCGCAGATCGAAACGCTTGGATAAGGGTTGAACCTAGGCTCTAACACCAAATTGTGACGCCCCGAATCTATACTATTGGTTGCAGTCAAGGGAAAGTCACTAATGAGTCCTATGGTCAATAACCAAGTAAGATCCCAGATCGCCGGAGGAGTCAAATTAGCCTCCCTTCTAAGTCCAGCTTTCTTAGGCAGCGCACTACCCTTTTGATAGATCTTAAAAGGTATTGACACAAGGTCTCAAAAGCAACGATAGGGTTTATATATATGCATACATAATAACCACGAATATCCTTAATTACAAAAGCTTGTTCCATTACATTACATCCCAAAAAAAAAATTTAATCTTCATATGAGCCTTACAAAATATCAAAGGGAAATTTCTAACTTTTCTAAGATAGCCAAAAGTCTTCGAAGGTTTCAGGCTCGTCGTCTCCAGCTATAAGCTCCTCTTCGGCATCTGGCATGATACGCCGTGAGCTTTGAATGCCCAGTAAACGCACACACACCCTGTCCCTTTTTCCCAGTCCAATACACAATCACAAATATGACAGCAAGTAATAAAGCATGATACTCAACTAAATAAATAAAAGGTTACAAGGTTAGATGTTTGTAAACTAGAAATCCCCCAAAGAGATTTCGTCCTCCCAACTACAAGAATCGGACGCGGATTATTCGGTATGCCCCCTCTTTTGCTGCTTTGTTGCAGAACTAACCTCGGATGCCTACCAACGGTTATATACTGCGTAGCACCAACCGCAGGGCCTCAAAAGAGACGGTAAAATAGGGCCTTGCCCAAATCCCTCTTCACACCAAACCACCTAGGGTCCGAATACAACCGCTCCGTTCAAGGGTTCTGAAAATTAATTGCGCAAGACTTTAACTTCCAAATAGGGAACGCATCCCAACAATTATCATCTTTTCATTACTCAAGTGATCGAAAACCCAATACCATCCCAATTAAGTTTTCTGTTGAGTTAAATGTTTTAAGTCAAGGTTAAACCAACGTAACAAGATAATAATATCCACATAAGCATGCATCATTAAGATGAGGAAGATAAAGAACATAACCATAACACATATAATATCATGCCAAGATATGATCATAAGCTAGTAAGCATTTTCATGAACACAAGAGCATAAAACATCCATACACAACAAAATTTCCAGATTCAATATCACATAAGGATTAGAATGAAAGGACTATTTTAGATTTTTCACCGGACTCAGCCTTCCTATGGTTCGTAGAGAATTTAATCTAATTTCCAGAACATATTTCGGAAATGGGATAGCTTTTCTAGATTTTAAGTTACTTAGAAAACACTCCAGCGCTGTCCAGATTCGTCGACCGTTACGAAAATTTGATTTTCTTACAAACCGCTCACTGTTTTTCAATTAAACCAATTTTATTTGAAAGCTAACTCCTTAAGGAAGATTTTTGACATAAAATAGAGGTCCAGAATAATTTTATACATTTTTCTAGAAATTTTGAAAGTTGGATACGGAAAACAGATTCTAAGGCACAATACCCAAAACAAGAAGATTTGTGAGAAAAGAGATCCACTATGGGAAAATTTTCATTTATTTTGCGATGAAAACATGCCAACTAACATATATTAAACTCAGAAAATTTGCTTGAAGGTGTGCTTTTGAAAAGTTTGAGAGATTGGTATGAAAAAGATAGTTTTGGTACCGAAATGAGGGAAAATACAAGAGAGATAGAATCATGGCTCAACTCTTATCATTTCTAACACAAGTAACTCATCAATAACACATTTGAAAACAATATTTAGAACCCTTAAGAACATGTATTTGAAAAAGGAAAATGAAAGAGAAGGTTGTGTTGTGACTTACTTGCTAGGCTTGAATCAGAGTGCTCTCCTCTTCCTTCCTCTCCCTCTCAGGACTTCTCTCTTGCTCCCCTTTCTCTCCTCTAGGCCGAATGTGTGTGTGAGTGTGTTGTTTGTGTTTGCCATGCTAGGGGTGGTGGTATTTATAGGCAAATTTTGGTGTAAAAAGACATAACGGCCCACTAGTTGGAATTGGATGGAAAAGTTTGGATTTACTTGGAGTCCAATGGAATAAGGAGTGATTAGGGACTTAATCATGGGATTAGGCAATATCTAGTTGGTCTCTAGTTGAAATGAAACTAGCATTGGAAACAAAACCCTAGGTTTAGGGGTAATAGGTGTTAGGGTTTCTAGAAGACCATGATTACAATTCTTGAAAATAGGCTCCTCACATTTTCCTAAGGTGGCCAGCCATTGGGAAGGGTGATGGGGCTTATTTTTTATTCAATTTAGGTACTAGGGGCACATCTCCCAATGTATATATATATATAGATCTCAATTTGATTGATAGTACCTATAATATAAAAGTACATGTACTAGTTTTGGGGAAATTTTTGAATTTAAATAAAGAAATGAGGGCTTGGAATTAAATTCATGTATTGGAACCTTACTTATGTAGAATTAAATTAAATTAGGCTAAGGAACCTAATTCGGCTAGGATATTCCTGTTTTGATAAAAATAAAAATAAAAATAAAAATGCTAACCGACAAGATTCGAATTAGTTCAAGGAACTGAGGGGCTTTAAGAAAATAATTCAAACATTAGGGTTTTAAAGAGAATAAAATTTTCAGGGGCTTCACAAGCTCATACCGTTGTTGTTGGGTTTTTTTTTTATAATTGACAATTTCATTTGACAAAATTCATTTCAGTTGTAATTTTATTTGCTTTTTTGTTCCAGTGAGGCTATGAATATTTAGATGTGAATCCAATTCGAATTGTGCCTTGCAGATGAGTTTGTGATCTTAATTCTTTTATGTTTGCCACGTCGCTGATCATGGCGGGTTTGAGGCAACGTCCAGGCAAGGTCGAGGGGTAGCCCCTCGACTTTTGCAGAGTGCCGGTTGATCGGTCATTTGTGCACTCGAGCAAAGGAAATGATCATCCAGTACTTTTGCAGAGTGTCTGAACTTTTGAGAAGAAAGTTTTATCGCTCGAGCGGTGAAAGTTACACTCGAGCAATTAGCCTATATGTTTCGCACTGTCTTTAGTCACACTGCTCGATCGATGAAACGTGCGCTCAAGTGGTTTTCGCAATCCAGTTTACTATAAATTGTGTTGTTTGCTCATTTTAAGGTTTGCGCCATCCAGATTTTCAGAGATGAAGAAAATACAAAGTGTTTTATATTGGATAGTGTTTTATGAGTGTTTCCTTGATGATTTAAGAGTGGTCAATGGATCTATGAACTTTAGATCAACATCATCAAAGGGTTTGTTTATTTTCTTTTATTCACAAAAGAGAGTTGTTCTTCGGTGGATTTCGAGAAACTTGAGCCTGAAGCTTTGGTAGATTCCGGAGTGGTTCATCGTCGTGGATTCGACATCGACGTTGTGGATTCAACGTTGGGTAAGACAATTCCGTGATAAAGACGGTGGTGGTAAATGTGCATTGGGATCGGTTCAATTCGGATGTGAATTCTTTAGGTAATTGAGAGTACATTTGTTTAATTCATTTTTATCTTCTTAGTGAATTGTTTTGTAACTTTGGTCCGTTTTTTTTTTTTTTTAATCACAATTGGAGGCGCTCCAATTATGATTTTTCCACGTTAAATCGTTGTGTTGATGTTGTGTTGATTTTCTTTGATTATTTGATTGAGATTATTATTTATTGTTTAAAAATTGAAACAAAATCACAAATCAATATCTCGAGAATTTTAGATTCTTCAGTTGTCCTTTTTATTTGTGAACTATTTTTGTATGGATTGAGATTCTATCCATTTTATTGATGAAATGGAAAATTTCATTTTATGATCAATACTTGTAAAAAATTCACGTTGACAAATATTTATTTGGGATAAGACTCTTTCACTTGGTGGTTGTGTAGTATCATTTAATGATGTGAAGTGTTTGGTTCAAATTTTATTGAGAAATGGAAAATTTGATTTTATGATCAATACTTGTAAAAAATTCACGTTGACAAATATTTATTTGGGATAAGACTCTTTCACTTGGTGGTTGTATAGTATCATTTAATGATGTGAAGTGTTTGGTTGAAATTTTATTGAGAAAAGTTGAATATTTTTTTATTTTTATTTCTCTTATTATGATTGTTGTATTGAGTGAAATTAAATGGAGATCTGTATCATACGGAGATCATAAACAAATTTAGAATATAGCAAAGTGTAAGTATATTTTGTCACTCAAATTCATCAGGTAAATTACACTAAATAAATCTCAACTACATCCTACATTATTTGTATATTTTTTTGATTCAAAAATACTGAAGATCTGAAATATTCTATTAAAGATTTTACTATTTAGTGTTCGTTTGGGATGTCCCATTAAGGCTAAAATAGTTATATAAAATAAAATATGTTATTTTAATAAAATAAAATAAAATATCACATCTAACCTATAATCATTTTATTTTTTCTTTTACAAAAATCAATAAAACTAAAAAAGACTAATCCAAATAAGACATTTTCACCCTAATCTAAAATGATCCAAAAAAAATTAAAAATCAACCTCCATTTCCAAAAGAGCTCCTAACACTCACTTGAGTATCAAATAGGAAAATTTTAGGAGACCACACATGAGTGAGAGTGAGAGTGACAACCAACACCGATTTCATCCTTCCCCTTATATATTCTTTCTTACTGGCATTCCAATCCTTGCTACAACTGTCTCTCTCTCTCTCTCTCTCTCTCTGAAAAATGGGTTCAACAACACCACAACTATCTAAGGAAGTTCTACCTTACCTCAGGGTCTACAAAGATGGAACCATCGAAAGACTCGCCGGAACTGACGTTGTCCCAGCAACCTTCGACCCGAAAACTAGTGTTATCTCCAAAGACACCGTGATCATACCGGAGACCGGTGTCTCCGCCAGGCTCTACTGCCCCAAACTCACACCGGCTCACAAGAAACTCCCCCTGGTGGTCTACTTCCACGGCGGCGCATTTTGCATATCCTCTGTTTCCGATCCGTTCTACCACCACTCTCTCAACGTACTTGTCTCCAAAGCCAACATCGTCCTCGTCTCCATCGACTACCGACTCTCGCCGGAGCACCCTCTTCCCACCGCCTACGCCGACTCCTACGCCGCCCTCCAATGGGTCGCTTCCCATTCCGGCGGCGGCGCCACCGCCGGCGGTGGTAGGGCGGAGGATTGGCTGAAAGATAACGTTGACTTTGACAAAGTGTTCTTGGCAGGGGATAGTGCTGGGGCAAATATTTCACACCATATTGCGATCCGGGTCGGGTCAGACCCAATCCAAGGCTTGAAGTTTCATGGTATTTTAATGATCCACCCGTATTTTTGGGGGGAGGTGCCGATTGTATCCGAGGCCACGGATCCGGTAAGGAAAGCTATGGTGGATTGTTGGTGGGGGTTTGTTTGCCCGTCGGATAAAGGAAATGATGACCCGCTTATTAACCCGTTTGTGGATGGATCCCCGAGTCTTTCCGGGTTGTGTTGTGACCGGGTTATTGTTTGTGTTGCTGGGAAGGACATTGAGAGATAGAGGGAAGCTGTACTATGAGTCATTGGTGTGAAAAGTGGGTGGGAAGGGAAGGTGGAGTATGTGGAGATAGAGGGTGAAGATCATGTTTTTTCACATCTTCAATCCATGGTGTGAGAAGGCTCTCAAGATGATCAACAGTTTGGCATCTTTCATTAATCAAGAGTGATATAGCTGTACTACGTGCGCAAAATGAATCTTATAGCATAAAGCACAGGTGTAATTCAAAATATTTATATCTACAAAAAATATATATATATAATATGTTTTGTAGCTCTAAAATAAGAGTTTTAAAAGAGTTTTAATTATGTGGCACTGGTTCATGTGTAATTATTGTTACCTTTTATTGGTGTTTTTCATTTTCTTTTTTTGACTTGCCAACTCATTAAAACTCTATTTAGAGTTATTAAATTAGAGTTATGTATCATTGTTTTTATATCTATATATCTCTACCTTCTGTATTCGAAACTTTCTGTGTGCTGTAATTTCTTATTTTAGTTTTAGTGGTATACTAATGGATAATTCGTACACTGCACGAAAATTTAATTTCTGTGTCTAAGTACACTTTTTGACTTTCTATGAAATATGGATTGGATTTGGGTTGGGTGTGAAGTGATGTGTTAGAGAGGTGATGTGACTTAAATAAGATGATGTAACTTAAATAGGATAGTAACTTTTTGACTTTTTAACTTTTTTGAAACTTGCCAAACCAGCTTAGTTTTAGTGGTATAGTAATGGGTAATTCGTACAATGCACAAAAATTTAATTTCAAAATAAAAAATTAATTTTCAGTATTAATATTTTATGTATAGAAAATTTTAATAATTGAAAGTTAAATACAAATAAATTTGTTAATGATTGATAAAAAAATTTGTTACTGTGTGTGATTCTATGTAAAAGGCTTATAAAAACAATTTCTTTCAATATTAAAAAAAAGTTTATTCTCAATTTGAAATCAAATTCTCATTTGTGTTAATCAAATTTTTTTTTAAAAAAAATTATGAATTCCATTTGTATCAAAATATATTTTTTTGAAAAAAAATAAAAAAAAGGGGAAAATTCTATAATATACAAATTATAACTCGGTTATAATTCATGGTGTATTATTTTGGTTATTAATTGAAAAAGTCTTTACTAATTTATTATGTTTTTAGTATGTCTAAAGCGATGCATTGAATTTTTAATTATGTTTCAAGTGGTATTTTATTTATTTAGATTTGTGCTTCAAATTGTGTTTGATTATGATCTATTAGAATACTTTTATATGACAACATTTAAGTATTTTATTACACGAAAAAGTGTTTAAGGTGGGTTGACTCAAAAGTAGGATTTATATTTATATCAGTACGATCGTAAGAGTTATTCACATTGATATATAAAAAATTACAAATTTAAATTAAACAGTATCCTCAAAGAGAATCAGGTATAAAATCTCTATAAAATTAATAATTTTAGTTTTTAAAAGGGTTCTGATTAATTATGTGACACATCCAACCAAATTATTTTTCATATCTTTTCTGGCAGAGCTCATAAAAGTGCATTATCAATAATACTATAAATTCAAAAATTTTATTTAAAAATTATTCAAGAAACATTAATAAGTGCCTTAAATATACACAATCATTTTCGATAAATTATTATGCTTTAAAATAAGGGGAATTGACTGGTAAATCCCCTTTTTTGAACTTATGGTGTGGATAGTCCCAAATGTTTTCTTATGCACCATTTGGTCCTAATGTACATTGAATGACTACAATGCCATTAAGTTCAAACTCGTGCGTGGGTTTTACTAACGTAACGGATGGATGTGGTTTGGTCACGTTGATGGTACTTTGTAATATGGGAAGGAGCCCCACGTTGCCCGACCCGTTAACGTTTCAACTCCCCCAAATTGGAAACACCACTGAATTTGGTATGTAAATGAAAATTGCCCTAAAATTGAGGGTTGAGAAGCGGTGGTTCAAAATTCAAATTCAGTCAATCGTTACCCACGTTATAGATTTGGTGTGGCTTTACAAAGATTTGGAGATTCAGAACGTTGTGTCTGGATTCGCGTTGGTGTTTCTGCAAGATTTGTTGTTGGGTAAACCCTAAGAAGTGATGCGACGTGACGACCGTGCGACGATTACGGGAATATTACGGCGAAGGAATTTCTTACTCACACTTGTCAACGATGACTGGTAAACTTGATTACATGATTTTGTTTACAGAATTTATGTTCCGATTCGTGTTTAAAAAACTTTTTAACAGTCATTGACGATGAATGGATTCTGCCGTTGTGGTTGTTGATATATGTTACGTACGACATGTTTAAGTGCTGATTATGTTTGGGAAAATCAGAAGGTTGTAGTGCGTAGTTGTTTACGTGGGTAGGTGTGTGGTGTCGCTATCATGAAGAACAACTGTATTTCCTAGTGAAAAGCTGAGAGTGGTGGGGTGTGTTAATAATGCGGTGTGTGTGTAAGTGGGGCTTCATTTTTTGTTGATGTGGTTGTAGTTAATATCTTTTATTGACTTTGAGTTGTGTGGGGCATCAGTTTACGGAGTTGTGTGGATATCAATGTGTCGTTGGTTGGAACGGAAAGGGTTTGTCGTCACACATTTAATTTGTGTTGATGTGAACGAAAAGATGTTGTGGGGTTACGTCGTTTATTGAATGTGGGCATTTTGTTAATTGCGATGTGTTACGTTAGGTTGACGTTGGTATGTCCATTCCGTTATGACTGTGTTATATGTAATTTCCGTACATTATACAGTGAAAAATTAGTATAAACATGTTATGTGAAAATATCGTAATGTTGTTGTTGTTACTAGTTGGAAGTGGTAATTCGATTGTTTTTTTTAAATAAGTACCTGCTACTGTGAAGTTTTTTTTTGTTGTAAACCCTGTGTGTGTGGTGCTGACGTGTTATAATTTTGTAAGCTTATTACGAACTTTTTTTATTTTGAAAGTTATGATTTTGAAACGGATATTTGATTGGATGTTTGAAATGCAGGTGGTAGGAGGACAAACAGTCCTTGGACGCGTTCATGTGAGCGTAAACGTCAAGATGCAGCCAGCAAGACATTGGCAAACGAACTTAGGGTACGTAAACAGGGGCGGATCTTGTTCAAACAGACCAAAATCGTTAATCGTCCAAGTGTGACACCGAAGCTTAACCGTTCGAGGCTCAACTTCCGGTCGAACATTGCAGGCGTTGTGAAGTTAGTGTACGTGCTGAATCTGCGAGACGAACACCTAGTTCACCTTAAGAGGACACCGTTCTGGTTGATGTTTGAAGCAATATTGGTAAATCAACTTGACCACGCGGACTTCCGCAAAGGGGACGACCTGGTAGTAAATATCATCCGGACGTACAATGCGCGGGACGGGATGTTTCACATTGGTGGACGACGCGTGGGCATAAGCGATGAAGACATCAAGCTGATATTTGGGATACAATGTGGGTTTGGTTGCCTTGATTTGACCCCCCGACCTAAGGCCCCGTCAGATTTCGTACAACGTAGATGTGATAACACTAGTCGAATAACCTCGAAACTGATACGGACCCTACTAGTCGAAGCTGCGGAGGGCAGCACTGCGCGTGATGTGGAAGACACTGTGAAGCTGCTATGTTTATATGCTTGTGGGAAATTATTCTTCTCAAATTCTGGAGAAACAATCAGCTGGGCTCTAATTCGGTATGTGGATAATTTGGATGCAATGAAAACCTACGATTGGACGGGGGCAATACGTAGCTCGTTGATGAGTTCGGTGAGGGAATTTTATCGAACACCTGAAAAAGTCACCGGATGTGTTGTCGCATTGATGTAAGTTTGTTTTTTTTTTTCCCCCTGGGTGTGCCGTTAATTGCAAGTGATTTATTATATGTTGTACATGGTGTAGTCATGTTGCTAATATGGGTATTATTGTTTGTTGTGTCTGATGTGGGTTATAGTATTGGCACTGTGAACATTCAACGATCATAGCGCTGAAATCTGCAGTCGCATTTCCCAAGTTCATGAAGTGGGATGTTGCCACATTAGTAACAGCGGCGCGTGGGGTCAATCTGTCAGGGCATGTGGATTTTCAAGTAATAGTAAATTGTAGTTGTGATTGCATTATACGGACATTGTTTTATAATTGTGCATACATTTGTTATGTTGTGTTACAGGTGAATGTTGGACGATTGATTAAGGAAGACTATGAGGTTAAGATTTTTGAGGTGGATGGGGTAAACTGCGGTGGGAGTGTTGGAAATGCGAATGAGGAATTCGGTGGTGGTATGCATGAGGATGATTTTGTTGATATGGGAGTGGATGGTAATGTGGAGGGGGTGGACGGAAGAATTTGTGGTAAAATGTAGAAAGGGGCTCGTCTTCGGTCCGTTTTGAGACACCAACCAGGGATGTTCCACGAAACGCTGGTAAGCAGGTAATGGATGTTGGGATACACGTTTGCTACGCTACGGAGAAAATTGTGGAGCTTGAAATGCAAATCAACGAGAAAGACAATGTGGTTGCAGAGTTGCGTGCAGAAGTGGACAGACTGATTAAGGCGAATGAGGTGCAAACGTTGCATCTTGTTGGAGGTTTTGGTAGCTTGATGCAAGCGAAGGACGATGAGGTGAAGAAACTCAACACTGAAAATGCTGAATTGAAGGGCAATGAATTTTGGAGGATCAGCTGGCGGAGCGCGAAGTCCATAATGTGACACAAGCTTTCCGTAATGTAGACGTGAATCCCGAAGGTGTGAATGCCACTCCCGGCAGAGTGTTTGCAGACGTGAATGCTACCCCCAGCAGAGTTTTCACAGTGACTGGGGATGAAATTCCAGTTTGGGATGTCACGCCGGTAAGGGAACAGACAATCAGTGTTAATGAAATGCAGCGTGGTGTAATGCCTGGAACAAAGGTGGTGGTTATAAGTCCAAACATGGCAGAAGGTGGTAGGGGTAACGTTGGGAGAAGTTCATTTATGTGGGATGTGAAACTCAAAGAAAGGAAAGGGTTAACACTTACGGGGTTTGATTGCGTGGGTGTAAGTGGTCAGAAGAGTAAAGCGAACATGGTGCCACTTCATTCGTCGATGAGTACTGTAGTCATCAATCCCAGAAGTACTGGTTGCGCAG
The DNA here is from genome assembly GCA_030407325.1 of Camellia japonica. Classification (NCBI taxonomy): domain Eukaryota; kingdom Viridiplantae; phylum Streptophyta; class Magnoliopsida; order Ericales; family Theaceae; genus Camellia; species Camellia japonica. Next base: position 122,125,942 of record JAPPVO010000036.1, on the reverse strand, counting down.
ATGTAATTGATGTGGACGAAATTGACGTTCAACCGAAGAAGAAGTCAGGATTTGACATGAACAACAGACACACGGTCTGGAAAATGTTGACAGCTGCGGAGAAGAAGAAAATAACCGACGCGTACAACAGGGATGGTGATAGGTATGTACAGAGTAATTGTTTGGATTATCGTTGCTAATGTATTATGTTTTTTTGGTGTCATGACATGTGTTGTGTGTTGTATGCAGTGCTGTGATGGGACGGGCAGGGTATGGTGTTGCTGTGTATTTACCGATGTGAAATCACTTGTGCGCCAATCTGAGATACGGGGGAATGTAAGATGCGTTAAGGGGATTATTCAAATGTGTTTGATTTTTATTGTTTTTTCCAACCATGCAATAATCCAACATGTGAAAATGTTGCAGGTGATTGATGCATATGCTGTTCTGCTAAATGCTGAGCAGGAGAGGATAAATGAGGGCGTTGACGCTGCAGACAAATCTTATTTCTTCAGTAGCATCTGTCTAGTAAGTTTGTGACTGTAAGTGTTATGTTTATTTATGCGATGTAATAATGTATAACATGTTTGCTGGTGATGCAGGACATGATGAAGAACAACAACGTACGGTCAAGGAATAGGTATGTGTTGGACAACCTGCGTGCAGCTAAGCTCTTCCGTTACGTGCATTTCCCGCTTTGCAACGACTCACACTGGACGCTGGTCGTGTATGGCACTGAGGATGGGAGTTGGAAGCATTTTAACTCAATGAGGCCGAGGAGCGGAATTGTGGATGTACACAACATTGAGGCACTTTCCCTGGTGAGATTTGAAAATGTTAAACTGTATGGGTGTGTGTGTCCACATGACTACTGTATTGGCTGACTTGTGTATGCGGTGGTGTAGAAAAACATTATGTCAGAGGTGCAGAGGCAGACCATCGGAAATGACTCGATTGATACCCAGGACTGTGACCCCCCGTTAGAGTCAGTGGCGGACTGTCCACAACAACGTCCCGAATCGTAAGCACGTTTTAATTTTCTCGAACAAACATTTTAAGCACAGTTCATGAATTTTATCATTTTTATTTATGACATTAATAACATGTGATGTGAAATTGTTGGACAGGCTTGACTGTGCTATCCTTGTGTGTGCTGTGATGCGCCAATATGTGCGCCATGTGGAAGTAAGAAGATCGCTACATGGGGGCAACTGCAGTGTGTTGCGGGCAATCATGGTGAAGTCTTTCGTGAATGATGAGGTGCGTGGATTGAAGAACGACGTGGACTGAGTGAGGTTTACGCACATGTGACGCGTTGACAGTGTGTAGGGTTGCACATACAATGATTTTTTGGTATAATATTAAGCTAGACTATGGGTTTTGCAGATTGTGTACGCTGTGGTGCGCAGATGTTTAACTTTTGGGTTATGCACATTATATTATTTAGCACATATTATGGTTTGTTCATGTAGGTAGTTTAGTGTGGTGGATGGTTTGTCGTGAATTACCGCATGACGGGCTTACACAGCATTTTGTCTGAAGTTAGTGCGATTTTTATTTGGGGAAATGTTATGAAATGTGTTTCTGGCAATTCTGTGTTATGTATGCGTGTTTTTATGAATGATGTGCTTGTATGCAAAGTGTGTTTCTTGTTTTGTTTATCTGAGATATTTGTGAACATTAGTCAGGTGTGAATGAGTGGAAGTGGATGAAAATATGCATGAAATGGTTTTGGAGTGATGTGGGTTGATGTTACATTGGTACGTAGGACCGTATAGAGGTACTGTGAACAGTGTAAGGGGGATGTGGGATGATATTATTTGAGATAGTGTCTATGTCGTATGAATCTCGGAATACAGGTGTTGTATTGTAATTTGTTGATTGCTACAGTGGTGATGTTGATTTTGGGGAGTGTGGTGTAAGTGGGTGTTGTAGTAACTGTTAATTGGAGTTAGGGAGGCATTTGTTTTTATGTGGGATGTAGTTTGTACGTAAGTTTCATAGTTGTGTGTTTTTTGCAATATGGCATGTCATGTACGATACAGAAACTTGGGTGTGACGCGAAGGTATACAAGTAGTTGAAACTAGGATGTTAATGGTTGATGGATAATGTGTCAACCAAAACGGGTTGACATTGGTTTACTAGTTGAACAAGCCACAAATTGCAGTCCATTGTGTGGGGTGAACATCAGTTACGTGACAATGAGTTTAAGGGACTGACTATATGCATGACGCGTTTACCATGATGTGGGATGCTATGTGAAGTTATGGACACCACGTTGTCATAAATTTGTCTTTGAGTGTACGGTTATATGTAAGTAAGCTTACAGGCAGAGGACATGTATGTTGTGTTGAAACACAAAAACTTTGATAAAATTAAAAATATGGCTTAAGCAAAGGTATGCAAAATATATTTGAGGCAAAAATAAAACATAACAAAAACTGTAAGCCAGTTGTAGTTATAGGCGAACACAAAACATTCATATAATAAGTTATTAAAAAACTAAACTGTATGTGAGTATCACATGCTTATTTAATGGTATGCACGAAGTACACAACCACTTTAAGAACGCAGTAAATATAATATGGGATGTCTGACGGATTGGGATTTCGTCTAAATTGGTTCTTTGCAGGTCTTCCTGTTGTGGTTTCCCATACGACCACACCTTCCACAACTTATTTGTTGCACATTCTCACCTTTAGACGGTATTCTCTTCTTCTTCGGCCTCCCGGGCGGACGTTTCACGTTTGGTGGGTAGATGACGTAGTCGGTGGGGTTGAACGGTGGTTTTTCAACTGTTGGTATTGGGTATATGGTGGGCGCATACGTCAGGCGGTATTCGGACACATGGTACCAAGGTACAACAATGTCGTCAAGGTTTTTCTCGCTTTTTCGCACTGCGACAATAGCATACGCACATGGGAACTCATTTATTTGTCACTGGAAACACGAACATATACGGCTGGCGATGTCCACCATAACAGATGGGAATGAGTGGACCTCGTACACGTCGTTATTTGCCTGACTCATTTTCCATGCCCGACTTTTGTTGTAAGCTTCTTCCAGACGCGATTCCATTGTGGGACAAATTGCGCCAGTCCATGTGTGGGCCGACACCCTCCGCTTTGCCATTTGTCGCATAATCTGTCCTCTAATGCTGTCAACCATTCTGGTTATGGGTAAATTTCGTGCTTCGCGAATCCAAGAGTTGAATGACTCAGCGGCATTGGAGCTCATTTCGCCGTATCATTTACCTCTGCAAAGCCGAATGGGGAAAAATGTAAGAATGAAACATGCTTGTTTGTTGTTGGGTATGTTCACGTTCGGGTCGGGTCCGTACCTGAAAAATGCATTCGCCCAGTGTTGTGGATGTGCATCCGCAAGGAATTTCGTGGCAATGGCTTTTCCAGATTTTTGAAAGTCGTCGGCCTTTTGATTAAATGTTGTTATGGTGGGTGCGTATGCACACTTACGGAATTTGCTGACAAGCCTAATCCGATGCATGCTGTTAACGTAACGTAATTTGTCCCGCAGATTTCTCTGTAAATGTTGGAGGCAGAATGCGTGGTGAGATGTTGGAAAAAATGTAGGCATTGCTTCCATTAGTCCCACGTTTCTGTCAGACACAAACGTGAGTGTCCTGTCACTGGGTACCACATTGGCAAGATGTTGTAAAAACCAACCCCAGTTGGCGTTGTTCTCGGAGTCCACAATGGCATAAGCAAGTGGGAACAAACCTGTTATGAATGATGAGAATATAAGGATCCTGTACAATATATCCAACCATACAATAAATTTGTTTTGAAAATTACATGGGTCACACCTTGATTGCCGTCTTTCGTTGTGGCGGCTAGCAAAAATCCTTTGAACCTGCCTTTCAAGAAAGTCCCGTCGAGGAAAAGTAATGGACGACAATGACGAAACCCATCAATGCATGCTTTGAACGAAATGAAAAAACGGCGGAACCGGTAGTTGTTTTCATCGTAATCAATGTCTACATAACTTCCAGGATTGTATTGCATGACGGCATTACGATACCAACGTAATTGGTCGAATGATACGGAATGGGCTCCGAACAATTCCCCCATTGCCTTCTCAACCCCTAACCACGCAACCCGGTAGTTGACGTCCAACCCGTAGTCATCTTTCAAATCTAAGACGACATCAGTTGGACGTGTGAGTGGTCTGTCCCGAACACGAGCTGCGATAATGTCAGCAACCATATCAGATCCAACCCTAGGATGATTTGATGTCCGGACGGATACACCGCAACTATGCACACTGTTCAATTTCCGAATGTAGAAAAATTGATTCGCTTTCAACACCCGAGCATGTACAGACCACGTGCATCCCTTATCCTCCAACATGGAGCAGATTGCTGTGACCCGTACGGAGTCGTTCTTAACGTATCTGAAATTGAAGCCGAATTCCACGGCGTATTTGCACAATACCGTACGAAATTCGTGTGCACCACCCTCAAAGCATTGACCAACGTGGGTTACTCCCCGCGCCCATGATTCAGTCAATAGTACTTTATTTTTATGTGGGCAGAAATCAGGCAACAAATCAACCTCGTCATCACTTTGTCCTTGATCAGTAACGACTATTCCGGGCACCGGGTTGGGTTGCATATTATGCTGTTCGGTGGCAGCACTTACAGTATCCACCCTTCCATGCTTATCAACCAACACACAAACGTGTTGCAACCCGAACGATCGGGCAAGACTACCAAGGTTTTCCAAATCAACATCATCTTGTAAAGTAAAACTGTTCAAACCTGGAATGTTGTACGACAATCCCACATTATGGGGACCTAGCCCGCTGAACTTGGAACACAGAAATTCAACTAATTCGGCAAACGTGCCGTGATCTCGGAGATTGTAGGCTGCGTTAATGTTACGATAAGAACACAACAACATCAATCCCCCTTCCATACCGTCGAGTACACACTGCCATGGATGAAAGCACATGTTATACACGTAACAAAACAGAAAAAAATTACCAACAAAATGAATACAGTAATAAACTGGAAAAAAACTGAATCCTCTCACCCCACGGTAATGGTGTGGGGGGAATAAAAAACAAAGGCAGATACATCAGAATGAAACATCATTAGAACAATTGTGGACCCTTTGTAAACGTAAAAACGTGGTCATGGGCAGACGTCATCTGTAGAGCAATGGAGTGTTAACTATGGAAAAGATATAAACGTAATATGTACCTGCAATGATAACCAATATTGACGACTGCAACAGCTCTTCCCAGCAGCAAGAAGACAATGAAACCCTACTTTACTAACTCATAAAAAACCCTTCAACCCGACCCACGAAATTATCACCCCCCAAAACATATGATCCAACTTGCCAACGTGACAGAGCAACGTATCCACAAAATATTGAGTGAATCCCATAAAACACGTACATGCCGTAACAAAAAAGGGCAAATCAGTCTCCCCACATCATAAAAATTTTGAAATGGGACTTTATTGTCTACCAAACGTGTAAAATAGGACTTTCCAAACCAAAAGATTCAATTTAGGACCATAAAGAGTAACAGTTTGGCACATAGGACTTTCTGATAATTTTTCCTTAAAATAATACTCCACACTATTTATCATTTGACATTTGTTAATTTATCTTCTAAAAACTTAACAAAAAAAGGTATTAAGTTCCATTATTTTAATCAATTAATATCAAATTAGATGCTACACATATATCTAAATCATTTTTAGAAATATCATGTCTGATAAAAAATCACAATTAAATTAACTTTAATTAATGTAATGATATTTTATATTGTGAGATAAATTATTATATTTTTTAATATATATTTTACAATCATTTAACACAAAATGTAAATTACAGATATTAGTGTTGGGTGTTTGATTTGTCAACAATGCTACATACCACTAATTGGTATCTCTAACCCACCACTAATGAGGCGGGAAAAAAAAAAAAAAAAGCACAACAAATGAGTGTGGCAGTGGGTGGGATCCACTGCCACATCATTAGTGATAGCACTAATTAGTGCTCCCAAGCATTATTGTTGATTTATATGTTGAAAATGATTTTATGAGTAGCATCTATTTTGACAGTGCAGTATTCATGCACTGTTCATCACAATCAATAATTTATTTTATATATTATATTGTATATTTACTATTCATCAAGCAATGTTTTCTCTATTTACTTGTTGAAAAATAAAACCTTCCATGTGAGCTACTCAACTTTTGAATAAATTCATTTTTCACGTGCTCAAATGTTCAGCATGGAACGTCCATGTTTTTCCTCCGTGAAGCATGCTTAATTCTTCTACGATTTGCTCTTTGCATGGTGTCTGCAGCGACTACTTTTTTGAAGAAAAGTAGATTTACGGAGAAAAGAAAAGTAAGATAAGTGGTGAAAAAGTTGTGATATTCAAGAGAGTTCTCAAATTATTTTGTGGTACATTTTTATTGAGTTATAATTGTTTTTGAGAGAAAATTTATTGAGAATTTGAGTTTTTATTATAAAAGAGTTCTTATCCCTTATTTTTATTCTTATAAAAAGAGTGTTGTTTTGTGAGTGATTTTATTTTTTTGATAAAATCACTTGGATTAAGTGTGATTAGCACCGGATTCACAACTAGATAGTTGAAGTGATCGGGGTTGATCAATTGTTAAGATTCGTTAGCAGGTAGGAGTATAACTACTATTTGACGAATAGTGAAGAAATTTCAAAGAGGATTTTGAAGAGTGAACGTAAGCTTGGTTGAGCCGAACCATTATAAATTCTATGTTTACTTTCTCTTCCCTTCGCTTTATTTATTTTTATTAGTATTATTTATATTGTTTCATATTTTATTTATTTATTTTTCATTTGGATTAAATTTTAATTTATTACTCTTATCTTTATTGCTTCATATTTTTATTTGTTTATTATTTGGGTTAATTTTTTTTTTTTAATTTAGTAATTTATTTAGAAACTCAATTCACCTCCCTTTTGAGCTGCTTTCTGGACAACAAGTAATATAAAACTAAAAGTGATTCTAATTATTTATTTTTATTTTTATTTTTATATTTATTTGGAAATTAAAAATATGTAGAAATAGAACTACACAAAATTTATTTAAAAAATTAAATATAAATATGTTGTGATTGGATTAAGAAAAAAATATATAAATTAATTATGTAGGGTATCGATTTTTTCTTTAATATTCTCTTTGAATTATTCATATATATTGTATATAGGTATATAAAATTTAAATTAAATATAAATATTTTGTAATAAATAATTTCATGTTAAATAAAAAATTATAAATTAATATTAATAGATAAAAAAAAAATAAAAAAGTAATTTGATCTGTGCGATATACATAATTAAGCATATTTTATCTTATTTATTTATTTGTATATCGAGATAAATTTTTTTTTCAAATATCATAATAATTAAATTATAATTATATATAGAAAATAAGTATTTCTCAAATAGAGTTCATATAAAATTGATTATTATAATTAAAATGGAGTTTGTATAAAACTTTATATATATAAATGGAAAAGGCGATATGACTTTTTTTTTTTTAAAAATAAACCTTTAGAATGTGCATTAAAAAAAAATTCTAGTTATATATATATAATATATATGGGGTCGTGGTCTAAATTTTGTGACCTTTATATAATAAATTAAAATAAATAAAAGGATTCAATAAAAGCTCTAATAAAAAAATTAAATAAAATAAGATACACATTGGATTCAATAGAATAGTATAATTCAAATATCTAATCACATAACTAAACAAATATAGAATTTAATAAAATAGTCCAATTCAGACATTGACTAAACAAATACGTGATACAAATCCAGTCTAATTAAATAATTCAGAGACATATCTCAAAACTAACAATCTGATAAATTATAATCTTCCCTTATCCAATCCGTTCAAACAAACACACTCTACAAGTAGGGTAATTATTCAGTAATCTCGGAACATGGACACGTGGTATTCTATAGTATTATGATTGGTGGAGAAGGTGAGTATATGAGGTATTGTATTGGGTAATTAGAAAATATGAAAGGACATATTAAGGCCTCGTTTGGGAACAGGCTAATTTTTTGATTTTTTGGTTAAAATATGATGTGAAAACAAAAAACTAGTGTGTTTGGAATGAATTTTTAATTTTTATGAAAAGATATGCAAAAAGTAAAAAAAAAAATAGAATATTTAATTTTTTGGTATAAATTTTTGATTTTTTAATTTTTTTAATGATTTTTTTATTTTTATTTAAAATCACCACTTGCTAAATGAGACCTAAATAATAATTGATTAAAGAAATATTTAATAATTTCCCCTATAAGTGCATGGGGGGTTTGATTTATGTTGCTTTCATGGTCGGGTACACAAATAACTGATCCGGAGACTTCTTTTCCGGCTGACGTGCCAATAGTGTTTGCCAGAAGTTCTTGCTTCATTAATCGACATTAATGTATATATATTTTATAAACATTTCTAGAACAGTGATTGTTTTTTACAGTATTTTATTTTTCAAACTTTAGCCGGCCTATAAATCAAAACTTAGATCGGTCCAAAACAAAAACAAAAATAATATATATAGACGACAGAAAAAAGAAAGGGTCCTATGTGGCGTTATGTCGGACAATCTTTACTGTATTTGAAAATTAAATTTTGTTGTGTACTTAACAATAACCAGAATACAGAAGAAATAAAGAAAATGAGAGAATTTATTTGATTACAAAAATCAAACTAGAAAAATAAAATAAAATAAATAAAAATAGATTTTTATTTTGTTACAAAAATAAAATCAAAATCTAATTTAAATAAATAAATAAAAACAAAAAATAAATAACCAACTTACTTGATTAATTTGTTGAATAATATTCTGATCAAGTCCAGTGTTAGACACTGTGTCCTTAAAACAGATTCGTTCTCTTCACGGTACTTTCAGAATGTGGATGTCTATCTCCCATGATGAAATGATCAACAGCAAACAATAGCAGCACTACAAATTGTTTGCCCAACGAACACACTAAGTGTTTACACTCTTTCTCACAGAAATTAAATGCAGCAAAATGCAGATAATTTTAGCAGATGAGAAATACGAAAATTTGTTGTTAAAAAACCAAATGAGGGACTGCCTATTTATATAGGTGAAGTGGTGGCTTTGTGGCTGCTCAATTTGAATCCAACAGGTAGCAAATCTGTTTTGAACAGATACAGCACCTGTTCGGTTTGAATTTGAATAGATAACCGAATTTGGTTTGAATCTCGAACAGATAAAACAGTTTTGGGTTTGAATCTGGGCAGATTCGAATCTGTCTGTACAAAATTCTGAAGAGGTGCAACAATTTTGAATTCAAAAATTGAAATTTAAATTGGACAAATTTTATTTTACTAAAAAATAAAATTGAATTCAAATGTTTTTGGCCCAAAAAGATTAGTATTGGCCGGACAAGCCCAACCCAACCTCACACTCGCGTCCAAGCCCAGCCCAACTCGCCCGCGCGTGTGTGGTGATTTTTGGGTCCAATGGGTTTAGCCTATTTTACCCATAACCTTGCTCTCTAAAAAACTTAGGTACCCCTTGAGGCACACCCCAAGTTCCAATCCCATGTCTTATAAACTCACTCAAAACTTCTCACCAAATCAATGTGGGACAAGCCATTTTCCAAACCTTTAAGGATTTTCCATCAAAACTCCATTTCCATGGAGTACACTTTGGTTTCAATTTCCCATTCACTCAATAATGATTTTGAGCAACCAAATATACCACGTGAATCACAACGCGGCATAGAACGTGTTACCACTTTGACTCGCCAATTTTAGCGCACGGTCTCACCTAAATAACAGACCAAAGTTAAGAAAAAATTCTGTTTTTTACCTAAAATTTTCCAACCATTTCTAACACTTTACCCATAAAAAATTAAGAAAACTTTTAATAAAGTTCAACAACTTAAACCATCTTTAATGGTACATTAAATTTGAATAAAAATTTAAGTAAAAGATTCATTTGATATCAAGTATTCTAACGAAAGTTTTTGAAATTTTATTAGAATACCGGTCGACTAAGCGGACGATCGGGAGGATGTCTGGCTAGTTGACTGGCTAGTATAAATTTTGCACAAATTTTTACCTTGAGGTAGTCATCCGAACGGACTACCGGGCGGCCGATCGGCCATGTAATTTTTTCACAAATTTTTGTCTTGAGGTAGTCATTTGGAGAATATCCAGAGAAACATCCGGTGGTGACAATTCAACGGCAATAAAGAGTGATTTGATGAAAGGTACATTAATCTTCAGTTTGATAAAAGAAAAACAAAAATCTAAATTTAATGATAGATTTAATGAATCGTTAAAAGAATAAAAATTAACTTTTTTATCAAATTTAAATTTGATAAACTATTGAAAATAATCGTATTACACAGATAATATAAACACAAGTGGCTAGAGTTAGACCACTAATTTCTTGGTGAGGTGTAAGGCCCCGTTTGTTTTGGGCTATGTGAGGGGGATTGAGATTAGGATAGCTGTGGGCCCTATTTAATGTGCTGTTTGTTTACAAAGTTGAGGAAGGGACTGCTAAGCCGAAGGGCTTAGGATAGGCCTTGCAGATGAGATTCGGATGGGCCTTCAGGATTTGGTATTAGAAAAATAATCCGGCGGACTAGAAATTTTTTATTTTATTTTTTACATATCGGACATTTTTTTTTAAACATTAATGTTTAATTTTTTGTATTTTTTGTTAAGTAAAAATTATTATTTTATTTATTTTATTTTTTTCTAAAATTTTTTTTTTATTTTTTTTTATTTTTTAAATTTTTTTACATGTTGGGCATTTTTTTTAAAACATTAATGTTTAATGTTTTTGTATTTTTTTTTATTTTTTTTATTTATTTTATATAAAAATAATTTAACAATCTCTATACTAACAATTATCATCAAAACAAACGCAATTTTACTTAATTCCCTTACTAACAATCTTCTCATTATTAATTCTCTCACTATCAATCCCTTCCATCCTACCTCTCAATCCCCTCCATCCTACCTCTGAAAACAAACGGGCCAGAGTTAGACCACTAATTTCTTGGTGAGGTGTAAAGACTCTCCTCCTAAGTCCATTGTTTGTTAGTACAATACTGTTATATGTTGTTTTATTTTATTTTATTATAAACTATTATTATTTTACATACATGATCAGTCTTAAATCACAGCATTAATGTAAGTAATGATAAAATTTAAGATCTGGAATCATTAACATTGGTTAAGGTACACATAAGTTAATTCAAACATCTAATTATTTTTAAAAAAAATGATACACAATAATAACAAAAAATAGTGACATATAACATGATGTTGTTAATAATACCATGATTAACACATTTTTTTTGGTTTATTACACGATGTGTCACTATTTTATTAATATAAGACATTAAAAATTGAAGGGAGCACAATTACTCAAGTCTATTTGTATGGAACCTCGTTGGATTGGACGAAGGTCCCTACTCCGTATTCAAGCCTATTTGTAAGGAACCTCGTGGGATTGGACGAAGGTCCCTACTCCGTACTCAAGCCTATTTGTATGGAACCTCGTTGGACTGGACGAAGGTCCCTACTCCGTACTCAAGCCTATTTGTATGGAGCCTCGTTAGACTGGACAAAGGTCCCCACTCCGAAGTGGGCTCTCTCTCTCCATTCTATGATGGGCCGAGCTAAGGGATCAATCTTGGCCCACTCCCCACTCCGAAGAGGGGAAGACCATGGGCCTGGCCCTAGCATCCCTTCCCACTCTGAAGAGGGTAAGTCCATAACTTGGGCTCCAAGGGTTCCACTCCACAACACATGAGTGCTAAAAGATCAATCAATACCCTGTAAAGTAAAGGGCATGTGGTGCCCACGAATGACGAATCTTGCTCCCCTTTATTAAGGGATGTGCTACCATCACGGCTGAGGACCAAGCGGAGAACGAGGGAGCTTGATAAATAAGTCATACGATCCTTATAAAAAGTAACCTTACTCTCCTTGAAAGGGGCGATATCTTAACTCTAGAAACACACTGGTCTTCTTTATCTTGTCTCTACCAAACTTTGGTACTGACTTGACCGTCGGAGGGGTTTCCGACCAACCCCCAGTCGGGCAGCCTAACTATTTGTTCCTTGTGCAGGCCTTCACCCATCGGTGCACCAGGGTTCGTCCACGAAGTTCCATCTTACTCTATTGTGGAAACTGGTCTGCACAATTAATATGAACGGATATCAATTAAAAACAATTATGTATTTGTCATGGTATTTTTGCTTAATTAATTTAATCACCTACTTTAAATACCAAACATAAAATAAATAATAACATACAAAAAGAGACTTGTGACTTTTAACGTAAAAATCTAAACAAATTTCTTTTTCTACAAGACCTAGTCTACCTAACCAATCCACCATTACGAGAAAAAAAAAACAAATTACAAGGTATAACTTACTACTCAATCCCGGTTAAACTCGCGTGTCTAAGATGTTTTGAATCCATAAACTTGAAAGTGTACTTTTTATACTGATTGAATTCATAATTTGTTTTCAATGAATAGTAGGAATTTAAAATAAAATTATAAAAAAATTTAAACAATACTCACATGATTATAAAACTGTGTGAATCCCATACTACACACAGCAAATATTGAATAGAATATTTAATAATTTTTTAAAAATTTAACATTTTTAATTCCTGCACTTTGTTGCACAACTGACACAAGTATTTAATATCACTTCAAATAATTGAAGACTTTTGAAACCATATTGGACGAATTTTTGGTGGGTTCACTGCAAGAAAAAGTATTTTTGCCGATCATTTTTAGCTATCAAAACCAATTTAGTCGCCAAAAGTCACAGAATTGGCTACTAAAATAATATTAGTCGGCAAAAGTCAAATTTTTAGTTACTAATTTTTTTTAGTAGGAGAATGTTGATTATTGGCGACTAAAAAAAATTTAATAGCTAAAAATATTAAAATTGGTGACTAAAAGAATTTTAGTCGGCAAAGACCTACTTTTGGCTACTAAATAATTTGGTAGCCGAATGAAAATAAAAAAAATTATTTTTGATCTTTGGCGACCAAAATTTTGGTCGCCAAAAATGTATGTTCACCGACAAAATTCCTTTCTTGTCGCTGTAGACCCACTTTTGGCTACTAAATTGTTTGGTAGCCGAATGAAAAAAAAAATTTATTTTTTGATCTTTGGCGACCAAAAGTTTGGTCTCCAAAAGTCGATTTTCAGCGACGAAATTGAATTTTGGTCGCCATAGGTATAGATTTAGCTACTAAAACCTTTAGTCGGCAATTGTAAAATAAAAAATTAATTTTTATCTTTGGCGACCTAATGTTTGGTCGCCAAAATTTGATTTTCAGCGACGAAATTGAAGTTTAGTCGCCAAAGAAGTAAAATGTTTTGGAGGGATATTTGAAAGGGATTTCATAAAATACCTTTAGCGACCAATATTGATAGTCGCCAATAACCATTTATATAAAAACATCTCACGGTCTCACCAAACCCTACCCAACCCTGAACCATTAATAGCGCCTCTCTCTCTCTCTCTTCAGCGTCCTTCTCCCTCTCCCTCTCCCTCTCCCTCTCCCTCTCCCTCACCGCCGCTCCTCTCCCCTCCACTCTCACCGCCGCTCCTCCTCGCATTGGCCGGCAACCGGAGCACCGATTCACCTCCTTGTTGGTCACCGTCGCCTGAGATCCTCTCTCTCCCTCTCGGCTCTGTTTTTCTCTCTCGGTAGTAGAGATCATGTTCTACAGAGGGTATGTTCATGTCTCAGATTTACATATATTTGTATGTACTTATGTATATTTGCGTTTCTCTATGTATGTGTATGCATATTTTCTAAGATTTATTGGTATATGATAGATACCCAGAAGCCAAAATTTTAATTCTCTGTTAAATTTAATTGCTTTTATTTCTTAGGGGTTTGTGGTTGTCTGATACAAACCTGTATAAGCAATGAGAAACTCAAATGTTTAGCATAAATCTTTGCATGGGTTGTGTGGTTTGTGATTGGCTTCTGTTGCGTTAATGGTTTTTGAGTGGCTAGCATTGGATGAGTCTTATACGGGTTTGACATGGTGGAACATTGAGGTGTTTTAGGCTGAACTGTGAATTATGAATTTGTTAGATATACCCAGAAGCCCTTCTTTGATTTCTTTTTGTTATTCTTTCCTTGTTTGATGTAGTTTTGATTTGAAGATGTATTAGGAAGAGGGTAAATAATTGATTTTACATATTCCTTACTTGGCTAATTCAAGCAGATCGTGTTGCTTTAATTGGATTGGAGTGGTTGAGTCTCAAAAAGTTTGTTGTTAGGTTTGTGTAGTGCTAATTGTTTTATTTGTCTTTTGTTATCTATATGAACCTGTATGTGTGTGTTTTTGTGTGGATTTGTATAAATTTTATAATGGGTTCTGATAATTTTTTGATTTTATGGGGGTTTTGGATGGAAATTTGCAGCACCCAAATCCAATTGGAAGTGGGTTGGGAAACGAAGCTATAGTGGAAGCAGCGGGGCCAGATTGTATTGTGCCAGGACAAATTACACCCGTTAAATTACTTGGTCTCAAGGTGCTTTTCTGATTCCACACCTAATGGAAGACAAATATTCCACTTTATTTATTTATTCTTCATTGTTAGTTGTTTGATATTGGTTACCTGAAGAACAAGTTTTTGGGTCTTCTTCTTGGCTTCTGAATATTGAACAGATTGATACTATCTTCTAGCTAAAATAAAATTAGCTAATTATGGAATTTGAGTTCATGTAGTAGTGAATTCTGTTTGTGAAGTTTAAAACCATGTCACAAACCTCGCTTTTAATTAGCTTTTGACCTGTCATCATGTAAATATTATTATTTTTTAGTTTCATATTTATAGAACCCAAATAATATTTACTGCGGGAAGAAGGCTTCCATACAAAAGAGTTCAATGTTGAGATCTCTCTCTAGTATTGGCTAAGACACAAGATCCATTAGAGAGTGAAGTGCCTTGATCTATGAAGTGCCTTGCTTTTCCTCCACACCTCCCTCTCTCTCAATGGAAAGGAAAAAAAAATGGCTTCACTTGCTCATCTTTGAAATTTTAAATTATGTTCAGCTGTTCAATAAGTGATAGTAAAGGTGAAATATAATGTTGTTCTCTTTTGGGAATTGCTTTATTTGTTTTCCTTTTTGATTATTAATGTTTAATAAACCTGCCATTTATATCATGTTTAAAAGCAAATATCTTCTCTGCATTGTGATTGTGCTGGCATGAGAAAGTTCGTATGTGATGACTTCTATAACTCTAGGCTATGGGAAAGAAAACTCTGGGTCCTAGTTTCATAAAATCTATTTGGATTAATGATGCTTTACTGTGCACGGTAGTTCTGATGTGCAGATGTTTGTACTTTCAGTATCCAAATGCCGTGTAGTGAAAATGACATTCATATAGTTATTTTGAATCAAACATATCTGCTGTATGAAGTTGTTGTCAGTCCCCATGTGTTTACTCTCTGTATATCTCTCACTTCCAGCCAATCCTAATTTGTAACATTCCAAACATAAATCTTCCATTATGACAAATTGATATGCACCCCATATGCAACAGTTGATCTGAATAAATCTTCATTGCATGGGAAGGATTGGTAATTTCAAGAAAACTTCACTCTCCTGCTGCATCTGCATTTAGGAATTTACCGAGGTTGTCAATCTGCATTTAGGAATTTACAGGTCACTTGAGAATAATTTTTTGACTAGTCCTGTCCCTGCTAGTATTTGGCAGAACATGTCCTTCAGTGCTTAGGCTAGACTTTTACTGTAAGAGCTTGAAGCATAAAAGTGGTGTCACTCTTTGGAATGAAATAGCATTAATTTTATAAATGAACTTCCTATATATTACTCTGGCTCTATGTGAAAGCTGTGTCTTACTAATTTTCCCTTCCATGTACTTGACAATTGCAGTGATCTTCGGAATAATTCACTTTCAAACATTTTAGGAGTTCTGAATCCTCCAGAAAATGTTACCCTTAGGTATGTTTTTTTGAAATTGTCAATAAAAGGGATGGAATTTTTGAAATTGTTTTCTTTTCTATGTAGCAGACAGTTGTCCCTCTCCTCTCACTTTCCTTTCTTCTGTACTTTCTCTTGAGCTTTGTTGTCCCTTGTCCCAATATTGCAGGATGTTTACATGTACTTCCGTGGCAGTGGCAAAGCAGCAGAGATGTATTCTGCATTACCATATGCCTTGGCACAGGTGAGAATTTTCAAATTTAACATCAAATGAGAGATTGAAAATACAGATTGTGATTGCTATTTGATTAGGGTGGGGAATTCTTGTTTCTTAGATATTTGATTGCTATTTCTTCACATTAGATTGAAAATTTTGTGCATGAGCACCATACATCAAATGGCTACCTGAGCTTGGGTATGGATCTATATTTGCAATTTTATTCAATCGTAATCACAGAGTTAATTGTTATCTGATATGCAGGTAATCACTGAATTACCATACGTGCTTGTTGAAACCGTATTTTTTAGTCTTATAGTGTATTCTATGGTGGGCTTCGAATGGGCAGTGCATAAATTCCTTTGGTTCTTCTTCGTCACCTATATCTCTTTTGTTTGAAAAATGAATTCCCTTGGATTTTCAGTTTTTCAATGGAAAACAAAGTCTCTCCCAGTATGTTTTTTGACCTGAAAGGAATAGCAGGGGAATGGAATTTGTTGGATAAGAACTTTGACATGCCCTGAATATTTTTACTCGCCATCATTATTTATAGCATAAAAGTCCGATAATTAACAATCATGAAGTCCTGTAAATTTGATCGCCACAAAAACCTCATAACTAAGCTCTAATATTATTCATAAGCATCACAAAATTTTATAGTTGAATATATGATACACACCTTTTAAAGACTCTATGATAAAAATAAATAAATAAATTGTATATAACGAGGATTTACACAGAAATTGGGGAGGGGCCGTGATCCCTCTAGCCCCTCAACACATCCGCCACTAGACCTCATACACAAAAATTCAAGTAGGACCTGCATCTAGAATGAATTTTAACCAAAACTTGATTTTTTCTGGATATTTTTCTTGCATGGATTATATAAATATACAAATTGTATGGACACAAATTGTGTTTCCTATTACTTGAGGTATGTGTAGAATTAAAATTATGTCATAAAATTCTCAACTGAATATAACTGAATTCTCAAATTATGTCTAAAATTCTCAAATTATATATAACTGAATTTCTTTGCTTCTCTTCTATAGCCATTGATATGAGCTTGTTAAGTTGGAAGGTATTGCGAAAACTGATGCTTCATGCTCCATTGTCTTTGAAGCCAGATGAACATGGCATTAGTGAATCGTCTTCACAGTTGCAATCTAGGCTTTCAGAACAAAGGAGAAAGAACTCCAAGCAAAGGAGGCTGAATTGAGGAGGAGGGAGCAGGTACTTGTTTATACTAATTAAAATTGTAGCTTCCGAATATGTTTTACCTAGAATTGAATGGCTATTTTTTTAATTTTATTTTCATGGACACTTGGTATTAATCTTATTAGTTTTTCATTTTATTTATATTATGCAGGATGTTTACATGTACTTCCGTGGCAGTGGCAAAGCAGCAGAGATGAAGCGTGAGGCTGCAAAACGGACAATGATGGCTGCGCTGCATGATTTAGAAAGATTCTTTGGTTTGATAATGCTGAGAGAAATCGAAACCATTCACTATTTTTTTGCACTTGTGCCTAGTCTAGTATTTATAAGCCTTCATATAATCTTCTTAAAATATGTATGTAAAAGACAGATTCTGACAAACAAGTTTAAGTTAGGACATGTTGTGGTACATATGTCCTTTTTGGAAATTATTTTGGTTAGTCCTGTATTATGTATGAAATGAAATTATTGACGTTGGATTAAACTTGGTTCGTATGGAATTTGTATTATATATAGAATTGGACGTTTATTTTTAATGTTTTGAATGGTTGGAACTAGAATGTGTGCACGTTGTTGAATGCTTGATAATATATTTAGCGTTGATGGGTTATATTGAATCCTGTGTTATGTACGTACAGGTTGTATTAAACATGGATGTAGGTTGTTTGGAATTTTTTTGGAAAAAAAAAAAAAAACATAAAATATTTGGCTACCAAATATTTTGGTAGCCAAATACATATTGTTGGAATTTTTTGGCTACTAATAATTTAGTAGCAAAAACATTTGGCGACCAAAACATTTGGTAGCAAAAAGTAATGAACAATAGGTTAAAATTTTCATGTAGAACTTTTAGTGACTAAAAAATTAGTAGCCGAAATGTCACTATTGCCGACTAAGTATGGATTGGTAGCCAAATGTTGACTTTCGGTGACTAATTCTTTTGTAGCAAAAAGTAACACATTCGCCGACCAAACGAATGTTAGTAGCCAAAAGTCACATTCGGCGACCAATACTTTAGTCGCTGAAACATACCTTTTGCCGACTAAACTAAGATTAGTAGCCAAATGTGTACACTTTTGGCGACCAAACAAATTTTAGTCGCCAATACTATCGCCGACAGGGTTTCCGCGACGAGCTTAGCGACAAAAAATTTTGGTCGCTAAATGGTTTCGGCGACCAAATTTTAGACTTTTGGCGACCAATATTTTGGTAGCCAAAAGTGACATTTCTTGTAGTGGTCCCATGAATTTTTATTTAATTGAAATTTTTAAAAAAAAAATTAATTTGGTAGAAAATGAATTCAAGAAAAAAAAGCTCTTTTATACAATTTTTCAAGGTAAAATATTTTTTGAAAATTTGAAAATATCAACTTTTATGTTTACTTTTGTCAAATGAATTTTTATTTTTTTAAAAAAATTCTCATTATAATATTAATCTTGTTTTTGTGTAATGCTGTCATTAGATTCCACTTGTTTTTGTCATGTTGCTTCATGCCAAGCTTTGTGGAAAAATAAGCAAATGAAAGAAACACTTTTACATATCAGGATTAAAAAAATTTGAGTGTAGTAGCCATTATCTTTTTCTTTTTTCTTTTTCTTTTTCTTTTTTTTAAGTGGGGGAACACTAGACATAAGTGGCAAAAACTCTTTGGTGAGATGTAAAGGCTCAACAAATTGGCTTATTGCTTGTGAATTGGGAACTGCTATATATTGCTTGTCTTTTTTTTTTCTTTTTTTTTTAATACTATTTTATATCACTGTATACATAATATTATAATATTTACTTTCATTATTTTTTTAATGATTATTTCCCATCAATGAATAAATCATGCGTACCTACGTAGATGATGACAACAAAAACAAAAACAAAAAAAATAGAAAAAAAATTGATGGCATGTAACATTTCTCCGGCCAATAATATTATGATGAATACATTTTCTTATTAAATATTTTTGAACCTGGAAAAAGATGTGGACCTCCACGACCCCCACTAGCTTGTGATTGGTTTTTTTTTTTTTTTGTCCTCCTCCTCCTCCTCTTCCAATCACCAATCCCTACGTGTGTGTGGGGAGTGGTAGGGGTGGAGGTTTGAGGGGGTCTCAATCACTTCTGTTTTGAACCTTGCTATCAAATACCAAGCTTTGTGTAAAAAATAAGCGTGGAAGAAGCTCTTCTATAACTCAGGATTCCAATCAGCTTGCTTGGTTCTATTTTTCTAAAAATACTTTTCAAAAAATTTCTATTTTCTTATTTTTCGTATTTTTTTATTTTTACTGAATTTTTTTAATATTATAAGTAATTTTTTTACTTTTTAGACACACCTTACATTAATACACCTAAAAAGTAAAAAATTTGTGAAATTTTTTTTAAACATTCACTAAATACCAAAAATACAAAAAAAATATAAGAATTTAGTATATTTTTGGGGAATTGACTGGTAAATCCCCTTTTTTGAACTTATGGTGTGGATAGTCCCAAATGTTTTCTTATGCACTATTTGATCCTAATGTACATTGAATGACTATAATGCCATTAAGTTAATACTAGTGCGTGGGTTTTACTAAAGTGACGGGGGGATGTGGTATGCTGATTACGTTGGTGGTACTGTCATACACTGTAAGTCGCCCCCAAACGGTGCCCGACCCGTTCAACGTTTCAACTCCCCCAAATTTGGAAACACCACTGAATTAGGTATGAAAGTTAATGTTGCCCTAAAATTGAGGGTTCATAAACGGTGTTTCGAAATTCAAATTCAGTCAATACTTACCCACGTTGTAGATTTGGTGTGGCTTTACGACGATTAGGAGATTCGGTTCGTTGTGTCTGGAGGATTTGTTGTTGGGTAAACCCTAAGAAGTGGTGTGACGTGATGATCGTGCGACGACAACGGAATATTACTTGCCCTAATGAATCCTCTCTCAAGTAATTCCTGTAGTTGTGTCCTCAATTCTCGTAGTTCTGCTGGTGCCATGTGATACGGAGCCATGGATATTGGGGTAGTCCCAGGTTGTAGCTCAATACTAAAGTCTACCTCTGTAACAAGCCCGCGGGGGACCTCGCTACAGTTCGGACTCTCCTTTTTGGAAGTTGCGGTTCTAAATCTTGAACCAAAGAGTCCAACTCTGGCAAATCGTTTTGAAGAAAAACAGATTTTTTGAAAAGTAGTGCCAAACATGGACTGCTTTGCCAGATTACAGAGTCGCCACCTAAATATTTTTAAAATGGGAAATTTAGGAAACCCTGACTCGGTGCCGAAGGCCACGTGTCTGTCATCACCAAATGTCTTGGCTCGGGAGCTTGGGTACGATCGGGGAAGGTCAGCTATGAGCACCCCCTTTCGCCCGGTCCGAAGACCGGCCTCTACTAACCGTGATATCCGATTTTGAAAACATTATGCGTTCTTATACCGGTTATTAGCCTAGATTTACTACGTTATGCGCACAGCAAACAAGTATAGACTAGATTGCCTAATTTAGAAATAAACATTGCATATCCGTTTGTTTTGAAAAGCGTTTTGAAATTTGCTACCCGCAAGTAGGCTAAAGCACGGATTTTAATGAGTTTTCCCAACTCAGACAATCCAACCTCCACCCACAGGCATTCAAACAGTTAATCTCATATAAGCATCTAGCCTCATGGTAATCATGCTGTCATGGTAACATTCACACGCATGCGATATGCCAAAGCGTAAAATACTTACATCGTACTCCGTGCCAAAACAGAAGCTTATTAGAAATCCATGCATGGACCTAAGCATACTGAAATGTCTAATGCAACACATGCAAAGATGTAATCTAGGCAGGCTCGGCTATCCTAGACATGGCATGTGAAATGCTACAACTATCACGTATTCAATTTGGAATTGAAAGTATGATGCAGTTTCAATGATGTACCGAGCCCGGTGCATGTTAACAAATGCATGGATGCACGCATGCATTGCATAAGGTATGCTAAAATAAACGTGCCCTAATCTACCATCGTAAGCAGGTAAATAAAAGGGAAGAAAGAAATGGGGGTTGGAAGACATACACCCACTCACACACACTTATTACAATTATGCCCTCACTCGGGGGGACCAAATAAATAATACAGTCCGAAAATGAAAGAATAATACAGTCCGAAATATACAAATTCCTAATTAATTAATAAATTAAACTAAGAAAGCTGTAAACTGGCATGCAAGCCAGGGGCTGCCTCGATCCTGATGAATAATGTATGCTGGGCTGCCTTTTCGGAAATCCACTGGGATGCCCCGATTAGCCTCTGTTTGCAATATTTCTCGAAATGCGTACCAGACTGCTTGAAGAGTTGCTGATTCTTGATATGCTGCAACAGAGAGCAGGAAAGGGGCACAGCAATGTATTTCACAAATATATGCATGCCTCGATCCTCGTGCCACCAATCACGCATATCGATGCATGATGGCCGAGGAGTCGGATTGCACAACTCAATATGGGATGAATGCAGATGAATACTACAACAAAACCTAACTCCATCATGGATAATCCGGAGTGTCGGTGACTTGGGAATTGAGACCCGTTCCGTCACTCGGAGTACGGAACGTACCTCGTTTCTCGTGCCCGGGCTAACTCCTATCCCGAACACGATGCAATATGCATGATATGCATGAATGCAACTAAAATACAATCCTAGCATGCACAATGCTATGAAAATGAAATGCCTTGAAATGCGTGCACGCGGGCACGCAAACCGAGGTGATGATCCCAAGGCATGAAATGGCATGAAATATGACAAAAATGAGACTAAAATGAGATGTCTCGAAATGCGTGTCCACGGGCACGCAAACCGAGAAAATGGCATACGGAATGCAATGAAGCTAAAATGATATGCAAAATGCAAAATGGACTTACACTAACATGAGTGAGCCTCAACCACACTCACATAAGAGGCCGTCGGATGAAAATAAAGCGCCTCGAAATGCGTGCATACGGGCGCACAAACCGAGGCGATGACATACGCAATGCAATGAGATTAAAATGGCATACAGAATTCAGAATGGACTTATACCAACATGAGAGAGCCTCAGCCACACTCACATAAGAGGCCGTCGGATAAAACTGAAGTGCCTCGAAATGCGTGCACACGGGCACGCAAACCGAGGCAATGGCCGTAAGGCATGAAATGGCATGGAAATGATATGCAAGCATGCAAATGAATTTCAAGCACTCACAAATGATACAAAACAGTCCCGAAAGGCGGGGAAATGACACCAAATGCACGGGATGGTCCCGAAATGCGATATTAAGCACCCGAAATGGCCTACAGCCATACTAAACATGCGTAATTGGTACATGACATGCAAAACAGTAGCAAGGCAGCCCCAAAAATAGCATTTTTCAGTCTAGAACAAGGCCAAAGTGCAAGCAAAGATAGGGCAACAATAGCATGCAAAAATACGGACCAAGAGAGGGGTATTGAAACAAGTGATGCATGCGGTGATCAAACTGAAAAGTACCCTTCTACAACACTGATGAGGGACTAAAAATATGCACATTTTCAGTAGATTACATCCCCCAACTCAGTATGCAACCATGCTAAAAATGCCATGCAAGATTGAGGATATACAAGGCTATAACATGAGGTACCCCAAACATTCATCAAACCAGAAAAGACCCTTAATGAAATATGTCAATAAGGTCAAAATATGACTCTTTCCAGTTCTGATGATGGCCGAAAAAAGAAGCTAGATAAGCTTAAAAAAGCATGCAAGAATGGGGGCCAAAGAGGGGTTTAGAGACAAGTATAACATGGAGACCCCCAACAAGGTTGGTACCTTCTACAATGTTGTAGAGGGACACAAAATAAGCTTACTCACAGTTCATGACATGCTCCAAAACAGACTACATGTAGGTCAAACAAATCATGCAATTTTACGGTAAATATGAAAGATTATGAAGCAAGTGCATGATAGAGGACCCAAACAGGGTTGAGCCCTTCTTCAATGTTGAAGAGGGGCTCAAAATGGGCCCTCTTACAGTTTACATAATGCTCGAAAACAGATCACTCATAGGCCGAATATTCAATGCAAAATAATGACATACAAGATGATATTGAAGCAAGTGCAATATGGAGGGCTCAAACAGGGTTGAGCCCTTGAACAAACATGAAGAATAGCTCAAAATAGACCTAGTTTCAGTTAAGGTCGGAGCCCAAAACAGTGAGCAAGTAGGCTTAAGAAATGAAGCAAAAATGGGCTACAAAAGAGGGAAAGTGAGACTTACCCTTGAAGACCTCTCTTTCTTTGCTTCTTGGCTTGAGGAATGTTGCTTCCAAGCCCTTAAGAACCTCTCCTTGCTGCTGGAAATGGAGTGGTGATGGTGGTGCTTGATGATGATCAAGAAATGGCCAAGGATTTGAGAGATTTTGAACTTGGAAGTGTAGAGAGAGAGGGATGTTTTAGAGTGAGAAGCTCCAAAACTTGCTTAGGAAGTTCTAACCTTTTTGCCATATATGATATAAGGCTCTATATATATCAAAATAAGAGCTTTTGGTCGAAATATCCCACTTGAAAATATCTGCCACAGTGTATTGATAAATATCTGTCAAAAAGCTGAGTTCTGGACACTTTTGGCCGGCCGGCAGTCTTTTGTGCCGGTCGGCAGCCGGTAAGGTCACAAAGTGCCGGTGGAAGTCCAGATTGAAGCCCCGGAAGTTAGCTTTCCAATGGCGCAAACCTTACATTTAAATTCCTCCTGTAGAAAAAGTTATGCCAGTTTCCGTAAAGCCGCGCAGATTCAGTCCAACCGGACTTCAATCAACCATATCTCCTCCCCCCGGATTTGGACCTAGGAGATTCTTGAGTGAAAAATGAAGCCCCGGAAGTAAGCTTTCCAATGGTGGTGGCCTCATATTTTAATTCCTCTTGTGCAAAGAGTTACGCCCGTTTTGGTGAAGCCGCGCAGACTTTTCTCCTTCCTGGATTCATGCTGAACCACTCCCAAACTAGTTTTCTCCCCTCTTCTCCTCTTTTCTTCAACTTCAAACCCCTAAGTAAGGTGTTTTGAAAGATTTTTCAAAGATTTCATCTCTCTTTCATTCATCTCCCCTTTGTCCTTGCTCGGTTTACCGAAAAGCGCAACATTTACTGAAATGCGAGCGTCGGAACATCGTGGGAATTTTATTTCGAAAATGTTTTGAAAGAGAGGGTTTTAAGGTATAAAAACCATCCAAAATAATTTTGGTCCAAAATGGGGTGTGAAGTTGAGATTTCTCTCTCTCCTTGCTGAAGAAATTGGACCTGTGCCCTGCACACATTTCATCATCGAGCAAACCATCAGTGGTGCCCAAGTCTTGTGGGCGGTCAAAAATGGGGTGTCTACAACCTCCCAGGTTGGTGGCAATCCCAATAATTCCGTAAGAAGTACATCTGCATATTCGCATACTACGCGCGAAAGTTCTAATTCTCCTTGGCCCTCCTCATTTAAAATCAGACTTGCTATCCTACCCGCAAGTTGATCGCGCCACTGCGTCCTACCTTTCGTTGAAGCCGTGGGGTCTTATCTATCCCCCTTAAAATGAAAACATGCTCCGTTGGATGGGTAAGTCATCTCATTCTTCTGGTAACTATCGATAATTGTTAAGGTATGAGTAACAAATCTATTTTTAAGATGAGGTCAGAGTAGGGTATCTTCATGAAGTTGAGTTTCCTCCCATAAGCTCCAAGTCCTCTTGGATCCTACCTCCTTCCATTCTGAAGTCAATGTTGTGCCGATTATTTCCACAAAGATGGTAAGACTCCTCCAAAATTTGATTCTTGATAGGGTTCGGGATTTTAGCCATGGTTACTAGTCCATTCTTAAGGTTTTAATTTCCTGGTACCGCATTTCTATTGTTGCTTGCAAGCTCATGTTATTACTTGTCTCGAAGTATGGTCCACCATTTGCTTTTCTTTGAGTGGGGGGTGAGACGTAAGTCAAAAACTACAGAGGCAATTCCTTATGGGTAAGCTACTAATCTAAAGTTAGAGTTTAATTATCCTAGGGTGTTCACACAGCACAACTTCATGTATACATAATAATAATTACAAGATTCCCAAAATTGGATTGAAGTGGAGACGAAGAATATGAAGCAGTTATGGTGATAACATCAGGATTAACTGAAATATGGATGAACGGTATGATGTTATGGTTTCGAACTTCAATGTGATCAAGGTTATAGATGTAGTGACTAAACTAGATATTTAACTTGAAACTGCGTTGGCCATCCGCGTTTCAAACTGAATATCCAAGATTCATCACCGAGTAAAGAAAATGAAATTATTTACAAGAAGCCTTGGGCTAAATAAAATAATCAAGGGTCAAAGGAGGTCAAATTTACAAATAGTAGTATATAAAACAGGACTAGATGGACAAGACTTAATCTTGGAAAAGGATGACATTGAATAAAGGTTACGAATACAAGGTGAGGGTACGACAATCGATAGAAGGCGCGTAGAACTAATAGTACCCCCTACTGCGCGATGTGAGGCCACACTCAAAGTTAAAACCATTTCACGTTCCTGAAGTAGGTCCTCATGAGTTGATGTTGGTGTGCTCGAAATTCGAAGAAATTCCCTAAGATAGGTCAAGAAAGGTTCTATTTTTGATGTCTTTTAGTTGATAGAATAGGTAGTGTAATAATATAACATAGTCTGGGCAAGGTAGTCTCTAACCGCAGATCGAAACGCTTGGATAAGGGTTGAACCTAGGCTCTAACACCAAATTGTGACGCCCCGAATCTATACTATTGGTTGCAGTCAAGGGAAAGTCACTAATGAGTCCTATGGTCAATAACCAAGTAAGATCCCAGATCGCCGGAGGAGTCAAATTAGCCTCCCTTCTAAGTCCAGCTTTCTTAGGCAGCGCACTACCCTTTTGATAGATCTTAAAAGGTATTGACACAAGGTCTCAAAAGCAACGATAGGGTTTATATATATGCATACATAATAACCACGAATATCCTTAATTACAAAAGCTTGTTCCATTACATTACATCCCAAAAAAAAAAATTTAATCTTCATATGAGCCTTACAAAATATCAAAGGGAAATTTCTAACTTTTCTAAGATAGCCAAAAGTCTTCGAAGGTTTCAGGCTCGTCGTCTCCAGCTATAAGCTCCTCTTCGGCATCTGGCATGATACGCCGTGAGCTTTGAATGCCCAGTAAACGCACACACACCCTGTCCCTTTTTCCCAGTCCAATACACAATCACAAATATGACAGCAAGTAATAAAGCATGATACTCAACTAAATAAATAAAAGGTTACAAGGTTAGATGTTTGTAAACTAGAAATCCCCCAAAGAGATTTCGTCCTCCCAACTACAAGAATCGGACGCGGATTATTCGGTATGCCCCCTCTTTTGCTGCTTTGTTGCAGAACTAACCTCGGATGCCTACCAACGGTTATATACTGCGTAGCACCAACCGCAGGGCCTCAAAAGAGACGGTAAAATAGGGCCTTGCCCAAATCCCTCTTCACACCAAACCACCTAGGGTCCGAATACAACCGCTCCGTTCAAGGGTTCTGAAAATTAATTGCGCAAGACTTTAACTTCCAAATAGGGAACGCATCCCAACAATTATCATCTTTTCATTACTCAAGTGATCGAAAACCCAATACCATCCCAATTAAGTTTTCTGTTGAGTTAAATGTTTTAAGTCAAGGTTAAACCAACGTAACAAGATAATAATATCCACATAAGCATGCATCATTAAGATGAGGAAGATAAAGAACATAACCATAACACATATAATATCATGCCAAGATATGATCATAAGCTAGTAAGCATTTTCATGAACACAAGAGCATAAAACATCCATACACAACAAAATTTCCAGATTCAATATCACATAAGGATTAGAATGAAAGGACTATTTTAGATTTTTCACCGGACTCAGCCTTCCTATGGTTCGTAGAGAATTTAATCTAATTTCCAGAACATATTTCGGAAATGGGATAGCTTTTCTAGATTTTAAGTTACTTAGAAAACACTCCAGCGCTGTCCAGATTCGTCGACCGTTACGAAAATTTGATTTTCTTACAAACCGCTCACTGTTTTTCAATTAAACCAATTTTATTTGAAAGCTAACTCCTTAAGGAAGATTTTTGACATAAAATAGAGGTCCAGAATAATTTTATACATTTTTCTAGAAATTTTGAAAGTTGGATACGGAAAACAGATTCTAAGGCACAATACCCAAAACAAGAAGATTTGTGAGAAAAGAGATCCACTATGGGAAAATTTTCATTTATTTTGCGATGAAAACATGCCAACTAACATATATTAAACTCAGAAAATTTGCTTGAAGGTGTGCTTTTGAAAAGTTTGAGAGATTGGTATGAAAAAGATAGTTTTGGTACCGAAATGAGGGAAAATACAAGAGAGATAGAATCATGGCTCAACTCTTATCATTTCTAACACAAGTAACTCATCAATAACACATTTGAAAACAATATTTAGAACCCTTAAGAACATGTATTTGAAAAAGGAAAATGAAAGAGAAGGTTGTGTTGTGACTTACTTGCTAGGCTTGAATCAGAGTGCTCTCCTCTTCCTTCCTCTCCCTCTCAGGACTTCTCTCTTGCTCCCCTTTCTCTCCTCTAGGCCGAATGTGTGTGTGAGTGTGTTGTTTGTGTTTGCCATGCTAGGGGTGGTGGTATTTATAGGCAAATTTTGGTGTAAAAAGACATAACGGCCCACTAGTTGGAATTGGATGGAAAAGTTTGGATTTACTTGGAGTCCAATGGAATAAGGAGTGATTAGGGACTTAATCATGGGATTAGGCAATATCTAGTTGGTCTCTAGTTGAAATGAAACTAGCATTGGAAACAAAACCCTAGGTTTAGGGGTAATAGGTGTTAGGGTTTCTAGAAGACCATGATTACAATTCTTGAAAATAGGCTCCTCACATTTTCCTAAGGTGGCCAGCCATTGGGAAGGGTGATGGGGCTTATTTTTTATTCAATTTAGGTACTAGGGGCACATCTCCCAATGTATATATATATATAGATCTCAATTTGATTGATAGTACCTATAATATAAAAGTACATGTACTAGTTTTGGGGAAATTTTTGAATTTAAATAAAGAAATGAGGGCTTGGAATTAAATTCATGTATTGGAACCTTACTTATGTAGAATTAAATTAAATTAGGCTAAGGAACCTAATTCGGCTAGGATATTCCTGTTTTGATAAAAATAAAAATAAAAATAAAAATGCTAACCGACAAGATTCGAATTAGTTCAAGGAACTGAGGGGCTTTAAGAAAATAATTCAAACATTAGGGTTTTAAAGAGAATAAAATTTTCAGGGGCTTCACAAGCTCATACCGTTGTTGTTGGGTTTTTTTTTTATAATTGACAATTTCATTTGACAAAATTCATTTCAGTTGTAATTTTATTCGCTCTTTTGTTTCAATGAGGCTATGAATATTTAGATGTGAATCCAATTCGAATTGTGCCTTGCAAATGAGTTTGTAATCTTAATTCTTTTATATTTGCCACTTCGCTGATCATAGCGGGTCTGAGGCAACGCCCAGGCAAGGTCGAGGGGTAGCCCCTCGACTTTTGCAGAGTGCCGGTTGAGCGGTCATTTGTGCGCTCGAGCAAAGAAAATGATCATCCAGTACTTTTGCAGAGTGTCTGAACTTTTGAGAAGAAAGTTTTATCGCTCGAGCGGTGAAAGTTACACTCGAT
This sequence comes from Camellia japonica, assembly GCA_030407325.1. Taxonomy (NCBI): domain Eukaryota; kingdom Viridiplantae; phylum Streptophyta; class Magnoliopsida; order Ericales; family Theaceae; genus Camellia; species Camellia japonica. The sequence goes on along the minus strand of JAPPVO010000036.1, from coordinate 122,096,813 downwards.
CAATCAGCCTATATGTTTCGCACTGTCTTTAGTCACACTGCTCGATCGATGAAACGTGCGCTCAAGCGGTTTTCGCGATCCAGTTTACTATAAATTGTGTTGTTTGCTCATTTTAAGGTTTGCGCCATCCAGATTTTCAGAGATGAAGAAAATACAAAGTGTTTTATATTGGATAGTGTTTTATGAGTGTTTCCTTGATGATTTAAGAGTGGTCAATGGATCTATGAACTTTAGATCAATATCATCAAAGGGTTTGTTTATTTTCTTTTATTCACAAAAGAGAGTTGTTCTTCGGTGGATTTCGAGAAACTTGAGCCTGAAGTTTTGGTAGATTCCGGAGTGGTTCATCGTCGTGGATTCGCCATCGATATTGTAGATTCAACGTTGGACAAGAAAATTCCGTGATAAAGACGGTGGTGGAAAAGATACATTGGGATCGATTCAATTCGGATGTGAATTCGTTAGGTAATTGAGAGTACATTTGTTTAATTCCTTTTTATCTTCTTAGTGGATTGTTTTGTAACTTTGGTCCGTTTTTTTTTTTAATCACAATTGGAGACGTTCCAATTGTGATTTTTCCACGTTAAATCGTGGTGTTGATTTTTCTTTAATTGTTTGATTGAGATTATTAATTATTGTTTAAAAATTGAAACAAAATCACAAATCAATATCTCGAGAATTTTAGATTCCTTAGTTGTCCTTTTTATTCTGGGAACTATTTTTGTATGGATTGAGATTCTATCCATTTTATAGATGAAATGGAAAATTTCATTTTATGATAAATACTTGTAAAAAATTCACGTCGACAAATATTTATTTGGAATAAGACTCTTTCACTCGGTGGTTGTGTAGTATCATTTAATGATGTGAAGTGTTTGGTTCAAATTTTATTGAGAAATGGAAAATTTGATTTTATGATCAAGACTTGTAAAAAATTCACGTTGACAAATATTTATTTGGGATAAGACTCTTTCACTTGGTGGTTGTATAGTATCATTTAATGATGTGAAGTGTTTGGTTGAAATTTTATTGAGAAAAGTTGAATATCTTTTGATTATTATTTTTCTCTTATTATGATTGTTGTATTGAGTGAAATTAAATGGAGATCTCTATGATACGGAGATCATAAACAAATTTAGAATATAGCAAAGTGTAAAGTATATTTTGTCACTCAAATTCATCACGTAAATTAGACTAAAATAAATCTCAACTACATCCTACATTATTTGTATATTTTTTTGATTCAAAAATACTGAAGATCTAAAATATTCTATTAAAAATTTTACTATTTAGTGTTTGTTTGAAATGTCCCATTAAGGCTAAAATAATCATATAAAATAAAATATGTTATTTTAATAAAATAAAATAAAATGTCACATTTAATCTATAATCATTTTATTTTTTTTTTTACAAAAATCAATAAAACTAAAAAAGCCTAATCCAAATAAGACATTTTCACCCTAATCTAAAATGATCCAAAAAAAATTAAAAATCAACCTCCATTTCCAAAAGAGCTCCTAACACTCACTTGAGTATCAAATAGGGAAATTTTAGGAGACCACACATGAGTGAGAGTGACAACCAACACCGACTTCATTCTTCCCCTTATATATTCTTTCTTACTGGCATTCCAATCCTTGCTACAACTCTCTCTCTCTCTCTCTCTCAAAAATGGGTTCAACAACACCACAACTATCTAAGGAAGTTCTACCTTACCTCAGGGTCTACAAAGATGGAACCATCGAAAGACTCGCCGGAACTGACGTTGTCCCAGCAACCTTCGACCCGAAAACTGGTGTTATCTCCAAAGACACCGTGATCATACCGGAGACCGGTGTCTCCGCCAGGCTCTACCGCCCCAAACTCACACCGGCTCACAAGAAACTCCCCCTGGTGGTCTACTTCCACGGCGGCGCATTTTGCATATCATCTGTTTCCGATCCCTTCTACCACCACTCCCTCAACGTACTTGTCTCCAAAGCCAACATCGTCCTCGTCTCCATCGACTACCGACTCTCGCCGGAGCACCCTCTTCCCACCGCCTACGCCGACTCCTACGCTGCCCTCCAATGGGTCGCTTCCCATTCCGGCGGTGGTAGGGCGGAGGATTGGCTGAAAGATAACGTTGACTTTGACAAAGTGTTCTTGGCAGGGGATAGTGCTGGGGCAAATATTTCACACCATATTGCGATCCGGGTCGGGTCAGACCCAATCCAAGGCTTGAAGTTTCATGGTATTTTAATGATCCAACCGTATTTTTGGGGGGAGGTGCCGATTGGATCCGAGGTCACGGATCCGGTAAGGAAAGCTATGGTGGATTGTTGGTGGGGGTTTGTTTGCCCGTCGGATAAAGGAAATGATGACCCACTTATTAACCCGTTCGTGGATGGATCCCCGAGTCTTTCCGGGTTGTGTTGTGACCGGGTTATTGTCTGTGTTGCTGGGAAGGACATATTGAGAGATAGAGGGAAGCTGTACTATGAGTCATTGGTGAAAAGTGGGTGGGAAGGGAAGGTGGAGTATGTGGAGATAGAGGGTGAAGATCATGTTTTTCACATCTTCAATCCATGGTGTGAGAAGGCTCTCAAGATGATCAACAGTTTGGCATCTTTCATTAATCAAGAGTGATATAGCTGTACTACGTGCGCAAAATGAATCTTATAGCATAAAGCACAGGTGTAATTCAAAATATTTATATCTACAAAAATGTTTGGTAGCTCAAAGGAGTTCTAATTATGTGGCACTAGTTCATGTGTAATTATTGTTACTTTTTATTGGTATTTATTATTTTCTTTTGACTTACTAATTCATTAGAGTTCTATTTAAAATTCTTGAATTAGAGTTATGTATTATTGTTCTTATATATATCTCTACCTTCTGTATTCTTATTTTAGTTTTAGTGGTATAGTAATGGGTAACTCCTACAAGGCATGAAAATTTATTTTCAGAATAAAAAATTAATTTTGAGTATTAATATTTCATGTATAGAAAATTTTAATAATTGAAAGTTAAATTCAAATAAATTTGCTAATGACTAATAAAAATTGTTGTTACTGTGTGTGATTCTATGTAAAAGACTTATAAAAATAATTTCTTTCAATATTAAAAAAAAAGAATGTATTCTCAACCTGAAATCAAATCTGCATTTGTGTTAATCAAATTTAAAAAAAAAAAAAATATGAATTCCATTTGTATCAAAACATATTTTTTTGAAAAAAAAATAAAAAAAAATGAAAATTCTATAATATACAAATTATAACTTGGTTATAATTCATGGTGTATTATTTTAGTAATTAATTGAAAAAGTCTTTACTAATTTATTATGTTTTTAGTACGTCTAAAGTGATGCATTGAATTTTTAATTATGCTTCAAGTGATATTTTATTCATTTAGATTTGTGCTTCAAATTGTGTTTGATTACGATCTATTATAATACTTTTATATGACAACATTTAAGTATTTTATTACACGAAAAAGTGTTTAAGGTGGGTTGACTCAAAGGTAGGATTTATATTTATATCAGTACGATTGTAAGAGTTATTCACATTGATATATAAAAAATTACAAATTCAAATTAAATAGTATCCTCAAAGGGAATCAGGCACAAAATCTCTATAAAATTAACAATTTTAGTTTTCAAAAGGGTTCTGATTAATTATGTGACACATCCAACTAAATTGTTTTTGCATATCTTTTCTGGCAGAGCTCATAAAGGTGCATTATCAGTAATACTATAAATTCACAAAAAATTTATTTAAAAATTATTCAAGAAACATCAATAGGTGCCTTAAATATACACAATCATTTTCGATGAATTATTATGCTTTAAAATAATACTCCACACTATTTATCATTTGACATTTGTTAATTTATCTTCTAAAAACTTAACAAAAAAAAGTATTGAGTTCCATTATTTTAATCAATCAATATCAAATTGGATGCTACACGTGTATGTAAATCAGTTTTAGAAATATAATGTCTGATAAAAAATCACAATGGAATTAACTTTAATTAATGTAATGATATTTTATATTATGATAAGTGTTACAAGAGAATAATTTTAATTTTAATTTTAATTATTGATTTAATAATATTAGCCTTATCGTTCTATAAAAGTGTTACTTGAATACTTACATATAATAAATTTAGTTAAATTATTTATTTATTCTGATAATTTTAATTTTATTGTGCAATAAAAGTATAATTATTATATAATGATTTTATATGATATATATTAAATTATAAGGTAGTAAAATAAATATTTATTTTGATATTAAAAATAATAGTTAAATTAGAAGAGAATTAGTAATATTAATCCAATGGTTTAATTATGATAATATCTAAAATATTATGAGATAAATTATTATATTTTTTAATATATATATTTTACAATCATTTAACACAAAATATAAATTACAATTATAGATATTAGTGTTGGGTGTTTGATTTATATGTTGAAAATGATTTTATGAGTAGCATCTATTTTGACAGCGCACTATTCATCACAATGCATAATTTATTTTATATATTATATTATACATTTACTATTCATCAAGCAATGTTTTCGCTATTTACTTGTTGAAAAATAAAACCGTCCATGTGAGCTACTCACCTTTTGAATAAATTCATTTTTCACGTGCTCAAATGTTCAGCATGGAACGTCCATGTTTTTCCTCCGTGAAGCATGCTTAATTCTTCTACGATTTGCTCTTTGCATGGTGTCTGCAGCGACTACTTTTTTGAAAATTATATAAGAGACGTTCTAACTGAAGAAAAGTAGATTTACGGAGAAAAGAAAAGTAAGATAAGTGGTGAAAAAGTTGTGATATTCAAGAGAGTTCTCAAATTATTTTGTGGTACATTTTTATTGAGTTATAATTGTTTTTGAGAGAAAATTTATTGAGAATTTGAGTTTTTATTATAAAAGAGTTCTCTATCCCTTATTTTTATTCTTATAAAAAGAGTGATGTTTTGTGAGTGATTTTATTTTTTTGATAAAATCACTTGGATTAGGTGTGACTAGCACCGGATTCACAACTAGATAGTTGAAGTGATCGGGATTGATCAATTGTTAAGATTCGTTAGCAGGTAGGAGTATAACTACTATTTGACGAATAGTGAAGAAATTTCAAAGAGGATTTTGAAGAGTGAACGTAAGCTTGGTTGAGCCGAACCATTATAAATTCTATGTTTACTTTCTCTTCCCTTTGCTTTATTTATTTTTATTAGTATTATTTATATTGTTTCATATTTTATTTATTTATTTTTCATTTGGATTAAATTTTAATTTATTACTCTTATCTTTATTGCTTCATATTTTTATTTGTTTATTATTTGGGTTAATTTTTTTTTTTAATTTAGTAATTTATTTAGAAACTCAATTCACCTCCCTTTTGAGCTGCTTTCTGGACAACAAGTAATATAAAACTAAAAGTGATTCTAATTATTTATTTTTCATTTTTATTTTTATATTTATTTGGAAATTAAAAATATGTAGAAATAGAACTACACAAAATTTATTTAAAAAATTAAATATAAATATGTTGTGATTGGATTAAGAAAAAAAATATAAATTAATTATGTAGGGTATCGATTTTTTCTTTAATATTCTCTTTGAATTATTCATATATATTGTATATAGGTATATAAAATTTAAATTAAATATAAATATTTTGTAATAAATAATTTCATGTTAAATAAAAAATTATAAATTAATATTAATAGATAAAAAAAAAATAAAAAAGTAATTTGATCCGTGCGATATACATAATTAAGCATATTTTATCTTATTTATTTATTTGTATATCGAGATAAATTTTTTTTTCAAATATCATAATAATTAAATTATAATTATATATAGAAAATAAGAATTTCTCAAATAGAGTTCATATAAAATTGATTATTATAATTAAAATGGAGTTTGTATAAAACTTTATATATATAAATGGAAAAGGCGATATGACTTTTTTTTTTAAAAAAAATTAACCTTTAGAATGTGCATTAAAAAAAAATACTAGTTATATATATATATATATATATGGGGTCATGGTCTAAATTTTGTGACCTTTATATAATAAATTAAAATAAATAAAAGGATTCAATAAAAGCTCTAATAAAAAAATTAAATAAAATAAGATACACATTGGATTCAATAGAATAGTATAATTCAAATATCTAATCACATAACTAAACAAACATAGAATTTAATAAAATAGTCCAATTCAGACATTGACTAAACAAATACGTGATACAAATCCAGTCTAATTAAATAATTCAGAGACATATCTCAAAACTAACAATCTGATAAATTATAATCTTCCCTTATCCAATCCGTTCAAACAAACACACTCTACAAGTAGGGTAATTATTCAGTAATCTCGGAACATGGACACGTGGTATTTTATAGTATTATGATTGGTGGAGAAGGTGAGTATATGAGGTATTGTATTGGGTAATTAGAAAATATGAAAGGACATATTAAGGCCTCGTTTGGGAACAGGCTAATTTTTTGATTTTTTGGTTAAAATATGATGTGAAAACAAAAAACTAATGTGTTTGGAATGAATTTTTAATTTTTATGAAAAGATATGCAAAAAGTAAAGAAAAAATAGAATATTTAATTTTTTGGTATAAATTTTTGATTTTTTAATTTTTTTAATGATTTTTTTTTTTTAAAAATAAACCTTTAGAATGTGCATTAAAAAAAAATACTAGTTATATATATATATATATATATGGGGTCGTGGTCTAAATTTTGTGACCTTTATATAATAAATTAAAATAAATAAAAGGATTCAATAAAAGCTCTAATAAAAAAATTAAATAAAATAAGATACACATTGGATTCAATAGAATAGTATAATTCAAATATCTAATCACATAACTAAACAAATATAGAATTTAATAAAATAGTCCAATTCAGACATTGACTAAACAAATACGTGATACAAATCCAGTCTAATTAAATAATTCAGAGACATATCTCAAAACTAACAATCTGATAAATTATAATCTTCCCTTATCCAATCCGTTCAAACAAACACACTCTACAAGTAGGGTAATTATTCAGTAATCTCGGAACATGGACACGTGGTATTCTATAGTATTATGATTGGTGGAGAAGGTGAGTATATGAGGTATTGTATTGGGTAATTAGAAAATATGAAAGGACATATTAAGGCATCGTTTGGGAACAGGCTAATTTTTTGATTTTTTGGTTAAAATATGATGTGAAAACAAAAAACTAGTGTGTTTGGAATGAATTTTTAATTTTTTATGAAAAGATATGCAAAAAGTAAAAAAAAAAATAGAATATTTAATTTTTTGGTATAAATTTTTGATTTTTTAATTTTTTTAATGATTTTTTTATTTTTATTTAAAATCACCACTTGTTAAATGAGACCTAAATAATAATTGATTAAAGAAATATTTAATAATTTCCCCTATAAGTGCATGGGGGGTTTGATTTATGTTGCTTTCATGGTCGGTACACAAATAACTGATCCGGAGACTTCTTTTCCGGCTGACGTGCCAATAGTGTTTGCCAGAAGTTCTTGCTTCATTAATCGACATTAATGTATATATATTTTATAAACATTTCTAGAACAGTGATTGTTTTTTACAGTATTTTATTTTTCAAACTTTAGCCGGCCTATAAATCAAAACTCAGATGGGTCCAAAACAAAAACAAAAACAAAAACAAAAATAATATATATAGACGACAGAAAAAAGAAAGGGTCCTATGTGGCGTTATGTCGGACAATCTTTATTGTATTTGAAAATTAAATTTTGTTGTGTACTTAACAATAACCAGAATACAGAAGAAATAAAGAAAATGAAAGAATTTGTTTGATTATAAAAATCAAACTAGAAAAATAAAATAAAATAAATAAAAATAGATTTTTATTTGTTACAAAAATAAAATCAAAATCTAATTTAAATAAATAAATAAAAACAAAAATAAATAACCAACTTACTTGATTAATTTGTTGAATAATATTCTGATCAAGTCCAGTGTTAGACACTGTGTCCTTAAAACAGATTCGTCTCTTCACGGTACTTTCAGAATGTGGATGTCTATCTCCCATGATGAAATGATCAACAGCAAACAATAGCAGCACTACAAATTGTTTGCCCAACGAACACACTGAGTGTTTACACTCTTTCTCACATAAATTAAATGCAGTAAAATGCAGAGAATTTTAGCAGATGAGAAATACGAAAATTTGTTGTTAAAAAACCAAATGAGGGACTGCCTATTTATATAGGTGAAGTGGTGGCTTTGTGGCTGCTCAATTTGAATCCAACAGGTAGCAAATCTGTTTTGAACAGATACAGCACCTGTTCGGTTTGAATTTGAATAGATAACCGAATTTGGTTTGAATCTCGAACAGATAAAACAATTTTGGGTTTGAATCTGGGCAGATTCGGATCTGTCTGTACAAAATTCTGAAGAGGTGCAACAATTTTGAATTCAAAAATTGAAATTTAAATTGGACAAATTTTATTTTACTAAAAAATAAAATTGAATTCAAATGTTTTTGGCCCAAAAAGATTAGTATTAGGCCGGACAAGCCCAACCCAACCTCACACTCGCGTCCAAGCCCAGCCCAACTCGCCCGCCTGTGTGTGGTGATTTTTGGGTCCAATGGGTCTAGCCTATTTTACCCATAACCTTGCTCTCTAAAAAACTTAGGTACCCCTTGAGGCACACCCCAAGTTCCAATCCCATGTCTTATAAACCCACTCAAAACTTCTCACCAAATCAATGTGGGACAAGCCATTTTCCAAACCTTTAAGGATTTTCCATCAAAACTCCATTTCCATGGAGTACACTTTGGCTTCAATTTCCCATTCACTCAATAATGGTTTTGAGCAACCAAATATACCACGTAAATCACAACGCGGCATAGAACGCGTTACCACTTTGACTCGCCAATTTTAACGCACGAGTCTCACCTAAATAACAGACCAAAGTTAAGAAAAAATTCTGTTTTTTACCTAAAATTTTCCAACCATTTCTAACACTTTACCCATAAAAAATTAAGAAAACTTTTAATAAAGTTCAACAACTTAAACCATCTTTAATGGTACATTAAATTTGAATAAAAATTTAAGTAAAAGATTCATTTGATATCAAGTATTATAACGAAAGTTTTTGAAATTTTATCAGAATACCAGTCGACTAAGCGGACGATCGGGAGGATGTCTGGCTAGTTGACTGGCTAGTATAAATTTTGCACAAATTTTTACCTTAAAGTAGTCATCCGAACGGACTACCGGGCGGTCGATCGGCCAGTGTGTAATTTTTTCACAAATTTTTGTCTTGAGGTAGTCATTTGGAGAATATCCAGAGAAACATCCGGTGGTGACAATTCAACGGCAATAAAGAGTGATTTGATGAAAGGTACATTAATCTTCAGTTTGATAAAAGAAAAACAAAAATCTAAATTTAATGATAGATTTAATGAATCGTTAAAAGAATAAAAATTAACTTTTTTATCGAATTTAAATTTGATAAACTATTGAAAATAATCGTATTACACAGATAATATAAACACAAGTGGCCAGAGTTAGACCACTAATTTCTTGGTGAGGTGTAAGGACTCCCCTCCTAAGTCCATTGTTTGTTAGTACAATACTGTTATATGTTGTTTTATTTTATTTTTTACATATCGGGCATTTTTTTTTAAACATTAATGTTTAATGTTTTTGTATTTTTTTTATTTTTTTATATTTTAACTAGTGAAAAGTAAAGAATGTGGTTAGAGTTGCTCGCAGAGCACTAATTTCTTGGTGAGGTGTAAAGACTCTCCGCCACTAAGTCCATTGTTTGTTAGTACAATACTGTTATATATTGTTTTATTTTATTTTTTTATATTTATGTCTTGGATTTGGGATTTGTATATTATATATATATATATATATATATATATATATATATCTGTGTGTGTGTGTGTATGTAGCAATTTTATATGTTTTTTCAATTCTATTTGATGAATTACAGAATAACTTATTTTATATTTTGTATTTTTTTTCTCCTCATTTTACAGGTTTTGTATGTTTGTATGGGCAAATTTATTATTATTGCAAATTTATATTAGTAAAATATCAACAATTAGTATTTTTTTATTTTAAAAATTAATTAAGTTAGTTTAAATAATTGGCTAAAATAAAGAGCGTGGTTAGAGAACATAATAACTAAAGTAATTAGGTAAAATAAAGAAGATATTTTTTTTATATTTTAACTAGTGAAAAGTAAAGAATGTGGTTAGAGTTGCTCGCAGAGCACTAATTTCTTGGTGAGGTGTAAAGACTCTCCGCCACTAAGTCCATTGTTTGTTGAAAAATGCTTGGGAGCACTAAGTGCTCCCACTAATTAGGTGGCAATGAGTCCCGCCAGTAATGATGTGATGTTTTGATCTTGGAATTGTATTTTTTTTTTTACTTTTTTAATGCATTAGTGCTATTAGTGGTGGTGTTTTTAGTGGGATGAATCATTGTTGTTGTTTGTTAGTACAATACTGTTATATGTTGTTTTATTTTATTTTATTATAAACTATTATTATTTTATATACATGATCAGTCTTAAATCACAAGCATTAATGTAAGTAATGATAAAATTTAAGATCTCCAGTTATTAACTTCAAGGTTTTGACATTGGTTAAGGTACACGTAAGTTAATTCAGACACCTAATTATTTATAAAAGAAAGATACACAATAATAACAAAAAATAGTGACATCTAACATGATATTGTTAATAATACCATGATTAACACATTTTTTTGGTTTATTATATGATGTGTCACTATTTTATTAATATAAGATATTAAAAAATTAATATGAACGGATATCAATTAAAAACAATTATGTATTTGTCTTGGTATTTTTGCTTAATTAATTTAATCACCTACTTTAAATCTCAAACATAAAATAAATAATAACATACAAAAAGAGACTTGTGACTTTTAAATTTCTTTTTCTACAAGACCTAGTCTACCTAACCAATCCACTATTACGAAAAAAAAAACCAAATTACAAGGTATAACTTGCTACTCAATCCCAGTTAAACTCGCATGTCTAAAGTGTTTTTAATCCATAAACTTGAAAGTGTACTTTTTATACTGATTGAATTCATAATTTGTTTTCAATGAATCGTAAGAATTTAAAATAAAAATATAAAAAACAATTATACAATACTCACATGAGTGTAGAACTGTGTGAATTTCATACTATACGCTGCAAATATTGAATAGAATATTTAATAATTTTTTAAAAATCTAACATTTTTAATTCCTGCACTTTGTTGCACAACTGACACAAGTCTTTAATTTCACTTCAAAGAAATGAGACTTTTGAAACCATATTGGACGAATTTTTGGTGGGTCCCACGAATTTTTATTTAATTGAAATTTTGAAATTAAAAAAAAATTAATTTGGTAGAAAATGAATTCAAGAAAAAAAAAAGCTCTTTCATATAATTTTTTAAGGTAAAATTTTTTTTGGAAATTTTAAAATATCAACTTTTATGTTTACTTTTGTCAAATGAATTTTTATTTTTTTAAAAAAATTCTCATTATAATATTAATCTTGTTTTTGTGTAATGCTGTCATTAGATTCCACTTGTTTTTGTCATGTTGCTTCACGCCAAGCTTTGTGGAAAAATAAGCAAACGAAAGAAACACTTTTACATATCAGGATTAAAAAAATTTGAGTGTAGTAGCCATTATCTTTTCTTTCTTTTTTTAAAGTGGGGGAACACTAGACATAAGTGACAAAAACTCTTTGGTGAGATGTAAAGGCTCAACAAATTGGCTTATTGTTTGTGGATTGAGAATTGCTATATATTTCTTGTCTTCTTTTTTTTTTAATACTATTTTATATCACTGTATACATAATATTATATTATTTATTTTTATTATTTTTTTAATGATTATTTTCCATCAATGAATAAATCATGAGTACTTACGTAGATGACAAAAAAAAAAAATTTTTTGATGACATGTAACATTTCTTCGGCCAATAATATTATGATGAATACATTTTCTTATCAGATATTTTAAAAAAAAAAAAAAATTGATGAGATGTAACATTTCTTCGGCCAATAATATTATGATGAATACATTTTCTTATCAGATATTTTTGCACCAACCGCGATTGGTAGCTCGAGACTTTTGAGGCTCGAATGGCTCGAGTCGAAAAACGACGACGCATTAGGGCTAGAGGCGGAGGAGGGAGGAGGAAGAAAGGAGGAAGAGAGGAGGAGGGAGGGAGGACTGGAAGGGGCCCAATTATTAGGGCTGGAGGCGGAGACGGGGGCGGAGGCACGATCAGGCGGGCGGAGGCGACGAACGAGCTGCGAGCTGCGACAAGGACGGCGGGCGGAGGCGACGAGCTCCTCGCGGCGGAGGGCCCCCTCTCTTTGTTTTCTTCTCCCCTCTTCCTCCTCTTTTTCTCTTGCTTCTCTCTTTCTCTGAAATCAGTTTCAGCTTGAGGTGGAAGGAAGAAGGAAGAAAAGAAGAAAAAAAAAAATGAGAGAAATTCGGACCATTTTCGAGCCACGAAATTCGAGCTACCACTCTTTTCTCTTTTTGCACCTTGCTTTCAAATACCAAGCTTTGTGTAAAAAATAAGCAAGGAAGAAGCACTTTTATGACTCAGATTCCAATAATTTTGATTTTGTTTTTGTTTGGTAAGGAGGTTTGGGGTTATTTTAGCTACAAAAGATAAAATAGGCTATTTTCGCCACAACAAATAAAACATCACATCCAACCCATAATCATTATACTCTTCTCTCACAAAAAAAGTCAAAAAAGTAAAAAAGTCAAAAAATTCTTCCTAAATTAAATTTTTTAACCCAAGTTAAAATAATCAAAAAAATTAAAAAATCAAAAAACTAACTCACTTGTCAAACGGAGGCTAAATAAATGTATTGCTTTCGTCATTGAAAGTTAAGCTTTATCAATCATAAAGTTTGTTTCCATTATCTTTTTAGACTTTAGTTGATGAAAGTGGTGTTTTTTCCCAACTTTTCTTTGACTAGTGATATTTTTTTTGTTTCTAACTTCAAATTGCTCTATCAAATCCAAAACTTGTGTTGGTCCACAAAACAGATTTAGGATCCGTGTTGTTGAATTTCTAATAAGAAACTAACCGACCTTTTAATTTTGAGGCATTTATATTTTATCACAAGTACAAAAGATTGACTTAAAGTTTTAAAAAAAAAAATCTAAATTGGGGAAAATTAATGTTCTTACCTCTTACTTAAATAATTATTCAATAATGATAATTGTTCAATAATCTTGATATTCCGTAATATTGTCGTTAGGGATATAAGAAAAATCGAAAAATCGAAAAAATAGACTAAACTTGTTAAACCGAATCAAACTGGCTATATTTGATCGGTTTTTTAATATAAATCGGTTTGTGAGGTTTTAAAATTATTTTTCGGTTTTCGGTTTGGTACCGATTTACGTATCTTGTGCACCGAATTAAACCGAAATCGACCAAAAATTTTGCATATTAAATATATAATGAAGTTGGTTGAGTATAAAGTTCAGTTGATTCACTTAATTGTTTATTTTTTCTTAAATATTTCAAGTTTGATAATAGATATTGACAATGTGATAAGCTGTTTGTTTGCCACTCATATATGCTTGAGTCAAGTTATGCTACTACTATGCCTATATAGCTATATCAGATGTTTATGTCGTTTTTAATTTTTTATTTTGAGTTGATAAACTTGGGATTTAGTCTTATGGGATAATAATTTTAAACTTTGGTTTTACTTTGGTGTCAAGACTTTGGTTTTAGACTTAGGGGTTGTTTGGGAAGTGGGTTTGGGGCTAAAATAGCCACAAAAAATAAAATAGACTTTTTAGTCCCAATAAGACAAAACATCACATCCAACCCATAATCATTACATTCTTTTTTCTCACAAAAAAGTCAAAAAAGCCAAAAGCCCTTCACAAATCAGATTTTTTAGCCCCAAGCTAAAATAGCCAAAAAAATCAAAAAGTCAAAAAGCTTACCCACTTCCCAAACCAAGCCTTAGTATTTATTAATTCTTTTGTTTGTATTTTTGTGAGAGGATTGGATTGGATATTGAAGTAATGTACAAATGGCTAATTCAATATTTTTATATAAATTATTTACTATATTACAAATTTGAGAAGTAACTCAAATTTGAAATGTCGTAAATTGAAAACTACACCGAGCTGAATCACTTGAATTAGTGCAGTTTGGTGCAATTTACTAAAAATTTCAATCTATATCAGTTTTCAATATAATAGAACCGACTTTATTAGTTCAATGTAAAATTTTACCTAAACACTGTCTATTCCAATGTATCTAAAACACCATACAAATAATATTACGTAATACTCAAGACTTTCTGATTATTTCAAAACAATAAAATAGACTTTACTATTTAATCAATGAATTAGAAGATTTACCATTCTACATGCCTTTTTTTTAAAGTATAAAACAATATTATATTATGAAACAGATCATTTGTCACAATAATTAAGAAGTTAACAAAATTTACTTGTTTGGGACGATAGTTTGTAACTATTTTAGTCACAAAAGATAAAATAAGTTATTTTAGCCACAACAAACAAAACATCACATCCAATCCATAATCATTACACTCTTCTCTCATAAAAAAAATTAAAAAAGTCAAAAAATCAAAAAGTCAAAAAGCGCTTCTCAAATCAAACTTTTTAGCCCAAATTAAAATAATCAAAAAGTCAACCCACTTTCCAAACGACACCTTAACCGCTAAATATCAAGCCCACTAAATCAAGCCTAACAACGACTTACCCTACTGCCATTCTATATTCGGCTATGTTGACTAACAGATGCAGTTTAAAATTCTATATTCTGCTATGTTGACAACAGATGCAGTTTAAAAAAACTTTCACTATTATATATACAATGATGTGACATCATGTGTTAATTTTTTATTTTTTATATATTCATAAAGATAGAGCCTACTCTCTTGTTGCATCGTTTGTGGATGAATTTGTGAGTTTAAATGTGGAGATGTAACATTACTCAAAAAAAAAATATCTAAAAAAAGAAGAAAATATCCACATCACCCAAGTCCAAACTCGCATAACTTCACCGACAGAACCCATTGCTTTCTTTTCAAAAACTTGGAGAGAAGTCAGTCTCATGCTCTACTCATTTTGGTTCCAACTCCATATTCACAAATATCCATTTCATTACAAATAAATAAACTTGAATCTCATGAGGTTCTTCCACAATAAGAACTACACAACAACAGAAATGTTATCAGATTTGCAATCACCAATTGCAACAACCACTATCAGCTTAAATCCACAGTTCACCCATAGTCAGAGTGATCCACTACTCAAATCTAACTCCTTTTGTACTGTAACTTGCATTATCAATGATTATGTTGTTTATTCTGTTAAATAAAAAATAAAAAAAACTTGACTCCTACATCCTCCTAAAAATTTGCAGTCAGGTGTAACCTTTTGCAGGTCATCAAGTTCTAACCACAGGTAGGAAAATCCTTCCATCATCACTGTTCAACCTGTTTGGTTCCAATTTTCTAAATATTGAATTTTTTATATTTTGATTTTTTTTTAATTTTTAGTAAATTTTTTTAATATTTTAAAAAAATTTGTTACTTCTAAATGCACAAAATCAAAATAAAATATTTGTAAAAAAATATTTTAAAAAATCAATAAATATATAAAAATACGAAAATATACTTAGTGAGTGTTTGAAAAGTTACTATTTTAATAGGCTATTTTAATTTTTGACTATTTTAAGAGACTAAAATTTTTGTATTTGGAAAGACAGTTAACTTTTTTTGTAGTGAGATGTGATATTTGTAAGAAAAAAAGTGAAATGATTATAGATTTAATATGATATTTTGTCTTATTAACTATTTTAACCTATTTTATCTTTTAGTGCTATTTTAGCCAAAAAAGTCAAAAAAGTTACTTCCCAAACACCCCCTTAATTTTTGTATTTTTTTAAAAATATTTTTAATATTTAGTGAATTTTTTTTAACAAACATTTCACAAATATTATACTTTTTAATTGTATTTAAAAAAATATCCAAACTGCAAAAGACAACTTTCCATGAAATTAATTCCTCAAAAGAAAGGCCACATTCACACCCTTTTTCGAGGTTTTGCTACTGGTCCTATACAGCTTAAAAGAGAATACCAGAGCTTCTAACAACTACATAAACCACCCACATAAAACAAAATCAAATCCCATTAAAAGCCAAATGAATTGACTTCTTAAATGTCACAGCTGTCACTTTCTTTAATGAAATACAAACATTCAACCGAATGTAGCCTAGGAGAATATTCAAATCAGACTAAACTAGAAATACAAATCCGGAAGAAACAACTGAGTAAGATCAAAACTCTTTCATGATAGCATTGCTTACCCACATAAGCTTTTGTTCCACCTATGATTTTACCTAAATAATGAAACATTTCTAGCAGTTCAAGGAGTTCTAATCATACCACATTGTTTTAACTTTTTAAGTGCCACTAAAATGCAATCTTGTGGAGAATCAAACACTGAACCCTAGAACACAACTGTGTCGAGCATGGTGCCCAAAGTCTGAATTATGTTTGAAGACATCAAGTTGGAGACATGTTCTTCGAGATGTTTTTTGGCATCCTGTCTTCCCACATTCGCAATTGCTAGTTTTTCTGGTGGCAACTCATCCTCTTCCTGCACTGCCTTGTTATATTTAATAGCAAGGTTTAGCATCTCCTGCATATCACAAGGAATACAATGTAAGTCATGCTTTTATCACATTGGGATGCCTATTTGACAAATTGCACATTTTAATAATTGTAGCCCGTGAAGCAAGATATGAGGCACAGCTAACCCAAAATTTCATAAAAAGGACATGGATGCTGCAATATATGTGTACATTTTAATAATTTATATATCATAATAGGTCTAGTACATCTAGTTCTTCCCAGACACACTGCAGTGGCACGAGCCTCATGCATTGGACTACCCTTAAATATAATACATAGGACAAATATATACGTTTGACTATGGAAAGGTTATCTCTACAGCCCAAAAGGTCGCATTTACAGCCCTCTCACTCATGTAGGTTTACATGTGATGTGAGGGAGACACTGGAATCTGCACCTCAACAAACATGTCATAAGTAAATTTTATTTGCATCTATTACTAGTAGCACTTCTTCTATCCCAAATTCAACGACACTTTTCTACATTAAAAGTGCTAATTGCATGCTTTAGGGGTGTTCATGGGTTGGTTCAGACACTATCAACTTGCCACCTGAACCGATCATTACAGGTGGAAGAATTGAACATCCGATTTCGACTGTGGACAGTTCGAAATCGCAAGCATCGCGCCATACAGTTTGTCGGTCAGAATTGGCCGAGTTCTCGGGTGATTTTTCCATCAACAGCTTATCCGCCTTTCTCACATAAACAAATATACAGACAGATTTGAGAAATAGTTCCCAAAAAAAACAAAAAAGACAAGACTTGAGAAAGACGAAGAAAGTGACCAGACGGTTGTGGTATGGTGTTGACATTCATAGCCATTTGATCTAATCCAAGAGCATCAAAACAGAGCGATCTGGACAATGGTTGTTGATGACTGAAAGGATCTAGATGCAATAAACCATCAGAATAGGAAAGGGGTTGAAAGAGAGTGTTTGGAGAGAGGAGGAATGAGAGAGAGAGGGCTATTAGAGTTCTGCGAGAAGAAAGGAAAAATGAACAGACAGAACAATACATAAAACTCTGTATTAGTATGTATATGTCAAACACCATGTATATCATAACATCATGTATGTCATATGATATAATCATGTATCTTATATATATAACATGTATGATGTATCCATGCATTGAAAATATCAACATGACTGTATTATAGGGTTCGACACTAGACTACCACCTTACTATTGGTCAAATATTTATTGAGTTTTTTTCTTGCATTTGAAATATGAAACGAAAGGGAAATGAAAGGTCTGACATTTTTTTTTTGAGCCATGTGCCTCTTTCTTTGTAATTGATACAGAGACTTAGGGTATGTTTGGTTTGAGTTTGGGAGATGAGTTTGGGAGATAAAAAGTACGAAAAGTTGTTTGGTTTGGTTTTTTTGGAAAGATGTTTTGAAAAATTATTTTGAGAGAGTTTTGGAAAAAGTGATTGATTTGATGTGTATGAGAGAGAGATTTGTTTGGAAAACTTGTTTGGTTACAAGTTTTGGAAAAAAATTTTGGGAAAATTTGTTTGGTTTGAGTTTTTCTGAAAACTCATTCGTAGAGAAATTTTCCCAAAAATTTTGGGAAATTCAAACCAAACGAACCCTTAGAGTTTTAATTATTATTATCACATGAAGAAGAGTGAAGGTATTTAATTACTGTAAGACTATTTGATAATTTTTCAGGCGGTTCGGATTTAGTTGGATCCCAAGGAATAAAACCGTCAGCCGACCATGGAGGCTTTTCGAAACTAACCATAATCATTCGGTTCGGTTCAAATTGGTCGGTTTCATCCAGTGATTCAGTTTTTTGAACACCCCTAGCAGGCTTAACTTGTTTCGTCAATACTTAAGGCATCAATTGCTTTTGATGAAAATTTTAGACATGCATGGTATGTTCCTACTAAATTCCTTCAATTTTTGTGCCTGACTTGCAAATGCCGCCTATTAGAAGCATATGCTTTCATAGATTGCACTTTTCTAGTTCAACCACAGTGAACTTGAGGTAATCCTCATACAACATCAATTAATGGGCTTCAAGGACTCCAAAGAAATCTCAATGGTAAATGATTATCTGTATGCAGCAAATTACTTTATTCTAAACCGAGGAATAGGTCATCCACATGGATAGAGGAACCTATATAAGTTACCCATGGGTGGTCTAGCTTATCAGAAACAAGATAATTTTGTCCACAAAAAAACTTCCTATGAAAATGATCCAACTTGACAGAACAACTTCAACTCCAAGGGAGCAACGTTATAACATTACTAAAAGGGGTACTTACCAATTAGTCCTATTAACTAGACTTATTTACCTACAGGTCCTAATTAATAAATTTAACACTATAAAATAAGAGAGTGATAAATTTATCACTAAAAATTTATTCATAAAAACAAAGAAACTGATAAATTTATCACTATAAATTTATTCATAAAAATAAAAGACTGATAAATTTATCTTTATCACTTAATAAATTTATCAATAGGACTTAATGGGTAATAAGTCTCCAAAGTAGGACCTATTGGGTAATAAGTCTCCAAAGTAGGACCTATTGGTAGTTTACCCTTACTAAAATGCAATGAAGGATGCAAGGAAGTTTTAGGGAAGTAATAATACACTGATGAGTGCATCCAAAGTTAATTTTTGGGTTATCTCTTCCAGACTACATAATGAAAAGGCTCAGATTTTAGCCTTCTAGTTTATATTGGAAAACAAACTTGCAAAGAAATAATATCCATGTCATGACTGATCTCCATATTAGTGCCTTATTTTTGGGTCTTCAGGATATAAGAAAAACAAACTAAACTAACCCCTTGAAGCAATCTACAGGCAACACTTGAAGGACTTCTATCTCATTACTGGATTGTATTCCCATTCCCATATTATTGTTTTGATTCTAGGGCATTCAGCATCAGATCCTATGCATCTATGCAGGATAGCAACACTCTATGGACCTTGCCTCTCAGGTACAAAAGGCAACACAACAATCCACAATAAAAATCTTCCAAAATTGAGGTTAAAAAAAATGTGTAGCCTCTGCACCTTGTTGCAAACGTGCCAAATACAACACACACACAAGACTATGAAACTCATAGCCTCGCAAAAAGCTTCACTTACCTGAACAGTCTGCTCATTGGTCTTGGAATGGGTATCAAATCGTTGCAGTGTCAAGCCATCAGTCCACTTTTTCTTGTGCAGGTTCAGTAGCATTTTCTCCTCAAGTTCATTCTTCCTGTAATTAATGGCTATTGAGTAATAATGCCTGTTCAGCCCATGGATCAATGCCTGCAAAACAAATTGCCATTAGAGGATAAGACTCAGGGGTGACACCGCAGCTATCAGAAACACAAAGGCACCACTCATTCAGCACTCACTTGAATGGATGGCTTGTTCAAATGTCCAAGGTTGGACGTTGTTTGCCTTGGCTCTTGGCCAAGCATCATGGTTTGTGGGTTAATTAAGCGGAAGGCATCAATGACCACCTTCCCCTTAACACTTTGTATGGGATCCACCACAACTGCCACAGCACGTTGATTCAAAGCTTCAAAACTCTGCATGATATCACAAAATGTCAATAATTAAGGTGGTCTTGACTCTTGACAGAAATAAATGATAACAAAATTACCCCAATTCGAAACATACACACACAGATAGACAAAGCAAAAAAAAAATTGCTCATACAGAATGGAAAATTACAATTTAAAATGGGCAAAGAAAAAGTAAAAGCATTTCTTTTATACAACCAAAAAAGGTCATAGGAAAATGCCATCATAGAATAATGATACCAACGATAACGAACACATAAAAACATAATAGAAGAATAAAGTACCATACAAAAATCATTATATAAATTAATAGTAGTAAAACAACTACATAATTGTACAGCTACTACCATAGACAACAACAAAAGAAGATAGAATACAACCTGTTGAGTATTGATGTCCACACCAGAGAGCCAACAGCCAAATCCAGGATGTGAATGATACCATCCTACCACCATTTCTGGCCTGCAATACCAAGCAAACGAACAAGCTCACTATAACATCTACGAAAATGTTTGAAAGAATGTCGCTGCTTGTCTTTATAGCAGTGAGTGCAGGAAGCACAATATCAATGCCAATTACACACGCAATGAGTGCATAAATCAATGGGCTTTTTTTAATGGGCAGTTAAACCCTAGTTATAAAATTTCTATATCAAATTAGGAGGCAAAAAACATAAGGGGAGCCCCTTTTGCACAACCGAATCTAGAAACATAACATAAATAAAAGAAATCACAGATAAGAGCAGGTTCTTCCAATGCCAGACTTAAACATTCAGTTGTAATTAGACATAAGAATTAACAATAAAGAATGAGAGTGAATTACCTTCCAGTTTGTTTAAGCATATCAAGCATATTAGTCTGAAAAACATGATCGACCGCTTCGACACTGACACCAGTACCACTCTGCGGCATCGCAAATACATCAACAACGCGAACAGTGTACTCATCCACAAATTCACCCAACATCAATCCCATCACTTCCATAGGAACTCCGGCTCTACCTGTCAATCCCAATCCCAATCCCCCCAAATACAACACAATAGAAACACAAACCCTAATCAGGTTCACACACATAACCCTATATAACTGTATGTATATATGTATACATAGTTACAGAGAAATCCTAAAATCAAAAGAAGGAGAACGTACCGTGCTTGAGCATTTTAAGGAGGGCAAGCGAAGAGATGTAGACTTGCTCCGACGAATCAAGAGTCGGAGAGTCCGGCGGCGGGTGTCCCAAAGCTCCTCCAGCACCGGCGAACATTCTCTGCAATCTCTCCATCCCTGACATTCTCTCGCTCCGATCGGAATTCGATTTCTTTGATAGCAAGATTGCTGCGCGAATTGGTACTCTTCAGGGAAAATAGCTTATTTATAATAGCGTTTGTGATTTTGCAATAATGCCCCTAAACTTTTATAATATTTCAATTTTGCGGGAATGAAAATATGTTGTAGTAGGATGTGAGTTCATCCCATAGATGTGTTCAAAATATAAAATTTAATTTTGAGTTCATAATATATTTTTTATGTTAATATATTTTTTATGTTGTTTAGTAATGAAAGTATTTTTTAATAAAGTAAGTAAATAGTCTTAGATTCAAGTATTGTATCTTCTTTTAAAGAGAGAAATAAGTTTATGGACACTAACGTCGTGTTTAGTTGGGAGATTTGATGAGAAATTTGAAAAGGAAAATGGAAAAATTAGGTGAATAGTTAATAAATATAGAAGTATAGATATGTTTTTGCAACTTCAGACCCATAATTTTGTTATATTTATACTTTGGGAGATGAATTCCATAATTTCAAAACACCGTATAACAAACCACAATCTATCAACCAGTATAACAAACCACAATCTATCAACCACTAAAACAGTTCAATTCAACACCATATAACAAAATTATGTATTTTCTTAATGCAACATTTTAAGTTATCGTTAAAATTTTACCCACTAAGTTCGAGGTTATGGGCTGATTGAGTTATCTCAGTTGACCAATACTTTCTCAATTGAAAAATTAAGGAGTAAATCCTTACCAAAAGTAAAATTGATTATTTATTCATTATTAGAGAGTCTTTCTTTGGATATTTGGTTTATTATTATTTATTATGGAAATTTTAGTTGTTGGGGTTGAATTTGCAGATTTATGTCGTTGAACTTTTCAAATTATATTGTTTTGATATTTATAAAAATATAAATATTCTCCTATCAATTGGTTTTAAAAAAAAAAGATTTGAATTTAAGGATAACCATTTATTTGTTTTTTTCGTTGGTAGCTATTCAAAATGATTTGCCCTCTCAACAAAATTTAATAGGAATTGATTCTTACTTAGATGCTCCAACCATCAATCAAACCATTTTTCTATTTGCTCAGTCGAGTACTACTATGGTAACACTTGTGGTATTGCAGGCCGGGCCACAATCAGTAGTGGCTCAAGGTTAGAAGGCTAAGGCCCAACATTAAAATGGGCCCCTTGTTAATAAGCTTTTAGGAGAGTTGGGAACATTTGACAAACTCAAATTAATTTTTTTTTTTTTTTGGTAGGCTTTTAGATAAGAACAAAATTTTAAACTACTTTTTCTTTCTTCAAGCAAGGTACTACTAACTTGCCTATATGTTGAACAGATACAGATACAGATCATAACAGATCAATAAATAACAGATACAGATCAAATTTCATATTCATAAATAACAGATCAAATTTCAATCATATATAACTCTGCTTAATAAATATCAAATTTCATAAATACCAGATACAGATACAGATACAAATTTCATATAACAGATACAGATCATAACAAATCAATAAATAACAGATACATATCAAATTTCATCTATATATATATATATAACAGATCAGTAAAATATCTTACAGAAAACACTAAAATAAATAAATAGATAAATTTAGAGAAAAATAAATAAACTCTGATATAAATATGTCTGTAAACCCTAGTAGATCGAAATCCCTAGAGAGAGAGAGAGATACCCTAAACAGCAGCGGTGAGGGAGGATGATCGGCGGTGAGCAACGAGCAGCGGCGAGGGAGGATCTGCGGTGACGGAGGAGCGGCAACCGTCGTTCGTTGTGTGAGAGAGAGAGGGGGGAGGCGAAACCCTAAACTTCTTGGCAACGGCGGAGAGAGAGAGAGAGCAGCAGTGAGGGAGGATGATCGGCGGTGAGCAACGAGCAGCGGTGATGGAGGATCGGCGGTAACGGACGAGCGTCAGCCGTCGTTCGTTGTGTGAGAGAGAGAGAGAGAGGGGGGGGGGATCGTGCTTTGCGTGTGAGATGAGATGAGATGAGATGAGAGCAGAGTGTTTCAACCAAACCCTAGACACGCACATATATATAAGGAGGGGTAAAATAGTAATTTCACATCGGAGTTTATATGGGGTTAGGCCGGACCTGAGACTGAAACATATATTCTCGTCCCCGCCCAAACATCACCGGGATACAGTTTTAAAAACCGTCTCCGACTCGTTGGGAATATTTTTTGAAAAATAACCGCCCAATTCAAAGTCGGGAGATCAAGTCCCGTCAGGTCGGGTTCTGATTACCATCTCTATTCAACTATTCCTTTATTCAGAGTCTAATTACTTTTTGAAAGATAAAAGGCAAGATAAAATATAATTATATTTCATCTTTTTTTTTTTTCTTTTTTTTTTTTTTAAGAATCTTACATAAATTCATGATATAAATACAATCTAATTAATTTTTGAAACGCCCGCATTAGCCTTTACCCAACAAAGCCCGACACATGTGCCTTGGTGTTGATGCGAAAAGGGTTTGTTTGTGGTGAATTACTTTGCTGCTTTGAACTATTGTTGGATGCAATTGAGTAGTGATGGTTATTGATGTTTGGTGCTGTTGTGGGGGAGTTTGGCTTCATTAATAAGGACCATTTCTATGGTGATTAAATTTCATGGGACATGCTCACTATGTTGCTCATGAGAGGCTGATGGTATTTATTTATTTATTTTTATTTTGATTTGTATCCGTTTGGTTGATTTCTTATCAACTTTTTGTTAGTGACTTGCATATTATTATACTTTTGTTTCTTGTTCCAACTTAATTGAGATAGAAAAGTTTCATCAAAAAAGTTATTTTACTATTTTTTATTAAAAAAAATGAAAAGCCTTTGTTTTATATAACACAAATTTAGCTATGCCATTGAAAAGTGTTTTAAGAGCAACCACAGTGGGACTGTTTGTGCGTGTTAGTTTTCAATTTTTTGGAAAGTCTTATTTTCAGCTACAATGGAGCTGCTACGTGCACTATTGTGGCATTGATCCCCTGCTGCTAAGTGCGTGGTTGTTAATTGGGACTTCCATAAGTGGACGGTGAGATTGATTTCTTGGATAAGTCGACTCATAAGCTAGATACTAAGTTATAAAAAAAAAAAAATTTAAAACAAGTGCACCATTATAGCGAGTGAGATAGTTATGGGAGCCGAATAAATGACAAAGGCAGAAGGCGCGCGCAATACAAGGCTGATAATAATCGGCTGTATCCGGCGAGAATAGGGGGGCCGAATACAATATTTGGGCCGAATAAGTGTGTAGCATTGGAGCCGGATAATGTAAAGGACAATGATCAAAAAGTAGGCCCTGGCCCCGAGGATCGAGAGAAACAGGTATAAATATAGGAACAACATATTTAGTAGGTATGTAAGAATCACTTCACTTAACTTAGTAAGAAAGCTATCCTGAGTGTCTGAACTAACTTGTCCGTCGGAGTGCTAATTCTGGCACCCCCGACCGGAGTGTTTGTATCTTTTCAGGTGACTAGCTGAGGATCACTAGCGTCTCCCAGGATTCGAAGAGTATTTCCAAACCACTTCTCCACAATTGGCGCCATCTGTGGGAATACTCAAATACATCCATGGCAGGCGTGACTGAAGATCCTCCGGTAGCCATTGACGAGACCGCACAGGGAGATGACCTCACTCCAGCAAATATGCTCGGAAAAGAAACCATCGCTGCAAGACGCGCCTTAAACTTCGATTCACCAACGACTTCAGCGCAAGAGACAATGCAGGCGATCATGGAACAAGCGAAACAGAACGAACAAAGGCTGGAGAACATGATCGCTGAAAATGAACGTCTCCGTCAAGATTTGGCCTCGAAGTCACAAAATCGAAAGAAGCCATGCGCCAAGATCCCGAACGACCTCCGAGGGCCGGTGGACAACGACCTCGAGCCCGACCAAAGGATACCAATAGTGACTCCAACTCATTATCCATGGAGCTCACCAAGAAGGGACGATCCAAAACTTCCAGCTCCTCCGAAAAGAGTCTACATACGATGAACAAGCGCAGGCGGAGCAGTTCAGACGAAGAAGACCAGCACGATCCTTTTGTCCGACGGATTGCAAGGGCGACCCTGCCCAAGAAGTTCAAAGCCGTCATTCACTCTTTACGATGGCAAATCAGACCCCACTGATCATATCCGTCATTACAAGCAGGCCATGACATTGCATGCAGACAACAAAGCCTCATATGCCGAATATTCCCCAGCAGCCTGGGGCCATTAGCTGCAGGTGGTATTACAAGCTGGAGCCGGCCTCCATCAAAAGCTTCCATCAATTACAGAAGTCCTTCAGGGCCAGGTTCATCACCAACGAGGTACAGCCGAAGCAGGCCGACTCTCTCTGGGCTATGCAGATTCAGTCAGGAGAAACGCTCAGAGCGTATTTGGCGCGCTATTGGGAGTGCTTCAACCTCGTCAACGACGCTTGCAATGACTCCATGGCCATCACCGCCTTCAAAATGGGACTACATCCTGATAGTCCTCTTCGCAGTTCCCTGACCAGAGACCCCCCAAAACAGTCTGGGCATTAATGAAAAAAGTTGAGGAGTATTGCAAAGTGGAAGATGATGCCTTAAGAATAAAAGCCGGCCAAATGTCAATAAAACGGCCCCCCCTGAAATTGCTCAACCAATAAGTTCCGTGCCACCTCCTAGCCCAGAGCCTCGGCAACGCGTTAGACGAGACAAAAGGCGGGATACTCGCCGAACAAGCGATCAATGTCCCCACCGGACGAATGAGCAACTGCAAGTCGACAGCAGACGTTCGAGGCGTGCCGACAAAAAGCACACAGAGCTGTTAGAACCAATCGCTGCAATAATGACGAAAGTCCAACACCTTTCATTCTTCAAATGGCCGTCAAAGATGGTGGGGCCGCCCGACACGCGAAGAAGGGATAGGCGGTGCGAATATCACAAAGATCACGGTCACGAAACAGAGAGCTGCTACGCATTAAAAGATCACCTGGAAGAACTGGTGCAAGACGGCCGACTGCAACAGTATGTGAGAAAGGGAAAGCCAACCAAGGCACTAGCCTTGAGGCAGGACTCTCCTCCACTTGGCGTAATTCATGTGATCTACAGCCTGCCTGCACCCCCAACCGTGCACACAATTCAATCGCATCCAATCCCCCAGGAGCAACGTATTCCGACTGAATGGCCCAAAGAAGCTCCGACAATTACTTTCAATGACTCTGACCTTAGTGGCACAACAGCTTCCCACATTGATCCGTTGGTCATTAGCTTACGCATAAACCGGTTCACCATTGAACGAATTCTCATAGACCCGGGGAGTACTTCAGAGGTTATGTATTACCAAACTTTCGTCAAATTCGGCCTCAATGAGTCAGATCTGTCTCCGACGCCTCATTCATTGTTCGACTTTAATATGAATCCCGAATACCCGTTAGGAAAGATCATACTACCTGTCCGAGCGGGCTCCAGAACGGTCGAAGTAGAATTCTTGGTCGTAAAGCTCCCTTCGCCGTATAATGTCATCATGGAGCGAACCTGGATACATATTATGAAGGTCGTTCCAAGCACTTATCATCAGCTCATGCGCTTCCCGACAGCCCATGGCATTGAAGAGATTCGTGGCTCCCCCCAAATAGCACAAGCAGCGATTTTATGAAAACCCTATCACTGACCCGACCTGTGGGCTTTGATACTTGTGTATATTTCACTTCTGCAATGCAAACCATCTTTCTTTGTCGTTCAATTTATTTCACAAACCCCATTGTGACGCTTGTCATGACGACGATTCGGAGCCCCCTTTGGTGCATGTCACCTTAGGGCCGATTAAGTCTCTAGATTCGGAGCCTCCTTAGGTGCATGTCACCTTCGGGCCGATTAAGCCTCCAGATTCGGAGCACCCTTCGTGGATATCACAATTGGCCACATTAAGTCTCCGGATTCGGAGCCCCCTTTGGTGCATGTCACCTTAGGGCCGATTAAGTCTCCATTCAGAGCCCCTTAGGTGCATGTCACCTTAGGGCCGATTAAGCCTCCGGATTCGGAGCGCCCTTCGCGGATATCGCGATTGGCCATATTAAGTCTCCGGATTCGGAGCCCCCTTTGGTGCATGTCACCTTAGAGCCGATCAAGCCTCCGGATTCGGAGCCCCTTAGGTGCATGTCACCTTAGGGCCGATTAAGCCTCGGATTCAGAGCGCCCTTCGTGGATATCGCGATTGGCCACATTAAGTCTCCGGATTCGGAGCCCCCTTTGGTGCATGTCACCTTAGGGCCGATTAAGTCTCTAGATTCGGAGTGCCCTTCGTGGATATCACGATTGGCCACATTAAGTCTCCGGATTCGGAGCCCCCTTTGGTGCATGTCACCTTAGGGCCGATTAAGTCTCCGGATTCGGAGCCCCCTTAGGTGCATGTCATCTTAGGGCCGATTAAGAATCCAGATTCGGAGCGCCCTTCGTGGATATCGCGATTGGCCATATTAAGTCTCCGGATTCGGAGCCCCCTTTGGTCCATGTCACCTTAGGGCCGATTAAGCCTCCGGATTCGGAGCCCCCTTAGGTGCATGTCACCTTAGGGCCGATTAAGCCGCCGGATTCGGAGCGCCCTTCGTGGATATCGCGATAGGCCACATTACGTCTCCGGATTCGGAGCCCCCTTAGGTGCATGTCACCTTAGGGCCGATTAAGTCTCCGAATTTGGAGCGCCCTTCGTAGATATCGCGATTGGCCGATTAAGTCTCCGGATTCGGAGCCCCCTTCGGTGCATGTCACCTTAGGGCTGATTAAGCCTCTGGATTAGGAGCGCCCTTTGTGGATATCGCGATTGGCCACATTAAGTCTCCAATTCGGAGCCCCCTTAGGTGCATGTCACCTTAGGGCCGATTAAGTCTTCGGATTCGGAGCGCCCTTCGTGGATATCGCGATTGGCCGATTAAGTCTCCGGATTCGGAGCCCCCTTCGGTGCATGACACCTTAGGGCCGATTAAGCCTCCGGAGTCGGAGTACCCTTTGGCACGAACAAAACAAAACTCGCCAACATCGGAAATAAGATGCTTCACTGAGCATATAAAAATTCAGAGCAAGACGCAAATAAGGTCCTTAACTGAGCATATCAAAAATTCAGAGTAAGACGCAAATGTGTGAAATAAAGCTTTTTATTCGATCAAACAGTTGTTACATAAACGCAACTCACATTTGATCATTACAATTTTTATTTAATCAGACAGTTGTTACATAAATGCAACTTGCATTTGAGCATTACAATACGCATGTCTGATCTCAAAAGCTAAAAAGGGGAGAAGACGCATTGGTAAAGCGGCAGCGCCGAATCAACTCCCGTCACCCGGAAGTCCTTCGCGGTTTGCAATGCCTTGAGCCAACTGTGCCCAAGTCCCCCTGATACCATTGACAATGTCAAGGCAAAGATCCAGGACAAGGAGGGATAAACCCAACGGTCGTTGCCTTCCTTTCGGGGTGATCTGCTTCGACGACTTGAAGATTCATGCCAACTTTCGGACGCCCTACTTACCATACAGACGAATCCTCTGCCATGATCCATGGCAACACCAAGTTCGGCTGAACTCCAGCCTCTAACTAACATCCCTATTATCCCACTTAACATAAGAAATTGTTTATCTGCGCAAAGCGCCCACTCTTTTTATTTTCAATACTGGCAGCGATCTCGAGGCCCTAATCCTGAGGCGATTTCACTAACACTAAACTCCATGAGAAAAATGTCGGTTGACATTCGCCACGGCGTAGTTATCCAAACGACTTTTTGAAGCACGTGCACTGGCCAAAAATCTAGGCCCCGAGCCAAGTTAAATTGCCAAAGCCACTCTACCCACTGGTTTTCGGCTTCTTCAAGTTACAATAGCCTGTCAGGAGTAAACGGCTATCAAGTATAGATTGACCCTGCTGGTCAACGCTTATACATTCATTCAAACACAATAAAACGAAACACATACATGCCAAATACGAACTACAATAAAATATTTGTAACAGAACGTTTTTTATTCAACAAAACAAGCAATAAATTACATAGTTTTGAACGCGAACTGCGTTTCAGCCTTATAATAATTATACTTATACGGCGTCAGCCTCATCATCATTTTTCTCGACTTCAAAAGCAGAAAACGGAAAATGTTTACTGTGGTAGAGTGGTGATGCCGAATCGATGCCTGCCGCTCGAAGAGCTTCTGCAGCTTGAGATGCCTTGATCCAACCGTGCCTAAATCCATGATTCTTACATCGGCAAACTTCTTCGGCAAGTTTTTCCTTGGTCTTCTTGATTCCAACTTTTCGGCCTTCATGGAAACCTTTCTCATAGGTCCTCCCCTTCACGTTCTCCATTGCGAACATACTCGCCGTCTCACGATCGGCAAGCGCAGAACTGATGAGCCGACTGGTAACCCTCTCTTCCACGATTGGGTTTCCCTGACCGGCGGGTTGTGCCTGAGCCGCCTTGACCTTCCTTAACTCGTGCTTAGCGGCCTCCGCGCGGGCCTCCAAATTTCGAATACGTTTCTCCTTCTTCTCCATTTCTCGGCGGGCAGCGCGCAACCGCATGCCGATTTCATAGGCAGTGTACAACCCCTTCACCGCCCCGTGAACGCCTTCGCGAAATACTTCGTAGTCCTGACGACCTACCATCGACTGCTGAACCTTAGGAGGAAAAATTTGTCGAGCAAACTTGACCGCTACATTTGGGTCTCGAACGATCGAGTCCGCCTCTGTCATGGGTCTATTCCCCACAAATACCGTGAAGCTTAATGGGCGTGGATTCGCCTCAGATCCCCTCTCAACTCGAGGTTGAAAAGTTCTGCCCTATGACTGCTTGTCTCGCCCGGGCGACCTGCTTTGACGTCGAGGAGACTGACGCCTCTCTCAATCCCTGGAACTCCTGCTCTCTGTGCGCGGAGGGTCATTACCTCGATTCATGTCTCCACCCAGCTCAGCCAGCGTCCTCGCTTCCCCTCTGCTGTTAAAGAAAAGTCTGTTCGACATTCACTCGATACCTTCAAATACTGGAGTCAGTTGTCTACTATGCTCATAAAAGTTTTACCTTTAATCATTTCTCCTTTACAGAGGCAGCACCCTCAAGGCAATCTCATTAATTGTAAAAAACCTCAATTGCCCGGCGCCGATTGGATCGACCTACTTGGGGCAAAGGCAGACAGATCTATCAAAACTCTTGAGTTCGTCTCATCCCAGCCGGCCCATGAATCCGGCACCTGCATGACCATGCACCGCCTGGGCAAGGGCAGATTAATCAATCTATTCAGATTAAGCGCCCCAGCCGGGCCATAAAACCGGCACCTGCATGACCATGCACTGCCTATTAATCAATTTGGCTTATGAATCGATCGATCACAAATCTTAAGGTCGTTTCATCCGGTGCCCGAATGATCATGCACCGCCTGGGGCAAGGGCAGATTCATCAATCTATTCGGCTTATGTACCCCAGCCGGCTCATGAATCGATCAATCACAAATCTTAAGGTCGTTTCATCCGGCGCCCGAATGATTATGCATCGCCTGGGGCAGGGGTAGATTCATCAATCTATTCGGCTTATGTACTCCAGCCGGCTCATGAATCGATCCTTCACAAATCTTAGGGCGTTTCATCCGGCGCCCGAATGATCATGCACCGCCTGGGGCAAGGGCAATTCATCAATCTATTCGGCTTATGTACCCCAGCCGGCTCATGAATCCATTGATCACAAATCTTAAGATCGTTTCATCCGGTGCCGAATGATCATGCACCGCCTGGGGCAGAGGCAGATTCATTAATCAATTCGGCTTATGTACCCCAGCCAGCTTATGAATCGATCACAAATCTTAAGATCGTTTCATCCGGCGCCCGAATGATCATGCACCGCCTGGGGCAAGGGCAGATTCATCAATCTATTCGGCTTATGTACCTCAGCCGGCTCATGAATCGATCGATCACAAATCTTAAGGTCGTTTCATCCGGCGCCCGAATGATCATCCACCGCCTGGGGCAGGGGCAGATTCATCAATCTATTCGGCTTATGTACCCCAGCCGGCTCATGAATCCATCGATCACAAATCTTAAGATCGTTTCATGCAGCGCCTGAATGATCATGCACCGCCTGGGGCAGGGGCAGATTTATTAATCAATTCGGCTTATGTACCCCAACCGGCTTATAAATCGATCACAAATCTTAAGATCGTTTTATCCAGCGCTCGAATGATCATACACCGCCTAAGGCAAGGGCACATTCATCAATCGATTCGGCTCAGTACCCACAATACGCGGCACATGAATGATAATTCAATATTGTCATAGGATATTCAATTTCTGAAAGCTCAAACACAGCAATGATTTTATCCAAATTCGTGAAAGGCAAAGTATTCTTCATTAACATAACTTCATAAACCATGAACTAGTAGTGGAGAAATACCAAGGCAGTTTTCATTAATAAATTGAACGCAAATAGTAACCAATTTATACATGAAAATTAGCCTGAGCCAACAAAAGTCTACCGAACAAAAAGTTACATTTGCCCTACTCTCAGCGTCAGAGCGGAACTGTTCAGCTGAGTGAGCCCTCTCTTTCTTTGCTTCAGCTCGCGCACTCTCCACCGTGGCTCTCATCCTTTCAAATTCGGCCCTACTCTTTTGACCGTCCGCCCCCGCTTACAAACGATCAACTCTGCTGAGGGCATCATGAAGGCGGCGGCCCAGGTCCGCGATCCTGCCAACAGTCTGCAAAACAAGTTAGGATCGTTAGATATCTTTAAATAAAAACAAAGTCAAGAGAATTTGAGATGGTCACTGACCAGGAACGCCGACTGCGCAGATAGGGCTACTGCCATAATATCCGGCACAGCGCGAAAGGCTGCGACGTCAGCCGGCAAGGAAATTGAAGCCGCCAGGCTCAACGCCATGGCTGGATCCTCAATGGTTGAAGCATCGGAGGAGATCGGTGTATCTTTGATCTTAGCTCGAACAATAAAAGGCGCAGCCACGTCCGACTCCTCTAAACGAGGCCGTTTGGAAGCAAGGCTAATTTCCGACCCAGCCTCTCCCTCGGCGCTACGCTTTTCACCCCGCTCCTCCGGAATCAACCGTTCATCAATGACCTGTTTCTCAACCTCTTCCCCCGTTTCGGCCTCAGCGACCTGAATCGTCTCTTCAATAACGGGTACGAAAGTTTTAATCAAGGTAGGCTCAGAATGGGCGGCCTCGGCCTTCTTTCGAGCAGCCATTCGCTTGACATTTTTCTTTTGCGCCATCTGCGTAAGGCTTTCCCTAGCCATAGCTTCAAAAATATCGCCGGGTAGGTCCCCCAAATTTGAAAAAATATCTCCAGACGAAAACTCCGACCGACCCGAAGTGGACGGTGAAGGCTGGTTAAGTCCGGCAGCCTTAAACGCCGAGCGTATCGCTTCGTCGACCTCTTCAGCCTCCTCAGCAACCTCTATGGTTGGTTCGGCAACTACCTCTACCACCGGCTCAGCCTCTGCCCTTGAATCCGAATCTTCGAGGCCAATTTGCCTAAGGCTCTTAAAGTTGGGAAAGATAAGAGCCGAAAGCTGTTGATCGCCGGATGGAATTGGAATGCCTTCCGCAGCCGAGAATGTAGATAAGTAGGTTCGTATCGGAGGAGTATGTGAGCCGCTCTCCCTTGCTTTTGTACGTTTGGACGGCCGAAGTATCTGAGCGCAGATTGATCTCCTCAAGGACTGCCCCATCGGTTGAGGGAAGAATCTTCTTCAATCTGTTACCTGCAAAGAACAAGGGGTGATTAAAGGAAAAAAGCCGAGAGTAAAGGGTAAGTCAACAAACACAAGGCGTTACGCGGCAACCTGGATCACCTTTTCGTCTGGGAATAGGATCTAGGCGGTCTTCGTCTTCATCGAACTCCCAATTACCTTGGACATTGACCATTATGTCATCAACCCTCTTACCAGAACTGGCAAGCATGGTTATCAAGTGATGGTCAGTGTCCTTGGCCCTGAGAAAGTATCGCCCCAGCCGACCGGAAGATTTGGCCAAAGCGTAGCAGTGCCGAATCGCCGGAACGCCAAGGTTGATCCTAATACGTCGGTTCAACTCAATCACCCCCATGATGATTCGAAAGAAATTTACGTTGGGTTGAGAAGGAATCAGACTCCAATAGCGAAGGACGGCCCTAAGCAATGGGTGTAGGAGAAAACGGACTCCGCCCTCCGCTATGGATAAGAGAGGGAAGACGATCGTGTTCTGATCCTCCCTCTCTATATCAGGGTACTGTCCGTTACAAGAGATAAGTGGACGTCGTCGGGAATGGAAAAATGTCTCCGGAATCCGGA
The DNA here is from genome assembly GCA_030407325.1 of Camellia japonica. Taxonomy (NCBI): domain Eukaryota; kingdom Viridiplantae; phylum Streptophyta; class Magnoliopsida; order Ericales; family Theaceae; genus Camellia; species Camellia japonica. The sequence continues at coordinate 122,062,924 of JAPPVO010000036.1, read as the reverse complement.
AATACGACCCTCAGAAAGGAGGTCTTTCAAGTGTTTAGCCATGTTTGCAGGGATTCAAGGTTTCGCCGAAATCAAAACGACAACAGAAAATAGGATCGTAAAGAAGGGAGAAGAAGACTTAAAAGATTAGACAGAGAAGAGTTGCAGAAAGTGCGAGTCAGAGAAGGGATATCCGCTGGCGGTCTAAGAGTCTCGAATACTCGACGAACTGTGCATTCGAAAGGACTGAAATTTCAAATCACAATAAATGCGAAACGCGCGATTGAGGCGGGAAAGCGTAATGATGAACGAAAAGGTGTGCGCATCCTGACATCTATATTGGGGTACGCGAAGCCGCCTGACCTATTTTAACTTTTCCAATTCAAGACCAAACACGCCGATTAACTACCGTCAATAGGGAGTTCGGGGGGCAATTGTGGGAGCCGAATAAATGACAAAGGCAGAAGGCGCGCGCAATACAAGGCTGATAATAATCGGCTGTATCCGGCGAGAATAGGGGGGCCGAATACAATATTTGGGCCGAATAAGTGTGTAGCATTGGAGCCGGATAATGTAAAGGACAATGATCAAAAGTAGGCCCTGGCCCCGAGGATCGAGAGAAACAGGTATAAATACAGGAACAACATATTTAGTAGGTATGTAAGAATCACTTCACTTAACTTAGTAAGAAAGCTATCCTGAGTGTCTGAACTAACTTGTCCGTCGGAGTGCTAATTCTGACACCCCCGACCGGAGTGTTTGTATCTTTTCAGGTGACTAGCTGAGGATCACTAGCGTCTCCCAAGATTCGAAGAGTATTTCCAAACCACTTCTCCACAATAGTGAATCCGGAGAGAGAAGGGAAGGAGATCGTGAAAAAGAGAAGAGGGGAATAGAGAGAAAGAGAGAGAGAATTTAAGGAGCTCATGAAACGCACTACGGGTCTTGTTTTAATGACTTAAACCTTTTATTTTGTAGGCCCTTTTGTGGATATCTTCTATGAAAAAATTTAGATCAATTTGATAATTGTAACATTTTTATTTTATCGTATTTGTTTATAAAAAAATAGACAACATATATATTATTGAAAATAAACTACATGTTTTTTTAAAGAAAAATACAATTTTCGGATCAATCTATATTTTTTTCATGAATAATACATTGAGGCCTTACAAAATGACCAATTTAAATCATTAAAATGAGGCTCATAATGAGCCCTATGAATACCTCAAGTTTTCTCAAATTTAGATTTAAACTTAAGGAAAACTAAACATAAATGTATTAGTAATACTATTTTACGCGATGACACTACAAAATAGAAAGAGTAATGTTAGGAACACAAATTTTTTTAAAAAAAAACTTAAAAGTATTTCTTAAAAAATAAATGTATATTTTTTAAAGGTTCATCATGGATGAAGCATTTTTTCTAGTTTTATTCTGTTTAATTGCATGTTAGATGCAAATGATTTTGATGGATAACAAATTAGTTGCCTTACAAGAATGTAATCAATATGATTGTTGTTAAAAGCAGCAACAAAAATAATCATTATGAAGATGATTATGAGGCAATTCAATCAGCATTTTTGTGAGATATATATAAATTAGAACCAACAAATGGAAGCCTAATGATCTGTCAAAAGAAGGAAAACAAACACAAAACAAAGAGACTTCATGTAAGAAAAACAGTTTTTACATATCAATCTTGAATGAAGATGATTTCAGCTTGTGCAGAAGCCCTTCGAAACCTCACCAACTCAATCCACATATTCAATCTTCCATCTGTAACATATACACTAGGTGTAATGCTCATTGTCTCGAGCATTGGTGAGTTTCTAAGTAAAAATTTGATGAATTCCATCTCATGTGGCACAACAAACATATTTGTTATCTTTCAAAAATCCAAATTAGGAGCTTCTGTTGCAGTTGATGTATTTGAAGAACCCTACATCAATCAATACAAGGAAATGAACAAGTGAATGGCCATTGTAATCTGAAATATAAAATATTTAATGAGTTTAAGATTACTCACCGAGATTTGAAGTTCTTGTAAACAAGGGGAGTTCACAATCAAACTGAACTTGTGAATTGGTCCATCATGAAGAAAAAGAAACCGAGTAATGAACTTTGCAAGGCTGTCCTCGACAGCTCCTTTGTCATTACAAAGCGTTGCACAATTGTCATCAAATACAAGTTGAGTAAGGTTAGCCCATTTATACCTCCATTTACTCGATAAACTGCATGCTCTTACTGCATCCCTTATTGGAAGCTTTGTTAGGATGGTTTCTATAATACTTTGAGGCAGATCACTAATCAAATCTTGCCCTAAAACATTATCCATGTGCAGTTTTCAGTTGAATTACCTACAGGCAGAGAAGAAAACAATACATCAACAGTCTTTCGGATTTCACAACAATTAAATATGAACCAAACCGATGTGTGGCTATATTTGTTAGTATTTCTCTTGGTTGATATATTTGTTAGTATTTTTGTAGTGTTTTTATCTAATATGACAGTATATTTGTTCCAATAAAAAGACTTGAGTCACATTTTATATTAAATTTGACATAAAATTTAACAAAGTTATAATTAAGTAATGGATTCAACTATTAAATGGAATTGAAATTTTAAAAGATCTAGCCAAATAGAACAAATTTTCAAACACCACAAAAATAGAAATATATAAAAAAAATTATATTTAACTATTATTTTGACATAACAGAAATATATAGAACAACATACTGATAATATGAAAATCTACAATACAAACCAATCAAACAAACAAATAGATCTGAAAAGATGAAATAAATATCACTTCTTTTGCCCAAAAAAACCCCAAATCAATAAATGAAATCAACAAAAAACGAATTAGAAAATAGTATGATATTTGGAATCAAAACCAAGGGCTGATTTCAACAAAACTCAGAATCTTAGAGTAGAAGAATAGAAGAAGAGAAGAAGAGAAGGGAATAATATACCTCAGTCGCCGCCGCCACCGCTGCTTGTCGCTCGTCGCTCGCCGCCGATCAAAGGATGGAGACATATTCCCTAAATTGAGAGGGGGGGTTGGCTGGAAGGGCATATTCCTTAAATCGAAGTGTATATCTAATATGTATATCTATATATAGCAAAACATAGGGTTTAGGGTTTCAAATCTTACTTTTTGGTGGAGATCAATGGAAAACAGGGACGATCGTCGGCAATCTTCGACGTGTGGAGCAGTTCTTCGTCGTTCAGCAGTGAGAGGAGAGGAGAAGAGGAGAGCATCGTTTGAGAGGAGAAGGGTTAGGTCTGAACTCAGAACTGTGATTATATAGTGGCATTTTCGTGATTTCTTTAGTTTTGGAGGGGCATTTAAGTCATTTTGCCCCTCCAAAAACAGCTACGCGCTTAAGCTATAAAATTAAGCACCCTTGGAGCAACTTTTACATTTAAGCCGAAAATGGCTTAAATTAAGCCATAATCTGTGCCTTATAAGTTTTATCAAACACACTAATATAGCTTAATTTAAGCCAAAAGCTGATTTAAGTTGAAAAAAGGTTTTTCCAAACACACTAATATAGCTTAATTTAAGCCAAAAGCTGATTTAAGTTGAAAAAAAGTTTTACCAAACACCCCCAAGAACCATTTACTTCATAATCTCTGAAGAAGCCTACAAAAATGAAGCCATAATTAACAACACTACTCCATTCATTTATACAAGTAAATTTCCTTGCACCTTGAAGAAAAAAATTATTATGTCTCTTTAATTAGCTTTGAGGGGATTGCTAAAAGAAATTATCTTCACAGTTAAAAGTAACTTTTCTCGAGCAAATTTTTTTCGACAAAATAAAGTGTCAACTTGCCTATTTGCTACAAAGAGAAACCAAGAAAATCAAGATATTGTGGGGGCATCGGCATGGATTCTCCTGTCATTGTGTGGTGTGTTGTCATCTATGAAAAGAGCAGTTTGAAGTCAAGTCAATGTTTCTTTTCCATTACTTCAGTGCATTCTCTAACAAAACAACATCCTTTTCTGTAGGATTTTGTTTTCCTTTTAAAATTCAATGATTGATTATAAACAAAATATGATTTAACAATTTCCACAACTAAAAAAATACATAACAAAGTGCATATAGTGCATCCAAGTTAGACATGTTTCAACTTAACCCTGTTAGCTCAATAATTCATCTAATTTTAAATTAAAATATCCAAATAAGCATAATTTGCAACCGTAAATACCTATGCAGCACCGACACGTCCCTAGGCCCTGCGTACGAGTGTCGGACACGTGTTAGACACTGACACGCGTCAGACACGCGGTAGACACGTGTCCGACACTCTCTCTAATGTGTCTTTTTTTTTTTTGAAATCTTCCAGTCTGACATGCCATGGACACGGCGGGACACTTTTCGAACACGCCTGAGGTGGATCGAAAAGCCCTAACTGTTGAAGAGGAGACAGAGAAAGAGAGAAGGAGATCGACGAAGATAGGGAAAGAGAGAAAGAGATTAACGGAGACAGAGAAAGAGATCAAGGAAGAGAAGCCTAACCTGTTTCAGATCAATCCAAGAAACTGAGGTATTCTGCTTCTTCTCTTCTTCTCTTCTTCTCTTCGTCTTCTCTGTCTCTATCTTCTTCTCTTCATTTTCTTCCTCTCCTCCTTCCTTTCGTCTCTCCCTTTTCTGATTCTGTCTGTCTTTGCCTTTTTGACTTCACTCTCTCTCTCTCCTCTATTTTCTCTTTTATATTTTTTTTCAACGTTTCTCTCTCTCTCTCTTTCTCTTTTTTTTCTTTTTTCTTTTTTTTTTATACTTATTTTTTTTGTTAAACTTAAAATTCATAAAATAAATTATTTTTATTTAAAAAACTCATTTTTTATTTAAAAAAATTAAAATTATGTTTATTAATTTTATTATTATTGTGATTGTATAAGAATTAATGATTTTATTTTTATTTTAGACGTATAATAAATAAATAAAATTATATATATTAAACGTGTCCTCAGCATGTCGTGTCTCTTATTTTTTGAAAAATTGCGTGTCCGAGTGTCCGTGTCGTGTCTCGTGTCCGTGTCCATGCTACATAGGTAAATACTTACCAAATCATCATAATTAGCCCCAAAAAATAATTTTTTTACAGGAATCAGACGATCAATTTTCACCAAATCAACACCACCAAGTTCACATACTTCTTCAATCTCTTAGTCATATCTTATAATCAAGTAACACACAAGCAGAACTCAGAATTTGCATGATCAATGCAAAAACGTGTGCACAGCAGTAGATATATAAACAATAAATGCACAGGTCACCAGTATAATCAACGCCACGATAGCATGAACCGTCAATTTACTGCCACAAGACAGAGTGGAACATATACCCCTTGTTTGATGTGCTCTATAAAGGAACATAATCTATGTCTGATAGACAAAAGAAAAGCTAAGACGAATAGCATTTTCTAGTAAAATAAATTATGAATGGAAAAGAAAATTAAGGTAGGTACTTTGACAAGCAGATTAGCCAGTGATTAATGAAGAACACTGCAGCAAACATCAACTGTGGGGCAAAAAACTGATTACAAAATATTATTATGAACAATATAAAGCATACCTGCAAGAGTGCAATGATAGTACCAAAAGAGTTCGACAAAAGTGGAGCCAAATCTTGAAATAATTTTCTCTTCTAAACATATAAACAAAGACAAACACAAGGCATGAGTAAAAAGGCATAGTACAAAACAATTCTCTCTTCTTTCTAGATTTTTTCCCCTTCTTGGTAAGGTACAAGAGGAAGGGAAAAAGTTGACACGGTAGAGACATGAGTAACAAGGCATAGTACAAAACAAATTTAGGCACTGGTATAGGGCTGTCATAAAGTAATATATAAGGTGGCTTCACCTATTCAGAAATTAGGCCCTTTTGGAGGTGTTCTTATAGTTGCTGAGAATTACTCTCTCTTTGGGAGTGATCTTTAATGGCCCAAGTTCTTGATAGAACTGAATGTTCATGACCTTTAGTAGGTGGTCCAATGGACCATCAAAGTACTGTAGAGATCAAGAAAAATTTAATGTGTAGTAATTTCCTAGTTAAGTATTTAAATGGCATCGTTCTACCCAAACTTTTGTATTTGGGATTAAGATTATCAGTCCAATTGTTAGAATAATGTGGCCTTTAGACCACAAAGCTATTTCATCATGCACAATTACAAATTCCTTCTTGGATTTAAATAATTCAAAGCATAAAAGAATTTCACTAAATAGGACACAGATAAGCTACAAATGCAAATGTGTTCATCACCCACCAAGATTCAAACCACCGAGTAAATGAGCTTTAGCTCTAATTTTAGAACCTGGTTCGAACCTTCAATCCAATTCTTAATCAAAACCCTCAAGCCTCGAATTCGGGTACCTTGAATTGGTGTGAATTTGAAACTAAGATTTCATTAACTAAAAAGAAAATTTAACTTAATCAATTCAGCAAATTGTCACAGTATTTGACCAAAATTTTGACCAATGAACCAGTGGATCCATACCCAACATGTGTGAGAATAAGGAAACATATCAAAAGGATCATAGCCTTATCAACGGTCAAAAAATGACTTGATGTAGCACCAAAAGAACAGAAGAGAAAGAAAATGTGGAATCAAATCCCAAATTAATATATCAATATTCAAAATCATATCCTAGTCCAATAAAACCCATTACATAATGCTACCAATGCCTTTTTGATCCCCATAAGTAATAGAACAAGATGAGAAAAAGAAAATAGGAGAGGGTCATACCCTTTCCAGTTTGATGCCAATAAAGCCCCAAAATTCCCCTGTTTAATGTCAAACAGTGAGCAAAATGAAGAAAATAATTAGCCCCAAATAAAGTCTACAACTTGATAAGATCAGAACTCACCAAGGATCTTATAACCTGTAACTAGAGTATTTAAAGCAGCCTTCCAAATTTCATCATCTCGTTTTGCTGTTAGGCTTGGAACAAGCTGCAAGGATTTCAACTATCCCAAAAAATAATTAGCCCCAGCAACCGATTCAACCGCCCCACATCGAACTCATCGGCACACAAATCAAGCTCCCTCTATTCATTGGAAACCCTACTCATACACTCCAAGCTCTCAATCTCACCTTTTCCATCCCCCACCATCGAATTCAACCCCCTCAATTCATACCCCAATGTTGAAAAAAGAGAATTAGGCGAAAAATCACCGTAATGGCTTCGAAAAACTGGACCAATGTTGACCACATCTAAGGTTTTAGCTTCAAAAGATTGGGTAGATGATCGGAATTGAAATGCTTCCTAGTTGTGGGAGTGGATCAATTGGGCTTAAAAAGGGGTCGTGAGAAGGAAGAATAGAAGGAGAGGGAGAGAGAGAGAGAGAGAGAGAGAGAGAGAGAGAGATTACGGTTTGGGAGAATTGTGGAGTTAGGTAGTGGGGAAGAGAGAGAAGGTGACGGAGGACTCACGCATGGAGGGGCGGAGGGGGGTTTGGCGGCGGCCAGAGAAATTTGAAGAGAAGAATCAATAACAAACATACCTCAAGCATCAAACTGAGATTTTTTCTGGATCGAAGAAAAGAGAAGAACGAAACCCTTCCCCTTCGAACCATCAATCATCACCATCGCCGAACCAGTCTCATCGCCGAAGTGTCACGACCCCAACCCGCCCCTAGTAGGATGGTGCCGTGATGGCCAGTAATCCGTGATTACTGAAGGCCAACTTACAAAGATCACACACAATCAGAGTATAATATACATATGGGGCTCACAAATGCGGAAGCAATAAATCAAAATACAAGTGGTCCATAAGAGCCGTGCATAAATCAAATGGGATGACACACAAGATACAGCTTTACAACCAGTTCGAAACAACAAAATACAAGTTACATCTTGATCAAAAGGCTTCTCGAGCCGACATGTACAAATACAAGGAATACAAGTCAAGAAGCATGATTTTCAAGATTGGCCGACGTAAATACAACACTACCGACATGAACACAAAACAATGCCGACATAATCATGAACCCCAAAACAAGCTGTGCAAAACACATCTAGGCGTCGCCGCCGTCCTGCTCATCACCTACATATATATAGAGAGGGTGAGCTTGGATACTCAGTGAATGGTACAAATAATAAAGGTTTTGCATGAATATAGCCGAAGTCCTTTCAAAACAAAACATGTCAAACCATACGAATATTAGCCGAGGTTCTTTCAAAGCAAAACACGTCAAAACTCTATCAAATCAAGAGATGAACCGTATTCATCTATCAAATCTTACAAGTCTCAAGGGATGCTTACTGGCATCGGCAAGACACAGATTAGGCTTTTCGAACAAATGATTCCACGCGGTAAACCGTCAGTGGCAAAACAAAGACCGTATGAATACATAGTCTATTGGTCAAAGGTACTGCGAAAGTTTATAGTCTTCCAGCACAAGGGACTTGTGTTACTTAAGCCCGTAGCTCTTTTTAACACGATAGTCTTGTGTTACTTAGGCCCGTAGCCTGCTTTAACACTACATCTTTCCAAGAGAAAGGACCGTATCCTTTTTTACTTGGTACTGCGCGAAAGTTTAGAGTCCTCCAGCACAAGGGACTTTCATACATAGTACTGCGAAAGTTTAGAGTCCTCCAGCACAAGGGACTTTCCGAGATGACATCAAAACAAAGCTTACACTTGATACATCAAAATAGAGCTAAACATTCATGCTTAACAAATACTTTCATCAAAACAAAGCAAAGCAAGATTTATCAAAACGGTATAACATAGCTTTATTAGAAATACCACTCACATAGTTCTTCTCGGGTGTAGGCTCAAAGCAAAGATCAAGGTCCTACAATCACACGGCAAATACATTCTCAAAACAAACTTTACATGCATGCAATGATCTCGGCATTTTCACCAAATCCAAGTCAATAACAAGGCAAAACATGCTGGGGTTTAGACGCTGTCTTTTCGTCTCATGAAGACACACTGGGTACCAGCCAGGCCTTTGCCGAGGTGTGGTCCGAAGGCCACATTCAAAAGCAAGGTCGGGAAAACCTGGGTTTCCCTTTGAAGAACATAAGGAACAAGATTATCAAGAACATCAAGAACATGCATGCTAAAAACATAACTCATTTTACTCCAAAAACTGAGATTTCATGCCATGAGTTCAAAAACATGGACCTGGGTACCCATACAAGAAGATCATGCAAGAACAAACACAAAAACATGGTTCTAGTTCCAAACTTTCGGATCAAAACGAGGCCTTTTTCTTCAAAAACTCAAGAACACCATTTTTCTCTTCAAGAACCAACTTCAAATCAGTGCATGGCATACAAAACGAATTCAATCATGCAATGCCGCTTGACAGCCAATAAGATTAACTAGAGTAGAGCAAGAATCTAACCTCAAAACTCAAATCTAACGGTTCGATCCTCGAAGATCAAGCTCGGAACTTGCTCTCTCGCTCTAAAACTCCCTCCTTCTCCTCTAGAGCTTCTCTCTCTAAAGACCAAGATTTGAGACAGAATGATTTGGTTCTAGGTCTGCCGGCTGTCTTAACACACAGCTCGGACACGTGGTACTGCCAGGTTGGTTCAGTTCAAAAGGCGACTGATTGATAAGACAAGTCTCTGACAAAGCGTATACAACTAGCCAAAGGACAGGCACATCGGCAATCAAAGACATCGGCTAAAGGCAAAGCTCGGCAATAGGGTATCAAACACATCGGCTAGGGAGGACGACACTTGACTAAGCTGTGCTACACCTTGGCCTGGGTGTGCCACACCTCGGTCTGGGTCATACCTGCCCAAGGACAAGGATCACAAGTACAAAACATCTCGGCCTAGATGATACACTCCTCGGCCTTGGTTTCGAACACCTCAGCCCAGATAGTGACATCTCGGCAAACATGCCCAAGGTGGAGATGGAGGCCAAACAAGTGGTTCCAAGAATACATCTAAGTACAAAGGTTCAAAGGTGCACTAATGCTCAAGACAACCTCGGCTACACACCAAGCAAAATACAAAATCATGCAAGCAATACTTCAAACAAAACAAGACAGGACAAGACTTCCAAAATATCATAACAAGGCAAGATCACCCATGATTGTATGCAAGTATGACTAAGCCAAAATGAGGGTTGTTACACGAAGAGAAAGCACCGTTCTAGGTCGAAGTCTCGCTGCTGCCGAACCAATCTCCCCTTCAAACCCTCAATATTCTCCATTTCTTCTCCGTTTAACAACTTAAAATGTCCCTTCAGAATCCATTTGAAGCCAAAAGTTGGTATTTTGACAAACTTTCCTTTTTTTCTTTCTAATATATTTTTGGTGATTGGTGGCTTTCATTTTATTTTGGCGACTATTTTTTTCATTCCTACCATTTACGACATAAATTGTGCGTAATAAAAAATAAAATATGTTTAATGACTAACATAGGTCTGCCGTGTAGAGTTGATATATTAACGGCATGCCATATGCACGTTATAGAAAGTTTTATTATTTACGGCTAATATTGCAAGTCGTAAAAAAATTATCATTATTAGCATTCACGACCTACACAATAAACACGTCGTGGTTGAGAAATTATTTACAACATGCAAAAAAAGCAAGTCGTAAAAGTGAAAAACCACGGCTTGCATTTACTACATGTCATTAATGTGAAGCCGTAAAAATCCAGTTTTGTTGTAGTGTACTTTTCCTTTGATTAGAAGCAGCCAAAGAGTTAAATGTATTTTGATTTTTTTTTTTTAATATGTGTTTTGGTGTTGGGGCTTTTTTTTTTAAAAAAAAATTGAGAATTGTATATTTTATATAAAAATCAAATTGGAATATTTTATACAATCACACCTATTTAGGGAGTGTGATTAAAAAGTAGTAATGTATATGTAATCACACTTTAATTAGAATGTGTGATTAAAAAATATATATAATCACACTCATTTAAAAAGTGTGATTAAAAAGTAGTAGTTGTAGCTCGGCTTTTCGCGCCCCCTTTCGGAAGAATGAAATAGCCCTTACAGTTCGGACTCCACTTGTGTTGGTTCTGAATCTGATTTCACAAGTGCAATGTGAAACAGTGGAAACACAAAAAGAGTCCAAATCCGGCAATTATTTTTGGAAAATCGATGTTTGAATCAAATGCCAAAAATGGACTGCTTTGCCAGATTTCAGAGTCGCCACCTAAATATTTATGGGAAATTTAGGAAACCCATGACTCGTGCCAAAGGCCATTAGTCCGTCGTTACCAAAGTGTCTTGGTTCGGGAACTTAGGTATGAGAGGGGAAGGTCAATAATGAGCACCCCACTCACCCGATCAAAGATCGGCCTCTACTAATTATGATGTGATTCTTATGTACAATATATGTTCTTATTCTGATTATTTAATAAATCCTAAAATTTATTATGTGAAGCATACAAGGTATAGACTAGTTTGCTCAAATTGGAACAATTCAATTTCATGTTTTGTTTCTCGAAAAGGGTTTGAATTTGCCACCCTTAGGTGGGCTTAGGGTTTGTGAATCTTAAAACGTACATTTATTGAATCATTCCAATTTAAGCAACAAGCCTTCATCCACAGGCATTCAAACAGTTTATCATTTAAGCAATTAGCCTCATGGTAGGATGCGAAACATAATAAGAAAATTATGTACAAGCGGGATGCTAAGACATAACAACTCACATAGTTACCGACGTCCCGCGAACAAGCTACAAAACAAAGTTAGAAAATATGCATGATTCCTAACTGTACAACACATGTGATATGCAATTACTAGACTCGGCTACTAATATGGCATATGAAATGAATTGATCGCATGCAGTCTAAGCATATATTCAGAGAAGTATTGAAACGACAATGCGAATTGGATGATGAACCGAGCCTTGGTGCATGCAATACAAGTGGATGCAAACATGAGTATGCTAAATAAAACATGATGCCTCTAAACTAACCATCATAAGCTGGTAAATAAAAGGGAGAAAGACGTGGGGTTGGAAGACATACACACACACACGCACACTTATTACAAGTTTGTTTGCCCTCGCGCAGGAGGGTCCGAATGTCCAAATGCGCCCTCACGCAGGAGGGTCCGAATGAACTAATGCACCCTCACGCAGGAGGGTCCGAACTAATTAACTAAATTACTTAACTAATTATTACAAAATAAATCAATTAACTATGAGAACTACAACATCACACTTAATTAACTATTCTAACTAATTATTACAAAGTGAAATTAACTAATTAATTACTTAACTAATTAATTATTCTAACTAATTATTACAAAGTGGAATTAACTAATTAATTATTACAAAATTCTAATTAAACAATCAATTACACTAATTAATTAATTTATACAATTCTAATTAACTAATTAATTAATTACACTAATTAATTAATTTCTACAATTCTAATTACACTAATTAAGTAATTTCTACAATTCTAATTAAACTTAATTAATTAATTACACTAATTAATTAATTATAAAATTCCAATGAACTAACTACTTAAACTACTTAATTAATTCTAAAATTCCAATTCAACTAAAATTCTAATGACTTAACTAATTAACTACACCAATTAATTAATTCTAAAATTTCTTATTAACTAAACTAATTAATTACAAAAGTACACTAATTAGAACCAATGCTCCCCTTCGTGACAATGCCGTGGAGATGTAACACTCCGTTCGAGCTCGGAAATGTGTTGCAGTTTCTTCACTCTTGACTTCTGAGCTGATTGCCTGTTCGCCAATTAACCCTCTTAGGATTGACGATAGTATCGCCGCTGCCGCTGTTGGAAGCTTTGGTGGGTGGTGGGTGAGATTTACATGAACTGTCCACCTCTCGCGGCTCTTCCTTCAGCTGCTTCTGTTGATGATCTTGATCTTGTGGCAGAGCTGAAGGTGATGGTGATGATTCTTGGTTCTTCCTCCCAGCAGTATTCCACCACCTATGCATGTCTCACTTCAGATGTTTTTTGTTCTGTACCTGGAAGTCTCTCAACCAACTAGCTCCCAGTTCTTTTTCCTTCATCTCTAATCCGAGAGAGAGAGAGATGAGATAATGAATGCCGAGAGTTTGTCTGTGTGTTGTGTATGATGAAGCTTAGAGTGTGTGTGTGCGCTGTGTGTGGATGGTGTGTGTGAGTGGATGTCAAGAGAGTTAGTGAGATGTTGGTGCCGAGGTGTGTTTGTGTGCAGTGTGTATAGATGGTGTGGTGGTGGTGAGTGGTGTGAGTTGAATCTGGGTCTGTTGAGTGTAGCCGTGGCTGGGTTTGTATGGGTGCCGTATATATCGGTGTGTGAGACAGAGGAAGTGTGTGTATGGTGGTGATGGTGTATGAGTGGGTCTCTAGAGAGAGAGATGGGTGGGTTTCTTTGTAGAGAGAGAGAGAGAGAGGTGTGTGTGTGTGTGCATACCGTGAGTGAGTGGTGTGAGCTGTGTGCGTGTGTGCATGCCGTGAGTGAGTGGTGTGAGCTGTGTTGTGCATGTGTGTGGTCAGCTGCCGTGCTCATGCATGTGTGTGTTGGCAGCCGTGTGGGTGTGTATCCATACATGCTGGGTTTGTGTATGATCAGAGAGAGAGAGGTGGAAGAGAACAGCCTCGAATGGTGGGTTGAAGCTGTGTGTGTGTTGCTGCCATAGTGTGTGCTGGGTGTGTGTATGCCGTGAGTGAGAGAGAGGTGCTGGGTGTGTGAATTGTGTGGTCGGGTGTCTCCGAGAGAGACCCAGTTAGAGAGAGGTGAGAGAGCCGTGTGTGTGTGCATGCCGTGAGTGAGCATGGGTGGTGTGGCATGGGTGGTGTGGTGTGTGGGAGGTGTATGGGAGGTGTATGGGAGGTGTATGGTGGGTGTGTTGAGTGGTGGCTGGGTTGGTGGTGTATGGGTGTGTTGCTGCCGTGTATGCCGTGTGTGGATGGCAGTGGTGTGTGCCTCCTCTCCTCCCTCTCTCTACCCGTGTGTATTCATTTTTTGAGAGAGAGGGAGAGCCCTCGCAGTGTGCCTGTGTCTCCTCCTGAAAATGGGTGTGTGTGTTGTCCTCCAAGCCGAGAGAGAGAGGGAAAAAAAAGATCAATCATGCTCTCTTCTCTCTCTTGTGTGCTTTGTGTATGTCAAAAAAAAAACCAAGTTGGTCCTGTGGAGCTCCCCTCCCTTTTTTTCCTCTTTCCCTCATTCTTTATTAGTCATCCACGAGGCCACTCAAAAAAACAACCAACAAACATAATCATTTCACATCTTTTTTTTTATTATTATTTTATATTTTTATTTTTATATATATATATTTTATTATTATTATTATTTTTTTGTTTTATTACTTTTCTTTTTTTTTATAAACTATTTATCAATTTATACAAAACACACCTAAAAGATATGCACACACATAATTTAATACACACACACATAAAATTATAAAATACTACAAATTAACAAAATATTAGTGATGGCCAAAATGGGTGAGGTTTGGAATTAAAGGTTCAATTTGATTTTTCTGCTGAGACATTCATAAAATGACATAGTCCAATTTGCATCATGGGGTGTTTAAAAAAAAGTGTCCAAGTCTTAAGGGCGGTCAAAAATGGGGTGTCTACAGTAGTGTATATATAATCACACTTTAATTAGAAGATGTGATTAAAAATATATAAATAATCACACTTTAATTAGAATGTGTAATTAATATATATATATATATATAATCATACTTATTTAAAAAGTGTGATTAAAAAGTAGTAGTGTACATATAATCACACTTTAATTAGAAGATGTGATTAAAAAATATATAAATAATCACACTTTAATTATAATGTGTGATTAAAAAATATATATATACATATATAATCACACTTATTTAAAAAGTGTGATTAAAAAGTAGTAGTGTATATATAATCACACTTTAATTAGAAGGTATGATTAAAATATATATATATATATATATATATAATCACACTTAATTGAAAAGTGACATAAAAAACAAATATTATCATACTCAATCAAATGAAGTGTGATTAAAATATCAATCTAATTTTTTTATCACACTTCCAATAAAAGTGAGATATTTTTTTTTTGTCAAAGTGTGATCTTTAACTATTTTTGTAGTAATGACTTATCAAAAACGGAATGTATGTAAGGAAATGTTACATGTCTGATGGCCTTTTCAAAATGAATGTAATGACTGTTGTACCCTCTGGTATTAATAAAAATACATCTTCTTCTTATTTGTTTGAGTCTTCAAATTTATGGCATGGTAGACTTGAACATGTTAATTATGGATTTTTACGTAGATTAATTAATATGGAATGTTTACCTAAATTTGATATTGATTTAAATCATAAATGTGAAATTTTTGTTGAGGCAAAATTATCCAAAACTCCTTTTCATTCAATTGAAAGAAGTATGGAACCACTTGAATTAATTCATAGTGACATTTGTGATTTTAAATCAATTCAAACTAGAGGTGGGAAAAAGTATTTTATCACTTTTATAGATGACTATACTAGATATAGTTATGTTTATTTAATTCGAACCAAGAATGAAACTTTGAAAACTTTCATTCAATTTAAGAATGAAGTTGAAAATCAACTTGGTAAGAAAATTAAGAAACTTAGAAGTGATAGAGGTAGTGAATATGAATCACCTTTTGGTAAATTTTGTAAAGAACATGGAATAATTCATCAAACCACCGCTCCTTTCTCACCTCAGCAAAATGGAATTGCTGAAAGGAAAAATAGGACTTTAAAAGAAATGATGAATGCCATGTTAGTAAGTTCTGGATTATCTCAAAACTTGTGGGGGGAAACAATACTTTCTGCTAATTATATTTTAAATAAAGTATCCCGAAAAAAAGTGAATCAAACACCTTATGAATTGTGGCATGAGAAAGTATCATCCTACAAATATTTAAAAGTGTGGGGGTGTTTGGCTAAAGTGGCTATTCCTAATCTTAAAAAGACTAAGATATGTCCTAAAACTGTATTGCATTTTCATTGGTTATGCCATGAATAGTAGTGTATATCGATTTTTGATTCTTAAGTCAGAACATTCCAAAATGCATGTAAATACTATTATTGAATCTCGAAATGCATCTTTCTTTGAACATGTGTTTCCAAATAAAACTCGACAAGAGACTAGTACTGATAAAAGATCTTATGATGCTATTACCAGTCATGATCAAGAACAAGATCAAGAACAAGAGCAAGAGATAAATCAAAATGATGAAGAGGAACCCAGGCGTAGTAAACGTGCTAGAACCTCAAAATCTTTTAGTCTAGATTCCTAACATTTTTGTTAGAAAATGAGCCTTAACTTTTAAAAAAGCTATGTCCTATCCTGAGGCTCCTTTATAGAAAGAAGTTGTAAATAGTGAAGTTGAATCCATCCTGCAAAATCACACTTGGGAATTAATGGACTTACCACCAGGTTGTAAACCTCTTGGATACAAGTGGATTTTCCAAAGAAAAATGAAAGCGGATGGATCAATTGACAAATACAAAGCAAGACTTGTGGTCAAAGGTTTTAGACAAAAAGAAGGTCTTGATTACTTTGACACATACTCACCAGTTACTAGAATAACATCCAGTAGAATGCTAATTGCTATTGCATCGTTATACAATCTAGAAATTCATCAAATGGATGTGAAAACCGCTTTCTTAAATGGTGCGTCGGATGAAGAAATTTACATGGAACAACCAAAAGGATTTTCTGTTCCAGGAAAAGAAAAGAAAGTGTGTAAATTAGTTAAATCATTATATGGTTTAAAACAAGCGCCAAAGCAATGGCATGAGAAATTTGACAAAGCAATGATTTTAAATGGATTTAAAATTAATGAATGTGACAAATGTGTTTATATTAAAAACATAGACAAATGTTATGTAATAGTATGTCTTTATAGGTAGTAATAATGACATGATTAAAACTACCAAGAAAATGTTGAATAAACATTTTGACATGAAGGACATGGGCATTACTGATGTAATTCTTGGTATGAAAATTACCAAAATATTAGAAGGTTATGCTTTGTCATAATCACATTACATTGGGAAGATACTTGACAAATTTAGCAAAGATGATGATCATCTTGCTAAAACACCTGTGGATGTTAATTTGTTTCTTTCTAAGAATGTACAAAAAAGTATTTCTCAATTAGAGTATGCTCAAATTATTGGAAGTTTAATGTACTTGATGAACTGCACTCGCCTAGATATAACTTATGTAGTAAGTAAATTAAGTAGATATATGAGTAATCTAGGAGTAAAACACTGGAAAACTATTATAAGGGTTCTAAGATATCTCTGATTTACTTGTAATATTGGGTTAAATTATACTAGATATCCAGTAGTACTTGAAGGATACTGTGATGCAAATTGGATATCAGATACTAGAGACTCAAAATCCACCAGTGGGTATGTCTTTACTCTTGGTGGTGCGGCTATATCTTGGAAATCTTCCAAACAAACTTGCATTGGTAGGTCTACTATGGAATCAGAGTTTATAGCTTTAGATAAAGCTGGAGAAGAAGCGAAATGGCTTCGTCACTTCCTTGAAGATATTCCAATGTGGCCAAAACTGGTGCCTGCTATATGCATACATTGTGATAGTCAATCAGCAATTGATAGAGCACAGAGTCATATGTATAATGGTAAGTCACGACACATTCGTCGTCGACATGACATCGTGAGACAACTACTCTCTAATGGAATTATTTCCATTGAATATGCGAAGTCTAAAGACAACATAGCGGATCTACTAACCAAAGGGTTAACAAGAGAGTTAGTTGAAAATTCATCGAGGGGAATGAGACTTGAGCTTATTAAATAAGAGTTACCACAACGGCAACACAACCTAGTTGACTGGAGATTCCAAGATCTAGATTTAAATGGACAATTGAGTTGTGTATGACTCGTAAGCATCACTGAGGAGTCAAACTCCTACCCATTTCTATGATGAAATAGTGATATCTATAGCGTTTTAGGTTAAGTAAAATTTTAATGATTCTTATATTTAGGCAAACCTAGTGGAGTATGGCAGGATACTCTTTATAAAAATCACCTATGTAAGTGTGAACTGGGCCGGTTTTATGAGATTTGTGAAGAGCTACAATTCTCTAGAGCACGCATGAAAGACCAGGTTGTTCAGGGCCAAAATGAACACAATAGTGAGAACTAAACTGTGTGTGGTAATATGCTGTTGTAGACACTCCATTTTTGATTGCCCTGAAGACTTGGGCGCCACTAATGGTTTACTTGGTGATGAGAGTTGTGCAGTACAAAGGCTCAATTTCTTCGGCAAGGAGAGTGTCAAATCCCGACCCCACAACCCCTTTTTGGACCAAAGATTTTAGATCTTGAAACCCTCTCTTTTAAAATATTTTTGAAAAAGTTTCTACGATGTTCCGACGCTCGCATTTTGTTAAATGTCGCGCTTTTCGGTAAATCAGGCCTATCCATTTGTACACTTGGATTTCAGCTATGAGGATATCACCGTTGGAAAGAAGACTTCCGGGGCTTCATTTTACATTCAAGAATCTCCTATAGCTGAGGTCAGATGAGGGAGATATGGCTGGTTGAAGTTAGGCATCAATTCGGTTGGACCGAAATTGAGCAGTCTTCACTAAAAGAGGGATATCTCTTAGAACACATGGAATTTTAACGTGAGGCTTTCACCATTGGAAATATTACTTCCGGAGCTTCAATTTTCACACAAGAATGACCTGTAAAGGAGTTCAGATGAAGGAGTTATGCCTGGTTGAAGTCAGGACCAGGGACTAGTTTTTGCTGCTGGCCTTTATGGGAGTGTGCCGGCCACAAATGGAGCATGCCGGCCATATGCCAGCCAAAAATGATCCTTGTTGGCCACAAAAAGTGGCCGGTCGGCCAGTTGAAGTGGCCGGTCGGCCAGAAATATCCAGAAAGCTCAGAAATGGCAGATATTTCTCCTCCAGCTGTCCTACATTGCTCCAGATATTTCTAGCTTGATATTTTCAACCAAGGCTCCTCTTTTTGCTATATATGGAGGCTATATCTCTCATTTTGAGAGGTTGGCAAGTTTGGGAGGCTCTCTCTCTAAAATCCCTCTCTCTTTACAAAATTTTGTAAGCAAAATTTCAGCCTCTCTCTCTTCTTGTTTTGTGCCTTAAGTTAAGAATCCTCTACACTTTTGCAAAGAGACCCTTAACCAAAGTTGATCATCTTTGGGCTGAGGTAGCTTGGGATTTTGTTTGAGCTTCAAAAGGTGGTTTTTAGCTTAGAATTGGGGCTGTTTTGCTATTGTGCTTCAAAGGTAACCTCTTATCCCTTTTAAGCTCTTTGTGCACTATTGTTTTGCCATCTTTCTACACTGTTTTTGGGGTGGTTTTGAACTGAGAAAATCTCTGTTTTTCAGTCCTAAAAATGATGGTTTAGGCCTATTTTGTGTTAGGGGGTTGTCTCTCCCTTTTGTTCCTTAGCTTGTATAGCTTTATGTGCCATCTTTCAAGGCTTTCAAACCAAAATTTTTGGCCCTTTTTACCACTGAAACTCAGAGGTTTTTCAGTGACAAAAACCATGTTTTGAGGTCCAAAATGGGAGGGGGTGGCCTCCCCTCCTTGTCTCTCTATGCCATGCCTTGTTAGCATTACAAAGTAGCATGTTTTTGTGGCTTATGTTAGCTTAGTTCAAGCATGTTTTTGGCTATATTTTTCCATGTTATAACTCTATTTTGGGCTGGTTTGAGCACCTCTTGTTTGCTTCTTACACTTGTAGTATAATCTTGCTTACTAGCTTAACATGCTTAATGAATTGGTCTATCATTTTAGCTTGTGTTAGCTCTATCTCAGCATGTTTTTGATTATATTTTAACATGCTTTAACTCTGTTTTGGGTGGTCTTGGTCACACATGCTTTGCTTTATATAGCTATAGTGTAAATGGCCTTAACTAGCTTTGAGTTTTAGGACCCCTAGCATGCTTTGCTTGTGATGTTTCCATGATATGGCATCATTTAGAATATGATTTCAGAGCATATATCTTTGCCAAACTCTTGCATGTGTCACTCCTTCATTGCTTTTAAGAGTTAAGCTTTGTGCCTTGCTTGCGAGCCAACATGTGCGCATGATTTTCTTGCCTTTTGTGCCTAAGTTTCAGAATGTTTAGGCCACTGTTTTGGCATGTTTTAGGTCTGTCCATAGCTGGTTTGGTCATTTGATCATTGCATAGCATGCCTCTAGTGTAATGCTTGTCACTAGTTTCAATGCCTTTGGCCCTTAACATGTTATGCTTGCATTGCTTACATGGTTTTGAGTCACTTTGCATATTATTTCAGTGCTGAAATATATGTCATTGCACTCCATTGTTTCAATCTTTCATTTGCTTTGAAAGTGGTCTTGAGCCCCTTGTTGGCTTGAGCATGAAATTGAGGCACTCATGCCTAATGGTTTTAATTCTCTCTTGAGGGTTTCTACTAACCAACAGCATGATACCTCTTTCATGCTCAAGGCACTTGTGGCTTAGGCCATCGTTCCAATTAGAGGACTTTCATATTGGACTTAATCGGTTAAAGGATTAATCGGTAATGTAAAATGTGTAAACAAAATGAGCCAAGTAAAATATGAACAAGATAAGCATATTTTGTTGCATTGCATGTGTTTGGATCGGATGTTAATCCAAACACAAGAAATGTGGGACGTTTCATACTCAAAGTGATGAAATGTGTCAAGTTTCTTGGTCACCGACACCTTTGATCACGCATGATAGGGTGGAAGCTCTTTGAGTCTTATGTGTGCATTCATGAAGCTTGTACAAGCTTGGTTTTTGGGCCATCATGCATTGAGATGCTTGGTTGGTGGTTTGAAAGCCGAGCGCCACACTCCTTTGAGCTTGAAAAATGATGAGGAGTGTAGCAGTACATACATTTCCTTGCAAATACATTGTTGTGCCTCTGTTATTCTCTGTTGCAGCAAAACCAGAAGCTTGGAAAACCAGGTGGCCGACCGGTCACTTAAGGTAGCTGACCGACCATTTTCACTAGCTGGGCGGCCAGTTATGGTGGTCGGCAGCCACTTTTTGTAGCCGACCAGCCACCAGTCCAATTTTGTGCAGAAATGATCCTGTTTTGGAGTAGAAACAGTTTAGAGGTTTGGTTCAATGTTCAGAAACCAAGGCACGTGCAAACAGAGGCAATTGACGACAAAGCAATGGATTTCCGAGCGGACGCAAACCGAGCATGCATGTCTCCCTCCCCTCGAGTCCATTTTACTGCTTTACCTAGCTAGTTTTTTACCGGTTTTGTAATTAATTAGTTAATGTGCTTAGCTAATTTGATTCATCTCTGTAATATTCTAATTAACTTAGTATAGCTAGTTTCAATTCAACTGTGTTGTAATAATTAGCTTAGCTTAGTGTAACTTAGCTTAATTATTCGGACCCTCTTTCGAGAGGGCGTATATGTTGTAATAAGGGTGCGTGTGTGTGTGCATGTCTTCCAACCCCACTTCTTTCTCCCTTTTATTTACCCCCTTTCGATGGTTAGATTAGGGATCATTTTCAATTAGCATACCTTATGCTTTGCATGCGTGCATCATTCATTTGTCTTGCATACACCGGGCTCGGCGCATCATTCAAACTGCATTGTAATTTCAATACTTATTTGAATACGTGTTTCAAAGCATGTTATCAAGTGTTGCATTCATATGCCATCTTAGATAGCCGAGCTTATTTAGTTGCATTTTGCATGTGTTACATTAGACATTGTTGACATAGTTAGGATCATGCATATTTCTAACTAGTTTCCTGTTTTGGCTCGGAGTACACTGTAAGTGTTTACGCTTTAGCATCCTTGCATGAGTGTGAGTGTTGCCATGTTAGCATGTTTGCCATGAGGCTATGTGCTTAGGTATTTAACTGCATGAATGCCTGTGGATGAAGGCTTTATTGCTTGAATTGGGACAATTCATCAAATGTGAGTTTTAAGCCCACTTTGCGGAGTGGCACATCATGTTGTTTTAAAGCCCACATTGAGGGTGGTAAATCCGTGCTTTAGCCTACTTGAGGGTAGCAATTCCAAACCATTTTTGAAAAACAAACATGAGATGTTTTGTTCCAAATTCTTGCAATGTAGTCTATACTCGTATGCTATGCACATCACATAGTAAGCTAGTCTAATAACCGGACAAGAACACATGTGTTTATAAAACAACATATCATGTTAGTAGATGCCGATCCTTTGATCGAGCGAGCGGGGGTGCTCATTTTAGGACCTTCTCCTCTCGTACCCAAGTTCTCGAGCCGAGGCAACTTTGGTGATGACGGACACGTGGCCTTAGGCACGAGTCAGGGTTTCCTAAATTTCTCAAAATAAAATATTTAGGTGGCAACTCTGTAATCTGGCAAAGCAGTCCATGTTTGGCGCTTTTCGATTCAAAATTGATTTTTCAAAACCAATTGCCAGATTTGGACTCTTTGGTGATTTATCAGTCTTACATTGCACTTTGTAAGATTAGATTCAGAACCGTGACAAGAGTCCGAACTGTAGTAGCATGACCCCAATTTATGCCCTCTCCGAAAGGGGAGGCGCGCGAAGAGAGTTCGGGCGGTCTACAGTTTCTGGCGACTCTGCTGGGGATTTAGAGAACTTGACTCGAACATCATGATATGTTGTTTTGTTTACACTTATGTGTTTCTTTGCATTGCATTTACATAGGTGCGCCTAAGTCACAGTGTTTGCCATCTGCTATTCCTGAGCGGTTTGCCGGAGGCTTGCTTAGAAAAGTGTGCCATAAGGCTGATCGGTTACGGGCTTTGCCACGATGGGAACACAAACCTTGGTTTTGCCGAGGCACCCTATTTGACCATTCGTCCTAGTTGTATATCGGAAGCCATAGAGACCATTCCAAACTAGGACAGGTTGCTTACCCGAATGCAGGATTGTTTGAAACTGCATGCGTGCGTAGTGAAACCCTAGCTCCTGACAAAAATAGGACAGGGTAACCCTACCCCATCATAGGGGTGTTTTGGCTCTCATTTAACTGGTATGTGCTTTACAGTGAAACTGTACAGGGATGTGCATATCAATTGCCAAGTTGGTATTTGTTTTGGGGCAGAATTCAGTAGAGAGTGCAGTCATTCAGCTATGCTCATATCTATTCTAGTGAAACCGGGCTGAGATACTGTCTGTTTTCTCTTTTGCAAGGCGGTCTTGGAACTATAGCTTCAGAAGGCTCCAATATCCCTCGGGTACTCTGGACTTGTATCGATAGACTTTGTCAGGTCGGAATTGGTTCAGAAACAACCTGTGTTTACCTCACCTCCACCGATTACAAGACAAAGGAAGTTCAGACAGAATTCACCAGTGCAGTTTCTACAGCGGTCACCACTTAGTTCACCCGTGTTTGGTCTGGTCTGGGAACAGTTGTTTGCATTTAGCTCAGCACGAGATCAATCACCCACTCCTATGGCTCAGTATCCCCCAGCCAGTGTGAAAGAACAGATACAGCACCTGCAATAGACAATCGAGGCACTGCAGCAGGACGCAGTCCGTCAGGCTGAAGTCACAGCTCGTCAGGTCGAAGTGATAACCCGGCTATAACAACAACAGCCACAACCGACCGTGGCTTCTGCATCCCATGCACCTCCCACGGGTAACCCGACACCCGGAGCCACTGCCCATACTGCTAATGTCCAAGAGACTCAGGGTAATCCGGCGGAGCCAATCCCAAAACAGGCCTCTAAAGCTCCTATCTATCAAGCCCAAGCTCCGTTTGAATTTAGGGTTGACCCAACTGCACTTAAGGTCAATAAACTGGAGAAGTTATTCAAACGAGCACAAGGAGTGAACTCTATCCCGGATTTAGAGGACGGGTATACTGAATCTGCAGTTACTTTACCGGAGCAGTTCAAGATGCCTCATATTGACCGCTTCGACGGCTCTGGAGACCCAATGGTGCATCTCCGCCTATTTTCTGATATCTTAAGGCCAATGGGTTTGACCCCAGCCTAGAAGTTGTCACAATTCGACCGAACCATGTTTGGGATAGTCGCAATCTGGTATACGAAATTGGAGGACTCTATGAAACAGAACTGGGAAGAGCTAGTTGAGGCCTTCATTGCTCAATATTCCTACTACACACAGATCGAGGTCACAATTCGTGATTTCGAAGTCACCCGCCAAGAGCCAAAGGAGGGTTTCTCAGAGTTCGTGACGAGATGGAGAGCGAAGGCCTCGATGATGACTACAAGACCTTCCGACAAAGATTAGATCAGGATGATTGTTTGGAATCTGCATGGCAAGTTGCTGCAGAGGATGATTGTTCTACCTCTGTTTACCTTTCCAGACCTTCATGAAATGGGGGTTCAAATTGAGGATGCCATCAGACAAGGGATCTTTGTGGAAGATAATGAGCCTTTGAAGAAGAATGTTGTTCATAGTTCCAATGCTACTACTGATGGTAGCACAACTGTGAAATGCTCAGAAGTAGATACTATCACCACTTCCCTCAATGGCCAAAAACCAACTACTTCAACTCGGCCCCAAGCCCGAAATTTTCATCCTCTTTACATAAGTCTCTCTCAAGCTTTGAAAATGCTGCGAGACGAAGGGCACCTAGAGCTCCTAGTGTAATAACCCTCACCACTGATTACTGATTAATTACCGATTATTGCTAAACTGAGACTGATTATGACTGATAATTGAATTGATCGAAATACTGAACTGACTGACTAAAATCCGAAACTGATTGATTGACTGTATCTGTTTTAATGCATTTTCTATCTGTTGATTGTTAATTGATCTGTTCATGTTTTATGTTTAAATTGCAAATTAAGGGCCTTATCGGCGTCCAAATCTGAAATTGATTGATGTTCTGTGCTAATTAGATTTTATGTGATTTTATGGTGTAATTATATGAAATATGATTTGGTATGATTAAACTAGATTAATTTAAGCCAAATTGAAAAAGTTGGACTTATTCATTGAAGCCATAATGGTGGACCACTATCTAAGACATGTTGAGCCTTATTACACTTAGATACAACTTTTCATTAGGCCATTTTGAGTGTTCTAGCCGGCCTAGAGAGAGAGAGACTTAGAAATTGTTTTCATCTAGGCATTACTTGGTGATCTTGAAGAAATTGAAGGATAATTGTCTAATTGAGCCTCCATACCTTTAATTCAAGACTTAGGTAAGGAAATTCAACCTCTCATTGTTGTGTTTAAGCTTGTTCTTGCATGATTCATGAGCCTCTAGTGATCTAAGTCAAGATTTAGTCAAATTATGTTGAATTGGGGCTCAATTCATGCATGCATGTTTACATCCTTGAGTTTTGATGTTGTCCTTCATGAAAGTGTACATGCATGTTCACATTTTTATAATGGGCCATGATTTCACCATGTTTTTGAAGATATTGACTCATTAGAGCATGAAAATGAAGCCTTGAATTGATTTAAACTCTTGTTTGTTACACATTCACCATGTTCTTGAAATATTGTTTGAAATCATGTTAAATTGATCTTCCTTTGGGGCTTTGATTTTACAATTGAGCTTTGAATCATGTTGAACTATGAGTTTTGAAGAGTTTTCTGGAAAATTAGCCCTAGAGGATTGATTTTGATACATTGGAACTTGTTTTGAGATTGGAAGTTCAAATCTGGAAATTCCAGATTTTGAGCTCCCGCTCGAGCGGGGAAAGTGGCGCTCGAGCGGGAAATTCGTGCTCCCAGTACTTTGCACTGTTTTGAAGTCCGCTCGAGCGGAATAACTGACGCTCGAGCGGGACCTTGTGTCTTAAGCTCGAGCGGGTGTCGAGCGCCCATCGAGCGTAATTTTCGAGCATCTAGTACTTTTGACTATTTCGCAGTCAGCTCGAGCGTGGGAAGTGACGCTCGAGCGGGAACCTTTGTTTGCATGTCCGTTCGAGCGTAGAAAGCCACGCTCGAGCGAGACCCCTATTTTCTGAAAATTCTAAAAATGTTTTCTGAGTGCATCTTTGCATCCTCATCCCATCCTAGACATTCTTAGGCCTAGTTTAACACATCTTAATGAGGATATAGATGTAGAACACACCGAGGTAATTAGGGATTAAGTTATTATCTTTCCCAACTGTGTAGCTTAGTGTGTGTTCGTTCTGTAAACTGTGTAGGGTTGGCGACTGGAGACGCGCTCTAGACTTACTGTAGCCCAGAACTCTGTGAGTAACAACTGTGTAAAGATATGTTCAAAAATGATTATCTTTTGAACAATTGAACTGTACTGTTTCTGAATTGTTACTGTTAACTGAATGAATGTATGTCCTATATTCTGAACTGTACTGTGGCATCCTTAGCAACTACTGTTACTGACTGTTACTGTTACAGAGATCTCTGTCGGTTCCCTTGTTGGAACCACTACTGTTTACTGATTGATGGCCATCAATGACTGTTCGGTCTTTTTAGACCTACTGTTTACTGTACTGCTATGCTAATGGATGTACCACATATGACTGTTTATTGTACTGAACAATTGATATACTGATTGAAACAACTGTTTTCAATACTGAAGGACATTCATTCTAAACCCCTTTACGCTTTATGTTATTCACTGGGCTTTAGCTCATTGCTCATATATATATGTAGGTGTACAGGCACCAGACCGTGGCTAGGAGCGTCGGGGTAAACTCTAGTTTTGTCAAGCCAACCACTGTGCCTCACTGTGAGGTTCCGAGCCTGTCTAGCTATGGCTTAGGGGTGTTTTAATTTCCCCCATCTGTCTCTGTAACTGTTTTGTAATCTGAATAGACTGTTACTGTACTGTTTAATAGGGATTAAGTCCCCATTCTGAATGATTGTATATAATGTACATACCGTTTTGTCACTGACTGCATATATGTATGAAAAACCTTTTTGCATACAGACTGTCACAGCTCATTGGACATTGTTTATTTACTGTATTGGCTTCCGCCATGCCCTTGTACTCTGTATCACTGTCTTACTGTTAAGCAAGCCTTCGGTAATCTCGGATTACTAGCCGGTTACGGTGCTAAACCCATAGGGGCGGTTTGGGTCGTGACACCTAGAACCTTAACCCCTTCCAAATCCTCTTCCACCAAGATATGACCCAGCTAAATACTGTGCCTATCATCAACAACACGGTCATGATACGAACCGTTGCATCTGTCTCCGTCATAAGATTCAAGATCTTATTGACGAACAGACCATAGCTCTATCTAAAAGACCTCGGGCTAGTACTAACCTATTACCTCTACATCTCAATCTAATCCATATACTGCCATCCACCAATGACCCCAGTATATATATCACCCCAGCCCATCTACCCAAGCCTGAGGTGTTTATCCCAGACATCATGGACTTGTGTATGATGAATGCACTCAAACCGCAATCATCTCAAACCTGTGAACCCATTACTTTTGAGCTGATGAGAATGATTGAAGATCTTCAGAGAACTATGGCAGATTTGGCCTTTGGGATATTGGCTCCGTCATTGACCACATCGCATGCCAGAAATTTCATGCCAAAAGGTTCTCCAATCTTAGGGCAAGCTACAATTGAAAATGGCCAACCTGAGGCCATCTCAGATTTGGGTGGTGGCATGTTGACAACAACTGGGCTTCGCTCTGATATAGCCACCCAATCCCTTGGCAAAGTGGAGACAAGTGGTAAGAACAGGGTAGGGGTAGGCATTGATCCCCATGAACACCTTCTGTGGGCTGTTGAGGCTTTGAAAGCCGAAGGATTGAACAAACAACAAGTTCTCGCAGTTGTTGCAAAAACTGTGGATGACACTTTTATTACTCATGGTGAAAGCATTCTGAATCAAAGGGCAAGCCAGGAAAAGGGATGTCGTACCAGAAACACCCTTCTCAACTTCAGCTCTAATCCTACACTCGGAAGAGACCAGCAAACCCAGTCAGCACCTGCCAATCCTTTCGCCAGTACATCCAACCCGACCACCCCACAACCAGCAAAATATCCACCCCGGGGTTAGAGGACTTTTACCCTACTCTATATGTCTCTATCAGCGGCCTGGAAGGTCCTGATTAGAAAGGGGCATCTAAAGCCCCTGGAACCATGCCCACTGCGAAATAACCTCCCTCCCTCACATAACCCGGCCAAGTATTATGCATTCCATCAACAAACCGGTCATGACACTGACCTTTGTTTTCGTCTTCGCTATGAAATGCAGGATTTGATTGACAACAAGGTCATCGTCGAACCAGGCTCTGCAAAGTCTATCGGCACTGGATCAGTGAACTTGGGGGATAATGTGACTATGTGATCGGGGGGACGAACCACCTGCTGATGGTGCTCAGTTTACTCCAAATGTGGTGGATGGCACGCACTGTTTTGAGCATTTTGCGAATGCTGGTTATTTTACTTTCTGACTTGGGTATTGGGTCAGTCTTGTTGTGTTGTATTGAGTCAGTCTTTTTGTACTGAGTCAGTCGAGTTTGTCTTGTTGTATCGAGTCAGTCCTATTGTATCAGAGTCAGGTGATTTCGGGGGTGTTACCTCGGATATCACTATCTTGTTTTGTGTTTGTCTTTTACACTCTTTATTTTGAGTATGTTCCTGCCTTGGAGCCAGTTGTGCTAGAAGATTTGAATGAAACGACAGTACATTTTCACCTACCTTTCTGTGCCTTGAAATCATTGCATTGACCTAAGTTTTTCAAAACTTTTTGAACACTGTGATGAAAACAAAGAGGGAGGAATTCCTCTAGATTTGCAAAATTTGATCAAACTGAGAGAAAGAGAGGCATGCTAAGCCCTTAATGAATGAGATCATGTTTGTTAATGTGAGTACTGAGAAGGATCCTGGCTTGATCTAGATTGGTTCCGTATTGTCTTCAGCACGAGCGACTAGTCGCTTTCTTAAAAGATTTCAAAAAATGCTTTGCGTGGTCTGGCGAAGACCTGTGTGGAATTGTTCTTGAGATTGTGCAGCATAGGATCATTCTTAGCCTCGAGACTCGTCCCTTTTTGCTTTCAAACCAGGAACCTTGATTCAGAATGTTCAACGGTCAACCACAATGTGAAGCTTGTATGGCCAGATTTGAAGAAGCCCATGAACTAGGGGTAATAAGGTCGTATGACATCAAAGGAGGTCCACCGAGCCAGAGTTGAAGCAGCCCTTGAACTAGGGGCAAAAAGGTTAGATCAAGAAGATCAGATGTTATCAAAGGAAGCTTGCAAAGCTGGATCAGAAGTAGCCCTTGAACTAGGGGCAAAAATGTCAGATGTGTTCAAAGATTCAAAAAAATGGGTCATTTCGCCAATCATTGAAGATTGGCAAGAAAGCCAAATCCGAGAAACGGAGAGCAAGAAGTTTTGTTGAAGGACAATCAAGCTCCTATCCACAACACTAAGGGCAAATTCAGACCCGATTGGATGGACTCTTACATCATCAGTGAACAACAGCCATTCTCCTGGATTCAGATGGCTTCGAGATCTCAAAACCGATCAACATGGTCAAGTTAGACTTTTACCCTTGAGAGGCTCACTGGGCCGAAAACTTGGAAGGGCGACCCAGGCAAAAATTAGAGCAGAGAAAAAAGAAGAAGAAAAGAAAAAGAACAAAAATGAAAAAAGAAAAGAAATGAAAAGAAAAGAAAAACAGAGCTCGCAAGGTTGAAAACCAGGAAGAGCGGCCTTGGCAAAAGTTAGAGCGTAAAAAAAGAGTGTCAACACCCGAGTGCACCTTAACCCGGAACTACGTACGGTTTGATTCCCATGTTTGGGATACGTAGGCAACTTCATCCTGAAGTCCGGCTCCAATCATTTTCAGCCTGCTTGGCTCATCCATGTTGATTGGTTTATCCTTGTTCAACTCGGCTACCTTGTCCATGTGAAGTGGCTCATCTTCATGATCATCTTTGTTCAGACTCAGTCGTCCTACTCTGTTAGAAGATTCAGCTGCAAGACAATTCAAAGTTCAGATCTGTAATAACCCTCACCATTGATTACTGATTAAGCACTGATTACTGCTAAACTAAGACTGATTATGATTGATAATTGAATTGATTGAAATACTGAACTGACTGACTGAGATCCGAGACTAATTGATTGACTGTAATTGTTTAAACGCATTTTCTATCTGTTGATTGTTAATCGATCTGTTCATGTTCTGTAATTTAAACTGTAAATTGAAGGCCTTATTGGCGGCCGAATCGGAAATGGATCAATGTTTTATGATCATTGGAATTTATGTGAATTAATGGTATATTTAATTGAAAATCGATTTGGTATGATTAAATTAGATTAAAATAAGTTAAATCAAAGAGTTGGCCTTATTTACCGTTTTGCCACCTAGTGGCCCTTTTCATATAAGTCATATTGAGCCTTTTTCATCCAAACAAAACATTTTCATCAGCCCATTCTTGAGCTCATAACCGACCAAGAGAGAGAGGAAGTGAGAGGAGTGAATTCAACTTGTTGATTTGCTTGGAAATTGAGGGAATTGTTGTGATAATTGCAAATTGAGCCTCCATACCTCTAATTCATGACTTAGGTAAGGAATTCAACTTCTTAATTGTGCCTTTGAGATAGTTCTTGCATGTTCATGCTAGATTGATGGAGTTTAGGGCCAAGTCATGGTTTAAATGTTGAATTGTAGCTCTAATCTTGCATGCATGTGTATATTGAAGAGTTTTAGAGTGTTTTCATGGTAAAATGTTGCATGCATGCTCTTGATTATGTTTAAGTCCATGATTTCATCTTGTTTTGATAAGAAGTGGCTCTTTAGAGCATGATTTGAAGCTTGGAAGCTAGCTAATTGCATGCATGTTTGTATTGTTGAAGTTTGAGTTGATTTCATGGAAATTGTTACATGCATGTCCAAGTTCTAACTAAGGTTCATGAAATCATCTTGTTTTTGAAGTAATAGGCTCATTTGAACTGGTAATTGGAGCCTTGAAGTTGTTTAAGTTCATGCATGTCATGTTTGTATCATGTTCATGAAATTTGATTTGAAATGGGTTTGAAAAGGAGTTTGATTGAAACACCCTTGGGCTTTGATTTCTCAAATTGACTTTCGAATCATGTCATTCTATGTGTTTACAAATGTTTTCCAGAAATTTGGCCTAAGAGGATCGAATTGGTATTTGAAACTTGAGTTTTGAACTTGGAGTTCGAATCTGGATTTCCAGATTTTGGTCGTCCGCTCGAGCGGGGGAAGTGCCGCTCGAGCGGGGAAATCGAGCTCCCAGCATCTTGCACTGTTTTACAGTCCGCTCGAGCGAAGGAATGTACGCTCGAGCGGAGGATTGGGTGACACGCTCGAGCGGGCGTCGAGCGTAAATTTCACCCATCCAGTACTTTTTGGTCCGCTCGAGCGGGGAAGTTGGCGCTCGAGCGGGGACCTTTGTTTCATGTACGCTCGAGCGGGGAAACCTGTGCTCGAGCGGGACCTCTGATTTTCTGAAATTCTGAAACTGTCTTCTGAATGCATCCTTGCATCCTCATTCCATTCTAGGCATTCTTAGGCCTAGTTTAAGACATCTTAATGAGGATATAGATGTAGAACACACCAAGGCAAATTAGGGGCTAAGTTATTATCTTTCCCAACTGTGTAGCTTAGTGTGTGTTCAATCTGTTAACTGTGTAGGGTTGGCCTTCCGAGGAGACGCTCTAGCTTACTGTAGCCCAGAACTCTGTGAGTAACAACTGTGTAAAGATATGTTCAAAATGATTATCTTTTGAATACTGAACTGTACTGTTTTCTGAACTGTTACTGTTAACTGAATGAATGTATGTCCTATATTCTGAACTGTATTGTGGCATCCTTAGCAATTACTGTTACTGACTGTTACTGTTACAGAGATCTCTATCGGTTCCCTCGTTGGAACCACTACTGTTTATTGATTGATGGCCATCATTGATTGTTCGGTCTTTAAGACCTACTGTTTACTGTACTGCTATGCTAATGGATGTACCACATATGACTGAATGACTGAAATGCTGTTTAATGAACTGTTTTCATTACTGTAAGGACATTTATTCTAAACCTCTTTACGCATTGTGTTATTCACTGGGCTTTAGCTCACTGCTCATATATATATGTAGGTGTACAGGCACCGGATCAAAGCTAGAAGCGTCAGGGTAAACTTCAGTTTTGTCAAGCCAACCACTGTGGCTCACCGTGAGGTTCCGAGCCTGCCAAGCTATAGCTTAGGGGTGTTTTTATTTCCCCGTCTGTCTCTGTACTGTTTTTGTAATACTGTATAGACTGATAGTACTGTACTGTTAATAGGGATTAGGTCTCTGTCTTCTGAATGATTGTACATGTATGTATATACTCTTTCTGTACCGAATGTATTTATTTATGGAAAGTCTTTTTGCATACAGACTGTCACAGCTCATTGGACACTGTTTTGTTACTGTAATGGCTTCCGCCATGCCTCTGTACTCTGTTTTACTGTATTACTATTAAGTAGGCCTTCGGTAATCTCGGATTACTGGCCGGTTACGGTGCTAAACCCATAGGGGCGGGTTTGGGTCGTGACAAGATTTGAGGCTGTGCATCTCGAGAGTAGATTCCGTGTTGGTCGAGCAATGGCCATTTGCAAAAAACAGTTTTTGAGGATTTTTAATGAGGTTGACTAATCCTCTAAAAAATTACTCCATTTTTTTCAAAACTGGACCATCTCTTAGACCCAAAAAAGGAAAATTTTCAGTGCTCATAACCTGACTTGCATGATTTTGAATCAGAAAATTGAACAAGCATGTTAATCTAACTCTCATAGTGGTTAAAATTGTTTTAGTAGAAAGCCAAAACAAAAAAAATGGTCAAAATGATGAACTAGGGGCATAGTTGAGTCAGGTTTTCTGTCTTTTCCCGTTGTCAACATACTTGCCAGAAAGGGCACTCTACTCGCCAGAAAAAGGGCACAGCTGGAGCTAACAGCAAAAAGGCCGAAAGCTCTTTCATTTTCCAAGCAGCGAGGTATCAAGCCAAGTGCGAAGCACGAACTAGAAATGGAGCGGGATGTTCGATTCCTTCATTCGGACGATCACACCCAAATTGGCGTCTGACTCGGAATGGGGACGTAGAAAACATGATATGTGTGAGACCAATCAATTGTATACCTAGCCGGTGGGACATGCCGTAACTCACCTCGATCAAGTTAAGCCAGAGGCGTCGTCAACCGATGTCAACTACAGATCTGCTGCACGTCCAGTTACACCACAACCCCTCTGTGGGAAAGCTCACTGTTGTGAGTGAAAGAAGGAGAATCTAGTAGAATACTAGGGGCACGAGCCCACAACTTCTTGTTTATCCATCAACCACCCAGGGGAGCGATAAAAAATAAGAGAGATTGAAGAATAGAGAGATGTGTGTTGAGAGAAAAGTGAGGAAAGGGCTTTTCAAAGAAAAAGAGATTGAGTGCCAGAGTGATGTGAGAATCACAAATGAGAAAGGATGGGAAACAATGCTCGGAGAAACTGGCTCGTCGTGAACTGGGAGGTCTCTTGCCATTAGAACACATCTAAGTGTTGTGTGTGTGTTTTTGTTTGTCTCGATTCTTGTTTTGAGTCGTTTCGAGTGTCAATAAATGTGTTTAGGTTGTTTTACCTTTGTTTTCGTTTGTTGAGTCGTTTTGACTGTGGTCGGTTGTAGGCTCAATACCCGGTTAAGAACTCATTTCTCAATTTCGATTCAAAAATAAATTATTTTGTGTTCAGAGTGCTGTGCCATTCTCCATATTTGTGCAAAATAGGATTTGTTCTTTCATAAAGCTGCAGGGTTCAACCTAGGTCATATGAGAACAATCGAACCAGGACCCATCTGAAGCTATCTGGGTTCCAGACTACAAAGCAAAAGAAAAGAGGGAAAATGTGGGGCATCTGAGTTTGTTTCAACTTCAGTAAGTTCTGAGATTACATTCCATATGCGCCTCCTCAGGCCTTGTCAATGCTCCGA
The DNA here is from genome assembly GCA_030407325.1 of Camellia japonica. Taxonomy (NCBI): domain Eukaryota; kingdom Viridiplantae; phylum Streptophyta; class Magnoliopsida; order Ericales; family Theaceae; genus Camellia; species Camellia japonica. Next base: position 122,029,106 of record JAPPVO010000036.1, on the reverse strand, counting down.
AGTGTGAGTGTGCCTCTACCTCAAGCTCAAGATCAAGCCTACTTCAAGCCAGAATGGCGATTAGAAGTGCTCTCCCCGAAAACCAGTCCCTGCCAGAGGCATCTTGGCTGTGTTTGCAATGAGTTCCTAGGAGATCAACTGCGACGGTGGAAACTAGAGTTCGAATGGCGATGCCTAGGACACAAAGGTGCGGGATTTTTGAGACTAAAGTCTGGTTTAAATACCCAGGGGTGTATCCTCGGCTTGAAATCTGTATGGCAGCCCCATAGATTGAGGTAGCGTGTATGCGCCTCAATTCTGGATACTGAACCAACCTAGTCTGTCACCCCGTTGGAGAATAGGGAAAGTTGTGAATATGATCAGGAAGACAAGCGGCATCCGTGGCTTCTACATATAGAGGTTACTCCTTCTCAATATTTCAGGGCCTTTGTACTATGAGTTGAAGGTAAGAGTTCGAAGAACACAAGGGGAGATCCCCGTCAGAGTAGAGCGGTTCATTGCCACTCGCCCCATGAGGTGCTTTCTACAGCACCGCTTTGTGTATTTATTGCCTTTTTCTAAATAGCATGCACTACATTGCTTGTACCATATCATCACACTTATTGCATTCATTTGCATCTTGTGTTGTCTTGTATCACTTATCCTTTTATGCTGAGTAGCATTTAGGATCGTTGTCTGCCAGGACTTTCTCAAGATGGGCAGAACGCACTCCTGATTATTCTTTTCGAAACTTTTCTCACGATTTCAGCGTGGTTAGAGTGTCCCTTTCCTTATACGATTTCAGCGTATTTGGAATTTATCTCAGGTTGCGTCGAGCGCGCTTCTGATTGGTTGTTTTCCGACCTCTTCTCACGATTTCAGCGTGGTTAGAGTGTTCTTTTCCTCACACGATTTCAGCGTGTTTGGAATTTATCTTAGGTTGCGTCGAGTGCGCCTCTGAGCAATTGTTTTCGAATCTCTTCTCACGGTTTCAGCGTGGTTAGAGTGTTCTTTTCCTCACACGATTTCAGCGTGTTTGGAATTTATCTCAGGTTGCGTCGAGTGCGCCCCTGAGCGGTTGTTTTCGGACCTCTTCTCACGATTTCAGCATGGTTAAAGTGTCCCTTTCCTTACACGATTTTAGCGTATTTGGAATTTATTTCAGGTTGCGTCGAACGCATTCCTGAGCGGTTGTTTTCAGACCTCTTCTCACGATTTCAGCATGCTTAGAGTGTTCCTTTCCTTATCTCACGATTCCAGCATGGCTGGAGTCCGTTCCTCTTCTCGTGATTTCAGCGTGATTAGAGTGTCTCTTTCCTTACACGATTTCAGCGTGTTTGGAATTTATCTCAGGATGCGTGGGGTGCGCCCCTGGTTGCTTTTCTTTCGACCTCTTCTCATGATTTCAACATGGTTAGGGTGTCCCCTTCCTCACATGGTTTCAGCGTGTTTGGGATTCGATCTTCCTCCTCTTACGATTCCAGCGTGATTGGAGTATCTCCCCCTTTTGCATCTACTGCATTATCTGTTACATCATACCCACTACAACAAAAAAGGGTTTTTACGGCGCACAATGCCCGCCGTAAAAACCCTTCTACGACGTGCAGGCGCGCGTCATATTATGACCAGTCATGAAAAGTCATTCACTTTCAACGACATGCTTCGTACGTCGTTAAAAACTATTTAACGACAGATTTTGTACGTCGTTATTACTTTTTCTACGGCATGCTATAGTACGCCGTTAAAAACTATTTAACGACAAATTTTGTGCGTCGTCGTTACTTTTTCTATGACTACTTTTGCACGCCGTTAATTGATGAGACAAATAACGACGCTGATTGCATGCCATAAAATATGTAATACGACGACTTATTATGTCTGCCGTAGAATATGCAATTTTTTTTTTTTAAATATTTGACTAATTTTGTACAATTTAACAAATATTACAAACAAGCATTCACAAAACATCAATCAACCACAAAATATTATTTGAAACATCAAAAAGAAACTATATTCATAAATTATAAACATTCAACAATCGTTTATACATTTCAAACATTCGAAAACTATATCCTTAAGTTCTAAACTGTACAAAAAGTTTAAACCATCCAAAACTATGCATATCTAACTTTCTAAACATAAATTAAGAGATTATCTAAAACTACCAACAACAATTCCTATAGCAGTTGCTGCTGCAGCTGTAGCAAATCCACTTGCTCCTATCACAAGGACGAGGGTGCCCAATGTATGTGTTAAGGCGCCTAAACCCGCGGCAATAGTTGAAGCAACTAGCCTTGTTGCATTTCTTGTCTACATGACAAAGAAAACTTCACATAAGTACAAAAACCAACAACTAACGGACAAAATATTACAAAAGTATAACAAACCATTTCACGAGACATTAAGGGTGCACAAGATCCCATGCTAAACAGAAATTTCACAAGACATTATATGCTCCCTGTGAGGCTGTTTGGTACCAGCTTATATGAACGATTACAAAAGTTTAACAAACCATTTCACATGATAATGACTTAGATTGGAATTTACCACTAGCTTTTAGCCTGAGTGGTATGAATATCATCTCTAAATCTGGGGGGTCAAGGTTCAACTCCTGATTGGACATATGTTGTGTATCTTACTAAAATACATATATAGAAATAAATAAATAATTAATTGATCTAGAATATATTAAAAAAAAAAAAAAACAAATTAATACTTATTCTAGCAAGTATTAACAAAGTGGGTTAGAGAATTCATCTTCCATTGAAGAGTAGATAGCACCAGAAGCTCCATTCTTTGGATTATCTTGGCTTCAAACACAAACTTTGATTCATCCACCTAATCACAACACAAAGAAATAAATCAATGACAACACAAAGAAATAAATCAATTCCTAAGCTTCCAAACTGACCATAAAACAACAAATAGAATTGAATTCCAGATTTTCCTCTCCAGCTTTGACAGATTTACACCGGCTCACCATTGGAGTAAGTCATTAATAGAGCCTGGTAATGCCCAAACTAAACCCCCACCATCAAATAACATGTGACCAAAGTAACCAAACAAACGGATAGTGCAATAACACATGATAGAAGCAATATAAATGTTTTTGATCGGCAACCATTATGAATGTTACAGAAAATAACATAATCATAAATTTTAAGTGCTCATCAGATGTTAGATTTCAAAGGAGCTCAAAGAGACAAATAAAGTACCTTCTGAAATGGTTTAGTTTTCAACAATTTGAAAAGAGTAAAGAGAGGATAAACAGTGGAATCAATGTTTGAGGAAGAATCTATCTTCCACGAAGACTTGTCACTATCCGTGAAAACTGAATGATGAATAAGCTATCTCTTTACGTTGATAGCTTATTGACTTTCATGGTCTGCTGGAATTACATCGCCAAGACTAAACAGATTTTTTTATATAATTGAGGTGCAAACTAACATTCATGTCATCCTTGTGGAACATAGAGCATTCGGAATTAGTCACTAAGTCATAACCAATACATCCAACATAAGTAGCAATTGAATTAGCAAGGTGAAGCCTAAAAAAATAATGATAAAAACTAGTTAAAGCTGAAGAATTGCAAAATTAAGAGAGTAAACATATTAAGGAACAAGTAAACATAATAACCTTCAGAATCAGACACAACAGGAACTGCAGATGCTCTCATTCTTCTGCACATTTCCTCAATCTGCAGAAATAAGAAAAAGATGACATAAAGCAAATCTAATTTCAAAAAAGGACATAAGAAATTATGGTTCATCCAGGACAGGTCTCTAATAAGCAGCTTTGAGATTGAAATTCTACCCAGCTCTCACTTTGGGGTCGCATACCTACACTGCAATACTTTGGAATTTCAGTTTGCCTAAAGCACTCTTGCTTTATGTCTTTATCTACAAAAATATGTGGATGTGTGCATATATGTGAATATAAACAGACTTATTAAGTCAATTCACATTCAGTTAGATCAATTGCACGGCTATCCATGGCAAGATAGCCTAAAATTGCATTAAAAACAAGCTGGTCAGCGAGTTATTTTGGTCAAATTCAGTATTATATTGACTGTAAATGAGATTAATTGAAACATGAAATTTAAAAATTCCGGGCCTGCTGTTTATCACTCGATTAAAATAGCAGGGCATTATCACCAGTCTTGAACTGATGTTTCCCAACACCAATCCTCCACAGTAAGGATTTCCGATATCAACAGCTTAAAAAAGGAAAGAGGTAGACTACCTAGGAAAAGACACACATGGAATGCCTATTTAGACTTTTGAATGGTAATACCTATTATTATCCCAAAGTCAGTCAACCAAAATCACAATACCATATTCCTACCTTTGTACAAAATGCTTAGCTCTCTAGACATGCATACAGTCATAGTGCAACCATGACTTAAGAATTGTGGGTCTCAACTCTTTATCTATCCCAAATCACTTGTTCCCAATGTCAAATACATATATGTTTACAAACCAAGCAGGAGTGTCATTGTTCCCTTTACTTCTTATCAAGCTCTCATTTGACTCGACGATGCACTGGAAAGGATTCATGCAGTCCAACATAATAAATTAACTAAAAAGTAAGTTACCCGTAACCAAACTTCTTCATTAGGTGCATTCTTGTCAGCAAGCATAATGGAATTAGGCTTTCTCTTCCATTGTTCATTAGGCTTTCTCAAAAGAAAAAGGATAAAGTCCTGAAATACCAGGTCATTTTGGCTGCTAGCTCATGCTCAAAAGCAAAAGGATAAAAGCAAAGAAGACATACCAAGAGTTTTGATGCATTATCGAGGCCTACAGATTTTTAGAACCAGCACCTGTCAATTGCTTTCTTGCACATATATACAAATTACAAAAAAGAATGAGTCTGTTTTTTAAAATATTAAAAGCATAAAAGCAAAGAAAATTCAAGAACGATAATACGGAAGAAATGTGCACTTAAAGTAACAAGAGTAAAGTATTAAAAATATCAGGTTCATGAATGATTTGCGATGTTAACATAATATATACTACGAATGCCTGGACTTTGTTAATTTCAGTTAAGAAATAATATTCACCTTCTTTAGGTATTTTCTTTTCTTTTTGAGTATGGGTATCAACATAAAAAACTCTTGGGCTGTTTTTTCTTAAAAGGATTTGTGCATGCCCATAATTGTTGTTGTCTAAATATAGATGAACCTACAAATTTTAAATTTCATGACTATCTTATAGTCATGTCAAAATCAAATTCATCCACTATTTCATTTTCCCCATGATCAAATGTGGATTTAGATATTATCCCAATCATTACAATTTTCATTTTTAATTTTTCACTTTCTTCAGGTCTAGCATTACAAGAGCTTAAAGAGTATGGGAGACAAAAATATTTCATCATTTATGTTTCTTTTCCCTGAAGAACAAATCTTTCAAATCACATTAATCAAAGAAACACAAGAAACAGAGATTGAAAATATGTATCACTAACTAAGAAATACATGAAACTCAACAAAGAAAAAAAGAGAAAAGGCAGAGAGCAACTTGTAACTTTGACGCCATGTCGTGTTGAGAGAATTGGTTTTGCTCTACTACTGATTTTCATTTGAATAATTGAAAGAATTTGAATCATTCCCATCATCTTGGCCTTTGTTAAATTCATTCTACTCAACTTTTTCTTCACTCTCAATGTAAAACTCTGGTCTAACACCGAATTCTTCTTCTCCTCCTTCTGGGTGTCCTAAACATTGACATATTAATCAAAACTTTGATCTTTGTTAAGAGGTTTAATATAGAAATTGTGAACATATTAAATAAAAAAAAAATTGTTTTCTAAAACCTTTGGCTATATGATTTTGACCATTTGTATCTAGTAATCAAATCCATATACATGTGAAGCTTGCAAAAAAATAAAATATGCAATTGAGAATGTAGAATCATGATGGCCTAACAAACAACTCTTTTGAATCATCCCATTTCCTAGATCTATTTTTCAAACCTTCAATAAAACTTTTGTTTCCTTCCTCATTCCTTCTTGGTTGATTGGCTTTCATTTGCTATTTTCAAGCAACTTCCGATATATCCACTGCAGAAAGAGAGGATGTATCAAACTAATATACCATAAGAATTGGATTGGTAACGAGGAGAAAATTGCTAACTGGCCTTGAGCAACACCACCTTTTCCCCCTCCACCCTTCCCTTTTAGTGGCTTTAAAGCTGCCACCAACCACTCCAACACCTTTAATTGCTTACATTTATCTCCTTTCTCAGGTACCCCAGCACACACCAAAGCTTTGTTTGCAGTTTCATCTGTGCTGAAAACCATAACCGCTATCCCCTGTCATTCACAGACTAGTCATGCAAACTTCATACAGACATATAAGAGCATTATGACAAAATAAATAAATAAATAAAAGCATTGGGACATATTAGCTGGAAGGCTAGAAACTGCAAACAACCTTCTCGTCCATGACTTTGACAACCGCTTCGTGCATTGCTGTAGTTTCCAAACCAACATTGACACGTGATATACAGAGAGCCTTTCCATCAGATACAGCAACTTCTGCTGTCTCAATTGCAACCTTGATAGTTTTCTGTATATTATCTTCAGCAATCTTCTTTTTTGCTTTTATCACTTGATTCTAGTAAAATATAGCAATTTAGAATCAACTTCAACCCAGAGATATATAAGCAGCATGTTTGGTTATCAATAGAACTGAAATAGGGTAATTTCTTGCTCACATAGATGAAAACCTGAAGCACAGATACTTTGGCCTTTAGATCAGCTTTCTTGGCTGCTAGAATAGTTGCTGATTCCATGCGGTCATTTAAAGAAGTTACTTTTTGGGAAGAGGAACAGAAGCTCAATGTAATATCTAGCTGAACATCTAGTTGATGCATTGCACAATGAACAGAAGCTCAATGTAATATGTAACTGATCCAGCAAGTGAACAGAACTACCCAAAATAGTTACTATTACCATGCTGTCATAAATTTATCATCATATTAAACGATATCCCATAAACCAAAAATGTCCAATTATCTATTGGCTAAAACTAACACAATGTGAAGGAGCTGTTAACCAAATAGTGTACAAACACCCTTTAACTAAAAAAGTGAGTACATGGGAACATAAATATAAGCAGGCGCCAGACTACATAACATATGTTCAAATAAAGAGCTTATTCAACCATCTTCGAGATTTAAGGCATAACACTTTCTCAAATTCCTATCAAGTGCCCATCCACCAATTCTAATGAAAAACAGACCAAGAATAGGAAAAACACCAGGATGGTTGAATAGAAAAGGCAAGCCAGAAAAACACCATTTGGAAAAGTAATAAGCTAGACCAAGAAAAAAAAACACCAGGAAGTTGTTGGTTCGCATGTTCATCGCAGGCTAAAATGTCAAATCTATCAATTGACAACTAGAAAAATCAACTACCTGGGTACCTTGGTAAAAGGAAAAGTTAGATATGTATAAACCTCAAAACCTAAGTCCTTCCAACACTTGACCTTCCAATAAAGACTGGTATGAGCAAAATATATGAGGAAATGATACATAAATTACACCAAGTCCAAATTATACTAATTGCAAATCCGATCACCAGATGAACAAATTCTCAAACAACAGTAATATAACTGTAAGCTTTCAAGCAGTTCAAAATTTAATTGTTTCACTGTGAAGGAAGCACTAAAAGGACATTCAAAGCATTAGACAAATTATACCAAAAGACAATAAGATTGATAAACTTTTCACCAAGTTCAACATTAAATCAAACTACATAAAAAATACCTAAATTGCTAGCAAGGTACTTCTATTTATTTATTTGAATATTTATCTGTCAAAAGCACCAAATCCTTCAATTCTGCTAGAGACAGGAAGCATAAACTTGTACATATCATTATTTTCTCGACAACCAAATAGAGTTTCAAAAGCAAAAACACCATCACTAACCTGAAATTTTCGAACCCAATTTCTTCACCTTCGAATCATCCAAACGGGATTTGGGTTCGACCTCAGATGCATCAGAAATCAAGCGACGAGTGGTGTCTCTTCGTTCATGGCTTCTCAGAACTATCAATTGGGTCGATTTGCCACAACGAGATATATAAACCCTAGAAATTGGTGGTGTGGTGGGACATATGACAGAGAGTATGAGAGTGAGGTGAAAAGAAAGAAAGTGAGAGAGAGAGCACCATTTGAAACCCCTCCCCTTCGAAGCCTCTCTTTATTTTTACCAGTGGACAAGTAGTCGCGATGATTGGATTTGGAGTCGATGTTGTGCATTTCAGATCGAACATTCATGGAGATTTTGAGATCGGGGATTCAATTGCCGAAGATGATAGTTAATAGATTGGGATTGGTGAAAATGATTTTGGAGAAGTTAAAATTGGAGGTTTGGAGTTTGTCGAAGGTGAAGATGAGTTTGATGAAATCGGATTTAAGAGGGCATTTGAGATCGCCCTCGACGATCTGTTCGAGGACGTGAAGCCAGGAATCACGAGAGGAGAGGAAGAAGCCGATTCGAGAGAGATCGAGCTTGGGGACCAGTCTCGACGACGAGGATGATGATGAAGAAAATGGAGTTTCATGGTATGTTTTGAAGGTTGGGTTGAATGTTAAAGCCAAGCTTGGTAATGCCTTGCAATTGAATAGTTTTGAGACGAACTCAGAGGTTGATTTTGTGTGTTAGGGCTGAGAGTTGGGGGCTTTTGATGATTTTTTTTTTTTTATTAATTTTTCTGAAGAATTGGCGCCAGAAAATTTTATTTTGGTGCTATTTGTATTTTTGGTCATACCTTTCATGACATGCATTGTGCGTCATAAAAAGGTAATACTTTTAACGGCAGGTGATGTGTGCGTCGTAAAAAGTGTAATATTTTTAACGGCGGGCGTTGTGTACGCCGTGAAAAGTATTCACTTTTCACGGCTGACATATGTGCGTCGTGTATAATTGATGTATTAACGGCACGCCATATGCACGTCGTAAGAAGTTTAATTATTTACGGCGTGCATTGCAAGCCGTAAAAAAATCATTGTTATTACCATTCACGGCCTACGCAATAGACACGCCGTGGTTGGAAAAGTATTTACGACATGCAAAAAAAGTAAGTCGTAAAAGTGAGAAACTACGGCGTGCATTTATTGTATGCCGTTGATGTGGTGCCGTAAAAAGTCAGTTTTGTTGTAGTGACCATGTTATCGCCTGCATCCTTTTCTATATTAGACATGGTATGTTTTGTGTCCATGCCTTTTCTAGGTAGAAATATGGTTTGGTCGCGCACCTTATTCACTTCATCCATTGCATCCATTGCATTGTAGTTTGTTTTGTCGCATTCAGCATTTAGGATTACGATCTTTCGACAGCAGATCATTCCTCACTCATATCATACCTTCCAAATACTTGTACTCTTTTTCTTTCTACGAAACACATAGTTTTGCATGTGCTCGCACCCCTTTCACGTTAAAACATGGTTCTGTTATGTGTAAGCATCCATGTTGCGTTGAGGCCAGTATTGAGGATGTAGGCACTTAGCCTGTGTTAGGCGTCGTTCGGCTCGTGCCCACTTCTTTTCTATGTTAAACGTAGTTTGATTTGCATCTCCATCCCTTTATGATATTTGTGTGGTTTTGCATTGCTTGTGGTTTGATTATTTCATAGCACTATATATCATTACATTGTTGCATTGTGTATCATCTTGCATTCTACCTCCTGAACTACGCTGGTTTGATTCCTTGCAAAGGGATACGTAAGCAGCCTGCGGGCGCAACCATTTGTTTCTGTATTTACATTTTGTTTGTTTGTCCAAGTCTTCGGCCTTGTCAAAAATAGGTCGTCTCTGGGCTTTGACATTTACTCACGTCATTTCATGACTCTGAGCTCTGTCAAAGAGGGGCAACTGTAGACACCTCATTTTTGACCGCCCTTAAGACTTGGGCGCCAATAATGGTTTACTTGGCGATGAGAGTTGTGCAGTGCAAAGGCTCGATTTCTTCAGTAAAGAGAGCGTCAAATCCTGACCCCACAACCCCTTTTTGGACCAAAGATTTTAGATCTTGAAACCCTCTCTTTTAAAATATTTTTGAAAAAGTTTCTACGATATTCCGACGCTCGCATTTTGTTAAATGTCGCGCTTTTCGGTAAACCGAGCAAGGACAAAGTGGAAATGAATGAAAGAGAGGTGAACTCTTTGAAAAATCTTTAAAACATCTTGTTTAGAGGCTTAGACTTGAAGAAAATAAGAGGAGAGGGAAGAAACCAAGTTGGGGAAGAAGATGGGCATGAACCGTTAAGAGAGAGTCGAGCGGCCCTTGGTAAATCAGGTCCATCCATTTGTACACTTGGATTTCAGCTACGAGGCTACCACCATTGGAAAGAAGACTTCCGAGGCTTCATTTTACAATCAAGAATCTCCTATAGCCGAGGTCAGATGAGGGAGATATGGATGGTTGAAGTTAGGCATCAATCCGGTTAGACCGAAACTGAGCAGTCTTCACTAAAAGAGGGATATCTCTTAGAACATAAGGAATTTTAATGTGAGGCTGCCACCATTGGAAATCTTACTTCCGGAGCTTCAATTTGCACACAAGAATGACCTGTAAAGGAGTCCAGATGAAGGAGTTATGCCTGGTTGAAGTCGGGACTAGGGACTAGTTTTTGCTGCCGACCTCTATGGGAGTGTGCCGGCCACAAATGGAGCATGCCGGCCATATTCTAGCTAGAAATGATCCTTGTCGGCCACAAAAAGTGGCCGGTCGGCCAGAAATATCCAGAAAGCTCAGAAATGGCAGATATTTCTCCTCCAGCTGTCCTACATTGCTCTAGATATTTCTAGCTTGATATTTTCGACCAAGGCTCCTCTTTTTGCTATATATGGAGGCTATATCTCTCATTTTGAGAGGTTGGCAAGTTTGGGAGGCTCTCTCTCTAAAATCCCTCTCTCTCTACAAAATTTTGTAAGTAAAATTTCAACCTCTCTCTCTCTAGAAGCCTCTCTCTCTCTTCTTGTTTTGTGCCTTAAGCTTAGAATCCTCTACACTTTTGCAAAGAGTCCCTTAACCAAAGTTGATCATATTTGGGCTGAGGTAGCTTGGGACTTTGTTTGAGCTTCAAAAGGTGGTTTTTAGCTCAAAATTGGGGCTGTTTTGCTGTTGTGCTTCAAAGGTAACCTTTTATCCCTTTTAAGCTCTTTGTGCACTATTGTTTTGCCATCTTTCTACACTGTTTTTGGGGTGGTTTTGAACTGAGAAAATCTCTATTTTTCTATCCTAAAAATGGTGGTTTAGGCTTATTTTGTGTTAGGGGGTTGTCTCTCCCTTTTGTTCCTTAGCTTGTATGGCTTTTTGTGCCATCTTTCAAGGCTTTCAAACCAAACTTTTTGGCCCTTTTTACCACTGAAACTTAGAGGTTTTTCAGTGACAAAAACCATGTTTTGAGGTCCAAAATGAGAGGGGGTGGCCTCCCCTCCTTGTCTCTCCATGCCATGCCATGCCTTGTTAGCATTACAAAGTAGCATGTTTTTGTGGCTTATGTTAGCTTAGTTCAAGCATGTTTTTGGCTATATTTTGCTATGTTATAACTCTATTTTGGGCTGGTTTGAGCACTTCTTGTTTGCTTCTTACACTTGTAGTGTAATCTTGCTTACTAGCTTAACATGCTTAATGAATTGGCCTATCATTTTAGCTTGTGTTAGCTTTATCTCAGCATGTTTTTGATCATATTTTAACATGCTTTAACTCTGTTTTGGGTGGTCTTGGTGACACATGCTTTGCTTTGTATAGCTATAGTGTAAATGGCCTTAACTAGTTTTGAGTTTTAGGACCCCTAGCATGCTTTGCTTGTGATGTTTCCATGATATGGCATCATTTAGCATATGATTTCAGAGCATATATCTTTGCCAAACTCTTGCATGTGTCACTCCTTCATTGCTTCTAAGAGTTAAGCTTTGTGCCTTGCTTGCGAGCCAACATGTGCGCATGATTTTTTTGCCTTTTGTGCCTAAGTTTCAGAATGTTTAGGCCACTGATTTGGCATGTTTTAGGTCTGTCCATAGCTGGTTTGGTCATTTGATCATTGCATAGCATGCCTCTAGTGTAATGCTTGTCACTAGTTTCAATGCCTTTGGCCCTTAACATGTTGTGGTTGCGTTGCTTGCATGGTTTTGAGTCACTTTGCATATTATTTCAGTGCTGAAATATATGTCATTGCACTCCATTGTTTCAATCTTTCATTTGCTTTGAAAGTGGTCTTGAGCCCCTTGTTGGCTTGAGCACGAAATTGAGGCACTCATGCCTAATGGTTTTAATCCTCTCTTGAGGGTTTCTACTAACCAACAGCATGATACCTCTTTCATGCTCAAGGCACTTGTGGCTTAGGCCATCTTTCCAATTAGAGGACTTTCATATTGGACTTAATCGGTTAAAGGATTAATCGGTAATGTAAAATGTGTAAACAAAATGAGCCAAGTAAAATATGAACAAGATAAGCATATTTTGTTGCATTGTATGTGTTTGGATCGGACGTTAATGAAAACACAAGAAATGTGGGACGTTTCATACTCAAAGTGATGAAATGTGTCAAGTTTCTTGGTCACTGACACCCTTGATCACGCATGATAGGGTGGAAGCTCTTTGAGTCTTATGTGTGCATTCATGAAGCTTGTACAAGCTTGGTTTTTGGGCCATCATGCATTGAGATGCTTGGTTGGTGGTTTGAAAGCCGAGCGCCACACTCCTTTGAGCTTGAGAAATGATGAGGAGTGTGGCAGTATATACATTTCCTTGCAAATACATTGTTGTGCCTCTGTTGTTCTCTGTTGTAGCAAAACCAGAAGCCTGGAAAACTAGGTGGCCGACCGGCCACTTGAGGTAGCCGACCGGTCATTTTCACTTAGCTGGCTGGCCAGTTAAGGTGGCTGGCAGCCACTTTTTGTGGCCGACCGGCCACCAGTCCAATTTTGTGCAGAAATGATCCTGTTTTGGAGCAGAAACAGTTTGGAGGTTTGGTTCAATGTTCAGAAACCAAGGCACGTGCAAACAGAGGCAATTGACGACAAAGCAATGGATTTCCGAGCAGACGCAAACCGAGCATGCATGTCTCCCTCCCCTCGAGGCCATTTTACTACTTTACTTAGCTAGTTAATTTACCGGTTTTGTAATTAATTAGTTAATGTGCTTAGCTAATTTGATTCATCTCTGTAATATTCTAATTAGCTTAGCATAGCTAGTTTCAATTCAACTGTGTTATAATAATTAGCTTAGCTTAGTGTAGCTTAGCTTAATTATTCGGACCCTCCTTCGAGAGGGCGTATATGTTGTAATAATGGTGTGTGTGTGTGTGCATGTCTTCCAACCCCACTTCTTTCTCCCTTTTATTTACCCCCTTTCGATGGTTAGATTAGGGATCATTTTCAATTAGCATATCTTATGCTTTGCATGCGTGCATCATTCATTTGTCTTGCATGCATCGGGCTCGGCGCATTATTCAAACTGCATTGCAATTTCAATACTTCTTTGAATACGTGTTTCAAAGCATGTTATCAAGTGTTGCATTCATATGCCATCTTAGACAGCCGAGCCTATTTAGTTGCATTTTGCATGTGTTACATTAGGCATTGTTAACATAGTTAGGATCATGCATATTTCTAACTAGTTTCCTGTTTTGGCTTGAAGTACACTGTAAGTGTTTATGCTTTAGCATCCTTGCATGAGTGTGAGTGTTGCCATGTTAGCATGTTTGCCATGAGGCTATGTGCTTAGATGTTTAACTGCATGAATGCCTGTGGATGAAGGCTTTATTGCTTGAATTGGGACAATTCATCAAATGTGAGTTTTAAGCCCATTTTGCGGAGTGGCACATCATGTTGTTTTAAAGCCCACCTTGAGGGTGGCAAATCCGCGCTTTAGCCTATTTGAGGGTAGCAATTCCAAACCATTTTCAAAAAACAAACATGAGATGTTTTGTTCCAAATTCTTGTAATTTAGTCTATACTTGTATGCTGCGCGCATCACATAGTAAGCTAGTCTAATAACCGGACAAGAACACATGTGTTTATAAAACAACATATCATGTTAGTAGAGGCCGATCCTTTGATCGGGCGAGTGGGAGTGCTCATTCCAAGACCTTCCCCTCTCATACCCAAGTTCCTGAGCCGAGACAACTTTGGTGATGACAGACACGTGGCCTTAGGCATGAGTCAAGGTTTCCTAAATTTCCCAAAATAAAATATTTAGGTGGCGACTTTGTAAACTGGGAAAGCAGTCCATGTTTGGCGCTTTTCGATTCAAAATTGATTTTTGAAAACCAATTGCTAGATTTGGACTCTTTGGTGATTTATCAGTCTTACATTGCACTTTGTAAGATTAGATTCAGAACTGTGACAAGAGTCCGAACTATAGTAGCACGACTCCAATTTGCGCCCTCTCCGAAAGGGGGGATGCGCGGAGAGAGTTCGGGCGGTCTACAGCTGTGTGAGTTCTATTGTCTTGGTTTACACAAACGGATGAACAGTTCAAGACATCATGTTCACTGGTTAGCTAGTAAATCTGATAGTGTCTCACAAGGGAATGTTCAAAGCCAAAAGCTATATATCCTTTGCAGAATATTTTCAATTTCTATACTCTCTGTAATTAGATCATTTTGTTGCATTTTGTCTCCGTTAAATTCCATTCGTGTGGGGGATTGTTGGAAAATTTGGTTTACTATAGGCTTATTAAAGGCTAACTTTGAGTCCAACATTGAGTGGGTCCCACATGTCTTTTGGGGCGGGTCTGAAGAGGTGACGTGTTCCTTGTCGCATGGCAAGTCGCACGGTGAAGACGGTACGTGAAAACCATTTATGAGTGAATGGAAACTTGACGTCGTTTTCGGGTTCGTGAAATGGACAATTAAAGAAGTAAATGTGGGTTTCCTTAAAATGGGTTGTCCCACATTGAAATTTAAAGAGAACTTATGTGTGTACATAAGTTCTAGGTGGCAACAGTTGGGTTGGGCCCCAAGAGGCATCCTAAGTTTGTAGAAGGAAAGAGTTATAGACAAATTGAACCTTGGCTTAAACCACCACACACGCGTGCGCGCGCCGTCATCCGTCTGACCAGCCGAGTCGAGCCGTGTCGGGCGCGGGTGTGGGTCGGGTTGGTTCTGATGTTAATCATCTAATTTTTTTTTCAAAAAATTCTTACAAGAAATTAATTCAAAATTTGAATTCAAATTTTCTATCCATAATTGTGCCATTTCTAGTCCAAAATTCCCAACAGATAAATTGTTTTTTAACAGGTTTTAACTACCAGAAACTTTCCAGCAGTTCCAAGCAATTTCGGACAGTTTTTCCAGACAGATTCAAATCTAAAACTGCTACAGATCTGTTGGAATTTTGAACTGTATCTGTTCAAAACAGTTTCATACCTGTTAGGTTCAAAACTACACCTGTTTGGACAGATCAGTTTGCCTATAAATACCAGCCATTTTCCAGTAGTTTTCCAATCCGAAAATATCCAGAAAAAATCTGTTCTCTTCCCATTTGGCTTTTCTTTGCATAATTCTTCATACCATTTTTTTAGGGAATACTTTGAAAGTATAGAACACATGTTTGGTTCGCCGTATAAATTGTTTGGAGTGTTACTATAATTTGTGAAGATCATTGTATCCTGGGAGATAGACACCTTTTATCTGTAAGCATCGTAGCGGGTGAATCTGTCTTAAGGACAGAGTGTCACACATTCGACTTGATCTTTTAAAGTTTTATTTGGTTCGGTAAAATAAATTCTGTAAATGATTTATTTTATTTATTTGATTTGGTTTCAAATTATTTATTTTACACAAAAGATTATTCCAACACTTTGAAGATGAATCCCTATAACTACACCTATAAAACTGATGTTGGTACATCTCTTGTAGTGTCGTTGAATCTAGAACACTCCAATATAAATAAGCAACTCTTCTCTTTTTGAAAGTTATAACTCGTTACTACAACACGCGTACCTCAACCCTTCGTGGTGGTTTGATCATTTATGTAGAGGCTCTGCCGCCTTCTTATGTTTCTTTTTCCAATCAAGAATACATTCTTTTTCCAATCAAGAACACACTTCCGTAACAAACATTCTTGAACTAGAAATCTTCTCCTAAATATTGAGTTTAATCGCGTCCAAAGTCTCTGGCTTACAAATTTAGGAGAGCTACTTCTTTACTTGGATTGTTCAACTTTGGAATTGTATAATAACTAAGGTTTAACATCCATCATAATCTCGACCACATAGTTCGAAATCGCGGTATCGGGTAACGTAACGGTATCGATCGCGGAGTATCGGTATCGGGAGTATCGACCGATACGTATCGGGTATCGGGTCGCGGCTGTGAAATTTCAAAAATCATTAGCAATCCCTCTAAAACTCAATTTTATGTATTTTTTTTTGACTCTTTTAGCCTTAATTTATCACATTTTAATCAAAATTTTGATATGTAAAGGCACTTTTGACTCATTTTCAACTAAATGATATGTATTTATTTTAGTCTCAAGCTTTTATTTGGCATATATGTTAAACTTTAATATAAAATTGATGTGAAAATATTTTTTTACTTATTTTCAGCAATGAAATACTTTCATATGCACAACAAATTAATAAGAGAAAGGGGGATATGAAAATAAATCATTCGCTTCAGTCATAATCGCATACAAACAATCTACTACAAATCAACAACTCTAAAACTTAGTAATACAAAGAATTACACGGTGGTACAGAAGAATCTCCATATCTTACATCACTTTGATCATCACTATGAATTGGTTGGCCTATTTCTCCATATTGATATTCCTGGTAGTAGTTATTGAAAGTGCATTGATCATAAGTAGTGTTGTTGCTGCCACTGCTACTTGATTGTTGTTGTGTCATTGCAAGCCCCCCTGTACCATAATTGAAACCCTCTATATATGGATATTGAGGAGGTTGTTGAGAGTAGTTCCAATTTTCCATATAAGGTGGTTGATAGATGTATGGTGGTGGTTGACTTGGAGGAGGGTAATAAGGATATGGTACTTGGCATATTTGTCGCCAATGTTGAGTTCCCTTTCCATCTTCTTGTCTAACTCCGAGATGTCCAAATTGATTTCTAAGGTCACGATGACCATAAATATCATCAATATGTCGTGAACGCCCAATTGATGCTTCTACATCAGGAGTAGAAATAGAATGTCGTCGTTGCTGTGTAGAATCCCTATTCCAATCATGATCAATATGATGAATACTGCGTCTACAACCATGTGCAAAACCTGCAGACTCCCATTGTCCACCACTACCACCACCTGTTGGAGGACTACTGCCATCACTATCATCTCCACTACCACTAGGTGGACTCAAACTGCGACCCTCACTAGAGCCACTTCCAGCAGACCTTGCTCTTTGATGGTGTTGAGGTACTTGGCTACTAGTTGCATGATCACCCTCATCATCATCATCATCAACAATTAACCAACCTGAGTTATCTTCATCATCCAAGACTGCATGTTCTCTCTCTTGAAGCCATGGAGTTAATAAATCATCTTCTTCAAATATATAGTCAAGATTGATGGGGTTAAAAGATTCCTCTCTGTCATCTCGGCTTTTTCGTGTTGCATGTCTGATCTTTAGCCTCATATTGTAATACACATAAAAAAGTTTATTTAATTTTTTATACTTCAACCGATTCCTTGTCTTTGTATGTATCAGGCTAAATGTACTCCAATTGCGCTCACAATTAGAAGAAGACGTGGTTTGGCTCAATACTCTCACAGCCACTTTTTGGAGTGCCGGAGCCGATGTACCATAATGGATCCACCATTCAGCTTTATACAAATCAATCAAATATTAGTGATTATGTTATAATTTGATATAGAAGTGTTGACAATACAATAATAATATGTAATTCAAATAGTTAATAGTTCATTGAGTATATAATAATTACCAGGATTTGTTACTTTCACTGCTTTTTGTGCTAACACAGCACCAAAAGAATCTTCTTTATTACAAAATAAAGAGATCTGCAATGAACAAAAGGCAATAAGCAGTTTTACAAACACAATTCACAAGTCAAATAATAAGTTATCAATTTAACTAATATTAAATAATGACTAACTTGGTTTATCGCCTGTATTTGCTCGTTTAAATCTGGTAGAAGTCTCGAAATCACATTTCTAACTCCACTCATCACTTCTCGAAGATTAGAAAGGTGCTCCCCATATTGGAATATGGGATTTAAAAAATAACCTACGTTCAAATATAAAATAATAATAAAAGTGAACAAGAACACATGATTTATAATTTAAATAAATTAAAAATTACTTACCAGCAGCATGCAAGTTCGTGTGTAGTTGGAAAGCCCATCGATTATCAATAATCTTCCAAAATACATAATAGCGACAATTTTGTTGATGGCCAACTTTGCTCTATCCATGGCTTCATATATAAAACCCATTGTGGGCTTTTCATCCCCATCTAGAAATCTAAGCACCTTTAGAAGTGGTTCTTGAACTTTTAATACATCTGCCGCCTTGGTCCAAAAATCTTTACTTTGTATATTTTTTTCGCTTCTTTTTCATCATCCTTTTTGGACCATTTGCTGTGCTTCCACTTTTGAGAATGAAACATATCCTGTAAAGCAGTCTTATGTTTAACAATGCTTTCCAAAGTAATGAAATTGGTGGCAAAGCGTGATGACAGGACATAACAACTCTCTCTCTCCTGTGAATCTTTTCATGAAATCAACGACCCAATTGGAGTTGTAAATAAAGCGTGTGATTACTTTTGCACAATCCAACACCTTTGCTACACTTTTTTTCTTCCAATATCTCTAACATAAGATCAATACAATGAGCTGCACATCCTGTCCAATACAGATTCTTCCTTTTTTGCATGAGTTTGTAACCAGCAGCCTTTATCGCAGCTTCGTTATCAGTTACGATTTGCACAACATATTCTTCTCCAATTTCATCGACTACCTTGTCCATGAGGCTTAGGTAATAATCAGATGTCCTACTAGGTACATCAGTTACATCCACAGACTTCTGAAAAATTGTTCCACGATTGCTATACACAAGAAAATTAACAATGTGCTTTCTTGTGGGCCCAGACCATCCATCACACATAATTGTAACACCTCCCTCAGCCCAACTAGATTTATGAGATTTTATCCAATTTTGTAAAGCTTCATACTCCATTGGTAAATACACTTCAGTTACCTGTTTAATAATAAATAACAAGCAAAAACTATTAACAAGCATCTTAATAATTTATTTATTTTTAAACCTAGATAGAGTTTTTTCAAACTTTAAGTTAGAGGCTTACTTCATAAGAAGTAGGTAGCTTTGTTCCTTTTCCAACCTCTCTTGCAGTATCCAACATTGGTTCTAGCCATTTGGAATTAACAACATTAGTAGGCACTAGAGTGAACAATACAAACTGGCTAAGCTTTTCCTAATTTCTTCTTTGCTTCTTTCAAGAATTTAGAGGAGAGCTTGGATTGTTTGTTGCCTTTGGTCCTATGAAGATCCACATCTATGTCTAATAATTGAACTTCTGGAGAGGATGTATCAATCCATTTCCTACCTGTACTAGCCTCACGAACACTATGACATCGCCGAGCAAAACCAGGAGGAGGTGCAACCTCAATATCACTAGCCCTATTTTGTCGGGCCATAACCATTTCTAAGTCCTCCTCATCATTTTCATCATTATCACACTGACTGGCTCTAATTTGTTCTGTCAATTCCTCATTCATCTTCCTTTTGTCAATCTTTTTGCCCTTATAATTATTCAAATGATCAATCATTAGTGTTCGAACTTCACCACTAACATTAGCACAAGGTGCGACTTGACCTTTCATATGGGCTAAATGTTGCTTCAACCTAGTTATACCACCATTTAGCTCTTTTCCACAAAATTTACACCTAATTTTATGCCTATTATTTTCTAGTGGAATTCCAAATTTCCAACCAATATCATCACTTGGAAGTTTTCTACTAGAACCACCTCCGTGCGCCATTATAACTTTCAATTATCTACAATAACAGTTTTCAATTAACAAATATTGTAATTCTAATTTAGTTACTAATAATAATGCATTTAAAAAAAAATAAAAAATCTAAACTATTAAACCTCTTTACTTAACAATTAAACCTCTTTAAAAAAATCTAACAGATGAAACTTCTTTAAAAAAAATCTGATATAAAAATAATCTGAAATAAAAAGATATGACAGATTCAAAAATTTGACAGATTCAAACAAACACACTATAAGGAAATAATTATCCTAATCAACTCATTGTCATGGCTTCTAAGTTTTTCATGGATCACTAATTCTTTATGACTCAAATGAAGCACGAGAGACTGAAATGATATCAAATTGGGCTTGGGATCTTCTATATTAATTAATTAATTTATTTTATTTATTTATTTTTTTATCTATTTTAATGCACTTTCAATCAATAATCAAGATGACTCCAGTCTCATCCCCCATCAAGCAAACAAAAGCTCTTAAATTTTTTTTTATTTGTATTATTAATATTTTATTATATATAGTTTGGTTATTTAAAAAAATCAAGGATCCCATCAAATAAAAAAAATATTCAACACAATAATAATCCTATCTACATACAAATTATAAACTATTATAAACTATTATACAAATTATAAACTATTATGTGGCAGTCCCTACAATCCCACATAAATCAAATAATAATCCTATCTACATACAAATTATAAACTATTATACCAATTATAAACTATTATGTGGCAGTCCCTACAACCCCACATAAATCAAATTATATTTTATTATATATACATAAACAAACCGAGAACAGCAAGCAAAACCATTTGAAGAAGTCTACAGCCAAAACAAAAAACAGAGCAGGAAACAAATGCAAACAGAGCATGAGAGAAAAACCTTCAACGAAGAAGCTTGAAATCGGTGATGGGTTTGGATTCGATTCGATGCTTTTCCTTGCAACACTTTACAAGATCGATGGCCTTGGGAGATGGATTTGGGTTTGATTGGGGAGTTGAGTTTGGTCCGATTGAGGGAAAACTTTAGAGGGATTTACACATTTATGGTGTCCTAGTGTCCGTGAGTCTGTGTGTATGTATTATTGCTTGAAGAAGACAAAAAATTTGAAGTGAAATGTTTAGCCCGTGAGTCTGTTATCCTTTCTTTTCTACTTTTGCTTTTGTTTTTGCAGGTACTTTGGTCGATTCTTTTTTCTTTTGCAGGTGATTTGCTTTTCCAGGTGACTAGCTTTCCTCAATTATTTTTCCATGCTTTGCTCGTTTTTCAGCCGAATCGGACTATATCGGAACTGTATCGCTCACGTATCGGATTCAAGCCGATACGTGTCGGGAATCGGCCGCTACGGACGTGAAATTTAGTCTCACCGGTATACCGGTGAGTATCCGACTCGGCACTCCTATTTTCCGTTACGAACCGGTCGGTACGGCACGTACCAGCCGATATTTAGAACCTTGCTCGGCCATTGACATCAACCACTAGAAATGCTTGCATTTTTCAAAATAGCATATTTTAGTTTGTATAATACCATTCTTTTCACATTGGTTGATTACATGCATAATTAGGTTTGACAATCACCTTTTTAGTAGTTTTATTTTTTATTTTTCGTGAACTTAAATTTTTTTTTTCCTGTGAACCACTGCTGGAAATGAGGGTTTTAGCGGCGTTTAAAAAACGCCGCTATAGGTCCAAAAAACGCCATCTAAACCTTTTGTGATGTTTTGCACCAAGCGCCGATGATACGGCCGTCGCTATAACTTTGTGACGCTTTAGAAACGTCGCTATATAAAACGCCGCTAAAAGTTCTACTATGACATCACCAAGCTATTTAGCGACGTTTTTAAAACGCCGTCGTATCTCTTTTTAAAAAATCTAACCGTTGATTTAATATTTAGCGACGTTTTTAGATACGCCGTGATAGCTCTTTTTTTTTAAAAAAAAAATTATGCTAATTTTATGTGATTGAACTAAAAAAACTGAAAAATAACACTAACATGAAATAATAACTCTCATTCAAATATCAAATACAACATTAGTTCACTTTCCCATTCAATTTAATATCCAATCACCATTAATCACAAAATAACATATTCACAAATCATGTTTTAACAAAGACATTAACAGAGAAAGAAGTGTTTAACTCAAATTGATTCAAATTGATGAGAGAGTTCACTGTTAGTCTTCATTGGTCTATATATCTGCATCAGAACATAAATTACAATCAGATTCACCAAAATAATCATAAATTGAAGAATTTGTAAATTTAATTTTCTTAATCACTTGATTGCATTTATTTATTTTTAATTGTTTAATTTTTTTGGTAGAGGTGGTTAGAGTTTTGCTCCTGACACAAATCTATGATTTAAGTTACAACTTTACTCCTTCAATAGTATTTAAACAAAAACTAGGGCTAAAATTTTTGTTTTCGTCCAGAATTGAAAAGAAGCTTTAAAAACAATTTAGATTTTAACAGAAGGCTCTGTTTAAGGGATTTATTACATTTCTTTATTTATTATTTTTCCAAAAAAGACTAAAGCCCATCAATATAAACTTTAAGCCTATTGTTTGCAACTGTAATTGAGCTCTATATTCCCTTTCTTAATTGGAATCCCAATTTTGTGCATTAACAAACAAAAGTTCATATGCCAAAATCCTCTCCTTAAAGAGGACCTACAAAAATTTTGTTGTGTTATAGAAATTAGGCTATCAAATCCCAAGGATTTTAACAACAGCAAATTATTTTCACATGCCTATCAACATAAACTATAAGCCTACTGTTGGCAAGTCACCAACCAAAAAATGAAGGGGAAAACACTGACCAGCCCACATACCCTTCTCTCAAAATGCAATATTTATCACAATATCCAGTAACATAACTAAAATGGCGATGACTCAATGGAGAAGAAAAGGCAAAAGTGAACCTGCAAGAGAGTCTAAGCATGCTGCAGTAACAGGGCAACCTTCCATGTTCAATAGAGAGAGCTTGTGCAAACCTGCAATGCACACAGAATAAGAGAGACTATTATTACAAAGAATTGCAACACTTGTTTGCTTTTCTTGTTGATAAATGAAAAGTGCTTTAATACACTATTGTAGAGAAAAACTATTCAGAAAACTATTCATGGAAATCACATCTGCTTTGCAACATACTCGAAGATAAAAAACTCACTCACTTAGAATGACCAAGGCAAAAGCTCTGTATCTCATGAGCTCTATCTAAAGTCTTCTTTGGAAACAGGGTAACCTGTCACAAAATAACATTGTTGAAAACAAATTGAAATGGAATTTAATATTTAATAATTTATTTGTTTCAATGGGTAAGAATCGTCAATTACACGAATTTTAAAATCTCGATCAGCACTAATTCAGCATTTTTCAAAACACTGATCCAAAACAGAGATAAATCACAAACAGATAAACTAACCTCTGATTGAAGAAGACGAAGAGTCCCAAAACACTGATTTAGCATTTTTCAAAACACTGATTCAACATTTTTCAAAACACTGATCCAAAACAGAGATAAATCACAAACAGAAAAACTAACCTCTGATCGAAGAAGACGAAGAGTCCCAAATCCACGGAGCTGTGCTCAAAATCGAACTTCGAAATCACAATCCCGAGATGAATCACTGACCTGTAAAAGAATCGAAGAAGAATCACTGAGTAAAAGAGTGAAGAAGAATCGAGAGCCCTAAGGGCTTAAGACCTATATAGAGCCCTAAACAAAAGTATTCACTAAGCAAAACATTGATCCAAAACAGAGATAAATCACAAACAGAACAAATAACCTCTGATCAAAGAAGACGAAGAGTTCCAAACCCATGGAGATAAATCACGGAGTTATGCTCAAAATTGAACTTCGAAATCGCAATCCCCAGATAAATCACCAAACTAAAGAAGAATCGAAGAAGAATCACTGAGTAAGAGACTGAAGAAGAATCGATCCTCTGAGAGAGAGATTTGGAGAAACAGATTCGATTCTCTGCGAGAGAGAAAGAGAGAGCAAGAGAGTGAGTGAGATAGGATTCAATCATCTAGACGGCGGTGCTCAAAATAGGGTTTTCAACATAAAGGTTTGGAGAGACAGAAGTGGGTGTGAAGAGAGACCGGATTTGAAGGCGCTTTTCAAATGTCTTCCACTTACAAAACGGTACCGTTTTAATTTATAACAAATGTGACGTTTAAAAAACGCCGTTAATTGTTAGAAAAAGTGACGTTTATTTAAACGCCGTTAAATCCCTGATTTCCTGTAGTGAACTTTAAATATATATATATATTTTTATTTTTATTTTTATTTTTATTTTAAAGAAAACTCTTCACTTTTTGGTCTTATTAGATTAGAGCACCTAAAAAGTTAAAAAAAATAATAATAAGAAAAAAGTTCAAAAAAGTCCACTTGTTTTTTTTATTGAAAAAACTTTTTACATTTTTCTAAAATAGACAAACTTAAAAAAGTAAAAATGTTTACTAAAGAAAAAGAGTTTTAGAAAAAAAAAAAGTGACGTTTTTTAGTGTTGCTAATCAAACTAAATTGGACTACCAACCCAATCTTTAAGCATTCCATTGAAAGGACCAAGTCCAACCCTACCATTTTTAACAAATTATAGTATCAGGATGGTCACAGACATGAAATATAAGGTGAATGCATGCACTTTGAACATGTGCACTTGCAATAACACATGATAGAGGTAAGTCACAAAAGCAACCTTACCTCTTTTCTTGTGGCCACTAAGGTATAAGTGTCCCAACACATTAATTACATATGACATTCTAATTTTTATTTTTTTAAATGTCTTTAACAGTTTTAACTTTTCAGATAATTTGATGGTGACTTTAATTTATCAAATTATATCCAAATTATGTATTCAAGCTTTATCATTAATCAAATAATTATAGTACTTTTATGTGTTTGAATTGCTAATTTGCTAAATTAGCAGCAAAGAGAAGCTTTGAGAATATAAATTATTAAAATTTTATTTCTAACAAGTTAACTAAGTTTGTGTTATGCCATATAAATAAAATTTCTATAAAGAGTGATGTGATTGTTGGTGGTTCTTTTATATTAACCTAAAGAGAAATTCTACTATGCACACCTCATTAAACGAATGCACTTTATGCATCTCTATTTCTGCTATTTTTCTTTTTTAGTTATTATTAATTTTTTTTCTTTAGTTATGACATTATTATAGTTATGATTCATAAGATTTTCGGTTATATCTCATGTGGTAGTTAGTTATGACTTTTTTTTTTTTTTTTTTAATTATAACTTAGAAAGTTTGGAATTATGTCATTTTATTCTTTAATTATAAAGTACATATAATCTTTCTCTAAACCAAAACAATTCATCGTTGTTTATAATTTTTTTAAAAGTGCTTTCACATTATTATTGAGTTATATATGTACAAAATATTATTTGTGAATCATTTTAAATTAATTTTTTAAATCAACCATTTTATAGGATTTTGTATTTTGAAAACAACACACCAATAGTGGCAAAATTAAATTCATCTTGATAAGATTGAGCTTAATTTAGATATAATAGCATGTGTACAGAAATGTTAAAAGTATTTTAGATTCATTTTTAATATGATGGGATTATATTCAAAATATAATCTGGACATTTGACTTAGTGATTGTATAATACTACTTGTGACATAAGATTTCGGATTCAACTCTTATAAAGAGGACTATAGAATAGAATTGGGGTTGTTGTTGTGCCTTGCGACACAACACCCATGCTATGAGGCCCCATGGGGTGTGTCCCGAGCCTTTTTTGATAATCTGAACTATTTATATTTTAAGGTTGGTCGAGCATTTTATTCATACAAAAATCCAGGTTAATTGGACATACGTAACTCCATGATCAGCTCTAATTATTTTTACAAAAATTATCAAAATATATCAGTTGTCTATTTTTGTTTAAAACAAATGTGACTTGTTATGGAATTACAGACATCCAATTGATCTGATTTCTTTTTACGTATGATCTATTTGATAAATCTTATAATAAAAACGATTCAGATCATGAAAATAGAATTGGTACACACCCCAATAGCCCTCACAGCACGTGTTGTGCCATAAAGCATAACACCTACCCCAAGTCCAGTTTGGTACCGCTTGTGGTGGTTTATTTTCTCGGGGTAATTACTAACTAGTCTTATTAAGTAGATTTAAATACAATTAAGTCCTATTAACTTTTTGAATGCATCAATAAGTCTTAAAATACCTATATCTATCCAGTTCTTTTATATTCTCTTCTCTCTCTCTCTCTCTCTCTCTCTCTCTCTCTCCATCATTTTTCCAAAAGATTCACATTATTGTCTACCACTACTACTATCACTACCACCGTCGTTATTTGGATGTTGCCACCATTCACCAACTATCTCCACCATCGTCACAGATATACACTCTATCGTCACCAATCTACATTTTACTGTCGTAGAACTACACTTGACCGTCGTCGATCTACACAACCACCATATCACCACCGCCTCATTTGTTTCATATTCAGATTTATTTTTGATTGATAAATTTATCAATCTGTCTTGTTCTTTGTGTTTCTCGAAAAGGATGGTGGGTTCTTGTAAGTGAGTGAGTGAATATGAGTAAAGATAATAAATAAATTTACAGTGATAAATTTATCAGTCAGGGTTTGTAGATAAATAAGACTGGTTAACAAGACTGTTTCGTAAGACTGGTTGTATGTAGTTAATGGTGGTTGTCTTAGGCTAGTTGGGCTATTGGTTGTTAGGCTTTGTTGACTTTCGAGCCATTATGGCTAATGGTCTTTTGATGATGTGAATATTTTTATATTTGTAATTACTCTCCTATTTATTGATAAAAAAAGGATTATATTCAAAATGAATTTGAATAAGATATTAATTTGTATGTTTATAAGTTTGTATTGAGATTCCTGTCAAGGATTATATTCAAAATAAATTTGAGTTAGATATTAATTTGTGTATATAGTTTTGTGTTGTGATTCCTGTCACATAGTATGATGCAAGTCATTTTAGAACACACGTCCTGAAAAGGGTGTGTACTACATACAAGTTATGATATTTGCGGTGCCGATTACCATTAATGTCATAACTAAATTCTTTTAAGTCATAACTTAATGAGTCATAACCAAACACCATGTAATGTATAACCAAAGATATTTTTAATCATAACCAAAATAATAATAGATCATAACTAACATCATAACAAGTTATAACTAAAAATCGCAAATGTCACATATGGTACTGTTAGCACCACATTTAAACCATCCAGTGCGAAAGTGACACGTGGCAAGGGTATTAAGATATCGAAGAGTCCCACTTTCGAAGGTGCCCACATGAGTTGCGAATACAAGTCTTCAATTGGCAAATAGAATGAATGACTTGTGAAATGCACGTGAGGAATGAGTTAGCAGGAAGCAGTTGCTAGCAGTTACATACATACAAAGAGAGGATTATAGCCCTAAGAAGTAGTGAAAATGAAGCATATCATGGTGGATGTTATCAGCTTAACTGCACCAAGAGAAGGCCATAAATAGATGGAAACAAAGACTGAAGAAGGCCCTCGACCAAATCCAGACTCTACGTCTTTGTCATTCATTTATCTTTAAATTTCTACACTTTACTTTTACACATTGCACTTAAATTTCGTAGGAGTAGATTAGCTTTGTAATTCCAGAACCCGGTCGTTTTAAAAGCTTCGAAGTTGCCCTTACTAAAGGTAACATTTTGTAATTGTTTATTCAGTTAATCAATTACAATTTATGCCAGTCTCTCCCTTCTATTCTGTTATGAACTTGAGTTAAAGCTTTGGTTCATCTTTTCAACACAACTCAGTAAAGTCCTCTTTATTGAGGTTAAGAGAACCTTAACACAATTGTTTGATAAAAATTGACATTTATTATCTATAAGGACTTTTTAGATCCTTACTGACATGCTTGAATTACATTTCTAACCTTCGAAATGTCAAAAATAGCCAACATCTATTTTTTGGCATGCCTAGTTGGACCAATTTTGTGTTGAAAATATGGTTTGAACATAGTGCTATGGCGAAGAACATCTAGATGGTGAAGATGTTAAAATACAAGAAGAGGATTTTTTGCTTCAAACAAAAGGCATACTTGACCCTCCTTCTATTTATGGCCTACATTTAGATGGCCATGAACAGGCAGAAGAAGATCCTCATCTAAGGGTGGATGTACCTACCCAACATATTGGCCATTGGCAATGGCCAAACTTATGAACATGCACCCTCTCAAGGCCGAACACTAGGCCAGAGTAGTCGGAGCAAGAGTGAACCACTAATATTTACTCCTAGCATATCAAATGAACAATGGAGTGGAATGATGTCCATAATGAGTCAAATAATGATCGCAAACCTAAAAACTTGGTCTGATTCATTCAATGATTCACTTGTTCAAAGAATTGATAATAGGTTGGAAAATATAAGTTAAAGTATAGGTCCTATTTTAAGTAATAGAAGCTCTATTCAAATGTCAACCCAGCCTAGAGCAGTTCCTAGTAGCAGCCAGAATGGTGGTGAAAATAGAATAAGAAACGCAAAATCATTCTATGAACCGGTTAGACCTACACCTTCAATTGGTCCAGGGCCTTATCGAAGAGTTTTTAATACTGAAGAAACACATGTTGTCTATGTATAGCCTCAGTTGTTACCTTCGAATACATCTGGTAATGCTACGCATGGTTAGGCTGAAACACTTAGTACCACACAAATGGTATCAAATCTAGTCTTCGAATCTACACTCGGGAGGTTGGCGGAACCTTTTAGGCCACCACTTGTTCCATTTAGGAAATAAGATATTATAGGATATGAGCAGGCACCAAATCCTACAATATATCCTTTGGATCGAATGGTTATACCCTTGGTGCAAGTTATGCCAAATGCATAGCCTCAAACCCTTGACAACAAATCCATTAAGGATATGCACCACACCAGGCCTAATAAGGAGTCCCTAATGTTATTCCTAGGGACCAATTTTTTAACATGGTGCGAGAAGTGTGTGGTCCTATGGCCCAAAGGGTGCAAACACCAATTTATAGGAAGCCATACCCTGATTGTATAGATAGACTACATTTTATCTTGTTTAGGAGGGATGGAAACCAATCAACCATAGAACATATTGCTAGGTTCACAGGGAAATGTAGGGAATGCACGAATCACAATTATATAAAGCTTCGATTATTCCCTAGTTCATTAACTGGCCCAACATTTGCTTGGTATATTAGTCTATTACTTGGTACGATTCAAACTTGGC
The DNA here is from genome assembly GCA_030407325.1 of Camellia japonica. Classification (NCBI taxonomy): domain Eukaryota; kingdom Viridiplantae; phylum Streptophyta; class Magnoliopsida; order Ericales; family Theaceae; genus Camellia; species Camellia japonica. The sequence goes on along the minus strand of JAPPVO010000036.1, from coordinate 121,999,844 downwards.
TACAAGTGGAGGAAATGTTTCATGCACAATTTTTCAAAATGGAGCCAGAGCTCACAAAGGCTGACTTAGCAAGGTTAAGCCAATGGCCAGAAGAAAAGGCCACTCAATTTATAGCCAGATTCAAGGAGGTCAAAAGTAAGTGTAGGGTGATCCGTCCTGAGCCTAAATTTGTTAGATTGGCTTAAAATGGCTTAGAGTTTAGGCTTCGAAAGAAGTTTGATGTAATGGAACAAAATAGAAATAATTTCTCATATAGGACCTATTAAAGGGGCCCTAACATGGAAATAGGTGCAGCTGAGATTATAGGCAAAGAACCATACGTATGTGATGCCTTAATTAAAAAAGAAACTACAATAGATCATCAGTTTAAAAAGAAAGAATTTTATAGAAAATACTCTTTTGATATTTCTAAAGCTAATGAAATATTTGATCATTTATTAGCAACACGGTTTCTAAAGCTCCCTAAAGTAGTGGTTATGCCAACTTCAATGAGTTAAATGGTAAAATGTAATGTAAATGACATAACACTTGGTCTCATTCTATTAAAAACTATATTATTTTTCGAGACCGGATTCAAGAGCAGATCAAGAAGGGTAGGCTTCAATTTCTAGCCAAGGTTGAGAAGGCAATGGGAATTGACAAAGACCCTTTCCCAGAAGTGAATGGGGTGGAAGCTAATGCTGGAGTTCTAAGTTCAATCATTTAGGCTTTGAAAAGAGGCTTGAATATTAGAGAATTGGATGTTTTAGACTTCCAAATGAATGAAATGAGGCAAGAACTTGCTTCGAAAGAAAGGAAGTTATCTCAGAAGACTAAAAAATTGGCTCTTCCATGGCTAAAGGCAGTCTGATCACTCAGCGACCGCATGTACTGTGGAGACTTCAGTTGTTCAGAGGGTTTGCCCTAGGTGCAGGGAAGGTTACAAGTGGGTCAAAGGAGTACCTAAAAAGGTCAATGCTAGGGACAACACTCCCAGCATTGTAACCAGGAGGCCTAGAAGTAGGTTGTGCCAAATTAATGCCCCATATGAACCAGTGGCTCATTTTCAAAGGATAACTTAGGGTAGAGGAAGGAGAATGAGAGAATCATTTAGAGGTGGATTCCATGGGGATTTCATAATAGACTCCCTCTACCAATCACATAAGGAGAGAAGACTTGAGAGAAGTCCAGAAGTTAGACATTTGAGGCCACGCATTCCTTACTCAAGTAAAAGGCAGGTGTATTCCTGGGTACCAGGAGTCCCTAATTGGTTTGTTTTGTAGACCAGACCTAAGGTAAATCAAACTGAACCTCAACAAGATCAAAAGCTGAAGATGGTTAAGCCACTGCCTGTAGCACCTAACCAGTGGTTCATGCTAAAAGATCCAAAGAGTAGGCAGGCAGATTTGGTGCCTATTCTCTCCAGATCACAAAGGAGAAAGATCCAAAGGAAAGATAATCCTAAGAGAAGGGAATGGTAGAGGAAATTGGTTGAGAAAAAGCATGTGAGATACAATTGTACTCAAGAAAAGAGAGAACAATTTACTCGAATTCATGCTAAAATAACGGCTGAAGAGAATGCTAGTCTAATAAGCTTGTCTAAGGCCCCTAATGGAAAGTGAATTTGAGTTTGAAGATTTGGAAAGCCAGCCATATGACTTAAAAGAAATGGTAGATGGTTTGTTTGAAGCCATGATGGTTGAATAGACCAAGCCTATAGATATGTAATTGGCTATCACCATGAAAGTAGAGGAAGGCTTGAAATCTGAATACAATTCAAAACCTTCGAAGGGGTTAGAGACTCAAAGTGAGCCAATCTAGATCCAATTTGGCTCATTACCTATTGTTAACATAAATATGGTATGTGTTTTGCCTCACAGGTTTAAAGCAGATCCTAGTCAAAGGAGGAGCCCATCCATTGAAGAATGGATTGAATCAAATGAGGAGGCTTTCATCATAGAGACTGAGATAGTGGAGGAGACATACTTTGAAGAGACAGTGGAGATAAAGGCTCAAGAGACTACGTCTTGTTATCCTTTTGAATACCCAACTCCAAGCACGACTTAGTACATCAAGGCCCATTTCAATGGATAATGAGTAAGGTGTTGGTGGGCAATGGAGCAGCAGTCAATTTGTTACCCAAAGCCTCTTTGAAGAAGTTAGGGTTGAAAAAAACCCAAAAATTATTCTAGCTAGCACCTCCACAGCAGGGTTCACAGGGGATAAACAAATGGCCTAAGGGATCCTACCAGTCAACCTCAATGTGAGGTCTAGAAGCTGTGTTGCAGCTTTCTTTATGGTGGATAACAAGGCTAAGTATAATTCGCTGCTAGGAAGAGATTGGATACATACCAACAAGTGTATGCCATTATCATTGCACCAGGAGATCATCATGGCCTTGGAGATGGAGAAATAGAGGAGATATAAGCAGACCCTCAACCATTCAAAGCTCATGTAGATTTTGCAAAGGCAAAGCTCTATGAATAGGGGGTGATATCTCTACGTGTGTTGAGAACTCAGGGTGAGGATGTAGAACATGGTACAAATGAAGAAGTGGCTTATCTAAACCAAAGGATCCAAGATAGTTTGGATGAGCCAGCATGGAACAAAGATGAGTCAGAGACTGGCTCTGAATCAGAAACAGTGCAACAAGATTTATTATTGGCTTCGAATAACTGATTGGCTTTGGATATTGAAACCCAAATTCAGGAAGTTAAAATTTTTTGGGCAAACTTTTCCTATGAAGATGATAAACGGAAACAACAAGAAGTTAAATCACCTGAAGAACTAAAAGATTCTAAAGTCTTACAAAGCTTGGCAGCTAAGGCTCAAGACCCTTTAGAAGAAGTAAATTTGGAAGGAAAAATAGCTTTGAATCTAACCTTCACTAGTGCTTAGATGGATCTAATCTCTAAGGCCAAATTGTTGGGTTTATTGAAAGAATATAAAGACTGCTTTGTTTAGGATTACAGTGAGCTACTTGAATTGGATAGGCAACTAGTGGAACATAGGCTTCCTATTAAGCCTAACTACAAACCACACAAGCAAAAACCTCGAAAGATAAGTTCAGAGGTAACTTTCAAGGCCAAAGAAGAAATTTCCAGATTATTAAAAGTTGGGTTCACTAGAATGGCCAGGTATGTTGAATGGCTTTCCAATGTGGTACCAGTTGTTAAAAAGAATGGAAAAATGAGAGTCTGTATTGACTTTCGAAATCTAAATTTGGCAACTCCCAAGGATAAATATCCAATGCTAGTGGTAGATTTGCTTGTGAACAAATCAGCAGAACATACATGTTGTCTATGATGGATGGTCATTCTGGGTACAACCAGATATACATAGCTGAGGAAGATGTTCACAAGATAGCTTTTAGGTGTCTAAGTAATTTGGGAACCTTCGAATAGCTGAAAATGTCTTTTGGGTCGAAGAATGCTGGGAAACCGTATCAAAGAGCCATGAATACCATTTTCCATGATCTAGTTGGGGGATTTCTAGATTGTTACATCGATCACATTATAATCAAGTCTCAGTCCTTTGAAGATCATTTGGATCATTTGGAAGCTTCATTCAAGGATGATGCACTATTAGCTTAAGCTTAATCCTCTCAAATGTGCTTTTGGTGTGTCTACTGGTAATTTTCTGGGATATATGATCCACAAAAGAGGGATCTAGATCGACAGAAGCAAAGTCAAAGCCATCATCGAAGCTAAGCCACCCACTAGTAAGAAAGAATTGCAAAATTTCTTGGACAAGTTAATTTCCTTGGAAGGTTTATTGCTAACACTACTGGTAAAACTAAAGTCTTTTCTTTTTTGTTGAATCTTAAAGACCATGAGAAGTTTCAATGGGAAATAAAACATCAGGCAACATTTGAAGCCATTGAAAGCTATTTGGTAAATGGTCACCTAATTGGGAAGGATCATTTCAAATCCATAAAATGCTCCTAATTGGTGCTTATCACTTAAGGAACCTTAATGGTTTCATACATTAAAGGAAAATCAATGGCAAATTCTTGAAAACATATTTTCCAACTGTTTGGGAAACTTCATGCAATAAGGAATTGAAAGTTGACAATGGACAAGCATAAATAAAACAACACAAGACAAGTTGGGAAGCATAATTTTCATTAATATGGTGGAAATTGTACAGAAGCCCATAGTTGGGTCCAAAATGTCTTACATTGCTTGAGTTGTTCATGTATAATAAGTTTCTTGTTATCTATAGAAGGAAACAATTAAAGTGATTTGGACATATCAGCCTTAACGTCCACCAATTTAGTACTGAGGCTTGCATTTTATCATGGTTGGTGACCAAGGTTGTTTCCACCTCTACAAGTTCTTTTTCTAGGGCATCTTTCCTTGCAAGAAGAATTCTTTGTTGAGTTGAAGCTTGGGCCTGGTCAGCACTAAGGGAAATAACCTTAGTCTATATAGTACTAACAAGAGCTTGGTTTTGAATAAGTTGTTACTGAGCACTTAAAGCAAGCTCTTGTTGATGAAGCTGAAAGTCCAAAAAGACCATAGCCTTTAGCAAGATGGAAGAGAGAGGAGACTGGTGATAAAATAATGATTACCAGCATAGATGAAACCTTTGTTTGAAGGTTGGATTCTTTAAAGCCAATAAGGGCATCTTGGAAAAACTCTTTATTAGCCTTAAACAAACTTTAGCACTCAAGATCTAGGGGGATGAAGTTGGCGCAGAAGCAAAATGGCCAATGAAAAAGTCTTTCAATTGAAAAGGATCAGCTTCTCAAGGCAGAGATACGGGAGCGATAGCAGGTACCAAAATTTGTTGGAGTTCTCGCTCAAATGTCAATAATTCAGGCTCTAACATCTCCACCACTTCACCATTATGGGCCTGAGATGCACCAGCTTTTGGAAAAACTTCAGTATGAGTGGGCTCTAACTTGGCCATGTGGGTAGAAGTTTCCAGTAAGTCTTCAGATCCATCAATGTTTGAAGAAGAAACAACAGGTAACTCATCAAGTTCTGGTGCAAGTATATTTTCCACCATCCTTCGAACCAGAGAATCAAGGGAAGAAGTAATATCAACATGGTTAGAAAAGTCTAGGGAAGATGGTGAGGTAGAGGGGGCATGAGAGGTAAGTGGAGTAGACAGGATTACTTGCACATGGGAAGCTAAAGAGGGTTACTTAGTGTCATCCTCTAAAAGGTTCCCACGTGCCTCCTCTTCTGCAATGATGGTGGAAAAAATGGCCTGAAGATCAAACGAAGGAGTAGTCCTCACTTTCTAAAGATACATCATTTTCAATTTATTGCTCATGGCCCTTCCAGTGCTCCTGAAATAGGCATTTAAAACCCCAGCCTCAAGTGAAGGTACTTCTCCTACATCTAGAAGGGGTTTAATAGTTTGTGCTTGAGATTAAGTGAACACTTAGGATTGTTGATAGACAAAAAGATGGCAAAGTTTAAAGGTTCAAGAACCTTTGGGAGATGTAGACAATGTAGGAAGAGGACCTGAATATTGGGTTTCAAGAGATAAAGTGTCAATCATCCTCTTACTCTAAACCCCAATGGGGGATGTGATCCTCCTCATTATCTTCTTTTTTTTATTTTTGGTTGTGCAATGAGAGCTGAGAGTGTCCAAAAAGGTGTAGAGAGATCAGCTCCCTTGTTAGCAGGTGAAGTTGCTCTTTTTCTTTTCCAGCTCATTCTGGCAACAAGCATAGCTAGAACTTGCTGCCTGTTGATGGAAGGCTTTAGTGCTAGTGCAAAAACTGGAGATAAAATATATATACTTATAACTTAGTCACAAGCAAATAAGTACAAGTACTTGAATAAAAATACATAAATGAAGTCTAAGGTACTTCAAATGATGACTACTTGGATTGGAAGAGGTCCTGGTAGCTCTCCTAGTGGAAATGATGACTGCTGCCATTGCAGGAGCAATCTGTGTTGGAGCTTATAATGCTACTGAAGGAATGGTAGGGGTTGCGGTTCTAACCTAAGGAGTAGCCTTAGCAGGACCTAGATTTATGATTATCAAGCCCAAGGGTAAGGTAAACCTAGCCTCTGTGTTAGATTTCCATTGGTTCAAAAAACCAAAGTAAGCTATTGAGCTAGAATTGAAATGAATGAAAATGAATTTCTCTAGACTCTCTTCTAGGAGCTTGGTTGATTCTCCAATTCTAAATTGAGAAGCCCTCGGATCTTTGGCATACGGTTTGGGTTTAGTAGATAAATAGAAGGAATAGGGATAAGCTAAATTAACCCAACTTGTCTGGCAAATTGAGCTGGGCAGTATAGCTCAGCTATGCGCTAGTAAAGATAAACACCCAACAAGCCTTGTGGGCATCATCAATGCATTTTTTATCTGCCACAAGACTGTGAATCCATTGAGGACCCCTGATTAGGTTGAAGGGAAGAAAGAATTCTGGTTTTAGATCTAAGGAAAGGTTAAAAAAATAACGACGAAAATACTTGAAGGTTAAAACTTTAAGGTTTACTTTGGAATAGAGCTCACCATAGGTGCGAGGATCCACATCTTTATGATAAGAGAGAATATAGGTTTGAAAATCTAAGAAGTATGCAAAAAACCATAATTGGAGGATCCAAAGTGGACCACCAAGGTTAGGATCCAAAGGACTCTCACAAAAAGAAGAACATGCCCTGTAAAGATGGCTTAGAAGAAAAGGAGCAAAAGAAACACACTCACCAAAAGCAAGAGGTTGGGCTACGGGGATAAATTCTATGACGAGCTTCTGAGGTGCTATACACGTGATGAATTTACATAACCAATATATGATGAAATCAAAAAGCTTTTGGTCCGAAACATGACCAGTTTTCTTATTACTACTACCAAGAAAAGTGGAACAAGAGGGATTATAGTGGCTCAGGTTAGAAAACCCGACAAATTTTATTTTTTGGTTAGGAAACATGGTCGTCTCGATTGACTTTGACCTTTTATGGGTGGGTTTGGACCCTTAGAATGCCTCAGGTTGGCTTTGGAGTAGCAACCTAGATTTCCTATCTTTGCTTGGTCACACCCACAATGGGCTACGACCAGGCTGCGGCCAGGCTACAATCAATTTGTCCTTCAAGTTTGTTGGAAAGGGGAGGAGGTGCGTGGCCCGCAATGGGGGCTCGAGACCTTCATAGACGCAACAGCGGTGTGGCCTTCGTGCCCACGGTCTGTTTTTCTATATAAAGCACCAAAAGTTAAAAATATCTATCTTTTGAGTTCATCATCTCTCTTCTCTTTCCCTTTCTGCCATTTCCAACCCATTTAAGCTTTTAAGCTTGGGGTTCATCTATTTTTACTCATTTTCTACTGCTAGTTCCATATACCAAAACGTAGAGCTCAATGAGGGCTTTCATTTAATCTGAGTGGATCGTCTTTTTGTTACCAGTGATTTTTGGGTTGTCTCCTCTTCGCTTCGAGAGGTAGGAATTCCTTTACTCCTTTTCAATACCTTGTTATAGATAGACATGTGGTAGTTTTTATTGCTTTTAAAAGCATGTTTGTTAAGTGATTTTCCAATAGCTTGAAAAGGGGTTTAGGGTTTGAGTTTTGGAAGTTGAAATTGTATGTTTTTGGTCGATTTGGTAAGTTGGGAGATAGCTAATCATATCTATTTTGATAGTGGCAAAAGGTCCTAATTTATTGTTAAGGGTTTATAAAATAAAAAGGGGTAAAGTTGGGTAAGGAATGTTATGTGTTATAATTGAATTAATGCTTTGGTTGCTAAAAGGAATTAACCGGGTCTTGTGATTGCTTTGTTTAATGTTGTCTTGAATTGGGTTGAGCCGTGTATCATAAATTGGGTTTTGAAGTGTTGAATTATTGGAACAATAGGTTTGGTTTGCAAGAACGAAATGATGTTCGTAACTCTTTTGAGAAATGATTTCAATGAAGGCGTTAATGTTTTGGAATTGTGGAACTTGTTGTGGAATATAATTCAAAAGAGTTGTTTATTTAACTATTAGATATTTTGTCCTTGGTCATCGGTGGAGGATAACATTGTTGTTGTTGAATAGATTATGTGTATGTATTACACTTGTATGCATTTATGTAATCTAGCATGTTGTGATATTATTTGGAGGTCTGTTTCTCTCTAGTTATGCCAGTAAAGCGTGGCGCCTTGATAGACAGTTCCACTTCCCTTCAGCTTACGCCTGGTAAAGTGTGAATTGAGGTCCGTTTCTCTCTAGGAGGTCAGTAAAGCGTGGCGCCTTGAGATAGGTTCCTCTCACTTCTGGTTTGCGCCTAGTAAAGTATGACCTTGGGTCGTTCCCCTCCGGGTGAGGCTGATAAAGCGACATTGTGTTATGTGGGTTGTCTCATTTTTCATTCGTGTTGTAGGTCGGTGGAAATTAAAGTATGTATTACCTTCAGTTATTTATGTTTAGAAATATATATTTCTTGGTATATTGTTGTGGGTGTTCCTTGCCCTTGGACCTTTAGCCAAGGAAGGTAGTAGATGTATTGGTGTATAAGTGTGTATAGTGTGTTGGAATGTAAGTGTCACGACCCAAACTCGCCCCTAAAAGTTCGGCATGACCTACTCAGAAACGGACACAAAATTCGACATGCCTAACATATGGGGCCTGAACGGAAGCATACAACGATACAGAATAACATCCATTGAGCTAATACTAACGTGCCAAGATCAAACACTTTATGTTAGGTAACGCACCATATAATAAACACACACACAGCTATATATATATATATATATATATATAAACAAATATACAGACCCATCCCCGAGTTTGGGGACGTAACAAAACTGGGTTAGGAGAAGTTAATTATGTTTTACAATATCTGACAAAAGGGTGGGTACACGAAGCCAAAAGCTCTGCAAGGGTTCCGCAAAATGAGTGAGTTTCGTCTAAGTGTTTGGTTGTGGTGTAATGGCAAAAGACAAGTGGTCCAGGTTGGACTAGGACTGACCTCTAGACTACCTACAGAAACAGATATAACACAGAGTGAGCGAAGCTCAGTGAATAATAGTACGTAAACAATTCAATGATTAACTTGAATTATAATGTATACAAGTGCAAAGAACTTATGGTTAGTCTTATCCTGTAATTATTTCCAGAACGGCCTTGGGCCCAGTCTTTAAACAGAGTGGCTTCAAGCCTAGTAGCATACAGAACGACCTTAGGCCTAATAGATTTTACAGATTGGCCTCTGGCCTAAACAGAGTGGCTTCAAGCCTAGTAGCATACAGAACGACCTTAGGCCTAATAGATTTTACAGATTGGCCTCTGGCCTAACAGACTTTACAGATTGGCCTCTGGCCCAGATATCAACAGAGCAGAGTAATTCCAGAGTGTTACAGAGGTACATAGATTCTTTCAACGTTTATATAAGCTCACATCGATTTCCAATCAATATAATGTTAACGTAATTCCTTGTGAAGAACAGAGCGTTAATAACAATAATTATTAACGGTAAGTAAATGTACATCTACGGTACTAATACTCACTGCGTTGTAGTGGAGTGATGGTTCCTTCCGGATTGTGACTTACACACATGCACAATTCACAAATTAGTTCTCTTTTTCCTTCTTAAATCATTCTTTTGATTCATTCCACTTCAATGAATTTACGAACATTTAAAGAACATCAAATAATATTTTTAATAATATCAGAGGGTTAAGCGGAGAAAACGGAGCAGACGAACTTTTTCAGCATGGGCCGCACGTGCGGCTGTGAGCCCCGCACGTGTGGCAGTTGGTCCTGCACGTGCGGCAGTGAAGCCCCGCACGTGCCTTTTTAGCAGTAGCCAAAGACCCAAAATGCTTTGTTTCCCGCACGTGCGGCCATGACTCCAGCACGTGCGGTAGTGTTCCCGCACGTGTGGCCATGACCCCCGCACGTGCAGCGATTTGCTCTGTTTTGTGCAGTTTGAATACCACACATTTCCACCAAGGCCAATGTAATATAAAGTCTAAATTGGAGGAACTTGGGACATTATAAAGGAATAACATTACTTTTAACATAAATCAAACACAACCAACTCTTTCCTCCTTCAAAGTTACAATTACAACTCAATTCTCTTTAACATCTCACATTATATATATGCAAAATTATGTGGCTTGACATACAAACCAAACAATAGGATGTAGTCCCTTTGTATAACACCAAACTAGTTCCCCAACACACCCAAGTAACAAAATATATTCCAAGTTAAGTAGTGATCACACACTAAATTTCAATCTCAAGCCCCAGGTTACATAATTGTGAAGAAACCTCACTCAAATTCAAAAGAAGAGTTGTAGGAGATAAGGAATTTTACCTTAAGCTTAAGTCTCTCAAATTCCCTTCAAGTTTTCCAACCTTCTTCCTTGCTAAACTTCTCCTCCTCCTCTCTAACCTTCTTCTCCCCTAATTTTCTCTCTCTCAGGAGATATTTTGAGGAATGACTTCTAAGTCAAATATGTAGAGAACATAGATATATATATCTAAAGGTGAATAAAGACGAAATTTAATAAGTTTAATCATTCCAAATTGAAATTTCACAAAAAATCATACTATGGTCTAAAAATTATACTGACCCCAAATATAAGGTCGATTTCAGATAATTAAGCTTCTAAGGCTTCAAATTTCTGATCAAAACATTATAATTGTAACAGATTTTTCTCTTATTTAACAGATATGATTCTCTAATCATAAAATTCACCCACTTAAATTTAATTTCACATAAAATTTCACAATAAGCATATAAATGCACATAATAGGGACTGAAAGTATACCAGAAAACATGCACGAGGGTCGGGTTATTACAATAAGATTGTGTTATGACTATTATGTGTGAATGTGTTTTCAAAACAACTGTTTAGATGAAATTCTTTTACATTAATGTGGAAGGTTAAAGTGAGAAGAAAGTGTTGTGATGAAATGTTTTTGAACTAAAATAGAAGTTGAAAAGAAAAGAAGTGATTTTACATTGTGGTTTGTTAAAGAGGATGATTTTGAGAAAATGTACTTATATAAGTGTATTTTGGATATAAACTATCACATTACTTATATTGTATGTCATGGTGCATTCATAATCATAGCTATCTGTATGTTGCTATTGTTTAGGATCTTATTGGGATCTCTACTGGACTTTATGTTCATCTCACATTGCTAATCATTTTTCAGGTGCAAGTTGAGAGATGGTTCAAGATCAGTTATCTTCTTTAATTGTTGGCCACGGAGCCTTATATTTGTTGGCGGAACGTCATTGTTGTAAAAGGGTCAAACCCTTACTTTTAATGTAAAGATGTAAGCCTACGGGCATTTTGTTTAAATGTAATTCATGTTGCATTCTACAGATATAGGAATAAGAGGACTTTCATTTACTTATGGATGTAATGGATATATAGATTTTAGATTTTGTACGTTATTAATAGAATTGGATTATATTAAAGGATATGGTATGATTATAAGATTAATAAAAGTGGGGTGTGACAGGGACTGTGCGATGGGAGTTTGAGTTTATGTATGGCCTTCCCAGTATAGGATGGGGTGAAAGTTTCCCCAACATGATATATGTCATGACCCGAACCCGCCCCCATGGGATTAAGGTCATAACCGGCCAGTAATCAAGAGATTACCTACGACCTCAAACCAAATAAAATATATTCTAACAGAGTTAAGGGGCCAAATGGAAGCAACTAAAAATTTTGTCCATAGAGCCGTGCTTACATGGCACATCATAACATTTCACATTTATTCGTTAATAACTCACGTCAAAAAGGAAAATAACCCAAGTTCTATACATACAGGATCATTCACGTCTAAGTCAGTCAAACCCAAAGCTTATATACAAAAATGATCCAATGTTCTGCCAATATAACAAAATTATAGCAAAAGGACAAAAGAGGCGAAGACAAGTCTCGTGCGTGAGACGTTTGGGCTGACTCTTCCAAACTTTGACTGTTTCTCACACACTTCATTGAGGTTGGGTTTGGACATCTCTTGGCTCACCTACAGACACATGAATAAGAGTGAGCGAAAGCCCAGTGAATAATATCAAGTAAAAAGAGATACATGAATGAACTTTGAAACAGTTACATCAAACGGCCTTGGGCCCAATTCATGTTTCAATCTAATGTATCAAACGCCTAAGATCCAAATGTATCAAATGGCCTCGGGCCCAATTCACTCATATCCGACGGCCTTTGGCCCATTCATTCATGTCCAACGGTCTTTGGCCTAATTGTTCGTATCCGATGGCCTTTGGCCCAATCGTTCATGTGAAACGGCCTTTGGCCCATTTCATTCATGTGAAACAGCCTTTGGCCCATTTCATTCATGTCAAACGGCCTTTGGCCCATTTCATTCATGTCAAACGGCCTTTGGCCTAATTATTCATATCAAACGGTGTCCAACGGCCTTTAGCCCAATCATATGGCATAACAAATATTTGTCCACAATTCTGTTTAACAAACTTATAAGACTGATATGGAAATAAGCAATTGGACAAATAACATGCTTCAAATATCTTTTACTAAGATATTACTCACAGTGATCTACCGGTGGATTTGTTCTCGTGCTTGACTCTACACATTTCATAAACATAATGGGTCACAAATGATTCAATCGGTTCTTAATTCATACATCCCTCTTAGGCTTCTTTCTTATTCTTCTAACTCATTTACAATGCTTACTATATGCCTAAGAGTACTTAGAAATGAAAGAGAATGGAAAATGAAACACAAAACATCTTTACAAATTTTCTGAAACAGGGCTCCCCGCTCGAGTGTGGATTTCGCCACTCGAGCGGACCCCCATGGCCTGCAAAAGTACTAGTTGCCTTATTTTCACGCTCGAGCGTGAAGTCGAGCGCTTGAGCTGAAAGTCACACTACATGGCTCCCCGCTCGAGTGGACATCCATGTCTGCAAAAGTTCTAGGAACTAGCATTTTACGCTGGAGCAGCGCTTTCCTCGCTCAAGCGGACATGCCAATTTCTGGGTTTTCTAGAATTGTTCTTCAAGTGCAACCTTGATATTCAAAGGTCCAACATTCATGTTTTTGGTCCAAAAACATAGAAACACAATATATAGCATAAGAATGTAAGCAACATGAGGCCAATTATTCAAAATCCATAATCATACTCTCAAATTAATCAACATTTCTCTTGTATGGTTGAAGCCCATGCATTCAAACTTCATATAATCTTCATATCTCCATTAATCAAACATGCATGTCAATTTTGACTCCAATTCTAGTACAAATGGCACTTATAATCATGAAACTCATGTAGATTATGCATGCATGAGAGATTTGGTGCCCAATTCTCCTTGTTTAACATGATTCATGCTCAAATATGCAAATTCATAGCAATTCTTTGCATGCATGTACATAAAAGCTTCCAATCCTTCAATTTCATCTCAATTTATGTTCTTGATCACCCAACTAGCTTGAATACACAAATTTACAAACTTATACTCATGAATTCATACTCAAGTGCTTACCTAGAAGCTCTAATCACCCAAATTATGGTTAATTCTTGAATTGATCTCCAAGATCTTCAAGCTTCTTGACTAATTCTTCAACTTGAGCTCCCTCTCTCTCTCTAACCGGCACACATTCTCTCTCTAGAGTGATTTTTAGCCAAAATGAATTCAAGAAAAGGAATTAAGTGTAATGAGGCCCTTTATATAAGCTTTCCTAATCAAATTTGATTAGGCCAAATAATGGAGCTTAAATTAATCGTTCTGAATCTAATTATTTTGATTCGAATAAGTTTTCAATTAAATTTCACCGTAGGCTCTAAAAATTGCGCTAATCACAATGGCATAATCAATTTCGGGTTCTGTGGCTGGTAAGGCCTTCAATTTAAATTCAAAAGTAGATAATCAAACAGATTTTCCTACAGTGACCAGATATAAATTCAAAAGCACATATATTCATATAAATGGCACTCAAAATCATATCAAACACATAATCACAATCATAATTAAGATTAATTAGCATAATACAGACTAGGGTTATCACAGTCTTCCCCCCTCTAGGAAGTTTGGTCCTCCAAACTTATTTTACCTTCGTCGGAAAACAAATGTGGATAGCGTAGTCGCATTTCATCCTCTTTTTCCCATGTAGCGTCCGTTCCATAGTGTTCTTTCCATTCCACTTTCACTATCGGGATGGACTTGCTTCTTAACTGTTTCACTTGTCGGTCAATGATTCGCTCCGGCCATTCCGCGTATTCCATATTTTCATCGAGGGCTATCCGGTGGTAATCAATCACATGAAACGGATCCTGAAGATAACCCCTCAACATCGACACATGAAACACGTTATGGATTTGCTCGAATCCCGGTGGCAAAGCAACTCTATAAGCAACTGGACCAAGTTTTTCCAAAATCTGAAACGGCCCAATGTAACGAGACGACAATTTCCCTTTCTTACCAAATCTTACTTGGCCTTTCATCGGGGTCACACGAATAAACACGTGGTCACCAACCTCATACCCAAGAGGTCTTCTTTGAACATCTGCATAGTTCTTTTGCCGACTCTGAGCTATCTTGAGCCTTTGCTGAATAGTTTTGATCTTCTTAGAAGTATCTTGTACAATTTCAGGCCCCACAGTAGAGCCTATCCCCAACTTCTGTCCAACAAATTGGAGATCTACACTGTCTACCATACAAAGCCTCGTATGGTGCCATACTGATGCTGGAGTGGAAGCTGTTATTGGCCCTGTTTGGTAGAGCTGTGGGAAAATGCTTATAACTTATGCCTAAACAGCTTATAGCTTATAACTTTCAGCTTAAGCTGATTTCCAGCTTATTCTTAAAGCATCTCCTGCCCCACTCAAAGAATAAGCTGATTTCTGACTTCCAAAAAGCTATAAGCTATAAGCTATAAGCTAAACTAAACACATCAAAATAGCTTAAATTAAGCTGAAAGCTGAAATAAGCTGTAATTAAGCTCTGCCAAACAGGCACATTGTATGCAAACTCTACCAGTGGCAAATAATCTTCCCAACTTCCTTGAAAATCTAAAGCACACATTCTGAGCATGTCCTCTAAGGTCTGTATGGTTCATTCTGATTGCCCATCTGTTTGTGGATGTAATGCAGTACTGAATCTCAATTCTGTTCCCATTGCTCTTTGTAGGCTCTTCCACAATCTGGATACAAATTTCGGATCTCTATCCGACACAATAGATACTGGGACTCCGTGTAAACGGACAATCTCATCAACATATATAGTAGCCAGTCTATAAGCATCAAATGTAGTTCTAATAGGCAGAAAATGTGCAGACTTAGTCAGTCTATCAACTACAACCCAAATATAATCCATACCTCGAGAAGTTCGAGTTAGACCAACAACGAGGTCCATAGTCACATGTTCCCACTTCCATTCTGGAATAGGGAGAGGTTGAAGTAGACCGCCTGGTTTCTAATGTTCAGCTTTAACTTGCTGACATTGAAGGCACTTGGACACATATTCTGCAATTTCTTTCTTTATTTTAGGCCACCAATAGCTTTGTTTCAAATCCCGATACATTTTGTTATGACTCGGATGCATAGCAAATACTAACTTGTGAGCTTCATCTAGAACTCTTTTCTTTAGTTCCAGAATATCTGGGACACACATTCGGTTCCGAAATCTCAACACTTTGCTTTCAATGCTGAATTATGCTTTCGGACTTGTCTCAAATTCATCAAACATTTTCTTGAGGAATTCATCATCTTTTTGTTTCTGTTTAATCTCCTTAATGATCGCTAGTTCGGCCGAAATGGTGGCTATCAATCCGCCCTGTTCACACAATACCACTTCAATCCCGGACTTCTCAAAATCTTGCAAAATCTCTTTTTGTTCGGTAAGCAAGCAAGCCAAATTCCCCATCGATTTTCTGCTCAAGGCATCAGCAACTATATTAGCTTTCCCGAGGTGATACTGGATTTGAAGGTCATAATCTTTTATCAATTCAAGCCATCTCCTCTGCCGCATATTCAACTCTTTCTGAGTGAAGAAGTACTTTAGGCTTTTGTGATCTATGTAAACTTTGCATTTTGCCCCATACAAGTAATGCCGCCAGATTTTCAAAGCAAATACAACTGCGGCCAGTTCTAAATCATGTGTTGGGTAGTTTTTCTCATGTGGCCTCAACTGCCGAGAGGCGTAGGCAATCACCCTTCCATTCTGCATTAATACACAACCCAAACCTTTATAGGATGCATCACTGAAGATTACAAAGTTTTCCATACCTGTGGACAACGTCAATACCGGTGCAGTAGTCAATCTTGTTTTTAGTTCATGAAAGGCAGACTCTCTTTCGTCATTCCATTCAAACGGTTGCCCTTTGCGTGTCAGTTGGGTAAGAGGCACATCTATTTTTGAAAAGTCTTCACAAACCTCCTGTAGTACCCAACTAAGCCCATGAAACTGTGGACCTCTGTTACATTTGTCGGTGTAGGCCAATTCACAATTGCCTCTATCTTCTGTGGGTCCACTGAAATCCCCTATTTGTTGATAACATGCCCTAAAAAGATAACTTCATCCAACCAAAATTCACATTTCTTTAGTTTGGCAAATAATTTCTTTTCCCTAAGTGTTTGTAAAACAATCCTCAGATGTTGTTCATGTTCAAATCTATTCTTTGAGTATATCAAAATATCATCGATAAAAACCACAACGAATTCATCAAGGTAGGTCTTAAAAATTCAGTTCATTAGGTCCATAAATGCTGCAGGAGCATTAGTTACCCCAAATGGCATAACAAGAAATTCATAATGGCCATACCTTGTTCAAAACGCAGTTTTCTCAACATCTTCTACTTTCACTTTCAACTGGTGATACCCGGATCTCAAATCAATTTTGGAAAACACTTGTGATCCCTGCAACTGATCAAATAGGTCATCAATACGAGGTAAGGGATATTTATTCTTTATTGTTACCTTGTTCAGTTCTCGATAGTCAATACACAAGTGCAAGGTTCCATCTTTCTTTTTCACAAATAACACCGGTGCATCCCACGGTGAAGTACTAGGTCGGATAAACCCTTTATCAAGCAAATCTTGCAACTGTTCCTTCAGTTCTTTCATTTTGGCGGTAGCCATTCTGTAGGGAGTCTTAGAAATAGGTTGAGTGCCTGGCACAATTTCAATAGTAAACTCCATTTCCCTATCTGCCAATTCCCCTGGCAACTCATCTGGGAACACATTTGGAAATTCGCTAACAATAGGGATACTACTCAATTCAACATTCACAGATTGTTCAGATAGCACATAACACAAGTAACCTTGACACCCTTTCCTGATCAATTTACATGCTTTTATTGCAGATATTAAATAAGGTGGAGGCACTACCTCGTTACCCACAAACACAATTTCTTCCTGTTCCGGTGGTCTAAACACAACCCATTTTGTTACACAATCAATGGTGGCACCATATTTAGTTAACCAATCCATGCCCAAAATTACATCAAAATGTCTAAAGTTCAAGGGCAACAAATCTACATATAGAATAGCATTCCCAAAACGCATGTCACAAAAACGATATACAAATTCCCCGGATGGAGCACATACACATAGCAAATATGGTAATGGTTCTAGAGGCCTACTCAATCTAGATGCAAATGCACAAGTTACGAAGGAGTGTGTTGATCCAGAGTCAATTAGTATAAAAGCATCCTGATTACATATAGAGATAGTACCTGAGACAATGGCTGCAGTATTCCGTGTATCGCCCGGAACAAGCACAAAAACTCTCCATTGCCTCACGGTATCTCTGGTGGTCGTAGATCTTATAGTATTTCCTGGTTTTGGGACAGATGTCGTTGAGCTAGCAGCCAATTTTCCACTGTTCTGATTACAATCTCTGGCCATATGTGTAGACACCCCATTTTTGACCGTCCTTAAGACTTGGACGTCATCGTTTGAACACTCGATGATCATCCCTGTTCATGTTCGTCTTGAGTTCTCGGAGGTTTCGGCTACGCACCTTGCCTCAAGACCTCTCGACTTGTTTGTTTTGTGTTTAGTTTTGCATCAAACACTTGTTGTTTTGCTTCTGAGGGTGGAAAATAGCTTGTAGGCCATCCCCACACCTCACCGGCCATGGCTTGAGGCCACCGGCCTTGTTTCCTTGCCACCGGCCACTGGTGATGGCCGGTCGGCACCATTGATGGTCGGTCGGCACATTTTGTGGTTGGTCGGCCAACTTTGTTGGCCGATTAGCCACTTTTTCTGGCCGAGACCTTTTCTTAAGGGGGTTTGAACTTTTTGAACCCCTTGTTTTAGCTTCTTGAGGAAGCTTGAACCTTTTGAACCCCCTGTTTTAGCTTCTCGAGGAAGCTTGAACCTTTTGAACCCTTGGTTTTTAGCTTTTCCAAGAAGCTTGAACCCTTTGTATCTTTGCTCTAGCTTCTCCAAGAAGTTTGAACCCTTGTCTAGCTTCTCCAAGAAGCTTGACCCCTTTGCCTAGCTTCTCCAAGAAGCTTAACCCCTTTGCCTAGCTTCTCCAAGAAGCTTGACCCTTTTGCTCTAAGCTTCTAAGAGAAGCTTAGCCCCTTTGCTCCAAGCTTCTAAAAGAAGCTTGGACCCTTGTTCCTCTATAAAAGAAGAGCTCCTCTTCTATTGCAAGGGTTCCAACAATTGGTCTAAGGCATACAAGAATTGTATCTCTCTCTATCTCTACATCCAAGCTCCATAAGTGTTGGTTCTTGACCCCTTTACACACCACCTCACAACCACACACTTCCTCCATCACTCTAAGGTTCTTGGAGCTGGTTTTCAGAGGTTGAAGGCCTACATTTTTGGTCCATAAGCTGCTGGAGCTTCTTGGCTACAAGGGTAGCACTTCTTACCCTCTTTATTTCCCGTTTTTGCACACACTTTTAGCCTGTCTTGCATGCTGTTTTGGGCTTTGTCATAAACTAAAAAAAGTCTTATTTTGAGCTCCTTTTGAAGTTTGTTTAAGATCACTTTTGTTTTTGGGGTTGTTTACCCCCTCTTAGGCCTTGTTTGGCCCCATTTTGTGCTATTTTTGGTGAGCTCCGGGACCACCTTGTTTGGGCCTCCTCACCACTGAAATCTTGAGGGATTTCAGTGGTGAGGATGGTGGTTTAAGGTCCTAAGAAGGAGAGGGCCATCCCTCTCCTTGTTGTCTTCAAAAAGTGCCATTTTAGCCTCATGTGTGAGCACCATTTTTAAGTTCATGTTGGCCATGTCTTAAGTGTTATTTATAATTATTTTGCCATGATATAGCACTTTTTTTAATTGGTTTAGACACACCATGCATGCTTAGTATACTTGTCTTGTAATGCCATGAAATTGCCTTAACATGTATCAAGCATTTAGACCACTATGCTTGCTTGTTTTGGCTTAGCTTTGAGAAGCTTTTGTGCATGTTTTGATGTGCTTAAGGTCTGTTTTTGGTCATTGGGTCGTCCATGATTTGCTTTGTATAGCTACCATGTAATCCCCCTTATGAGCCTTGAGTGTTGACCCCTCTAGCATGCTTTACTTGCACTATTTCAGTGGTTTAGAACCATTGGCCATGTCATTTCAGTCCTCATGGTATGCTTGTATGCTTGCATTGATGCCCCTTTCATGCTTTAAGAGGTTGGTGTTTCATGCTCCATGTTTGTGCCATTGTGTATGCCTTTAGGATTAGATCATTTAGATGCCATCTAAGTGGTTTTTGGGGCTTACTTTTGCATGATTTGGGACTGTTTTGGTCCACTTTGGTCATTTGCTTCATGTGTCACATGATCATAGTTTAAGTCCTTGGGCTCGGTTGCATGCCTTGTTTGCATTGGTAGGTTGATTTGACATCATTTTCTACATGATTTTCAGAGTTTACAATGCATGCCTTTAGTCCCATGTTTGGTCTCTTTTAAGTGTGCTTAAAAGTTGCTTCTATATGCCTAAGTGTTGGACTATGTGTACATGCATGTTTGTATGTCATTTTGCCTTCATTTCCATAGCACTTGGCCACTGTTTTGGGCTTACTATAGAGCTACCCAAATTAGTTTAAGTCCACTCTTTACATGTTGCTACATGTCTTACACTTTGCATGCTTTGATTGCATCATGTCTTGCATGTCCACTAGCTTGCATACTTGTTGATTGCTTGCTTGTTTGCATTGCCATGTTGCATACTTAGTTCATATGCTTAGGTTGCATTTGGCATGCATGCTTTGCCTCTTGAATTGATTATGATAGAGGTTGAGCCCATTTGTTTGTTTGGTTTGCATTATATTTGAAATCAAAATGCACAACTTGGCTTCTTGGGCCATCACGCATCGAAATGCGCGATTGGTGGTCCGAGAATCAAGGACCTGTAAACACCCCATTTTTGACCGACCTTAAGACTCAGACGTCACCGATTGAGCGCTTGGTGATGTTGCATGTTGTGCTCGTTCTGAGGTTGCGGAGTCCTAGCTGCGAACCTTGCCTCCGGACTTCCGGACTCTTTTGTGCTTTGCCTCGGTTTGCGAACCAGGCTTCGTTTTCTCTGTTTTCTCTCCCCGAAGGGAGGGAGAGGTCTCGTAGATCATCTCTCAGTGGCCGTAGGCTACGTTTCGTGGTCGTAGGCCATTTTTCCCATTTGGGGCCCGGTTTCCGGTTTTTCGGAGCCGACGGCCGTGTGCCTCGGTTCGGGACCGCTTAACCACCTCCGTTTGCTCCGGTTTTTGGCACATACCTTATTTCCTCCCTTTTGAGGGACACTGTGGTCCGAGAGACCGACTTTGTGGTCGAACACCACTCCCAGTGCCTAACAGTCAGTTTTCGGGGCCCCGGGCTGCGCGTTTTGGCCACCGAGCCTTGCTTGCAAGCATTGTTGGGCTCCGACCCAAACTGTAAATAGTCATATTTTGAGCTCCTTTTCATGTTTGATTAAGAACCTTTTGCTGTTTGAGATCTCCTACTATCACTTGCCTCTTTAACTCTCTTTTAGGCCTATTTTTGCATGGTATTTTAGGCTTACTTGTGAGCTGTTTTGGACTTGGTCATAAACTACAAAATGTCTTGTTTTGAGCCCCTCTTCAACTTTGTTGAAGGGCTCTCTTCAGTTTGAGGCCAGCAGCTACCACTTGCCTCTTTATCTCACTTTTTGGCCTTTTTGGGGGAAATTTGAATTTCAATTTCCCCCCCTTTTCCCCCACTCTTTTGCCTATATAAACACCCCCCCCCCCAGCTCTGGTTTTAGGGGTTAGAAAATTTTGGTTTGGAGCTCTCACATTAAATCTCTCTCTCTCTCTCTCTACTCTAAGCCTTAAAAACCCCTTTGGTTCTTCACCAACCCATAGCCCCACCCTTCCATCCTTCATTCCAGCAGCTTGAGGTTGTTCTTCAGAGCCTAGGAGTGCTGCATTTTGGTCCAAAAGGCTGTCAAAGATTAGTCTTCAAGGGTAAGTCCTCTTCTCCCCTTTTTGACCCTTTTCTTGGTTCATATTCTAGCTCCTTGTGCTTAATTTTTTGAGCTCCGACCCTAACTGAAAATGGCATTTTTTTGAGCTCTATTTCATGTTTGTTTAAGGGCCTCTCACTGTTTGAGGCTTCCTTGTGGCACTTGCTTCTTTACCTTTCTTTTATGCCATTTCCTTGCATAGTATTTTAGGCCTATGTATAAACTGTTTTGAGGCATGTTGTAAACTGTAAAGTGGCTTATTTTGAGCCCTTCTTCAACATTATTGAAGGGCTTCTCACTGTTTGAGGCTTTGATTTGCCACTTGCCTTAGTATCCCTCTTTTGGCCTTATTTTTGCATGATTTGTTAGCCCCTTTTGCTTCTGTTTTTGGGCTCTGGTCCGAACTGTAAATATCCTTATTTTGACCCCCTCTTCATGTTTAATTAAGGGTCTTTTACTGTTTGAGGCATCCTTTGTATACTTTGTGTTGAAGCCCTCTTTTTGGCCTTATCTTGCATAGTATTTTAGGCTTGCTTGTACACTGTTTTGGGTTTGGTCACTAACTATAAAATGCCATGTTTTGAGCCCCTCTTCAACTTTGTTGAAGGGATCTCGGCCATTTGGGGCCAGCAGCTGCTACTTGCTTCATTATCTCAATTTTAGGGCCATTTTTGTATGCTAGCTTAGCCCCATTTGTGTTCACTGTTTGGCCTTGCTTAAAACTGTAAATATGCATTTTTTGGGACTGCCTTGCTTCTGTCTTCATGCTTCATGTTCAAATAATGCATGCTTTGTATAGCTATAAGTCATTCCATGTGTCTAATTTTGGATTTCGGGTTTCATTTCATGCATCGGGTGCACTTTTGCCATGTTTCGGGGCTGTTTTGCATCAATTTTGCTACTGAAATTTGCATGCTAGTATGTCATATTCCATGTCTTGCCATGTGTCTTGTTAGAGTGGCATTCGGTGCCTTAGGGTCGGTCCTCGGTTTGCGTGCACACGTGCACGCATCTCGAGTTGTCTCATTTTCATCTAATGGCCTCTTATGTGAGTGTGGCTGAGGTCCACTCATGTTGGTGTAAGTCCATTATGCATTGTGTATGCCATTTCATTCCATAGCATTGTGTATGCTAGGCTGTATGTTAGCGCATTGTGTATGCCATGTTACCTCGTGCATCGTGTATGCCATTTCATAGCATGTTGCATGTTAGGTTATATCTTAGCTACATTTCATGCATGTCATGCATACTGCATTGTGTTCGGGATAGGAGTTAGCCCGAGCACGGGAAACAAGGTACGTTTCGTACTCCGAGTGATGGAACGTGTCTCAATTTCCCAGTCACCGACACTCCGGATCATCCATGATGGAGTTAGGTCTTGTTGTGTTCATATGTGCATTCATTTCATATTGAGTTGTGCAATTCGACTCCTCGGTCATCATGCATCGAGATGTGTGATTGGTGGCACGAGGATCGAGGCATGCATACATATGTGAAAATGCATTGCTATGCCCCTTTCCTGCTCTCTGTTGCAGCAAATCAAAAACCAGCAGCCTTCCGGAGCTTGGCGCGCTTTCCAAGAATAATTGTAAATAGAGGCTAATTGGGGCATCGCGATGGATTTCCACGCCACACATGCATCATTCATCATCCGGAGCGGAGTCGAGGCAGTCCCTAGCTTGCATGCTAGTTTTAATGCTTTCCTAGATTAATTTGTAAATTAATTAGGATTTTGTATTTATTCAGACTGTACTATTCATTTGGGACTGTATTATTTATTCGGACCCTCCGAGTGAGGGCAATGTTGTAATAAGTGTGCGTGAGTGTGATGTATGTCTTCCAACCCCACGTCTTTCTTCCCTTTTATTTACCAGCTTATGATGGTTAGATTAGGGTATATTTCAATTAGCATACAGTATGATAGCATGTTTGCATTCATTCATCTGTTTTGCATGCACCGGGCTCGGCGCATCATACTAACTGCATTGTATTTCAATTTCAAGTTGAGTACTTGTTAGCTGTTGCATCTCATATGCCATGTTTAGAATAGCCGAGCCTGCTATAGTTGCATTTTTGCATGTGTTGCATCAGGCATTTTTGTATAATTAGGATCATGCATGGATTTCTAATTAGCTTCTGTTTTGGCTTGGAGTACTCGGTGAGTTTTTATGCTTTAGCATCCTTGCATGCGTGTGAGTGACTGCCATGAATAGCATGCTTACCATGAGGCTAACTACTTATGTGATATAACTGCCTTGAATGCCTGTGGGTGAAGGTTGAGTTACTTGGATTGGGATAATGCATTGATTGTGAGTTTTAAGCCCACTAGATAGTGGCAAAACCATCTTTTCTAAGCCCACCCGAGGGTGGCAAAATCTGCATTTTAAGCCTACTTGCGAGTAGCAAACCATCTTTCAAAAAACAAACATGAAATGATTTGTTCCAATTCAGGCGACCCGGTCTATACTTGTATGCTGTGTGCATCACATAGTAAATCTAGGCTAATAACCGGAATAAGAACACACAATGTTTTCAAAACTAGATATCATGGTTAGTAGAGGCCAATCTTTGATCGGGCGAGCGGGGGTGCTCATGAAGTGACCTTCCCCAATCGTACCCAAGTTCCCAAGCCGAGTCAACTTTGGTGATGATGGACACGTGGCCTTAGGCAACGAGTCAGGGTTTCCTAAATTTCCCAAAATAAAATATTTAGGTGGCGACTCTGTATCTGGCAAAGCAGTCCATGTTTGGCACTTCTTTCAAAAAAATCTGTTTTCTCAAAACGATTTGCCGGATTTGGACTCTTTGGTTCAGATTAAGAACCGTGACACAAATCGAGTCCAAACTGTAGCGAGGTCCCCCGCGGGCTTGTTACAGGACCATACCCCTTTGAGTCATAAACATGATAAGGGGTGTGGTTGTGCACACATTTGCTTGAAATGCATTGCCATGCCATGTTTTGCCCTCTGCTGCTATCAAAACAAGTTCTGCAGGAAGATATAGCCGGTCGACTACATACAATGCCGACCGACCATGCATGGATAGCCGAGAGCTAAATGGATGGTCGATGACCATCCTGCCATGGCCGGTGATGATTCCACTTGGTCGGTGGTGTTCCACAGTGTCCAGAGAGTGTTCCTTGGGAATTATGCAATTTTCAGAGGAGCAGAGCAGGGAAAATAGAGGCAGCTTGTGCATGGTGTTGGATTTTCGGGCGAAGCCAATCCGAGCACGCGTGCATCCCTCTTCCCGGGGCCTTTTACTGCTTTCCTTAGCTTAATTAATTTGTTAATTAATTAGGTGGTCTGTAAATTATTTAATTAGCTTGTAGGCTAATTAAATTGTATTATTCTTTTGGTCCCTCCGAGCAAGGGCGAATCTGTAATAAGTGTGGGTGCGTGTGTGCATGTCTTCCAACCCCCATTTCTTTCTCCCTTTTACTTACTTGCTTTTGATAGTTAGTATTAGGTCATATTTAATTTAGCATACTTTATGCTATGCATGCGTGCATCCATACATTTGTCTTGCATGCACCGGGCTCGGCGCATCATACTAACTGCATTGTATTTCAATTCCAAGTTGAATACGTGTTAGTTGTCGCATTTCACATGCCATCCATAGATTAGCCGAGCCTATTCTAGCTGCATCCTGCATGTGTTGCATTAGCCATCTTAACATGAACTAGGATCATGCATATGATTACTAACTAGTTTTTGTTTTGGCTTGGAGTACTAGGTAAGCTTTTATGCTTTAGCATACCACATGCGTATGAGTGTTGTCATAATAGCATGATTACCATGAGGCTAGCTGCTTATGTGATATAACTGCTTGAATGCCTGTGGGTGAAGGTTGGATTATCTGAATTGGAATAATGCATTGATTGTGAGTTTTAAGCCCACTTGAGAGTGGCAAATTATCATGTTTTCTAAGCCTACCTGAGGGTGGCAAATCCACATTTTAGCCTACTTGCGAGTAGCAGACCGTTTTCAAAACAAACATGAGATGTTTTGTTCCAATTCAGGCGATCCAGTCTATACTTGTATGCTGTGCGCATCACATAGTAAATCTAGGCTAATAACCGGAATAAGAACACATAATGTTTTCAAAACTTGATATCATGGTTAGTAAAGGCCGATCTTCAGATCGGGCGAGAGGGGGTGCTCATAGCTGACCTTCCCCAATCGTACCCAAGTTCCCGAGCCGAGGCAACTTTGGTGATAACAGACACGTGGCTTTAGGCAACGAGTCAGGGTTTCCTAAATTCCCCAAAAATAAAATATTTAGGTGGCGATTCTGTATCTGGCAAAGCAGTCCATGTTTGGCACTTCTTTCAAAAAAATCTATTTTCCAAAACGATTTGCCGGATTTGGACTCTTTGGTTCAGATTAAGAACCGTGACAATTTGAGTCCGAACAGTAGGGTGAGGCCCCCACCAGGGCGCGTCTACAATATGCCTCATTTTACCACATTTAAAACAAGCTCCTGACACACGGTAACAAACTCCATGATGTCTTTTACTGCAAATATTGCACATGGGAGATGTGTCTCAGGAAGAATTCGAAGTACTCGAGGAGCCCGTATTCTATTTCTTTGAAAACTTCTTCTTTAAAAAGAAGCCCTGTCTTTTGCTACCCTTCCAGTCAGTTGTTGATTTGGCCTGTCTAGCTAGGTTAACCTCTGATATTATGGCCCGGTCTAGCACCCCAATATAGGTTTCTAGCTTCAGTACATTCACCCTTTCTAAAATATCACTTCGAAGCCCACCTTCAAAATGCCTTACTTTCTTGTAGTCGGCATCAATCACATGTGGTGCAAACCTAGTCAATTCAGTAAATTTGGCCTCATACTCGGCTACTGTCATGCTGTCTTGTTTAAGTTCCATGAACTCCGATACTTTCCTGTCACGGACACATTGAGGGAAGTACTTATCGTAGAAAACTTCCAGGAATTTCGCCCGGCTAATGTCTTTATAATTTTCACGCATTAACATCCACCATCTTCTTGCTTCATCTTCTAGCATAAAGGTGGCTAGAAGTACTTTATGTGTCTCTAAACAAGGAAACACCCCAAACAGCTTTTCAATGCCGAGAACCCATGCTTCGGCTTTTAACGGATCCAATCCCCCATGAAACTGTGGCGGTTTCATTTTCTTAAACTCTTTGGTGAGAGCTATTATTTGGTCATCATTCTGATTATCTTGCACAGGTGGTATGGGAGGAGGAGGCGGAGGATGTGGTTGTTGCCACTGTTGTTGCCACTGCTGTTGTTACCTCAATGTTTCTGCCATTTCTTGAATCAATCCTTCCATTCTATCCATTCTGGCAGTAGAAGACTCCTCTATTTCATCACCTCTTGTTCTCACCATCTGATTAGACTTGCATTAGTCTTTATACAAAAATTTCACAAGTATACATATACCGAGAAGCATACAAATTCAACTAATTGCAATGCAAGTAAAGCACAAACATATAGCATATCATCATTCATCTTGAAGCATTTAAGCACATAATTGTTCATTTTGAAACATTTAAGCGTAATCTTGATGCTTTCAGATTCATACTTATCACATGAATGCATCCTAGATCTTTTCTAGATGCTAACTGCTCGTTTGGACAAATGTGTGAGTTATTAACTCGTGCTCTGATACCACTCTGTCATGACCCGAACCTGCTCCCATGGGATTAAGGTCATAACCGGCCAGTAATCAAGAGATTACCTACGACCTCAAACCAAATAAAATATATTCTAACAGAGTTAAGGGGCCAAACGGAAGCAACTAAAAATTTTGTCCATAGAGCTGTGCTTACATGGCACATCATAACATTTCACATTTATTCGTTAATAATTCACGTCAAAAAGGAAAATAACCCAAGTTCTATACATACAGGATCATTCACGTCTAAGTCAATCAAACCCAAAGCTTATATACAAAAATGATCCAATGTTCTGCCAATATAGCAAAATTATAGCAAAAAGACAAAAGAGACGAAGACAAGCCTCGTGTGTGAGACGTTTGGGCTGACTCTTCCAAACTTTGACTGTTTCGCACACACTTCACGGAGGCTGGGTTTGGACATCTCTTGGCTCACCTACAGACACATGAATGAGAGTGAGCGAAAGCCCAGTGAATAATATCAAGTAAAAAGAGATACATGAACGAACTTTGAAACAGTTACATCAAACGGCCTTGGGCCCAATTCATGTTTCAATCTAATGTATCAAACGACTAAGATCCAAACAAATCAAATGGCTTCGGGCCCAATTCACTCATATCCGACGGCCTTCGGCCCATTCATTCATGTCCAACGGTCTTTGGCCTAATCATTCGTATCCGACGGCCTTTGGCCCAATCATTCATGTTAAACGGCCTTTGGCCCAATCATTTATGTCAAACGGCCTTTGGCCCATTTCATTCATGTCAAACAGCCTTTGGCCCAATCATTCATGTCAAACGGCCTTCGGCCCATTTCATTCATGTCAAATGGCCTTTGGCCCAATCATTCATATCAAACGGTGTCCGACGGCCTTTGGCCCAATCATATGGCATAACAAATATTTATCCACAATTCTGTTTAACAAACTTATAAGACTGATATGGAAATAAGCAATTGGACAAATAACATGCTTCAAATATCTTTACTAAGATATTATTCACAGTGATCTGCTGGTGGATTTGCTATCATGCTTGACTCTACACATTTCATGAACATAATGGGTCACAAATGATTCAATCCGTTCTTAATTTATACATCCCTCTTAAGCTTCTTTCTTATTCTTTTAACTCATTTACAATGCTTACTATATGCCTAAGAGTACTTAGAAATGAAAGAGAACGAAAAATGAAATACAAAACATCTTTACAAATTTTCTGAAACAGGCTCCCCGCTCGAGCGTGGATTTCGCCACTCGAGCGGACCCCCATGGCCTGCAAAAGTACTGGTTGCCTTATTTTCACGCTCGAGCGTGAAGTCGGGCGCTTAAGCTGAAAGTCACACTACATGGCTCCCCGCTCGAGCGTGAATTTCCCCACTCGAGCGGACATCCATATTTGCAAAAGTTCTGGGAACTAGCATTTTACGCTCGAGCGGCGCTTTCCCCGCTCGAGCGGACATGCCAATTTTTGGGTTTTCCAGAATTGTTCTTGAAGTGCAACCTTGATATTCAAAGGTCCAACATTCATGTTTTTGGTCCAAAAATGTGGAAACACAATATATAGCATAAGGATGTAAGCAACATGAGGCCAATTATTCAAAATCCATAATCATACTCTCAAATTAATCAACATTTCTCTTGTATGGTTGAAACCCATGCATTCAAACTTCATATAATCTTCATATCTCCATTAATCAAGCATGTATGTCAATTTTGACTCCAATTCTAGTACAAATGGCACTTATAATCATGAAACTCATGTAGATTATGCATGCATGAGAGATTTGGTGCCCAATTCTCCTTGTTTAACATGATTCATTTTCAAATATGCAAATTCATAACAATTCTTTGCATGCATGTACATAAAAGCTTCCAATCCTTCAATTTCATCTCAATTTATGTTCTTGATCACCCAACTAGCTTGAATACACAAATTTACAAACTTATACTCATGAATTCATACTCAAGTGCTTACCTAGAAGCTCTAATCACCCAAATTATGGTTAATTCTTGAATTGATCTCCAAGATCTTCAAGCTTCTTGACTAATTCTTCAACTTGAGCTCCCTCTCTCTCTCTAACCGACACACATTCTCTCTCTAGAGTGATTTTCAGCCAAAATGAATTCAAGAGAAGGAATTGAGTGTAATGAGGCCCTTTATATAAGCTTTCCTAATCAAATTTGATTAGGCCAAATAATGGAGCTTAAATTAATCGTTCTGAATCTAATTATTTTGATCTGAATAAGTTTTCAATTAAATTTCACCATAGGCTCTAAAAATTGCGCTAATCACAATGGCATAATCAATTTCGGGTTCTGTGGCCAGTAAGGCCTTCAATTTAAATTCGAAAGCAGATAATCAAACAGATTTTCCTACGGTGAATAGATATAAATTCAAAACCACATATATTCATATAAATGGCACTCAAAATCATATCAAACACATAATCACAATCATAATTAAGATTAATTAGCATAATACGGACCAGGGTTATCACAATATAAGCCAAATAAATGGCACATATCAAGGACAGGAAGGGCCATCATACCACTTCTAAAATGAAACAAATTGAAGGTAGGATTCTAGTAGCATAAAGCAGCAAGGTTTAAGTAAGGATCCTAAGAATGGAATACCTAGAGAGCCGAAGAAAGTCCAAAATTTTAGCTCTTGTTAAGGTCTTTTCACAAACCTTTGTGACTCGATCATACAAAGTTGTCTAATCCTTCTTAACAACGAGCCACATTCGAAGGGGTTTGGTACCTGTCCAAGAGCTCCAGGAAAGATGGCTCTAGTAGAGCATAGTATGATCTTTGAGGTGAGGGTAAAGATTCGACATTACCATTGGTGGAGCCTTTTTAAAAGTTGGGTCCAAGCCAAAATCCCCATTGTCGCCTTGAGGGATGAAAAGACAAGTATCTGAGGGGCTATTAGGCAAATTCGCCTCAAAGGTCAAGTCAAAAACCATATTTTGCAATAGGAGATATGGAGAAAGTATTTCCTAAAGGGAACAACATCAATGACTTAAGAACCATACGCCATTGGAAGTGAAAAATTAATGTTTGCAAGAAGGAGTGAAAAGTGGAAAGTTAAGTTCTAAGAGTTGGAGGGCGAGGGTGTTGTTTGGACAAACAAATGTCTATTTATATGCTTCTCTCTTCAATGGATCATGTCAACCCAAGTTGGTCATGTAGCTAAATGCTATCAATCTTGGAAAGTAGCTAAGTGTTCAAAATGGGGTCTTTCAATATATTGGGGATACCAAGAATTAAAAATAAATTTTATTTAATTCTTAGGGTTATCAAAATTGGAAAACTGTCTCAAAAAGTTGTAATTTGCTTCGAGTTTGCTTCCAATTTTGGTTGAAAAGATGATTGATGTGCGTAAGGTACATGTAAAGCCCCCAAATGATTTAAATTAAAATATTACTCATAACATGATTAACTCTAAATAATTCATCACCAACTAACAACATTAACCCAACACCCTCTTTCTCATTGAACTATAATCTCAAAATACAAATTCCATGTTCAACTTTTAGTTACATCAACATTAACATAGTTCAAGAAGCCAGAGGAGATGACACCAAAATGCCCTACAGGCTTACAAATATCAAGGCCACAGTTTGTTACAACAAAATGGACTCGCGGTCCCAAAACACATATGCTCATAGCTTCCACAAAATACATTCATGAGCTTTCTTTTTCCAACCAACACAAAAATTCCACCTCTTTCTCACTGGGGTGGTGGCACATCACCAAGTCTTGAAAGGTTAAATAGGAATAAGTTAGATGCCCAGTAAAAATGTTTTTAACAAAGTATCTAATTATTCAAAAATCCATATGGCTAATCACAACCAAACATATTTAATTCAACTCATAATATTGATTTAAGAAAGAATACATGAATTTGTAACTTCCACAATTTCACAATTCAACACTAGGGGCAAATATGCCATGAAACCCCTAAGGAGAGTCCCAATACATACATATACATAGGTTTATATCCAAAATATCCCCAAGTTTGCTGACTATTAATATGACACCAGAATCATTTGTTTTTCACTTTTACCGACTATAATACTGCAGGACTAGTGGACACCCAAAAACACTTTCCCACATTTGTCCGGTGATAAGCTCAAGACAAGGCAATTGGACACCTAGACTTTCCCTGTGCAAGTACCAACAACACACAATACTTTCCCAAACCGACTCCCTACCTGGACTCACATGCTATTTAGCACCCCCTTAAAACAATTTTTCCAAGACTTCGAAGTGTTTATACATTCAGGGAAAATCAGAGTAAATTTCACCATTCAAGTAATTGAAGTAAATATGGAGTGGCAATCCTCATAGTCTCAATAAAATCTCAAGAACATCCCAATTTCACAAATTTTAAATATAATACCTTTCAAACGTCATAATCCAAACATCAATTTAAGGAATTTAAGCTCAATTTCATTTAATCACATTATTTTCAAGTTTCAAAAATTAAGGTTTTTCATAAAATTTAGGGCTTTTGTCCCTCTATCAAGTAAAATATTGTTTCTCAACAAAAATTCCCATAATCCATAAATACTAATAGAAATCTTGAAAAAATATGGAAAATTTTCCATTTTTGAAAGAAAATCTACTTTGTAAACTCAAAATTTTAACCATATCACCAATGTCACAACAATACCACATAAAAATCTTCAAACCAAAGAAATACAATGTTAAAAGTAATCCTACCTCAAGAATCAAGACCAAAAAGCTAGGTTTTTTAAGAACTCTTCGTCAAATCCAAATCCAATCGGTAGAAAGTTTTTTCTTCACCCAAACTCCAACTTTTGTAAGGAATGGGGTTGTAAATCTAAGTAGAATGAGAAATTTCTAGAGAGATATGGCTAGGGTTTTCAGAGCAAGAGAGAGAGGATCGAAGGAATGAAAGAAAAAGTAAAGAAAATGATCTAAAAAGTCACTTTTAAGTAGTTGATATGGCGTAGATCGCTCGAGCGTTCTTTTTACCAATTGAGCGATGAACATAAAATCTCATTATTTCTGCATACAAAATGAGATACTGGGAACCCTCTCTATTTCGCTCGAGCAACCATTTCACCGCTCGAGCGATTTCCCGACCTGCAAAGCAAACAACTAAAAACCTCTCATCTCCGCTCTAGCAGTATTTTCACCGCTCGAGCAGTCACCTGGAATGAATTGTCATAGTACACTTGAACTATTAAATTGGTGAGGAGATGACCAAAAGTCAAGGAGAAAACTTATGAGAATAAGTGACTATGTATCTGAATGCAGGTTTATTATACCTTCGAATCATAGTTTCGTATAGAAGGATCAATGAATGCAAAATACAAGTAATAAATCATAATCTCCATTTTTATTTCATTATCAAAGATTACATGGGAATTGGCTCAATCTCATTAAAGTAAGGAAAGGAAAAGGTTACAAGGTCATGGAATTTGACCCAAAAGTAATCTATGAGATCCCTTTCTTTATCTAATCTTTTTGCAACTTCATCCTTCTTAAATTAGCAATGTTGAAAGGATTGAAACTTTATAACCAATTCACGAGCTTTATTCTCAAATGCTACGTGTTCCTTCGCCCTGAATTCTAAGTATTCCCGAAGAGATGTGTCATCAACAAAATCTAGAGGGGATTGTTATGCAAAATTTAGAAAAGTCATCCAGGGCTTTTTGAGCCTCGCTCTTTACAGAAATGAAGGCATTGTGAGACACTGCCAATGCCTGAGCCTCAGCCTTGGCAATCAAATGCCAGTTTTAGAGCAAAGCAAAAAAGTGCAAAAACACTTCAACTTCAAGTATGGTTAGCAGCGACAAACAAGATATCACAACCCCAAATAAATTTCTTGCGAGGGATTTCCACAAAGATTTCAAAGGGGATTTGGCTGAAAGTAGCCAGAAGGATCTTTGCCCTGAGAATGTTATAGCCAGAAATTAAGCAAGAGGGAGTGTATGTGGGTACCGTGTGACTCTCAACAATCCTTCGAAGCTCTAGGGACCATTGTGGACGGTAAGGCGAAGGAATTGAAAGTTGCTCTACTTGCAAGATATTGCTTGTCATTCATACTCTAACCAACAAAGTGAGACTAACCCATTGTTAGCCTCAAGGTAGGGAATCCATCGAAGAAGGGCCGAAGTTGGCTTTGCAGCTAAATACCAATAGAACAAAAGAGGTCTTCTAACCTGCAATTTTTAGAGCAAGTTCTGTATGGATATGCGCCCAAGGGCGACTTAATGGTTAAGGCAAAACTTGTGTTCGAGAGAAAAATGGCCAACAATTGTTGTAGGGTAGGGAAAATGAGGGATTTCCCAATTAGAAGCTACAGGTTCTGGCTTTAAAGCATTGAGAGGAATTTCAGGAGCATAGTGTGCATTAGCTATGGAATCCTTTGGAGTGAGGACAACATGAGGAGCATCAGTTAGGCTAACGGCTTCGAGACAGAGGTTTAGATCCACAGGAGGAGGATATGTGAACCCAATGATAACATGGGCATTGGCAAGCCTCACGTTGTTTTCAACTTCATCATATGGATCAAAACTGTCCATAGTCAAACTAGTTGGATCTTCAGAAACTCATAAACAAATTGTTTGAAGCTAATTGACCTTGTTTTTCAGTTTGAACCTCATTAAATACATAACCCAGGAGTGCAAGCCAAGAGATCGTGGAGGTAGTTCGTTATAAAGGTTACATTTATGAAGTGGTGATCGTAGGAGAAGAGCAACCGCCAAAGGTTAAGTTCACTAGTGTAACCATTATGCTTACACTAGTGCGGAGGGTATTGTTGGCACCACCTTTAAACCATCCAGTGTGAAGGTGACACATGGCAAGCGAAAGGTATCCAAATATCGAAGAGTCCCACCTTCAAAGGTGCCCAAGTGAGCTGCGAATGCAAGTCTTCAACCGAAAAATAGAATGAGCAACATGTGAAAGGCACATGAGGAAGGAGTTAGCATGAAAGAGTTGCTAGCAGTTACATACACACAAAGAAAGGATTATGGCCCTAAGAAGTAGAGAGAAGGAAGGAGATCATGGTGGATGTTATCAACCTCACTATTTCGAAAGCACCAAGAGAAGGCTATAAATAGATGGGAGCAAAAACTGAAGAGGGCCCTCGACCAAATCTATACTCTATGTCTTTGTCAATTTTATTTATCTTTAAATTTTTGCACTTCATTTTTATGTGTTGCACTTACATTTCGTAGGAGTAGATTAGCCTTGTAATTCCAAAATCCAGTCGATTTAAAAGTTTCAAAATTGCCCTTATTAAAGATAACATTTTGTAATTGTTTATTCAGTTAATCAATTGCAATTTCTTTCCAGTCTCTCCCTCCCATTCTGTTACAAATTTGAGTTAAATTTTTGGTTCATCTTTTCAACACAACACAATAAATCCCTCTCCATTGAGGTTAAGAGAACCTTAACACAATCGCTTGATAAAAAATGACATTTATTATCTATAAGAACTTTTTAGATCCTTACAGGCACGCTTGAATTATATTTCTAACCTTCGAAATGTCAAAAATAACCACCATGTACACAATCCAATAAAATGGGTTGTGTATTATAAAATTTCCCATATATAAAGTACACAATCATTTAAAGTTTGGTCTGTATTTTTTCTATATCTGGTTTGGATCTAATTACTTTGTACACACATAATGTGTATCGACAAATCTAAGTGGATATATATATTAGATTCACAACTTATTTCATGTCACATGTTGTTTAGGCCCATAAAATCCACCATGGATTCTACCTTAATCGTTTTAATGGTTTATTTTTTAAATCATAACGTATAGATCATGAAAAAATCAAGTTGATTCGATAATCATAACAACGTTAATTTGTTTTTCAAAATATGCATGTTCTAGCTTCAAATAACATTTGTCATTCAATTTTTAACAAATAAATGTCATAAACTAACGTGACTATGGTTATTGGATTTACCTGGTTCTTTCTATAGATGGTTAATATGTTGTGTTTTAAAAAATAAACAGTTCAAATCATTGATGTAAGATTTGTGATGGACCTTATAGGCTAAAACAATGCAATCTAATCCACAAAGTGAACTAGAGATAAATTATTTCAGATATATATATATATATATATATCCAAACACACATTTCAAGGCTCAAGGCCCCATTCA
Organism: Camellia japonica; assembly: GCA_030407325.1. Classification (NCBI taxonomy): domain Eukaryota; kingdom Viridiplantae; phylum Streptophyta; class Magnoliopsida; order Ericales; family Theaceae; genus Camellia; species Camellia japonica. The sequence continues at coordinate 121,964,732 of JAPPVO010000036.1, read as the reverse complement.
AGTGGATTTAGATCTTTCCCTTTAAATAGCTAGGATGGAGGTTTCCATTTCAATGTATAAGATTGTGACACATTATTAAAATTTAAAATAAACAATTAGTTAATTTTTATGTCAATTTGTAATTTAAAATCGAACTTAATTGTTTTTAAATTTAAAATAAAGTTATATTAATGTGATTTTTTTTTATAATTATAAATCATACAATAAATATTTTATTTTAGTTTATTTATGTATTTATGTAAATAAGAAGATCTGAATCCAAATAAGTAATCTATTTTGGTTTAATAATGACTGAAAAAGACAACATACCTAACAGAGACATAAAATTTAGTATTTGATTTGTGAAGCTAGAGAAAGGCCAAATATTTTGTAGTCATAAAGAATTGGTTGTAATTGTACTGATACTTTCTCTGTTAGAAGTACAGAACTAGGTATTTGTAGTAAATTTGTAGTCAATCTACTAACGCTGTGTTTGGTTGGGGGATTTGGGGATGAATTTGGAAAAGGAAAAGGGAAAATGTGTGTGAAACTATGTGAAATATAGGTATATTTTTTTCACATTTCACCTACCTTTTCCATTTCCCTTTCCAAATCCCTCCTCAAATCCCTCAACTAAACACAGCATAAGGCTTTTTTTAATGCTGAAATTGAAAGTTTGGAGGTAGAAGGGCTTGGTATTTATTGTCAATCTACTAATAAGGGTGTGCAGGTGAACCGAAAAATTTGTAATTCAAATTGAAGATATATGATTGCTAGGTTTTATTGTGGGAGGAATGCAACTGTGAGGTGTTTCTATTTATAAATTGTTGAATTTTATGTTTTCATTTCGTTAATTTCTCTTTTGTTAATGTTTTCCTTTTGTGTAGTTGCATTTTTGAGAGGAGAAAATGAGAATTCCAAAATCTTATGATTTGTTTTCTCTTTTCTTCTTTCGCTAAAGAACTTACCAAGTTACCAAATTGATTATTAGACTATTTAATAAAATTGAAAGAAAATAATAATAATTTGGAAAGAACCAATAGAATAATTACAAATATATTTTGTGTATTTAAAAAAATTAAAAATCATAAAAAAAATAATAAATAGATTAGAGTTTTGAGACTCAAAATCCTTAG